>JAOWCC010000019.1:33179250-33874425 GCA_030867875.1 Actinernus sp. WN-2022
ATTGGGGTCTTACCACTGAAGTTATTGATGACCTTTACGATGAGCTTATTGGTAACTTACCACTGGAGTTATTGATGTACTCTAGGATCAGCTGGCACTCTGCAGAATCACAATCCATCAGCTCCACGTGTGTCCCCAAGGCCTTGTAACAGTAATCTAAAGGATTCACCTCTACATGTGAAGTGTAGTGAAGCGAAAAAGAATTGTTTAGATTGCTGCTATTAACAGACACATGCATGGGCGAACTAATGAGGTGTAATGGAGCAGGGATGGCTCGGAAAGATGTGATATCCCCTCCCCCAACCCCCTCACTCCACCCTACCATACCCTCCCCCCTCACACTGGCCGTTGCTAGAGCTGGTTTTGCAGCAATTTTCAATATTTCGCAGATTCAGAACTCAAAGGTCGGCTATCGTTTAGTGTTTTCGCTTTCGTCAATCATAACTATGACGGCCACCAAATATTTGCAAGCGATGGCCGTGCGAAGTATTTCAACATAGCGGACTCCCGTGGGAAACTTACAGGATCGGATAGCTTCACACGGCCATCGTTCATCAATAATCGGTGGCCGTCGCCGTTATAATTGACGGCAGCGTAAAAGACAAAACGTTGGTTGACCTTTGAGTTCTCAGTCCACGTAATAACGAAAATCGCGGAATTAACCTGTGAAAGACAATCGAAAGAAAATCATGATAGTATCTAATAGTCCAAATGGAACAAAGGACAACAATTGATGTCTAATAATGTGCATTTGCCAAGTACTTAATTTAAGTAAAAATCACTATATTTTATATTTCAGTGCTTCATACTGGCCAACAAAAAGAAAGCAACAACTTCAGTACTCTACTAACCTTTGCTGCGATACTGTGCAGCCAAGAGCACCCTGCTAGCAAACGCCAAGTCCGAGAGAGTAGAGAGAGCTTCTAGGGCTGAGTTAACCTTGGACTCTTCGTTCATTGGTTTAATCTTTTCGTACGTATAGTTAGACATTGGCAATAACATGTAGTACGTGTTGCTAAGATCGGCGATCTGTTGGCAGTAAGAATCGAAATAAGAAAAGCTATTGCTCGACTGAGACATATTTCAACAACAGAAGTAAAATGATTTTTAAAAGATCTAATGGTTAATTCTAATTTGATATTTTTTATTATCATTCCGAATAAGTCCTCTTGACAGTTCCCATGCCATATTTGAATAGTAACCGCGCAAACACGAGAACGAGGCTGGCGTTGCCCCGCGAAAGGTTTTAGTTCAGTCAGAAAATACATCTTCCATTGCGTTTTACTTTCAGAATGGTCAAAACATACAAAAATAGGGAAATTGCGACATTAGGTAGCATCCAAATACTCAAGGCTAAAGATCTTAGGGAAGGTCCTTTTTTATTGGGAAGGGGAGGGGGGGGGGGGGGGGGGGTGGGGTGTCTGGGGCTTCAGAGGGAGGGTCAAGGCTTTTTATTTTGAAAGCCAGGGGAGGGTCAACCTTTTTTCCCCCGAGATGTCGTTGTCTTTTTTAAAGTTCGGCTGTTAAATTTGCCAGTTCTTCAGCTGCTTCAAACAGATAGAAAAACAGTGAAAGTATCCCACATTCATGACATCCAGTGTATTTTAATTTTACACAAAATTATCTGGATTCTTTTGTCCAGATTGTTGCTCCCTGTCTGGTGCTCGTGCTCGATATTTCACTTTCAACAGTGGTGTTGGCCACACAAGACGATTTCTGCTTGGCATGTCGCGCTGGAGGACAACCACAATAACTGCAAGACTCTTTCAAACTCCTCGCACTCGCTACAAAGCACATTTTCCCCGATTAAGTCCTCGCGAATCTTTGCCCATAGTGAATTGATTCTTTGAGAATCCCACTGATATGTGAGCCAAGTGGCTTCCGGGGAGTAAAGTGACCGATATAAATAACGTTAATTAAACATACATTCGCTATATCGTGGTATATTATATATATCGGGGTTTGGATGGTTGTTTTTGTTTGCAGGAATAACACCTGAATTATATTCTATTCAAATATTTTCTATTCCACCTAGTTTTTGCGTAGTAGCCCACGTAGCGGCCCTAAAGGAGGGAGGTAAAGATTTCCACACATGGTTCATAAAAAAATGTTTTTGGTGGGGGGAGGGTCACATGTTTTCTTGATGTCTTGAATGGAGGGTCATGAATTTACCTACCGATGAAAAAGGGAGGCCCACGACTTTTTTGAAAAAAAAATGTTGCAAATCCCCCAGCCCTCCCCCTAATAAAAAAACGTACCTTCCCTTAGAGTAATTATAAGATACCATTCGAAATCAACACTTGGTCTACAATGTTGCTCTCAAATATTCCCTGTGGATGTCTACATCCGTTGATGTGTTTGTGTCCTGTAAATTGTGCACTAGATATCACTTATGGACCAATTCTTCTGTCCATAAAACTAATTTGAGTTTCCAGCGCACCGCCATCTTAGATTTTATGACGTCAGTGTTGTTACACAACAAGGACTATTGTTTTCCGACAATAGAACCAACACTGTGACGTTATAAGATCCAAGATGGCGGCGCACGGGAAATTCAAATGAGTTTTATGGACAGGAAAATCGACCCACGCCTGACACCTAGTGTACAATTTATAGGAGACAAACACAGCACTAGACTTAGGCATGCATAACCAATGTTTTTCAGCTGAGGTTCACTTTAAGTCAAGAGTGTCCGCCATCTTGGAACTGCCGAACTGAACTGAAGTCTGCAGTCTCTGGCCCCTTGCAATCATAGTTTGCAATAAAATAATTACTATGATTTATAGATTATACCTCCTCAAACTTGTCCTCGCTTCCCTTCAGGTTATTCCTATCCGTGCCTTTCAGGATATCCCTAATTGGTAATTAAGAAAAAATATTGTTACCGCTTACATCACTGTTGTACGAAGCGTTAGGGGTAAGGTTGGTAAAGTACCAAAACATTACTCACAATGTTAAAACATAGCCTTCCAATGGAGAACTCGTGGATACAAGGTTAACTGTATTTTCAGCAACACTGCATTACGTTTTGTAATATGCATTTTGCGATCTAGCGGTAACCTCCTCAAACTTGTCCTCGCCTCCCTTCCTTTACATATATATATTGAATAGAGAAAAAGCGGCAAAAACTAACGATGTACTTCCTGTAGAAGGATCCCTCTGGATTCACAGCTAGTTCTACGGTATACTATATGAAGCCGGAATTTAAGAAAAAGTACGACTTGCGACTTCTCACAGTTCCGTGTATTTAAAAAACGTTTCGGCTTTCAGCTTAGCCGCTAATCTGAACATGATAACCTTTATAGCCTGCTTGCAGGCGGTGGATGGTGTTTTTTCGCGCAGCAAACGGATCATCGAAGCGGCCGCCATATTGGCCGAGCGTGATCGAGACTTGGGATCGAATGACAAATAGAGGGGGGAGGGGGAGAAGCAGAAAGGAAAGCTAAAGACCGCCTGCACGAAAACCCCTGGTTTCTGAATATCCGCCCACCACGCACATGGCTTCCGTTAACTTGTAACGCATTCTTAATTGACCAATAGGAGTCGACGTGTGACAGCCTGCCAATTTTGATTTGGTTTATGAAGCGTATTCAAAACAAACTTCGCTCGCTGTCAAATGCAGTGCAAAATGTTGGTAAAATTGTCAATTGGTTCTCAGATACGGAAATTTTAATAAAACCAGCTATTTTTGTTCAAAGTTCTCCATGGAAAGGAATGCGACAGTACCACTTGAGGATATATATGTAGACAGTTCGGTTTTAGCTTGTTGCGTTCGCCTCATCAGTCTCAAAGAGTTTGCAAATCCTCCGATTAAATACCAACATTACAAGATGCAGATAGAGAGCTGTCCAGCACCGCAGCAGCAGTCTGGCGAACCAGACGAGGTGCGATACAAGCGGCTGCTTCCTTCCTTAAAATAATTTAGCTCGCATAAAAAAAAATTCAGAGGACAAAAAATCGAAAAAATCTTTAAACTTCAAAGATGGAGACAATGTTTTCTCAGAACTCAATATTGAAGAACTTGTGGACAAACAAACTACGAGTGCAAAGTACACAGGTAAATGTTGTGACGAGAGAGTAGAAACGAGAAGCTCTTTCTCTGAGAAGTCGAAGTCCATCTTAGTGAATGTTTGCCGAAAGAAATGGACGACCGTTGCATAAATGTATTGAGGCGGATTTCTGATTATTTCCTAGTTCAACCCGGATTGCATCTCTGCAATTTGGTCAACAATAATACTTTTCAGTGGCGAATTAAATCACGGTTCGTTGTCGAGTTCTCTTTACCGTAAATGTCATACTCTATCCAAAGCCTGTCGAAAGCACAGCCATCTCTAGGATATCTTTACCTAGAAGCCTAGGCTCTGTATAGCTTCCACTTGCTCCGTTTTCAAAGTACGGCTTTACCCATCCGTGGAGACTGAAAGAAGCGAGCAGCTGTGTTGTCTCTAGAAAACCTCTGGAATCAGGGTAAAGGCTAAAGCGAACTTCGAAAATGGAGCAGGAGGAAGCTATATACAGAGTCTACGGAGCCGAGTCTACTTCAAAGTAAAGATATTCTGGCGCTTTGGAAAGAGTTATGATATTTACGGTTTACGAACTTGCGAAAAGAGACTGACTCGACAACAAACCTTTCGCAGTTCGCCGATTGTCGCCTTCGCGGCTCTTCTCCGTTGCTGTTCTCTCTAGAAAACCTCTGGAACCAGGGTATTTCACCTTCGTCTTCAAAAAAGACAAAGATTTTTGTATTACTCGCCATATTTTATCAACTGCAAGCTCAGTACACAACACTTTATATTCTAGTTACGTCGCTTCACAGGCTACACTTATTCCTTTCAGTTCTTGCTTTCAACACTTGCCGCGATAAGCTTTGATTGACACCGTTTCAGCCAATCATATACCCCGTCCGCTGGTGGACGGGATCTAACTTTTGTACTCAGAAACCAGGGGTTTTCGTGCAGGCGGTCTTTAGCTTTCCTTTCTGCTTCTCCCCCTCCCCCTCCCCCACCCCCCTCTATTTGTCATTCGATCCCAAGTCTCAATCACGCTCGGCCAATATGGCGGCCGCTTCGATGATCCGTTTGCTGGCTAGCTTTCAGCCTTCATCAGTTAAAAAATAAATAAATTTACATTCTGGTTCAATGCTATTTATACAAAACACTAATACAATAGTGTTTTAATTTGAAATTTCTAAAATCATTTTAGCATCTTTGCAGTATAACATAACCTTTATTGTGGTATAACTGTTTTGGTTACTGCCGCTTGCATAGAATCCTAATGTATTTTATTTCTGGAAAAGTAGTTTCTTTAATTATTCAAAGTTTTTTAAACACTATTGAATTAGTTTTCTGTATAAATAGCATGGAACCAGAATGTAAATATATTTATTGTTTAACTTATATATAAACTTTTAGGCACATGAATTTAACCATCAACTGATGAAACTTTAATATCGATATGTAATACTGAATTCAATCGAATATCGATTGCTATTATCAAGCTCCTTCTCAGGCTCTTTGGCGTGCTAACACCATAGTGAGCGAGTGAGTGTATGAGGGACACGATTTCCCCTAACACTTGCGCGCATCCAAAGGGAGAGATAAGAACACGTGCCGCTAATGATCAATGCATTACCGTGTCTGCGTATCTTGCTTATGCTAATGTGGCTAATGACAAACAGGCTTAATAAAGCGAAGAAGAAACCAGCAATGGATATTGCGTTAATGAAAATGTACGCATTAGTGAAAGTGCAAGTATCATGTCAAAAAAAAAAATTTGTACTATTGCGTTTGTGTCTCACAAAAAGGTATTGATCTTGCAAATTTTGTAACATTTCTGGCATTTAATCCTAATTTTGGTTACTTTTCATGGATCCTGTGACGTCATAAGATGAATCAACTCCCTCCCTAGAGAAAACTACTACAATAGAATCCCTAGGTTTTCATTGTGACATCACAAGATGAATCAATCCCGCAATTCGGGTAGCGTTCATTCTAGTTTAATTTCTGCTCCTGCCTCTCAAAGAAAACTAATTTAGACAACTGAAGCATATCAGAAATAGAATTTGGGGAAAAAAGAGTTTATGTTGTTTTATGGCGCTACTTGCACTTTAAGTAGAGAGCGAGCGAGGTGCACCAAAGACTACACCAAAAATATACTACGTAGACCCGCGAGTTACAAACCAGCATCTTACTTGATTTGTAGGAGGACATCACGTGCCTTGTTGATGGTGTCCATGGACAGGCGACCAAATGGCATGTAGTCACTGTCCAGATTGAAGTCTCTCAGTTTATGGATGGACTTACGAAGCCACTCCTGGTCCGTCTATGAAATGAGAGAAAAGTGACAATACATACTTGGATAAAAACCTGCTCATTATACAGGTATCTGATCTTGGGCTTGTCAACACCTCGTAGAAAGCCTTGGTTTCTGACATATCTCCGCATTGCTACTAACGTCTGGACCCCATCCTTTAAGATTTAGGGCATGTGTACATGAAGGAAGATTGACCCTAGCACTAGGGCTATCTTCATTGTATTGTAATCCCTCGAGACTATTTTGCATATCAACAACAATGCAGCTAGTCCTAGTACTAGGGCTATCTTCATTGTATTGTAATCCCTCGAGACTATTTTACATATCGACAACAATGCTGCTGGTCCTAGCACTAGGGCTATCTTCATCGTATTGTAATCCCTCGAGACTGTTTTACATATTGACAACAATGCAGCTGGTCCTAGCACTGTGGCTATCTTCATTGTATTGTAATCCCTCGAGACTGTTTTGCATATTGATAACAATGCTGCTGGTCCTAGCACTAGGGCTATCTTCGTTGTATTGTAATCCCTCGAGACTATTTTGCAAATCAACAACAATGCTGCTGGTCCTAGCATAAGGGCTATTTTCGTTGTACTGTAATCCCTCGAGACTGTTTTGCATATCACTAGGTTCAACCTCCCTTAATCGTGTAAACAGGCCATACGAAAATATACATTGACTCCACTGTTCAGCATGGCATACTCACACGAATCAGTACTGTTTAAATAAACCTTGGGGATAGATAACATAGAGCACAGCATCGGCGTGGCCGAGTGGTTAACACGGCGGACTCGCAATCCAGTGACCCGAGTTCCATTCCCCGTGCGCTCGACCACGTTTGTAAGTACAGTAGCCAGTTGATTTGTCTCCACGTCGACTGGGATTCTTATACAAGAGCCACAATGAAAACTATTGGGTCACCAGTAATTGTGTTTACCCTATCCTCATAACGGTATTTATAGTTTAATTTTATTTAGAACTTGTGATATTCATAATTGTGTTTGTCAGACACTTTTGCAGTACACGAGCAGATACTCGCTGACGCCGCACCGTGGCCACCACTATAAATAATTCACCACAATTCGGTTCATTCAATATTTCTAAGTTTACTAAAGAACATATTCCAAAATGAATAGTATAGAGAGCAGTAAATAACAGTTGAATGCTACCATGTTAAAGAGTATACCAAGATTAGTAATACTCTCAATTCTAGGGGTGATAGCATAAAATGGTACTAAGTTATTGAGATTTCAATATAGTATAGAGAGCAGTAAATAACAGTTGAATGCTACCATGTTAAAGAGTATACCAAGATTAGTAATACTCTCAATTTTAAGGGTGATATCATAAAATGGTACTAAGTTATTGAGATTTCAATATAGTATAGAGAGCAGTAAATAACAGTTTAATGCTACCATGTCAAAGAGTATGCCAAGATTAGCAATACTCTGAGTTTTAGGGGTGATAGCATAAAATGATACCAAGTTATTGAGATTTCAATATAATATTATACTACACTGTAGACCCTATTCCAAAATGGTGAATCTTGTTTGAATAGTATTTAAATGTCAATAACTTTGCAGCAATGATAGACCAAACTCCCAAACTGCTCAGTATTAATTACTATGACATGCTTTACCACCGTTGTCGTTGTTACGCGATGGCGAGAGATCAAAGTCGCGACGCATAGTTTGCATTAGACTTCCTTCAATCATACGAAGTGGCAGGGGTAATTAACTGTGACGGCGGGACGTGAATATTTGTTTACTTTATTATTGGCCTTTTATTGCTTTTCTTACTCAGGTTTTCTAAAAAAATATGATCAACACAGAGTTCCGTTCAGGCCGAACGAAAAACAGAGTGATTTACTTTCTTACGTTGTGTAGATTTTGAGACAACGACCAAAATGTGTCTGACTGCCGTCGTCCTAGACGTTTGGGGCTAGCCCCTCCCACTTTGTATAATTGACGTTTGGGGCTAGCCCCTCCCACTTTGTATGATTGACGCTTGGAGCTAGCCCCTCCCACTTTGTATGATCGACGTTTGGGGCTAGCCCCTCCCACTTTGTATGATTGACGTTTGGGGCTAGCCCCTCCCACTTTGTATGATTTACGCTTGGAGCTAGCCCCTCCCACTTTGTATGATCGACGTTTGGGGCTAGCCCCTCCCACTTTGTATGATTGACGTTTGGGGCTAGCCCCTCCCACTTTGTATGATTGACGTTTGAGGCTAGCCCCTCCCACTTTGTATGATTGACGTTTGGAGCTAGCCCCTCCCACTTTGTATGATCGACGTTTGGGGCTAGCCCCTCCCACTTTGTATGATCGACGTTTGGGGCTAGCCC
Organism: Actinernus sp. WN-2022; assembly: GCA_030867875.1. NCBI lineage: Eukaryota > Metazoa > Cnidaria > Anthozoa > Actiniaria > Actinernidae > Actinernus > Actinernus sp. WN-2022. The sequence goes on from JAOWCC010000019.1 coordinate 33,187,910, forward strand.
CTCCCACTTTGTATGATTGACGTTTGGGGCTAGCCCCTCCCACTTTGTATGATTGACGTTTGGGGCTAGCCCCTTCCACTTTGTATGATTGACGTTTGGGGCTAGCCCCTTCCACTTTGTATGATTGACGTTTGGGGCTAGCCCCTCCCACTTTGTATGATTGACGTTTGGGGCTAGCCCATCCCACTTTGTATGATTGACGTTTGGGGCTAGCCCCTTCCACTTTGTATGATTGACGTTTGGGGCTAGCCCCTCCCACTTTGTATAATTGACGTTTGGGGCTAGCCCCTCCCACTTTGTATGATTGACGTTTGGGGCTAGCCCCTCCCACTTTGTATGATTGACGGAAGCCCAGTGCAACTACACTTCGCAACTTTGGTCTCGCGACATCGCGTAGCAATGCAAACGGTGGTAATGCAGGCGGCATGGCTAAGATCCTAAGTCTTTTTGGCATTATGCAAATTAGAGCAACCATATCGGAATAGGGCCTATCAACAGGCTGAATTTATGTAAGTGATATAGTGTACATACGATGGTCTTCATGAGTTCCTGCAGTTCGTGAGGCAGTCGAGATGGCGGACATTTGGTCAGCTCAAACGGTTTCAGGATCTCCTTAGCTTTGCGACGCTTGAACTCAGGATTCCTCTCCGGAAGAACCAAGGCGTACTTCTTGGGCATTTTCTTGAAGCTAAATATTAGATATATTTCTGAGTAATGGCAGACGGTTTTGTCCCTATTCACTGTATTCTTATGAATCTTCCCTTTTTCAGTCTTCTTTTTTTAGTGTAAATTCATTTGGCAATGGGAACATTTGATTTTTTAAGTTTTGAAGTTGGGGTCTTTTCAATGAAGAAAATAGTGTGGACATGTTAGGATTTGTTTGGTTCACCAGTGTATTTAGTCCTCATTGTCTAAGTAGCCGTGTCACGCCAATATATTAAGTGTCACGACAATATATAGTGTCACGCCATTAAGGATATCAAGTGTCATACCAATATATCATAGTGTCATGCCAATATATACAGTGTATATGCCAAGATATACAAAGCGTGTCACTTCTATATACATAACGCCACGCGAAGATATATAAAGTGTCACGACAAGATATTAATGACATGTCAAGATTAAGGGCGCATTCTTTTGGGACAGGAGCCCATAACCAGGAGCGTCCATATCTCCTATATAGGTGGCATAGCGTTTTCACAAGTTGGACTATTTTTAGATTATTTTCCCCGCCAATTGGTGGGTTGCACCAGTGGAGGAACAAAATATGCCTCGTTAGCTGGTTATGGGCGCTCCTGGTTATGGGCTCCTGATTGGGACTCTACCTATTCCGGTAAAGTAATAACAGGATACACGGAATACTAATTCCCAAAAGAACAGACATTCCGAAAATGGAATGATCTTGAAGGAGGTGACCTGGGAACTAACAACTCCGCCATTTTGAATTAGAAGAAAGTGAAGCTTTTTTCCGGCCGGAAGCGCACGCCACAGGTTTACCGCCAAAAAATCCACAAAGAAGGACATTTAACCTCTTCCGAGTAAACCGCTGTTTAGTCTGAATTTCAGCCGTCTCCTCTGGTTCGTTCCTCCCGAGAGAGACGTCTGAATCCAATAGCCGATAATGCCGTCCAGTGACGTCAAGGCGGATTAACAATTTAATTTATGCAAATAAAACTGTCACGGCGGTAGTAAGAGTTCGTGGGTCACAAAAACAAAGCCATCGCTCGCCTTGAGAAATTATTTGAGATCATGCCGGCCAAAATAAAAGCCTTACCTACATATATATATATATCCATCCCATTTACTTCTAAAGTGCCTCCTACGTTGTGAAAACCTTTTCGAAGCAACAAATCGTTATATTATATTTGGAGGCAAAGTACAGTTGATCTTTGTCGCGCTAATCTGCCGTTCGAATCGAGACAGCTACGAGATATTACCTATGTAAATGATGCAACAGAAAAGTAGAAAAACATGAAAGGATAATGGAGAATTTTCGAAGAAATACGGGAAAGAACAGTTCCTTGAAGAGAGTAGCGACATTCTTTACCACTGCGAGTGTGAACAAATAATCGATTATCAACAACCCCGCGGACGTGACGGGATAAAATGAGAGTCGGCCGGTTATTGTGCAGGACACTTTCAATCCATTTCCAGATGGTTTCCTTACGAATTCAAGTTCTTTGCCAAAGACAATCACTCCACTGAAACTCCACGATCAACAATCGCGAGTCGAAAGTGAATCCTGCCGTCTTCTCGGATGAGTTAATTATGATAATTATGCGAAATTATAGAATATGAACCAATCAAAGATCACTACCAGGTTTTCTGGTAGTGACGTCACTGGACAGCATTATCGGCTATTGGATTCAGACGTCTCTCTCAGCTCGGGAGGAACGAACCGGAGGAGACGGCTGAAATTCAGGCTAACCACTGTTCTGTTCATTCCTAAAACGGACTAGGTCCCAATAGAACATGTTTACCGTGTATTCCGGCAATATTTATTCTAAAACAACGCGCCCATACATTCTCATGTCAAGATATAGTGTCACGCCAAGATGTATAAAGTGTCACGCCAGGATAAAAAACAAATCCCATCTCGTTGTTGTTTGAATAACAAACGTTCCCTAGATTTACGCATTTAAGATAGTGGAAGGGTTTAAACAAGGGTTTAAGAATGGTTTCTATGCATTTTATGGCCAATAGTGATAGCATTTCACGACGTAACGTCACCAACACTCAACGTTGGTAATTCTGTTTTTATGTCGTACAACACGTAAGGTAAGGCACGTTTTTAATGAGGGGGGTGGGCTGGAGGTTTTTTTTCAATCAAGGGGCGAAACGTGGCCCTCCCCGTTGCTTTTTAAAGGAAATCCATGGCCCCTCACTTGAAATCGCGGAAAAAGGATGACCCTCCCGTAAGAACCGCCACAACAACTGTTCACTAGAGCAGTTAGATGTTTTCTGCCAATACTATGGGGAAAAAGGGGTGACCCTCCCCCTACTACAAAACATAAAAGGATGACCCTTCACAGACGTTACAATATTTTCCGATGACCCACCCCCTCATTAAAAACGTACCTTCCCTAACTGGATAAAACTAACTGTTCTGGGATCCATAGTGACATGGAGTATCCCCTTCAATCAACTATTCAAAGTCAATTTGAATATGTAAATTACGCCTAGGGAATTAATTAATGAGAGTATAAAAGTAAGAACAATGCTCTCTATAGGTGTTGTTTGTAAGAAACCAGAAGACGAACAGGTAGTTCTGCGTCTCGTCCAGCATCAACTCCGGCTAGCTTGCTGGCTCTCGAAGATGTATGAGGGGAAAAAACCAACTGAAGCCTATGATAGCCACAGTCTTCAACAGTTCTTTTGAACTTAAAAGGCTCTCTAATGTTACGGCCAAGGCAGCCCAGCCGCAATTTTGAATGACTGCTACGTATGAGGTACATGTAGTGTGTGCTCGTTCCTTTACGGGAGGGTTGTGAGAACTCCTATTAGTTGGTATTCGGATATAGTTATTTTGTCTATTATGCTCGGTGGTTTGTGCTGTTCACCTCGCAGTTCGGTTGTTGTGCCGATGTTTCACTTTTCGGTCGCAGTTTAAATTTAGATTATTTGCGATTGCCACGTGGTTTTCTATATTGCGGTACCGATGGCGGATGTATCTGGGAAAAGTTTCCCTGCTCTCAAACTGCATATCTGATGCTAGAACAACCATTATTATCGTAAGGTAGTTTCTGTAACGACTTTTGTAGCTTAGCTTTAGCTAGTAGAATTATTTACATGTTTATTTATTATTTCATTATTGCTCAATGTGATTTATGCGCTCCGACATCAGAATGCGTGTTTGGTTAGGTTATAATTATCTTTTGACTTTTGTGTGTCTAAAATAATGCCTGTGTGGCTGAAGGAATGCCTCTGCGGATAGAAGAATGCCTGTGTGGCCAAAAAAGAATTGTGCAGAGGCGGTTAGAAAAATGCCTGTGAGGCAATTCTGTCAACGGGGCAGTCAGTGATAATTATGGGTGTGAGGCGAAAGAAATCTGCCGGTGGGGAAGTCGGTTAAAATACGCCTGTGAGGCGAATATGTCAGCGGGACAGTCAGTGAATATGCTTGTATGGCTAAAGAAATTACGCCTGTGAGGCGAAAGGAATCTGCCTGTGGGGCAGTCATTGTTTATGCCTGTGTGGTTAAAGAATATACGCTTGTGAGGCGAAAGGAATTTGCCTGTGGGGCAGTCATTGTTTATGCCTGTGTGGCTAAAGAATATACGCTTGTGAGGCGAAAGGAATCTGCCTGTGGGGCAGTCATCGTAAGACGCCTGTGAGGCGAAAGGAATCTGCTTGTGGGGCAGTCATTGTATATTTCGGCTAAAGTGAACAAGTTGCACCGTAAATACGTTGTCGGTAAGTGGTCGGTAAGTGGTCGGTAAGTGGTTGGTAAGTGGTTGGTAAGTGGTCGGTAAGTGGTTGGTAAGTGGTCGGTAAGTGGTCGGTAAGTGGTTGGTAAGTGGTCGGTAAGTGGTCGGTAAGTGGTCGGTAAGTGGTTGGTAAGTGGTCGGTAAGTGGTCGGTAAGTGGTTGGTAAGTGGTCGGTAAGTGGTTGGTAAGTGGTCGGTAAGCTGTCGGTAAGTGGTTGGTAAGTGGTCGGTAAAATTGTGTCGGTAAGTGGTTGGTAAGCTGTCGGTAAGCTGTTGGTAAGCTGTCGGTAAGCTGTTGGTAAGGTGTCGGTAAGCTGTCGGTAAGCTGTCGGTAAGTGGTTGACTCATTTGAACCAAAATATGCTTTATACCTTCTTAAGTTTCCAACGTTCTGGCAACGATAAACCGCTTCGATAACAGATAACAAATTAAAATATCCGCGGCACTCACTGTTGGGCCTCTCCTGTTGTGTCAAAAACCAGACAATCAGTCTGAAAGCGCATGAATCGTTATCTCATACTGGCTCAAGAATATTTTCAACCAAAATACGCTTAATAGCTTCCAAAGTTTCCAACGTTGTGACAACGATAAACCTCTTCGATACAGTGCGATCTCACGGCAAATTAACAGATAACTACAGTATTGTGCTAAAGTCATGCAAACGTATTACGACGAATTTCGCTCTTAATGTTCCTACGAATGCCAAAGCGAATTCGAATTCATGACAAACAGTTTTACAAACGTACAGTAAGATGGTTTTGGTAAATACCCTGCGTGCCAGAGGCGTCAAAAAGTCAGGATTCTAAAATAATAGATTTGCCGCAGTTGGCCGCAGTTAAAGAACACGTGATATCACGTGGGAATCCAAGATGGCGCGGGTTCACTAATTTACGGAGTTGAATCGAGAATATGATGCAAAGAAGAAAAGACAGATTATTGAGTTCACTATTTTCATCAATATCCAACTATCTACAACGTAGTAAGAATATGCTATTGACAAATTTCGTTCTAACATTGGAAAGCTACGTGATATCAAGAGCGTAGCGAGTATGTACGCACATACGCACACTTTGAGTTTGAGACGAAAATTCGCTATTTGTACTATTAGCTGGATTTTACTTTGAGACGAAAATTCCCTGTGGAAACCATTCGTCAAGTACTGTCGGTAAGCTGTCGGTAAGCTGTCGGTAAGCTGTTGGTAAGCTGTTGGTAAGCTGTCGGCAAGCTGTCGGTAAGCTGTCGGTAAGCTGTCGGTAAGCTGTCGGTAAGCTGTTGGCCGACCACTTACCGACAACAAATTTACAGTGCAACTTGTTCACTTTAGCCGTATATTTCTGTGTGGCTGAAGAATATACGTTTGTGAGGCGAAAGGAATCTGCCTGTGGGGCAGTCATTGTATATGCCTGTGTGGCTAAAGAATGCCTGTTTGGCTTAGAGAATATCATGCCTATGTAGCTAAGAGAATACCTGTGCAGCTAAAATATAATGCATATGTGGGTATAGAGAAATGCGTGGCTTGTTCAAACGAAGTATGCTTGCCGGTCCGGCTATGGTTATTTGGAAAAATGCTCTCAGATCAGGGCAAATAACTCGCATGGGCTACCTCCATAACTGAGCTGCCTGTGGACGTTCCGTTTTCGGGCGTTGGAAGTTGCTTTCTCCTGATCGGGGACTCCATCCTTGCTGTGTTTTTTTTGGTACATTAATCATGTTTTCTTTGTGGTTTACTTTGTAATAGCACTGCCTTTTTCCGAAATTGCTCCATGTTTATTTTCATCTCAGTTAACGTGGATGGGGTTCCCGTTCAGGAGAGAGTGAAGATAAGGTTTGGGAAGGGAAGGATTCAGGGTAACTGTATTACGTGCCTAGTATAAAGAACAGTGAGAAAGAAATGTACGTAACTACGGGTATAGCACCTTGACTAGAGTAATCTAACAATTAACTGGTCTAATTACCAATGGTGATATATAGATAGCACTTGGACAAAGGGTTTGGGGAAGGTCGGAGTTGCACCCCATACCTCATTAATGACAATGTACTAGGCGGAATAATACACTATTCAAAGTCAATTTGAATATGTAAATTACGCATAGGGAATTAATTAATGAGAGTATAAAAGGAAGAACAATGCTCTCTATAGGTGTTGTTTGTAAGAAACCAGAAGACGAACAGGTAGTTCTGCGACCCGCTCGCATCTTTCGCTCTTCGCCCTGGGTTTGTCCCAGGTCGGAGTTGCACCCCATACCTCATTAATGACAATGTACTAGGCGGACTAATACACTATTCTCAGTTCAATGCCTGTACAGCGGCCCGACAGGTCTGCAACACGCTTGCGCATGCGTGGATTTCACGCGGGAAATCACGCTCGCGCGCATCATTTTGGTTGAATTTTCACTCGAAATTTGGACTTCAAAGCATTGTTACAGAAAAGTACGAGAATTTTTAGGCCCTTTCATGCACCAGTCCCAAATTTAATTGGCTTGATGATTAAACTAATAAAACCCTTAAACCCCAGTATTTTTGGCGATGTGTCGAGTTTCTGAAGATTTTCTGAACAGAAACCATTTAGGACTGCTCCCGCGATTTCTACCGCTAACTGGACATTTTGCAGACCTGTCCGGCGGTCCTGCATTTAAGATTCGGAGCATCGGATCAGAGTTGTTATGCTGCACTGAATCACAAGGCGCTCGCCTCGCCCTTTACGTTTTTCCGAAACGGTTTGCTTGTACTTCCGCGCTTTCTCGCTCTATCTTTTCCTTCCAAGTTTGTCACCGAGAGCCGCTGCACAGGCTAATCAATTCAATTCTCTTACTTGTCCTTGTTGTCCCACTCGTTGCCTGTCTTGCTCTTAAATATCTTTTTGAACTCGTCAGCCGCCTCCTTGGGTTCGCCGAATGGTGTTCTCTGGTGCTGACCCATGTCTCCAATACGACCCCAGCGGTTCAACAGCACCCACAGGTTCTTACCCTTCTCATGGATCACCTGGAGGGGGAGGGTGGGGAAGGTCTTGGTGAGTTCACACGTATAAAGCAAGCGCAAGCAAAAGGGATGTATGTGCGAACATTGGTAAAGCAAAGGCAAACGCAAGCAAAAGAAAATGAAAGTTTCCATTCTCTTGCGCTTGCATTTTCGCTTGCTTCACGAATTCACCCGTGTGAACATTGGTGAAGCAAGCGCAAACGCAAGCAAATCAGCGATCCCTTGGGACTCGTCGGCCATCTTGGAAAAGCACAACAAATGCGCATGCGTGCAATATGCGTTTGACGCGTGAACATCGCTTGCATGTGAACCGGCCTAAACTATGATGTGACGAATGCACAAAGAACGTGCTGGTGTTCGATCACTGGGCAACGCGTAGAATGAGTGGACATTTTGTCACCTCTAGACCGTGCCCAGTTTCGGTAGTGCCTTCCCCAACCAGATTTTCGAAAATTATGAACAGATTAGAGTACCATTAAGGTGGAACGATAATCAGTGTGATTTACCTTCTTACGTTTGCGTGCTCTTTAGAACGTAAAATTTGGAGTTTTCACGTTGTGTTTTGCAGAGAACGGTCAAACGTGCACTTCCACGTACAGTTATTGTATTTCGTAATTAAGACTTGTTTTATGCCGTCGTTGCAGACGTGGTCGTTGTAGTTGCTTAAAGAATGCTAATCAGTAGTAATGCTTTGCGCGCCCACGTTTCCGTTTGAACAATAGGTCATTTAGACGATATTGCGCACGCATAAGTAGAACAATAGATGCGAGCTACTAAGACTCGTTCTGGTTCACCAGCCTTTTTGTTATTTAAAACAGATAGCTATTGTTCTAACTGCGCGTGCAACATCGTCAAAATGGCTTTATAAAAAGAAGTCAAAATCCTATTTTCATGCTGTACGCGACGAAAATGGCGATTGTAACAACAACAACAAAAACTTTATTTGTATCTTAAAATTACAATATACAAGAAAAAAGGAGAAATATGAAAATACAGATACTGGCAATCTGAAGTTAGTTAAAACTAATCGAGTCAGATTGCCATTAGACTCAAATCACATTAATGGTCGCACCAAAGAATGGAAAGATACATGACACAGACACACGAACCTATAAACTAGATAATACACATAGCAGTAGAAAAAAAAAGATCATAGTGTTTATATAGTTATGAATAAAAAGAAAGGGAAGACAAAAAAAGAATAAGAAAAAAAAGAAAAAAGAAAGGTGACGTCAGTAGAGTTGCAAAAGGTCGGACTCAATTGCTTTCCTAAAAGAAGACTTTGACATAACTTTATACTCGTCAGAAATGTAGTTCCAGGTTTTAGCACCAGTAAATCTGAGACTAAATCTGAGACTAGATTGTAACAGTTTTTTATTGTTCAAACGGAAACATGGGCACGCAAAGCATTAATATTAGCATTCTTTAAGGTCCTACTCCAGTTAGGTTACCTGCATTTTGTAGAAGTTATTGAGGCCGTACAAACCAAACCTCACGTCCACCTTGGTCATAAGAATGTCATACGGGATCCCTGTGTCGGGATCCATGTAGACCTCTCTGCAGACGAGAGCAAGACATTGCATCATAATTTCGCATGTACAGAGTTACTGTATTGATAGATAAAATGGGCCTTTTGCAGTTAGGCAATCACGTGGTTGTACTGGAGAGTAAAACGATCTTATTTCGTATATTTAAAGGCACTTGTACGAGGTCGGTAGTGTTATTAGCAAAACCTGTTTGTACACGCTATTGTCCACCTCTTCTAAAACTGATCTTTCTAAAACTGAGTTTTGAAGTTTGTTTGCCGTCCAGAAAAGCCTTTCCCATGGGATCACGAACTCAATTAATTGGTTATTGAAGTAATATATCAGCACGTGACTGTTCATTAAAGCCTTTCCCATGGGATCACGAGATCACGAACTCAATTCATTGATTATTGAAGTGATATATCAGTACGTGACTGTTTCCTGCAAAAGGCGGTCAGATTGTTATTCCATCATTTGCTGTAGATTGGTTTGAATGCGCATCGGGAGCCACAATCAAAACGCGCCCCCGAGAGAGACGTCTGCGATTCGAGGACAAAAATGCCATACTGATGACGTAGCACGGCCAGGATCTGGTCACGTTATTTGATTGGCTAGTATGCCTAATTATCATATGAGCCAATCAAATAACGCAACCAGATCCTGGCCGTGCTACGTCATCAGTATGGAATTTTTGGCCTCGAATCTCCCGATGCGAGACGGCTGTATTCGCAGGCTAAAGCAAAGCAAGCGGCATTAAATTGCGCTGAAGCCTCGAGAAGATTCGTTTTCCTAGATTAGAAAGACTCGTACCCAGTCTTGTCACGGTTAGCCGCTGGGTCCACAGGAGGGGGCTTGGTTGGATCGTATTCAGGTTCCTCGTCACCAGTCTTCGCCTCGGCCAACATAGCTGCAGCATCGGCGTCAACGTCGGGCTCCGGGCCTTCCCAGAATGTATCAAAGGGGGCGGCGAATTCGTGCTCCATGGGTTCCTCAGTCTCCTGCAACGGCAGTAGATATATTGCAATGAAAGTCATCTTGGCCGTTTACACGTCATCCATAGCCATTGCGTCATCCTACTGACAAGCTTTTTCTCGGAAACATCCCTCCGCTAATGCAAAGAGGAATGAAAAAGAATGTTCTAATTTCATAATTGGTCAGTTCATAAGCCTATTTCATGAGCTATGATTGGTCATAAGCCTATTTCATGAGCTACGATTGGTCATAAGCCTATTTCATGAGCTATGATTGGTCATAAGCCTATTTCATGAGCTATGATTGGTCATAAGCCTATTTCATGAGCTATGATTGGTCATAAGCCTATTTCATGAGCTATGATTGGTCATAAGCCTATTTCATGAGCTATGATTGGTCATAAGCTTATTTCATGAGCTATGATTGGTCATAAGCCTATTTCATGAGCTATGATTGGTCATAAGCCTATTTCATGAGCTATGATTGGTCATAAGCCTATTTCATGAGCTAAAGAACCCATAACCAAGAGCGAGAATCTCCCATACTACCTCTATGCTACGGCATTTTTACAAGTTAGGTTATTTTTAGAACGGTTTCCCGCAATTCTTTGCGGGTACTCGCGCTGATATTTTATGCGGAGTACTTATTGATTGAGTGGGAGGGCCATGGGGAAATAATTGGCTCAAGGTCATGACATACGAACCTCGCGCCGTAAAAAAAACGACCGAGAGCCAAATATTAGGCAACCAGGACGACGACGGCTGTGACGACGAAACGAAGAAAAGTGTTTTCTCCGGAGATTTGGTGCTTACTATATCCTTTATGTTCCTCTATTAAAACTATCAGGTGGCCGGTCGCCTGAGTGGCTAGCGTAAAACCAGAAGTCAAAATTGTATCTGCTCCCGCGAGCATAGCAACGGTGTTGCATAGCAATAGAATGTGTCAATGAGCACTTAACGTGCAAGTAGCGCCATAAATCAACATTAACTCTTTTTGCCCCAAATTCTATTTCTGATATACTTCAATTGGCTAAATTAGTTTTCTTTGAGAGGCAGGAGCAGAAATTCAATCAGAATAAACGCTACCCGACTCAACTCTCTGAATTTCAACTCTGAATTTGCGGAATTGATTCATCTTGTGATGTCACTATGAAAACCTAAGGGATTTTATTGTAGCAGATTTCTCTTGGGGGGGAGTTGATTCATCTTATGACGTCACAGGGTCCACGAAAAGTAACCAAAATTAGGGATTAAATGCCAGAAATGTTACAAAATTTGCAAGATTAATACCTTTTTGTGAGAAACAAATACAATAGTACAATATAATATTTTATGTTTTTGACATGATACAACCAGGACGGAACGAATAAAAGTGTTCTCTCCCGAGATTTGGAGTTTACAATTTCCTTTATTTGCCTCTAGGTGCCTTTATAGCCAGATTTTCGAAAAATATGAGCAGGACAGAGTTCCGTTCAGGCCGAACGATAAACGGTGACTACTTTCTTACGTTCGCGTTCTCCTTTGAACGTAAGATATGGAGTTCCACGTTCTGTTTTTTTTTTAGGAGAACGGTCCAAATGTAGGTCACTACGTGCAAACGTGCAGTTATCGGTATCTTGTCATTAAGGCTATTGTTTTATACATGTTACACGAGACAACTTTTAGCGCAACATCTAACTAGTACCTAGGCTCCTACTCCGACACCCTCGTTTAGAAACATGGCCGATAAGTGGAGTCTGTTTGTTGACGTAGCCTCGTTTCGGTGGGCGTAGCGAACAGGTTTCTGGGATGCCGTTACGCGAAAAGTCAACGGTGAGGGTGTTACACGAAGCAACTCCAACAAAACTCGCGCAACAATGTTGCAAGTTTTTGAAGGTAATTCAAAAACTTGCAACATGTTGCCGCAACGAAGATTGCGTTACAAATCTTCCAGCGCGCCATGTTAAACTATGTTGACTTTTCGCGCAACAATATTGCACAAAAAATCGTCGTTAAAAAATCGTTGCGTGTAACATCACCTAAGTTCCCTAATTCCTATTCGGCCCAACCTAACACAGTAAATAAGACAGTTCTTTTTATCATATGACCACTTAGTCAAGTTCTCTTAAATGAGAATACCCATTCCCGGACGCGACGCCATATGTGATTTGAGTTTGTTGGTAACTCGCCCTTGCTCCGAGGGTTTTTCTCCGGGTTCTCCGGTTTTCCTCCCTCCGCAAAAACCAACACGCTAAATTCCAATTCGATCTGTGGATTAGCCGGGACCTGGCTTTGATCAGCCCCCATGGTTGTTTCAGGTCTCGTTAGAATTTCAGAGAATACATCAAGTAATAAACTGCATGAAAACGGCACGACATGACTATGTCCTGGTTGTCACTGAAAAATTAATTAGCGCTAGATGTATTGTTCAATATATTATAGTACCAGTTTGAGGTTCTTAGTCTATATTTTTGTGTGCAAATTCATGGTTGTGTGAATTAATTTTGGAGCTGAAATATGGAATGGTATCCCGCAATCAATCAAATCACTTAGCAAACCTCAATTTAAATCAAAGATCAGAGAAATGCTTTTCGACATACTTCAGAAAGAGGTCGACTACGTTGAGGTCTCCCAAATATTGTCTCAGATCAAATGTAAATAAATATAAAGACAGTAGTAGTGTTAGCTTATATCCTGCCTACATTAACCCTCATTCTTTTTGATAAACTGATAATTACACTTCTACGTTACAGAAAAGCTTCTGTTCTGTTCTGTACTGTATTGTATTAATTGTTAGTGTAACCAAATCTTTTTTGTCCCCGCCTAGAATAGCTCTTAGTTCGCTAATTGCGGGTGACAATAATACTTGTAAACATTGATTATCTATTAAAAGTTTGTTGTTGTTGTTTATATTTCCCATGTTTACACCATATCTGATATCCGCTACAAAGTACATCGCTTCGGCACAAAATCGCGACTAAAAAAAGCGTTTCAAGTGTGAACAGGAGGTCTAACCGTTCTGGTCTTCGTGCTGGCACAAAACCTATCCCATACGGTGTGAACATGGCTTAAAAAAGTTCGACAGAAACCATTTTTCGACGATCCAAAAAAAGCATTCCATCTCAAATTTCGTTCTTACCATTTCGTATCATAAGCCTAAGTGCTTATGCTCCGTAATGGGTGGACGTACTTCGCGTCGCTCCGCTATTTTTATAGTGCACATACAAATATGGATAATATATGTCCTTCAAAGTTCAAGATATGACCATAGAGGGAACATGAACGGCCTTGGACCGTATGTGACCGGGAAACAATCGCAAAGCATTGAGGAGATCGAGTTACCTTACAACCGAGTAAGTGGAGTAAGTCGCCATATTGAACTATTAGGGACCTTAAGCACCAGGACGGGAGAGGACGACGGCGACGGCAAATCCGAGGGAGGACTGGGGCGAGAACGCCGTCGGGTCTCACCTGATCGAAGTAGTTAAGCAGCGATGCTACGGCAAACAGAGAACGCGAGAGTAAATTACTACGCAAATTCGTCATCGACATTTCAGCTCGCAAGGCTAACAACAAGTGGAGATATTAACCCTAATCCTGGACCGAGAAGCGAAGGAAACAGCACAACCAAATGTTCAGAATGTTCAAGAACCATAGCTCGTAACCACAGAGCTTTATTGTGCAACACATGTAGAACCAACTTACACATTAAATGTGCAAATGTGCTGCCTAAGCAATACCGACAAATGCTACCGTTAGATAAAATAAACTGGAACTGCCCAATATGCATAATCGCCAGAAATAACGAGAGGACCTTGACTTCCCAAGAATTACCGTTTTACGAAATATTCGATCTCATCGAAGAACACCCGGCTAAAGTGCAAGAGAATACGTCAAAACCTGATAACGAAAATTATCTAGAAAAGTTGGTTGAAAGTTTGGAGTCCTCCCCAAAAGACATACGCGTGGCTCACTTGAACATTTGCAGTCTGAGAAATAAAATTGAAGAATTAAGGACTCTACAAAGGAACTGTAGGTTTGATATAATTGGGATTACAGAAAGCCATCTCGACAAAACTGTTCCCGATTCACACCTACACATAGATGGACTCAAGTTACTGCGCAAAGATAGAATTAATCGCAACAAAGAACACTTACGAGTAATACATCGAAAGGACCTGAACATAACAGAGTTAGAAGCAATTTGGATCGAACTGAAATCCCCTCCCAATACAGCTCTATTTTCTGTTGTTTACCGGCCTCCTGATAACCGAGAATTCTTTGATGTATTTAATATGACTCTCGAGAAGGCTTGGTCGAAAACATCAAACATATTTGTGCTTGGAGATCTTAACTGCGACTATACTAATATTATAAATGAGTCGTATGCAGAAATTCAATCAAACACGAATAATCTGCGACGTATTTTTGATATGTTCAATATGCAAAATGTGATTACCACTGCTACCAGAATAACACCAACAACAAGCAGATCTCATCATAACCACTAGGAAAGATTTGGTTTGCAAATCAGGAACCTTCCCCTTAGGGATCTCAGACCACCTGGTGTATGCTACATTACGCCTGTTAACTAAAAGGCCGCCACCTAAAATCATAAACACTTGGGACTACAAGCGTATGAATGTAAAGGACTTTCAAGCGGATATTGAATCGGCTCCCTTCCACATCGCTAATGTCTTCGAAGATCCTGATGACATATTGTGGGCCTGGAATGATATGCGATACGCATGCACCGCGTAAAGTAATTAAAGTGCGAAGCTACTCTTCACCCTGGATTAGCAGAAATATACGATTAAAAATGAACCGGCGATATAAATTATACAAGAAAGCTGTAGAAACAAAGGACCAGGAAATATGGACTAAATACAAGAAGCTGAGAAACGAAATTATATCGGACATTCGAAGAGCTAAGACGCGCTTTTTTAAGCAGAAAATAGATGAGGTGAAGACAACTACTGACTACTGGAAATTGCTTACAAAGACAACCAATCCTAAAATACGTAAAGTAATTGGCCCCCTGAGACGCAATGATGGAAGTCTAGCAGTAGATGACGAAGAAAAAGCAAATTTAATGAATTCCCACTTCACCACAGTAGGAGACAATCAAGTGAAAAATCTCCCTAAATGCCAAAACCATACAGATGAACAGAGTCTACTATAAGTCTGACGGATAAAATGATTAGAAAGAAAATCGAGGCAGTGAAACCCAATAAGGCAACAGGCCCGGACAATATACCTCCCAAGTTATTAAAATTAGCAGGCCCTGCAATTACCGCACCACTAACTAGATTATACTTGGTGAGTGCAAACGCAGCCTTGGTTTTTAGCGAATGGAAGAAAGCACGATTAACACCAGTCTTTAAAAAAGATGATGAATCGGAGAGAGCCAATTACAGACCACTGTCAATCCTCAGTGTGCCGAGTAAAATAATGGAATCGTGTGTCGCAAACAAATTAGTACAACACGTGATCACGGATAATAATTTAATAACTGACAAACAGTGGGCCTATCGAAAGGGTCATTCAACGGAACTATTGCTAGTGCACCTAACGGAAACTTGGAGACGGGCGTTAGACTCAAACTTGGTGATTGGCGTAGCTTTTGTCGACTTTAGTAAGGCATTCGACTGTGTCTCGCATACTACTTTAATGTATAAATTACAAAACCACTTTAGCATAAATGGCACTTTATTATCATGGCTCAAGAACTATCTTAAAGACAGAACTCAATACACAGTCATGAATGGTAAACAATCAGATGTAGCGCGGGTCACGCGCGGAATTCCACAAGGGTCGGTAATAGGCCCGACATTATTCACATTGTACACAAATGACATGCCTACGGCAGTTACGTCAGGTACAGTTTATATGTACGCTGACGATACAACTCTCTATTGTATTGGAGATACAGTCGATCAAGTAACAATGTCACTCAACAACGCGCTGAAAGAGCTGAGTACATGGTGCACGGTAAATTCCTTTACGCCACATTCAACGAAGTGTGAAGCCATGATAATGTACAGAGGAACATTTATTGGACCTATGAATACACTAAACATAGGCGAAAATAGACTAAGATGGGTATCACACACAAGATTACTCGGAGTTATAATTGACGATAAACTTAATTGGACAAAACAGATTCTGGCAGTAAAAAAAGGTTTTATAAATAAGCTCAATTTACTGAAAAGAAGTTTTTTTTTTTGCCCAGACAGATGCTAATAGACCTTTATCTCAAGATAATCCAACCCTCTGTCACCTATGCAATACCTGTGTGGGGAGGTTATAATTGTAAGGATATTTTTAATTCACTTGAAATACTACATTGTACAGCAGCAAGAATAATATGTAATCTGACCCGAGATATGCCCTCACAAGAAGTACTCACAAAAGTCGGGTGGGATACTCTATTTTATACATATAAGCTAAATATAGGTAAATTAATATTTAAAATATATAACGAGTTAACGCCTCCAAGTATGTCCCACATTATTGATAAGGGAATTAATAAGTATAGCTTTAGAAGTAAGAACAGGCTTATTACACCTCGTTTCAACATATACTACATGAAACATTCTGTTGCTCACAGAGGTGCCATCTTATGGAACACCATATCCGAGAACATTGACGCAGCAACATGTACTACAAACACATATATGGATAAGGCTAGAAAGATAGATACACTACATAACTTAGATTTTAACTTTACATCAGTGCAGACTCTCACTAAAGGAACTAAAGATTACATATATTATTGATATTGTTACATTTTTAGCATTCTTAACTTTTTAGACATTTTATGATATTGTTACATTTTTAGCATTCTAACTTTTTAGACATTTTATGATTTATAAATGATTTAGCCACTTTTTTCAATGTATATAATTTTTATATTTATGTTACACACGACCCCACAAGCGGCGACGCTTTAATGTATATCGTGTTTAAATAAAAGTTATTGTATTATTGTATTGTATTGACGAAATAGTTGTCTTGGAGTCTAGTGAACAATTGTTTGAAATGTGGCTATTATTATCTCGCTATGTTTATGAGACTGGAATTCTTTGTCGAGAGCTTAAAATTTGCGGCATAATATCGCGTCTTTGAAAAGCTTGTTTCTCGGCTTTTGTAAGTTAAACATTTTGAGTCTTGTGTTAAATGGCGAAATTCGATAACATTATTCTATTATAAGAAGAGAGAAGAAAGAAAATGAAGAAAAGTGTAAGCGAAACAGAAATAATGAGAAAAATAGGGTACATACAAATACAGTACCGCTCGAGACTTGTATTCTGATTGGACCATTACACAGTAACAGTTTTTGTTACTGCTCGTTTTAAAGGTTAGGGTTTCTTGTAGTGATGGGTAAGCTAATACCGTGGCACTGTCTGGCTCAAACGTTCTGGAGCTGCACGAGATAACAAGTACCCTGGATTTCAGAGGCTGGATGAGATAAAAAGAGAAGAGAAGAAGAGAGAGAAGAAAAAGCAGCGAAAGAAGAGTCTCTGGTGTTATCCGTCGAGAATCTCACTTCCATGCGTTCAGTTTCATATCAAGAAAACACGTCAAACCGGTTTTGCTCGGCCATTCGTAAGCCAATGAAAATTACTGGAACTGGTGCATGCGGATTTCACCTGCCACGCTATGTAAGCCTCACGAACTATTTTACCACTAAATATTGTTTGACTTATTCACAAACATTGCTCGGCTAAGTCGCATTAACAGGCCATTAGACTATAACTTAGTGACCAAACATATATCCAATAACATAGAAGTGGAAAATACTGTGTTTGCTAATGAAAGCCTACATGTCATGGCAGAAGTCTAATACCTGTCTGGAACCGATTTCTTCAATAAAAGGAGTAAAATAATCCCCCTACATCTCATTTGGAGAATGTTCTCACAAAAAACTAAAACTACAATAGCAAGAATATCTGTCATGTACACTGTCTCGCTTTCACTTTTCATGTTTTCGATTTTATTTTTGTCGAAGTTTGTGTAATTTCCAAACTAGAATGACACCATCTGTCTCTATTATAAATCTGAAGGCAGCCGACTAAAAGCTCTCACCTAACTTAAGTCATCAACTTTCAGCTATAGTAAACAGACAGGTATAGCCGAGTTTATCTATGTTGTATAAGGACTTCTTCTATGCGGACATCTAAAGCAGGAAACGAACCCCAGCACTCTGAATATCAACTTCCCTATGCTCTCAACTTTTACTTCATTCTACCAATTTCTTCACCTTACACTTTCTGGTACGGTAGCGTTGTAGTCCACTAAACCAGTCCAGATCAAAACAGGGTATCACTATAACTACAAGAGAGAGCAATACAGACGACAGTCGATAACCTTGGCAACAACCTTCACCCGCGGGGGAATATAACTCTTAAAAGGCGAAAGAAGAAACAAAGTATCTGTCGACTTGAGAAAACTGCAGTTTTTCTGCTGTAATATTAACAGGTTTTCGGTCCGGACTTTCTACGGAGCATTAGCACAGCTTAGAAATGACAGTACCAAACAACTGCTCAGTTGATTTAACAGCTTCTTCAAACAGCGAAACTATAACATCCTTTTGGTTGTATTTCATCTTGAGTTTGAACTCAATTCAAATTCTACTCGTCGCTGTGGGGAATTTGCTCATCTGTTGGGCGGTGTACAAATACGAAGTTTTGCGGACCCCGGCTAATACCCTGCTCGTGAGCCTGACAGTGGTCGATATGATGTTTATAGTTGTATTATCCTCTTGTATCGCTGTAGATATCTTAGAAGACGCCCCGCGAGATGATTTCTGCTTCATATTCGTCACATTTTATAGAATCATTGTGATGGCGAGTATCTTTCACCTGAGCTGCATCAGTGTAGACAGACTGCTAGCGATCAAGTATCCACTGCGCTACAAGAACTGGGTGACAAATCGCCGAGCTGCTATCGTAGCATTCATCTTATGGATCGCGGCAATTCTCATTCCTATCGTTGAAATACTTCTCTCACCGTTAACACAAACGAACACCGGTGACTTATGGAAGGTCATGACCGGATGCTTCAAACCAAATCACGGTACTAAACAAGAACTGAACTTAGAGCACATTATCGTCAACGTACTTGTAACCTTTGTCATCCCATTCTTAATAATGGTCATTTCTTATTCCTGTATATTCAAAATATCTAGAAAACATTCCAAAGAGATCCAACCGTTTACAACTATCGAAGCGAGAAGGAAAATCGAGATGAAGGTTGCGAGGACTGTTGGGTTTATAGTAGGGACGTTTCTCGTACTGAATATCCCGCATATCGGGGTTTCATACTATGCCCTGCAAAGCCACCAAGGAGTATCACGTACTGTACTGTTAAATAATCTAGACAAGATAATTCTAATTACGTGTAAATTCGCTTGTACTCCCGCGTGGATAAACCCCTTAGTTTACACATTAACAAACAAAGAATTTAAGGCCGCTTTTAAGAAAATATTCAAGAACATTTTAAGAAAAACTTGTTTCACGCAATCTATATGAAGCTGGCAAACGAACAGTCAAAATGTTATCATAACAGAGTAAGCCTTCTTCAACAAGTACTTTACAAACAGAAGACCACCAAGAACTTTTCGTACCAGACAACCGGAAAAATACTAACTTTTTTCTAGCAAACTACAATGGTTGTAAATAATCGCAAAATGTTGAATAAAAAAATTGTGTTTAATCTGCCTCAGAAACTGTTTTCGATTCTTTTTCCCCGTGATATTCAGCTCTTTAGGTATCTTTGATAATAAAAGTGTGCAAAGGAAAGCCATGTTGATGTTGTTTACAAAAAGGCTCGTTGCTGATTGGCTAACGTTTAAAAAGCCACTTTACTGCTGAAGTAGGGTTCGCTGCCCATTGGTCAGATCTATAGCGCAGGGAAAGTGCATTTGTTTAATACATCACTTTGCAGATAAACACGGACCTGGTGTGATTTCCAGTGCGGTTAATGGATGAACTGGGAATCGCTCAACGATGTATTCAATTGCAACTCTAAAATAGATGGCTTTTAGTCAGAAATTAGACCAATAGAAAAAAATGATAATTTACTCGATAATGAATGGTTCATTGTTAAAAGTAATCGAACTGAACCCTTTATAGACAAACGACTCGACCCTTTTTTTCAGGAATAATTCGTCTGGGCAAACACATTTTTAAAGGAACAATATCTTTATACAACAAAAATAATACATCAAATTGTACAACAAATTATTATGTGAATTAAGGAAAGATTTATGGCTTTTTACCTGTTAACACAAAGCAGCAAAACAACTACAACTAATGCATGTAAAGCCATGTAAAGCCATGTCAAAGGATTATCTAGTATATTATCACAAAGTTGAAACGGGCGTATACGGAAAGCGTTACACATTAGGGGAAGGGAAGTGAGGACCAAGTAGTACATTTATGGGGGAAACATGTGGCTTTGAAATGTTGCTATAATTTTGCACTCACAAACAGAAACTTGGCCTGAAATACATGCATCTTCTCGACTCGCGTTGAGAGCTCAATGTCCTTTTTCAGCAAGTTAATTAACCCATGCCTGTTGTGAAGTGCTTTAGCGCTGGAGGACGTCAAAAAGAGATGGAGCAAAATGAATAACATTATGATATCTTGTATTCCGTTCAAAGCCGATCGTTATTGCAATATCAGTTCACACTTTAATAATATACATCATTACATGCAATGATTTTTCTAAGGGCAGCTGTATTTATGCTAAACACCAGTGCCAAATCGTGTAATACCAGTGCCGAATCATGTTATACCCGAGTGCCAAATCATGTAAGAGGGAACAAAATATATCCAACTAGAACTCATGAATTGGATTGACCGAGAGCCGGCAGTCTTTTCAAACTTTTGTAACAACGTAGAACAATAACAAGGAGAAATTTCCACATTTACAGCCAGGAGAAATTGAAAAACTGAAGCAAAATCCTTTGAAGAACAACACGACAAAAAGCACAAATAAGTGGATGAATATTATTAACAAGTAATCATACGGTTTTTACGTGCAATTTTGGATTAATTTGAACTCGTGAGATGTTTCAAAGAACTCAAATTGCATTCGCCTTAGGGGCAGGGGCTCATGCAATTTTGAGACTCTCTGAAAAACGTACTCGTTCCAATTAATCCCGAATTGCACTTGAACCCTTCCACATTTTGATTATTGTTTTATTATGTTCACCATTTCATAAATAGAGGATATTACATGGCCGCGCGGAGATAGGGTTTCTATCTTCGAGTGTTGGTGAAATATCTTACGAGTGAGATCCGCATCTCCAAGTGGCCATGTAATGTGGCCCGGCTGTTCGAAGCAAGGTTAAGCGATAACCCAGGGTTAAATCGCTAACCCTGGATTAAACTGTATAGATTGCAATTACAGATTTAGCGCTAACCTAGGGTTAATGTTAACCTTGCTTCGAACAACCCGGCCCTGTTTAATATATAATTATCAATGAAATGCCAGTTTCAATCTCTTACTAAAAAGGCTAGAAAACTTTGAAAGCAAGCCATATTTTCAAAAGACTCTCAAAAGTGTTATCTTCACGTGTGAAGATATCACTTTTTAGAAAGAAATTTACACTGGTATTTCATCGAAAATTATATATTAATAATATTTTTTCATACCAAACATCAATAGCTATCAAACGAACTCATTTTTTTAATCAAACACTCGCTTGATAAACATCGCGTAAAGTTTTTGTTCAATCGCCGATGAACTGAAACAAATTAATCCAGCATTTCATACAAACTATCAGGTTTATTTTATCGCGTTTTGTACTCGTCGCTTTTTTTTTCACCGAAAAAAAATAGAAGAAATCAACGGGAAGCAGTTTAATTTTGGATGAACAATATTGAATTAACAGCCAGGTGTTTAATTCAATTCTCCGTATGGTAATTCTGCTCGAGGGCAGAAAGATAACAACTTCAATAGGATTCAGCTATATATTGAAAATTATATTTTGTTATGTTTGTGCTATGAAATAGTTATTCTCTGTTAAATGTATGTACCAGGTTAACATATGCAATAAAGGCAAACTGTTCCCAAGTAAGAAACCCATCAACGGAATACTGCTAAATACTACATGCAAATGTTTGCTTTTATTAACAATGCATTGAACAACTGGTTAGCAGCTGTACCGGGTAGCACTCAGGCCCTTATTGCCAAGTTACACAAGCTTGCGCCAACACTGATAAGGATTCGTTGAAGAAAACCAGCAAGAAAGAGAAAGGCTAGGCTGCGGAAGTTAAATGACCCTTCTTCAGCGAGAAGGGAAAATACAGCAGCTCCTATAAAACACGTCCAGGCTGCATCGAGCAAGAAGATAAATACGACGAAAAACAAGTGGTTTGAAAAGGCAAAGTCACACACTGACACACTTAGAATTGATAGAGAAATAACCACGACGAAAAACAAGTGGTTTGAAAAGGCAAAGTCACACACTGACACACTGTGCTCAAAGCCAAAAAGCGACCGAAAGATATCGCAAAAACATGTCTAACTTTCAAATTGGTACAAAATAAACTGACAAGAAAGCAATGATGACCAGCCCTCGGTCAAATCTCAATTGCTCCAAGACTCTCGATGGAAAGGAAGCAATGAAAGTCGCTACGTTAGTTCTCAGCTCCATAGAAATTCCCCTCACCGCCATTGGTAATATGCTGATCTGTTGGGCGGTGTACAAATACGAACATTTACGGACTCCAGCTAATACCCTGCTCGTGAGCCTCTCGATAGCAGACATGATGTATGTAGTTGTGTTCGCCACTAACATTGCCCTCTTGTTATTTGAAGATATGGAGAGCGATGACTTCTGCCTGTTTTATTCCACAATGTATTCCCTTCCTTGCGTACTAACAATCTTTCACCTGAGCTGCATCAGTGTAGACAGGTTGTTAGCGATCAAGTATCCACTGCGCTATATGTACTGGGTGACAAATCGCCGAGCTGCTATCGTGGCCGCCATCTTGTGGATCATGTCACTTCTTTATAGCACAGAGAAGTGGTTTGTGAAAATGAGCGATGAAAGAGGGGTCGCATTTTGGAAACTCATGAGTCGGTGCTTTAAGCCCGAACATAACATTACAGCCGCGCACGGCCGCACGGTCATAGTCATAATCCACCTACTCATAGGTTATCTCATCCCGTGCCTTATAATGCTCACTAGCTACGCCATTATATTCAAAATATCTCGACAGCAATTCAAGCAGCTCCACCCAATAACAAACACCCAAGCCCGGAGGAAAGTAGAGATGAAGGCTGCCCGGACGATAGTAGTCGTCCTCGGCTCATTCCTCATCTTGTACTCGCCTCTCTATATTTTTGTTTTAGTACATGTAATAGATCAAGATGGCCCGCCCCGAGAGTGTGACTTTAAGATCAGAAAAATAGAGCCTTTGACTCTTTTTGCATCACTTGCAGCTTGGATAAACCCAGTCGTCTATGCTCTCACTAACCAGGAGTTTAAGGAGGCGTTTAGGAAAATCTTCAGGAACATATCTGGGAAGCTTCGCTTGGAAAAGTGTTGTACGGGACATGATATTCAAGGATGAGTCCAGGCCAAGAAAACAATGACTGAACGAAAACGATCATACACTTTAAATTTAACTTTAGATTTAGCGATTCTTACATTTATTGCATTGAAGAAAAAGGGAAAAAAAACGAAATTATATTTCTTAGATGGGGGAGAAACTTCTGAGACTTCATTTGTTCTAATGCTAGAAGTATCAGAGTTGTTGAAAAATTAAAAGTTTTAAACATACAGATGAAAGGTTACGTAAAAGTAATAAAATTTGCCGTTCTGTCGTAAAATCCTTTTTCTTTCTCCGGAATAAAACACCCTGTCGACGTGGAATTTTCTGTATAGACTTTTATTATCGCTGTCTAGAATATATACAAAGAACAGCTTTACACACTCAAAACAAGATAGACACCTAAACTCATCTGGAAATGCTTTTCCCTAGTCAAGACAAGATAAGAATACTGAAAAATATACCTGAAATTTAGCTGAAGCTGCTTCTTTGCGTGTCGGTTCTTCAAAAATAATTTGAAGAGAACGGCGAAGTTGGAGCCAAGCAATGTCACTGACATTATTCCACCGAGGCATTTAAGACAAACAAAGATTCACAGGAGGCGAACTGTTTAGTTAGCTGTATACGTACTAATTGAATTTAAAAGTTTTAAACATACAGATAAAAGGCTACGTAAAAGCAATAACATTTGCCGTTCTGTCATAATTGTTTTTTTCGAATTTGCTCCGGAACAAAACACCCTATCGACGTGGAATTTTCTGTGTATATTTGTATATATATTTGTATACATATCTGTGTATATTTGTATATATTTTTATTATCGATGTCTAGAATATACAAAGAACAGCTTTGTAGAACTTATAGTTTAGACTTTTGATGACGTCACATGCAAACAACGAAAAAGGCATCTATTTTCAGAATTTCTGAACACAAAACACACAAAACAAGACAAGACATAATCTAACTTTGAAAGGGTTTCACTCTTACTTTCAGCCAATCAGAAATGGCTCTCACTCAGCTGACCAATCAGAGAGAATGTTACTGTAGCTTGCGGGAGAAACCCAGTGGTATTTTTAGAAAACACGACATCACAGGTGTAATTATGTAATTATGTGCTTGCCTAAATATTCAAAGGTCATACGTATATGGTTTTAATTATCCCACATGGAAGACGGCGGTGTAAGGAATCAAGAGGGGTGCATCGCGCACTGATAAGTTAACAGAGGGCGCAGGGTTAGACGACCTAGTACTCACCCAGTACTCACTCTAACCCGATGCAGTCATATCTCCTCGCCAGCGCGCATGCCTCTCCTTAGTTTCCCTCTTGCATGGTGAATGAGGGAGATTTAGTGAAAGTATGCATGCTGATGAAGGATATTCGAGATTAAATGTCCCTGAACAAACAAAGGAAAGCGAGGGGATCATGGTATTACTGTAGTTATTACGCGAATCACTACTTAGTAACCTCCGATTTGACCTTATATGGTAAACACGTCACAGTTGAATAATAATAATAATAAGTATTGACCTGTTCGACGTGCTTTTCGCCCATGAGTTCTACCAAAGCGTTTCTCATCACGCCCGAGCCTTGTTTCCTAGCGTAGAACAGAGGCGTGTGACCGTCATTATCAGGCTCATCCAACGCTGCACCGAACTTGGCCAGTAGGCGCAACATGGCCACGTTCTCGGACGAGCCGTACTGCGAAAAACACGAGAACAACGTACCGTTACTGGAACAAAACATTGTCTATTGTCCTAGCTGGTATAACACACGACAGAGATATACCACATAAAAGGCTGACAGAGGAGATTTCGTTTAAGTGGGAAAATTACGGTAACGAGTTCGAGTATGGCTAGGGACCACTCATTCTTTAGCAGGGATGGGGGTGTCACTAATTTGGGGAGGGTCACCAATATCCAAGCCCCTACATGAAGAACTCTGAATTTCTAACGGGATCTGAAACAACCATAGGGGCTGATCAAAGCCAGGACCCGGCTAATCCACATATTTAATTGGAATTTAGCGTGTTGGTTTTTGTGGAAGGAGGAAAACCGGAGATTCCGGAGAAAACCCTCGGAGCAAGGGCGAGATACCAACAAACCCAACTCACATATGGCGCAGCGTCCGGGAATCGAACCTGGGCCACAGAGGTGAGAGGCGAAACACTTAACCACTGTGCCACCCCGGATCCCCACTACGAAACATCAATGGTCAGGCCTCTTCTTTTATTAGAGCTTGGCATTCAGATGTAGAGTAAATTATCATATTAACAAGGGCGTACAATTAACAACCAGTCTCCGTGTAACAAACTTATCACATTTTTATCAGTAGAAACTAGTTATCCAGTGCGCGATTCTAACTAACTGCGAGCCACCATCTGTACATGGCATCAAACGCTACATACCTCTCTGTTTTGTACACAGTGGTGAATAACAGTTTTGCCAACATTATCTTTGGCCTTCATGTTCACTGTGGTTTTAGTTGTGGTCCACTTGGAGCGATCAGCCACTCCGTGTAGGATCACCTTGACCATGTCCTGTAAGTTGGCCCTTACTAGCTCCATGAGCACAGTTCTACCGTTACCCTGAGAAACACAACAATTGAACGAAGATATGGTTATAAAATTAAACGAACAACTGAATATTCAAGAGGCACTAACAATTATCATCATCACCATTGTTCCATTTACTTTTTTTTGTTCTAGCAATTTTTGAAATAAATATAATTATACTCTACCTTAGGGAAGTTAACGTTTGCTCCATTGTCCAACAGCAAAAATACTATCTGCTCATTGTTGTTGACGGCTGCCTCTATAAGGATGGTAGTCGAATCCTCTTTGGGTTCGTCAGCCATTTCAACCCTGTAGCGAACATCCAGCGTCTTTGGCTTGGCATCAACTAAGAGTCTGCAAATTGTACAACACACTTTTTATATCTCATACATACATACTCTTTATTTATACACGGAGTCTCATTCATCATGAAAATTACAAAGATGCTCTTCCAGAGAGCCATGATAAAACACTCCTGCTCGTTTTTTAACTAGTACATAAAGAGTTTCATCACTCGGTGGATCTGTAACGCGTAAACTATCGATAGGCGTCCGTGGCAATCAATTTCCAAACGAGCTCTGTTCGTTCTCCCGAAATGTTCATTCAATCGATATGTAATCGGATTGGCGTGTTTGGGTAAACACGGCTGTGGACATTCTCTATAATTGTGTGAAAGTTTGGAATAGTTTATCTCCTTCTATTCGTTCATTAAGTAAACCTTTGTTTAAAAACAAGTGTAAAATTATATTGCTGAATGTATTAGCGTCTTGCGATGATTATATTGATGTTACCCATATTATGCAGACAGTATCTAAATACTAGATATTTTGGTTTTCTCTGATTTCATTTGCTTCCTTTTCTTATTCATCTTGATTCTCTTAGTTGTGTACGTTATTTAGTCTTATAATATTATTTACTTTAGACTAATGGCCGACCTTAAATTTTTGCACATAACAGTCAGCTCTGTTATGTAGCCGGACTCTATTGTTTATTTGTCTTTACCTACAATAATTATACACATATACCTTCCTTTCTCGTTTGCTAACTAACCCTCCACCTAGAATAGCCTTATGTTAAATGTGGGTGGGTTAATTCTCTTCATTGAATGTAAAAATATTTAAATAAAAAAGTTTGACTGAATGAAATCAGACATTTCAGACATTTGATCCTTGCAATCTTATTGAAATAAGTGGGCTGACATAAAAACAGAGCAAAATGAACTAGAATTAGCTTGTGACTTAAATTACGTCATTGACATTTGATTCCCTAATAAACGAAAATGGCTGACACTAATAATTTTGTTTTCTATGTCGGCGATTTTGTTTCCCACTTTGATTTTTAAATAATTGGCTTGGGCTCATATGCACTTTAAATATTTATATTTACTTCTACATGCATAAAGAGTACGAAGAACTTGGTACTAGGAAAGTGTGAGGGGAATGTCTTCACGGGAATATGTTGCGAGATTCCTTCTGCCTTTGGAACTGGGCCCGGATTTCGAGATATATTCCCCCGCAATGAACAAAGAAAACCGCGCCATGCGAAAAACAAGTAATAGATCAAAAACGAGAGCTAGTGTTTTATCAGGGGTCCAAACACCGAGAACAGATGAAAGCACGAGGCCAAGTGTTTTTACTGATTGTTCCGAGGTGTTTGGAATCCCTGGTGCAACGCGAAGCTCCAATTTCAAGTTTTGGTATTACTTCCCACACGAAAACAATCACCTGCATTCATAAATCATTAGCAAGTATTCTTTGCCTAGTATTTTGTTGCATACATTTATAGACTACAAAGGTTGTGATTGTTATTTCTTTCATAGTCGTTTCAACAAGCGGCTTGATAGTGTAATAGACTCCATCAAATATTTTCTCTTGCGCGTGATTGGTTGAATACGTCACGTGACCCGATATTTTCTCTCCGCGAACGGGATATATCAGCGTATACACCCCCTGTGAGTGTATAAGCGTATAACACAGGGGACTAGCAGTCGAGAGCAACTATGAGGACGATGGTTCAAGAGACACTTCTGACGCCGATTTTTATTTCCATGTTGTCCTTCAGTTCTCGTCGTGTAAAGTCATACTTATGATGTAACATTGTAGCTTAATTGCTCTTTCAACATGGTTGTAAATAAGGATAAATAATGCATGATATTGTTCATTAAAGTGATCACCGTGTTTGATCTGAGACCAAAACCCTTAAAGGGGTTGTGTCACGGTAATAGACTTCACATTCGCGTTCCGGGCCGAAACAGCTATTTCCACCGATTTTGATATGAACTAACGAACCTCTCGGCCATGTGGGATGCTAAAAATCAAAGCAAATATGCAAAAATGACTAACAAACAGTGTATATAAACAGACTTCAGAGAAAATATTGAAAATCCTTTCACTCAAGCATTTAGGGAGGGACGTTTAACTGTTTGTATCCAATTAACAGCCACCAACCGAGCGATTACTCGATACATGCGCAGTACCATGACATAGCCCCTTAAGATTTTGATCTGGTGTTTTAATCATTGGATATCAAGATCCGTGCATGTGACCAAATGCAGTCCTCTGATTGACTAAATCCCCCCCCCCCTGCCCCTGACTTAAGGAGTGTACCTGGTGAAATTATATTTGGAGATGTAAATCCACCCCAACTTCAGTTTGCTCCCAAATCGATAAAGAAATTGATAACTTAATACCAACTTACTTGATAAGGGCATATCGTTTACTTAAATCGGAGTCAAACGCTACAGCCAGCGGAGGGGCATTCGGGTGTCCGGCGTTGATCGTTGATGGATTGTAACCTGCAAGTGAAGTAAACAGACAATGTTTAGTAAGGCGAGACAACGTTTAGAAAGGCGAGGCAATGTTCAAAAAGGCGAGGTAACGTTTAGAAAGGCGAGGCAACGTTTAGAAAGGCGAGGCAACGTTTAGAAAGGCGAGGCAACGTTTAGAAAGGCGAGGCAACGTTTAGAAAGGCGAGGCAACGTTTAGAAAGGCGAGGCAACGTTTAGAAAGGCGAGGCAACGTTTAGAAAGGCGAGGCAACGTTTAGAAAGGCGAGGCAACGTTTAGAAAGGCGAGGCAACGTTTAGAAAGGCGAGGCAACGTTTAGAAAGGCGAGGCAACGTTTAGAAAGGCGAGGCAACGTTTAGAAAGGCGAGGCAAGTTTAGAAAGGCGAGAAACCGTTTAGAAAGGAGAGGCAACGTTTAGAAAGGCGAGGCAAGTTTAGAAAGGAGAGGCAAGGGTTTAGAAAGTCTAGAAAGGCGAGACAACGTTTAGAAAGCAAGATAACATTTACATCAGCATTTTGGAGTGTAAACGTAGTTCTCTGTTTGAAATTTATTTTTCAGATTTATAATCTCTGAGGAAAATCTAGAGGAGGCAAATAATTAGGTGGGCTAGGAACGCCTTCAACAACGCTATTGTTCTTTGTATAAACACCGCCCATCTCCAAACCAATCAATTTTCCAATCAGCTTTCCTTCAGCACACATTTGACATTATCCAGCATAACGCAACGCCGCTTAGTAAAACAAACGACCAGGGTTAAATCACGTAGAATAACATATTCTATAAATTTCTCCCGAGGAATTGTTCTTAATCTCGAAAACCTCGCAGTATGAAACCTGGGTGAAACCTCTGGAGCTTCGGTAAGGATCAAAATGTATATTCTTGTGAGCTTCTAGTGACTTTCACGTACCAGTTTCAAGTTCTGATGATAGGTTAATGAATTATAGGAAATTCGCTCGTTCAAGAGAACATACAGTTAATAATAATGAAGATGGTTTATTAACACATCATCGCATTAAAAATGAATTGCAATGTGTTCACAACATTTTCCGAAGGCTAAATATTACAACTGATTGTTAGGACTGGGTTGCAATATAAGTTTTTTTATATCAAGCTAATTAACAAGTTTTCATTCTAAATATACTACTGACAACTATATAAGTTACTCTATGTCACTGGAAATGGGAGTCATAGTTGGAAAGAAACTGCACTTAACTATTCATTCTACATAGAAAGAGTGATAAATGGTTACTGTTGCGTAGCTCGCGACCGTGCTTTCGTACCATTTTTCGAGATTTTCTTGAAGATCTTTTCACAGAGCTTGTCTCTTCTTTTGTGTAAAAGTGGACATTTCAATTTTGTTATTGCATCACCAAAAGACATTTCGGGGAGGATTGTTTTCAGTGCTCTTGTTTGGACTTTCTTTTGTACGTTCTGCAAATTACTATACCGGTATGTTTTCTATTGATCACCCGAAAGCAATCAAAAGTGTTGCCTTTCTGGTAAGTTCAGTTAATACTCTCCCAGCATGGAAATGGTGTGTTTACAAATAAATGAAATTACCGGAAACGGGGAAAAGAACTACGTTTTACTGGATTTTAACACTGGTCTGTAAACAAATCTAAAATGTTACTGACAATGCAATATTTACTATAAAAGTCCTGGAGTGGAAAACTGACTCAGTGTCATTGTATAGTGAAACTGTTTCCACCTTTGCATCTCCTTAGAAATTTTGCTGTGGCTTTCACGTCACCCAAAGAGGGATACAATTTATATCCAAAAATACGTATCGTATCAAAGCAACCTTAGCGTTATCAGAAGTTATGGGCTCCTGTTATCACACAGTCCTAACAAAACGTATGGTCGCATTTAAAATCTATAAGTTTGCCATTGGCTATGTTTGATATTTTGAGCCATTACTCGAAATCTAGTCAAACAAATGTTTTCAAACAACTGGAAACTGTTTAAATTTATAACACACATGCGTAAGTTGATGAAAAATGTGGGCTATGAATTTCTATGCTTGAAATTCAAAGGCCAACTTTTTGCCAACTTCCGCCCATGGGATTTTGATCAAATTTGCACTGTGTACAACGTACGTGTATTATAAGTTTGAACACTTTCCAGTTGTTTGACAAAATCGTTCAACTAGATTTCGAGTAATGGCTCAAAATGTAGTACGTGCATCTAATCGCGGGTCAAGATCTTGACATGAGTTGTATCTATAAATCGAGTTTGTGAGGAATCAAGTAAAAACCTTAAAGCGCAAGTATAATGTCAAAAGAATAAAAAATTATATTGTACCATTGTGTTTGTTTCTCACAAAAAGGTATTAATCTTGCAAATTTTGTAACATTTCTGGCATTTAATCCCTACGTTTCGTTACTTTTCATGGATCCTGTGACGTCATAAGATGAATCAACTCCCTCCCTAGAGAAAACTACTACAATAAACTCCTGTAGGTTTTCATTGTGACATCACAAGATGAATCAATCCCGCAATTCGGGTGGCGTTAACTTTATTCTAGTTTTATTTCTACTCCTGCCTCTCAAAGAAAACTAATTTAGACAACTGAAGTATATTAGAAATAGAATTTGGGGCAAAAAGAGTTAATGTTGTTTTATAGCTTTACTTGCATTTTAAAAGTTGTCATTTTGTTTAAATTCGAGGTTTAAAAAGTTTTATTCTAGAAACTTGATTTAGTTGCTCTAAATTTATTTCCACTCGAATCTTTGCCATCCTTCATCAAAATTATCTCAAAAATTCTCCAGTACATCTGGACTGAATACTCTGGGTAATTATTTTAGTCTTCTTTATAAATTGAGGGTTGACATAGCCACAAGTCTCTCAATATAGCAATGTCATAAACTGTCATTTGATTGTGTTTTATTTTACGAACTTGATCCTATTTCCATCTGCAACGTAATTGCATAATTCGCATTATCCTATAAATATTATATTTCAGCCAATCAGAGCTCAGCTTTACTATAAAAAACAGGGCGGTATTTAATCGTTTTTCTATGAAATACAGAGCGGTATTTCATGGCTAGGTCAGGCCAATCAAAATGCAGGAAATTTCGCGCCCTTTCTTTATCAGCCAATAAGAATTCGACATTTTGAATACATAATTAGTCTGCAGACGCGTCCGCCACTCGAAACTTTTGTACGGCGAGAAATTTTGCAGTCTATCGTCAGGTAAGTTTCTTTGTTTTCGGATAACTCTTACCGTAAATTTATAAGATAATATCGTTATTTCATGGTTTTCTAATGGCATACTGGCGAAAATGTCACTCAAAATACATATTATGTTGGTTTACAACTCGCCTAAAGGCTCGTATACCAAATAATACAAATTTCTCGTGAAATGTTCGCCCGTATTCCATAGAAAACCATGAAAGATCCAGTAAATACAGCACTGGTTGGTTTGTCTAGTTGTTGAATACGTACGCAGGAGCAGCTCACAGAGTCCCTTGTTGCCTTTAACGGCAGCATAGTGCAGTGCAACGACACCAGGGCAATCTAGAGCTGACGGTGACACTCCCCTCTGAAGAAGATGAACTGCAATCTGTAGTGAAAGAAGGCATTCATAGATTAGTCAACAACTGACCACAATATCGCCTGGACAGCTTAGTTTGAATCGCTCCAGTCAGTAAACGTCAACACTGTCAATCGATTTCAACCTTAAAGTTTCTTTAAAATAAACCTACGAGAATAATACTCTGAGATAGAAGAGAAATACCATGGAATGTCCTGATATGCTTTTCAAACTTTTTCCAAAGAGGATGGCAAAGATTAAAATGGATTACAAAGCAATCTGACTGGCTAAGCTACTCACTATCTAGTCTGTGATCATAGATAGTGAGTAGCGAAAAAGCCGGTTTTCAAAACCACAACAATGGCTGCCAAGTCGTCAATGTCATAAAATATTCTTGTTTCAGTTTAAAATTGAACTACTAGTTGGTTTCTACTAAAACAATTAGACTATTCGCTAACAGTTTCTATGGCTGATAGTTCAGCACAATTTTGAGCGCGCTCATTGGCCAAAAGCGATTCACGTGACGTGATAGTTGTCGTCCACGGAGGCAAACTATCAGGCGTTATAGTTCACCACAAAATTGTGGCGCGCGCTCATTGGCCAAGAGCGATCACGTGACGTGATAGTTGTCGTCCGCGGAGGCAAACTATCAGGCGATAGTGCCCGCTGAGCACGAAAGACAATTTTGCGTTGAACAATAACGCAAATAGACTGTCTGTCTCGGACCTATCAGCTGATAGTTTCCCTTGGAAATTTGATGTTCTTAAAACTAGCATATAAGCCCTCGAACTTCGTTCTCGGGCTTATATTTGTTTTATGAACATCAAATTTCCGCGGGCAACTATCAGCCGATAGTTCCTCGACGGACACAGTCTATTTGTATAATAGTGCCCGCTGAGAGCTGAAGACAATTTTGTGATGAACAATAACGACAAATAGACTGTGTTTGTCTCGGAACTATCGGCTGATAGTTACCCTTGGAAATTTGATGTTCTTAAAACTAGCATATTTGTTTTAAGAACATCAAATTTCCGCGGGCAACTATCAGCCGATAGTTCCTCGACGGACACAGTCTATTTGTATAATAGTGCCCGCTGAGCACGAAAGACAATTTTGTGTTGAACAATAACGCAAATGGACTGTGTCTGTCTCGGAACTATTATACAAATAGACTGTGTCCGTCGAGGAACGATCGGCTGATAGTTGCCCGCGATAATTTGATCTTCTTAAAACAAATATAAGCCCGAGAACGAAGTTCGAGGGCTTATATGCTAGTTTTAAGAACATCAAATTTCCAAGGGAAACTATTAGCCGATAGTTCCGAGACAAACACACTCTATTTGTCGTTATTGTTCATCACAAAATTGTCTTCAGCTCTCAGCGGGCATGATCGCCTGATAGTTTGCCTCCGCGGACGACGACTATCACGTCACGTTAGCCAATGAGCGCGCGCGAAAATTTTGTGATAGTTTCCCTTGAAAATTTGATGTTATTAAAACTAGCATATAAGCGCCCTAGATAGATAGATGAACTTTATTTTAACAGGGTGGCCCATTCAGCAACGTGCCGGGCTGGTGTTCAAAAGGGCCCTGTATCAAGAAAATCTACATACAATACAAATATCCTAAAAACTATGTACAATGTGAATATCCTAAAAACTACAATGTAATCTATAACACATACATATATAACACAAATACAATAATTATCATAATTAAGTACTAAAGAAAGTAGGCTTTAACAGAACTTTTGAAAGAATAAAGTGATTCAGTATGTTTAATATTAACAGGAAGTGAGTTAAAAAGTATTGATCCAGAGAATCTAAACATGTTTTCCAAGGCTAAGTTTCGGTGTAGGTAGATGGAGGTCAGCTTTTCCGTTCTTGTATTGTAAGTATGAAAGCCGGAATTTCTAGTGAAATAATTACCTAAGTATGGTGGAACTTGGTTATGTAAACATTTAAAAACAAGAACACAATTGTGTATTTTACGATTTGTTTCTAAGTTAGTTAGCTTAACTTCGTTCTCGGGCTTATTTGTTTTAAGAACATCAAATTTCCAAGGGAAACTATCAGCCGATAGTGCTCTATTTGTATAATAGTTCCTCGACGAACACACTATTTGTATGATAGAAACTTCGAGCTCATAGTCTAATTGTCTAATTGTTAAATACTGGAGGTTTTTACTTTTATAGGCACTGCACACAATCTTTGTATTACCTTGTCATTCTTAGAGATGCACAGATGACGTCACAACGTGACGAGAACAAATCAGTACGCCACGACATGCAATCGAGTTACGTGACTGTTGTCCTCGTCATGTGTAGACGTCCTCTGTGCATCAGTCATTGGCTCCACTCTCGAGTGCAGAACAGCACAAGTAACACTATTCAGTGACCACCTTCTACTGGTTTTGTAGTCGAGGCAATTATTCGAGGCAATTATTCGAGGAAATAAGGCAAACTTATGGCCGTTTCAAGCGCCTTGGACGTGTGGTGGCGTAGTGGCCATTGCTTCTACTCCACAGGGTTACCACACATTTGCACGAAAAACAATTCCTGGCGTTTCACTGACTTTTCACTGAGCAAGAAGCATTTTTGACTGACCTCCTGCGCACACTCGTATGTTTTCCAAATAATATTCAATCGATATTTTAGGACAGCAACACTGAACAAAACAGCCCCAAAAATAGTTATCTTAAAGACCCTGTGTCCGAGCCCATGGTGCTTTGCGCGCGCAAATCATTTCCGTAGGCTACGGAAAATCATCAGAAAGATCGTTGTTGTTGTTATGTGACTCTCGAATCTTTCGAAATCCATCCCTAGTTTGGGCCATCGTGTAATTATTCATAGGTATATATGCTTAACTGACTTTCTTTTATCTTAACTTTTGACTATATTCTTTTTAAAATGAAACTTTAGTTCGAATATTTCTAGAGTGGCGAGTAGAGGAATTCCGGAGAAAGGACCGAGACAGCGAGGCGAAGCGACTCGACAAATAATCCTTCAGCAGTCCACATTTTACTTTCTCTAGGTCTACAAGAGAACACTTGTGGTTCAAAAGGACTACTACGTGAGTTTCCCGGGGATTTGCTGCACTAATGGACCGGCGGGCTTCGTTGGAAATACAAAGCATGCAACCACTTCTGGCATCAAGATCATTCGTAATTATAATTTCGCATGGCTAAGCTCCACTGAGGTGTTACGACGTATCTGTATATGTTTTGTATTTTTATTAGCAGAGAAAGCAATGTCCTTAAAGGCCCAGTACGGACCTTGGTGCTTTGCGCGCCTCTGTTTTTGTTTTGATTTTCATGAAACCGAGGCTTCTATTGTTTTAGCCTCGCGTGCGATTCTCTCTGTGCCGAAGTAGAACATCGTCCTTCTGTTACACCTTTGTCATTTGTTTGCATGTTAACAAAACACGGAAACTAGCATAAATCAACTCTTCGTTATCAATCGTGTGGTGTTGGTAGAAGATTAACAACGTAGTTAGAGTGCTTACGGCTCCATTGTTGCAGGCGGAGTAAACATTTGTGAGAATCAGGCCGGAGAAAACGAAAGTTGAATTTACTCATTCTCTTGATTCGAAATGGTCGCTGTCGGTGTTTACCTTTTCCTACCCAAGAACCATAATAACAAAGCCAAGTGCAGTACCAAAGTCAATGTGCCACGAATGGAGGAAGGGGTACTTGCATGTATATAAAGTTTACGCGAGAACAAGGCCAAATGCAAACCTTTGAGCTTTATATGACAGAAGCAAAGCTAACAAATAAGGTAAGCTAAAATAAGGCAACTCTGTCCATTTTTACGTTGTTCCTAATAGAAAATTCGTTTATGGGGAATTGGCGGTTCGAATATGACGTACAAGTTGTACAGAATCGCATAAAGTGCTCAGGTCGTTGTTGTTGGGACAATGAGGAGCACATATGTTCTCTATCGTTCATTACATCATTATTCCAGTTTACCCAAGAGGATTGCTGCAATATATTTATTTCCATAGCTTCATGGCAAAAGGAATGCATCCTTTATTATTTTTTTATTATAGCAAATTACATCATTATTCCAGTACAGTTTACCCAAGAGGATTGCTGCAATATTATTTATTTCCATTAGCTGCATGGCAAAAGAAATGCATCCTTTGAATTTTTTATTTTTTTATAGCAAATTATTTGAGTGCAAGCTGTTCATTATATAGGAAATGGCTAGGTAGATATTTATCTTGCACAAATTGTCATTTGTAGTCACTCGGAGTAAGCATAATTGTTTTTAATGTGCATACACTTCCTCTTTTCAGCATTTTTCCCTTTCCCACAGGACTTTTTAATAGCCACCCCCTTCCCCTACAATGTAAAAGGTGCACAATTGGACAGTGGTAGTTTAATTAAATTGAACACTATATACCTCCAGTGTCATATTTTAGGTTGCGTTCCTTTTTTTGTACCTTTGATAAGAAATATTCTATTTGTTTCAGGTAAAGGGTGTACATTGATTTCTTCAAGCGGTTAAGTGTGGGAAGAGGAAGTATGGACTTTCCCAAGAAATGGGCAATAAATAATCACCACTGTGGTATATTTGCAGATAAATGGGAATTGTCTGCTTTAGAGACTGAGGGTGACATTCATCACCACCTTCACATTTTCAAAGATTATTTTGTGTAGATCGTGAAATTTTGGAGGTTGATCTGCATCAAACTCCAATGCCATAACTCTGTGTGTTTGAAAGATAAAGTTATGATACCCCAATGACAGCACAGTATATGCAGCTATATGGGTTTCTGGACAAATCAAGACTAAGAAATTAGTTATCAATATTATCTATATTGTTGTTTCCACTTTTAGTTTTACTAAACCTGCATATGTTTGCAGATTCTATGAGTGTCTACATGAATGCAAATACAAAAAATACGAAGTGATTACCAACTTTGTATTGAATATTTTTAGCTTGTTACAGACACACAAAGATTATTAAAGTCCCCTGTTAATTACATACCAATCCTGAAATGTTAGTAACTTGATTTTTCAGTATACACACAAGCCCTTAGGGACCGTACATTATTTAGCAGTAGGGGGGGGGGGGGGGGGAAGTGGAATATTCATGGATACCACAAGAAAACATTGCAGAACTATTTTATCCCATGCCAAACTAAATAAAGAACACACCTCACTTGGTACATGTGCTGCATCACAATATTTTGATGGCAAAACTGGAATCTGTTCAGAGTGTGTATACAGCACATTATGGCAGTGGAAAAAAAATTGATACAACCTGTGGGATACTGCCGAATATGGAACAGATTTCCATTGGTGTCTATATCCCTTCTGTCAGGTAAATCAGAAATATACATATTAATGAATTACTGATTTATTAAATGTAACAAAGGCCTCCTTTCGCTTAGAGCCTAACCTCAGGCCTCGGCCAGGTTGGGTACAATGCTTGGATCCAATATATATGTCAAATAAATTGGTCCTAAGATAGCTGATTGGCTCCAACTTAATGTTGGATCACGAAAAACACTTATGTTTTTTTTATATTCTGGGGTAAGATAACACTGACCCTCAAAATCAATAGTATTTTTTGAACCAGGCAATATTAATTTGCTATATTCTACTGGAGTTACCTTAGTTACAGCGTACATGTAATAATATTGTTCTGATTTATTTTCTGATAAAAACTTCTGAAATACCAAAGCAAATCACACACATCATTCTTGCTGTGCATCCCCACCCCCTTTAAATAGGTAAATGTAGCTGGGATCATGTACAGTATTATGACTACAAGGACAGAAATGAAGAGGGTAGGATAAAATTTATAGGACTGTGAAGTTTTATGGATATTAAAAAGGTCAATATGTCATATTATTTTAATCTCTCAAGTATTTTATCCCTTTTTCCTAAAACTTGAAAACTATATAGCAGAGCCCTTGTTTGAAGCCTGATTAGCATCTAATCCAGAGGATTCTGGTTCTTTTGGTAAAACATGTCATTCTGCACTCTAATATTACAACTAGTTAGAAATGCACTAACAAACCCTTAATCCTGGTTACATGTAGCTCAATCAGGCTCCAGGACTGTATATATATTAGGCTCATGGGAGAGCTGCGTGGTGCAGCGTATTAGTGCTCGCCTCCCACTATTGTGACTCGGGTTCTAATCCCGGATACACCATTATGTGAGAGTTGAGTTTGTTGATTGTCCTTCTCAGCAGATCACTGAAATGCATACATGTATACAGTAGTGGTCTCAAATTCAAAAAGTTTGGGCTATATTCTTGCAAAATCCTTCCACCACCATACAATATTTTTACTATATATGTATATATATATATATTTTGCACAGCAGTACCAGTATGTTTCAACTTAATAATTCATTTAGTTGTGAATTCAGAAAAAGTATCTGGTAAATTGCTTTAATGAACGTAACAGTATTCTGTCATTTTACCTTTATAGTTGTTCAGACTGTTTGTTGTGGGTTCACATAAATTTTCATAAACTCCCAAATCATGCCCATCGGCTCATCAAAAACTACGGCTTATAAAATCCATTTCACTTCTATAGCATCGACTTGAAACTTGTCATGATAGTAAAATGATTCCTTTCCTCTTTGACCACTCCAGCCATGCCAGTGGAATCGATATCTCTTGCGGTGAATAACTCGCCAATTGGCAATTTATAATATCACTGAAGACTGCTTAATACCGTTGACGACAGTGGCATTACACAACGCAAAAACACTGATTCTTTTTCCTGCAAAACCCATATGTGGCTTCCTCTCATTCCGGCCGTAAAATACAGAAGAACAAAGTCTTATTTTCCGAACAGAACCAGGCTAACGTGGTCTTCCTACCGACGGTTCCGCCATGATGCCTTCCCCATAAACATACATCGCATTGTTCGTAACACAAATTTCACCTACATTACGACCTAAATGTCTTTAAAATGCTATAGAAATGATGCCTTACAATCTGGCAACATGTGAAAATAAATATACTGAAATTCAGATTAGAAAAACGGCCGATGGAAGTGGATTGCATAGAGCGGTTGAAAAGAGAGCAATTTTCAACTGCGACAAATGGCGGCTTTGAGGTACGCGGCGCGCAAAGCATCAAGGTCCGTACTGGGCCTTTAACCTTTTTTTTTCATCCTCCAGTAGGTACAGAAAGTCTTGCTACCAAAACTACGATCGCGGGTCAAAGTCCAATCTGCCGAGTTCAGCTGTTACTTCGCTGTGAGTTTGACTCGAGTGCGAGTACGAGTCGACATTTCATTTTACACTCAAAATATATCATTCGCAAGGAAAGTAGAGATCTTCAAATACGGCTAAGCAATACTGGAAACATGAAAACAAGGTAGCAAGAGTATGTGTTTGCTTGTAGAGTTGTGAAAAGTCGCACTCGTAAACCTAATTAGAATCTAAAGACAGAACAACTGGCTTCCTGCCGAATACTGTTAAAATCATATTCGAAGCATCCGGAGAAAATTCGTGAGCTCGATTGGGTTTCTAATCCGGTAGAAATTATGAAATTCGTTATCCAAAGTATATGGGTACTTCTTTTATGAAACTTATAAACAATCGAGAGTATTTTAGTTCGCCTAATAGCTGGCCTTTAATTTATGCGGCCGTTGATAAACAAACTAATCATAACATTGGCGCAAAGCACCATGGGCTCGGACACAGGGTCTTTAAGCCTTAAAAGAAAAATTCCCTGACTATTCATTGAAATTTGGGATTTCCCTGACCAAATCCTAAATTCCCTAACCTTGAAAAAAAAAATCCCCTCACTTTTCCCTGACCGTGGGTTGTTTGTTGGTATCGGGCACAACACTATGCAAACAGAGTTCAATATTTTGGGAACATATTTAACAATTACACCGAGCCGCTTCGGCGAGGTAAATATCCACCACTATTCACCAACACTGAGGTGAATAATTGTTTTAGTATATACCACACTCCAGGTGAATAGCCAGCACCAATAGTTATTTTATCTTCTATCAAATGGACAAAACTCGCGTGAGATGATCGCTATCTCGTACCTTATTCTCCACATCACTAAACGTCTTGGTGTGTATAGCTAGTAGATGCAGTAGGGTCCTTCCCCTCTCGTCCGTCCCTTGTACACTTGCATCCTTCCTCTGTTTCCGTAGCAAGGTCCATGCTAGGTCTAGTTTACCCGCCACCAGCACCGCCTGAATAAAAAAACACAACGGGTGACGCAAAGTAAAAAATAGGTCCGCAAACGCGGACTAATTGGCTGGCCTAATAGGCTGCACTAATTGACTGGCCTAATAGGCTGCACCAATTGGCTGGCGTATTCTTGACAAATTTACGATAGTATACGAAGTACACGATAATACCCGTACCCGTAGCGCAACGATGAAGTCAAGTCCTGCTACTTCTAGCATGAGGTAGGCCACACCCTGCCAGCTGCGCTCCACTACACCACGAAACGCTGACCAAATAACTGGCTTAGGTACCTGCAGGGACCTCACTTCCTTCCACTTCCACATGTTGATCTTCTTCCTGGAAAGAAAAACAAACCCACGAAACTAATATTGTGCCCTTATGATAATCTTTTGGCAAGAAACTGTGTTGCTACACCTGCTTATTCCTGTGGTACCTCCTAAAAAAATCAATTTCACATTGTTTAGTGTGTTGTTCTCGATATGCTGCTCTATGAGATTGCATGCTCCTGATTCCTCTGTTGTGCAATTTAGAAGTAACTAAGTCTAAACAAACAAACAGATTATCTGTTGAACGGATCGTCTCGTTTGAATTTTAAGGCAGTTCTATTATTTATTATCCAATCTGACCGTTTTTAACTGAAAATCTAGAGTGCCTCGTTTGTTTGTTATTTCGTCTTAGTCTAATAGTCTCTATTACTTCTATTTTTGTGGCGTGTTTGCAAGATTAGTTTCTCCATCCTTCGCAGAGTTCGCTTCTCTACGGACTATCTATCTCGTTGTAATATAGTAATTTTACGTATGACCCCCCTCCCCCCCCCCCCATGTTTACATGATACCGGTACGAAATATCATACCGGATCGAGTTATTCCAGATTGAGTTCACTCCGGTTCTTGTACCGGATCGAAAGTTTCGTTCCGGAATGAAACTCGATCCGGTATCATGTAAACACCCCCTATTTCTAGGTAACCTTTAGCCCAATGTTTTCATTCTGCCCATGCAATGTACTCACTTCTTCTCATACTGTCTCTGTTGTTCTTGTGTCACGGGGTAAATGACGTCACAGCGGGCTGGAGCATTCATTTGGATAAACATCATGGCACAGCTAATAAAAAGATGACAATGATCAATGACATTTTCCCGCCGTTTATGACAAAACGCCACGCGCGCATCAGGGTGTGATGTCATACAATGAACAATGACATTTTCCCGCCTTTTATAAAAAACATCAGAGTTGTGATGCCATACTTTGTGGTACTAATGCACTTATCAATTGAAATCCCGACTTCCACCCCCCCACCCCCCCCAAAAAACACGCAGGACTGGGCGGGGATGCAGTCAAATGGAACCAAATCCCCACCTCTAGAACAATTTTCTTTCTTGTCTTATGTATTTTTATAGCATTAAAACCAAAGTGAATATGCCGAGGCTTCACTGTTAAAATTTCTCAGTCATGTTTAATGAAACACAAAATACTGGTGTGGATGGCCATTTGAAAGACTGTTCAACTAGTTTTCTTGCAGGTGGGGCAGGACCACAGGCTGCTCTCCCTCCTGTAGTCCAACACACTGAAAATGGCCGGAACCACTCTATTTTGCATCCTGATTGTCACATGCAATCACTGCACATACTTCATCTCGTTTCATCTGGGGAGCCAGGGTGGCGCAGTGGTTAAGTGCTTCGCCTCTCACCTCTGTGGCCCAGGTTCGATCCCCGGACGCAACGCCATACAGTGTATGTATTCGAGTCCCACTTGGGTCAGAGAT
Organism: Actinernus sp. WN-2022; assembly: GCA_030867875.1. Classification (NCBI taxonomy): domain Eukaryota; kingdom Metazoa; phylum Cnidaria; class Anthozoa; order Actiniaria; family Actinernidae; genus Actinernus; species Actinernus sp. WN-2022. The sequence goes on from JAOWCC010000019.1 coordinate 33,230,174, forward strand.
TTTTTCTCTTTCCCTCGTAGGGCGTGCACACTTAGCACTACAGCTTACCACTTTATATATTACATTCTTTACACTTACTAGTGCTACGCGGCAAACATGATTCAATATCATAACTACATATATGTGAGTTGAGTTTGTTGGTATCTCGTCCTAGCTCCGAGGATTTTTCGAGGTTTTTCCTCCCTCCACAAAAACCAACACGCTAAATGGCTTTGATCAGTCTCAAATGGTTGTTTCAGGTCCCGTTAGAAATTCAGTGCATTTCTGGTACAAACAGTTGGAATCTATGAGCGAGCCACGCTGGAACCTTGATGGTCCAGTTGCTGAATAAAAACTACTGTATTTTCCCATGGTATATGATTTTTTGGTATAGAAACAAAAAAACAACGGCTAAAATCTTACCTGACGATCGCCACTACGGCACGTCACGGTCACATGGAATGAAATAGATGAACTGGACTCCATTCAAATTCGCGTACGTGAAGCAAATCGAGTAAAATCCCTGACCCCTGGGGCCAAAAAAACTGGTCAATTACCAAATGCCCCACATATCCCCCTAGTCCGGGGGGAGGTTGGGATTTCAATTGATAAGTGCATAAGTGTTCAATAATTTGTTAGCCAATCAGAAACGGGATTCGATCGATAAATTGCTGATCTTTTTACTTCAGCCCGTGACAATAGCACATACCTGTTATGGTTGTGACGAATGGCCAATGAGAAGGGAGTATTGCCGTGCTTGTCTTTGGCGTCCATATGAGCTCCTTTCTGTCAAAATTATTTTCACGTCAGTCGAACGTACCCAGGCGAGAGAAAAAAGAAGAGAAGAACAAGAAGAGCTTCTGGCGTCGAGAATCTCACTAATCAGGGCTGTCAATACCTTTTTAAGCACCCGTAACATTTGCTTTACTTTGAGAGTTAATAGACCCTTCCACGTTTTTCTTTTTAACTTTTGATATATACGTATAACAGCAAAACCGTACTGCTGAAAAGAGCACCTCGAAGTTTGTCAAAATCCGAAATTTGAGAGTTGTATCTTGAATAGGAGCAAACATACAGGCCCGCAAACTCGGAACATTTCGGGAAATTTTACAGACGTTTGTATTGAAATTTCAACTGGGGGGAACAAACTTGCGAGTTTGCGGGCCTATAACTTTGCTCTTATTCAAGAAAAAACTCTCAAATTTGGGATTTTGACTAACTTCGAGGTGCTCTTTTCAGCAGGTTTTGTTGTTACGCGTATATATCAAAAGGTAAAAAAAAAACGTGGGGAAGGATTTATTGAATCGAACATAGCGACGGGTTGTTTACCATTTACACGGAAATTCAGGAAATTACGGTTGGAATGTAAATGGTGGAGAATTTCCGAAATTAATGGCACTTCTCAAAAGGCAGTCCAAAATTCCCAACTGGAATTTCTGAATGAGAAATCGTGTACCATTTACAATTCCCGGTGGTTCGTACCAGTTCCAAGCCTTATGAGTAACGTGTTTCATCTGGAACGGTTTGTGTACAAATGGTAAACGTTTTTCAGATCGGGAAATCCGTTTGGGATTTTGTATACCATTTACACCGGAATTTCCGCCCGGAATTTCTGTGTAAATGGTAAGCAACCCATCACCCGTAACATCGAGTGAGCTCACTCGTGACAGGTGTTATGGGTTAAAGCCCCTACTGACAGCCCTGTACTTAACACTAACCATAACCAGGAGCCCATAACCAGGAGCGTCCATCCCGCATACTAGGCCCTGATAACCAGGAGCGTCCATCCCGCATACTAGGCCCTGATAACCAGGAGCGTCCATCCCGCATACTAGGCCTATGTCACAGCGTTTTCACAAGTTAGGGTATTTTTAGAACGGTTTCCCACTATTCTTGGGTTGCAATCATTCCTAAGGGAATAAAATCACAACAGCGTAGCAGCCATGTTGTTGGTATAACAAAAGTAGCTAATGAGGCAGTGTGTTCCGCCACTGGTGCAACCCACTTAATTGGCGGTAAAAATGATCTAAAAATAGCCCAACTTGTGAAAACGCTGTGACAGCTATATAGGAGATATGGACGCTCCTGCCATAACTCATGCGAACATTAGGTTCAAAATTTGAACCTCACTTGCTTTTACCTCATTCCTGATTGGATAATTTACTCATTACCAGGCGCAACCGTGAGTGCTGAATGTAACGGTAATTTTCATTGGCTTACCAATGGCCCAGAAAAACCGGTTTGACACGTTTTCTTGTTTTGAAACTCAGCGCATGGAAGTGAAATTCTCGACGGATAACACCCTCTCTCTCGCCTCTTATTTCTTTGAGCCTTTGGTATACACACGCTAATAAGTCACGAAAACGAGTGGTGAAATCGCCAAATCTTCCAAGTCACTGGCGCGTACAAACGCACACCGCGGCAAAACGTCACGCGCATGCGTATTTGCTATTTCTTGTCGGCGCGCGGCCGCCCCCAGTTTTCCGCGAAAACTGAAATGAAACAACAAGCACATGCCGTGTTTTTTTAATTTCTGCTTAAAAGTATCCATTTGTGAACTGTTTTGTCAAAAAATAAGAAAACTACTTAAAAGATAAGCCTAAGACTTTAACAGGTTGAAGTTTTCTTAATTTGTAATTCACTGTGAGTTTACTAAGTTATAAAATTATTTACTAAAAAAGTTTAAACCCTCGGTAATTTGTATTTGATACCAGAGCCTTCGTTCTTTCGGCCAGCGGAGCATACCGTTTTGCCGCGGTGCAGTACAAACGTCACTTTCAGGCATATTATTATTACCAGAAAATAACCCGTCACTTAGTGCAAAACTGGCCGAGAGGTTCGTTAGTTCATATCAAAATCGGTGGAAATAGCTGTTTCCGGCCCGGAACGCGAATGTAAAGCCTATTACCGTGACGCAGCCACCTTAAAGTGCATATAAGCCCTGGCCAATTATGCTTTTTTTTCATAGCTAAGACCTCAAAAGGTAAAAAAATTTTTATAAAATTTTAAAATAAAAATGTTTTCATAATTTTTTTAGCGACTAAACTTCCAAATGTAGAATAATTTCCGCGCACCTTCGGGGACTAGGACGAGAATAAAACGTGACGTCATCAACAGAACTCGTCTCTTCGCGGGTTTAAAACGTTGGCTTATTTGCAAAATAATTGAATAGATAACCGAGAAAGATGATAATATCGCGCTAAACGTTTCGGAGAGCTATATTCGGCAAGCCTTTAATGCAATGGCGCATCGAGCGTGTTCTGTTGATGACGTCAAAACTAGACCCAGTGCCAATTTTGTAAAGCGCTCTCGTGCGCTTGATTTTCGTCCACAGGCAACCCAAGACACGTTTTTGGTCAACTTTGAACGGCCAATACATCATGACAAATAAATCAAAACAACTTTTTATTCCGGAATCCTTTGTCTATGGCATCTAGTCTCTTCGTAAGAAATATCATTAGCCAGGGCTTATATGCACTTTAAGCCTTCGAAGCGAGATTTTAATGCCCCTCTTATTTCGAGCGCGCACCACAAAGGTAAAGTATTCATTTATATTTCATAGCCATACATGGACTGCTATTGTAGCGCAAAGTACTGCCATTCAGTTTACAATCACGAGTGTTTGTTAGTATCTCAGAATACCGGCTGTTGTGCCGGGAGACAACCCCCTATACTCCTTTTCAAAATAACACAACAGGTTCGTTTACGTATCCTCGTATAGATTAGAAGAGGGCCAGTAGAATATACATCCCTGCCGAAGGACGAAGCCAGGATTCGAGCACGCGACACCAACTGAGCTAATCACAAGGAGCCAAATCAAACCTGTCCGCTAAACCACCCACAATGGACACTAACATTCTAGTGGGAATATCCGCCTTTCACGTGAAGATTACTTTTACATAAAGAAGGACGTACTAACCTGAAATAGGTTTAGACAGCATATGGTTGCTCCTCTAATGGCTGCTCTATGCAATGGTGTCTGTCCATTGTTGTCCTGGTGGTCTATGAGCGAGTTCATGTCATGTCCCTTCTCTGCCATCGCCTCTACCAAGAGGCCTGAGATGGAGATCGGGTCTGATAGACTTGAATCTTCAATTCTACAAGTGCAAGATGTAGAACATGGATACCACCATCCGGATATAAAATAAGGCTTAATACGGAGCCAGCCAGTACCGTTCGAAACGAGTCACAGTATTGGCTAACCCAACAATACAAAACACCCTAACCTATGGAACGAGCAGTACAAAAACAATAGAGCTACAGTATGATGGTCCAATCAGAATACAGGTCTGGAAGTGGTACTGTATTACACTTAATATAATAAATGGACATTTTGCGGGATACAATCATGTGGCTGTAGCAAAACATATCTGACTGACTGATCGGTAGTATTATTAGCAAAACCAGTTTGTAAATACAATATTCCACCTCCAGTCGATTGTCGGTCTTTCTAAAACTGCATTTTCGAAGATCGTTGCCATCCAGTAAAACCTTTCCCATGGGATCACGAGCTCAATACACCCTTCGCAGATAACAGTCACGTGCTGATATAATACTTCATTAACGAATGAATTGAGCTCGTGACTCCCATGGAAAAGGCGTTGCCATGAATACTGGAGAGCAAGGTATCTTCAAAAACGCAGTTTTAGAAAGATCTTCAATCGATTGGAGGTGGAAAATAGCATTTACAAACAGGTTTTGCTAATATCAATACCTATCTCGTACAAGGCCTTTAAATAAATGAAGTCAGATATGTTTTGCCCTCCAGTACAACCACGTGATTAGCTGAAAAGGGCCTATTCATTCGTTATTGAAGTGATTTTTCATGCAGCACGACTGTTTCCTGCAAACGTCCTCTTACATCTTATCAATATCCTATATGCGTATTCTGGATAAAGGGTTATTTTACATGAAATTTGGGACCCTTATACTACGCATGTCCAATCAGCGGTAAAATCGCGAGCAGCTCTAGTTTGTTTAAAAAAACTTGGGGGTTGAGGGGGAAATCGCAAGAGTTTTATTAATTTAGTCATGAAGCCAATTAAATTTGGGACTGGGTCATGATAAGCAACAATGCTTTGAAGTCCAAAGTCCGTGATTTCCCGGGTGAAATTCACGCATGCGCAAGCAGACTTGTCGGCTGCATCATCAAAATGTCAATCGTAAAAAATACGTATGCCGATAAGGTAAAGCCACTAGGGGAACAAGGTCACGTTATTATACAGGATTGCCACCCAGCAGGAGAAAAAACATTCCCGGACTTTTCACTGACCATAATAAGACTGTTAGCGAAGTAAAGGACATTCCCTAGTCCAAAACAAAAGTCATTAGCAAAACATGTAGCCTCCCCTCGCAGACGCTTTGAGACATGAGGGGCCATCATGGCAACCTGAAAATAAAATTCCCTGACTTTGACAAGAAATGTAGAATTTCCCTGACCAGACGCAAAATTCCATGACTGTTCCCTGACCGTGGCAACCCTGTTATAATTGCTGGTGTTCCACACTGTAATATGCTGACCGCTCAGGGAACCAATCATGACGCTCTATTTACATCACCGATCACTTGCCATATAATAAATGATTACCACGTTATATCTATACTGTGATTCAGCTAATCTAATCAACGTACTTTCCAATCTTGACAAAAGCGTAGTGTAGCGGGATTCTTCCTCCGATGTCTTTGGCAGCTGTATCAGCACCATATTTGATAAGTAGATTCTCTATCTCGGTCAGAGTCTCAAATCCACCTGTAGTGGTATTCACGGCGTAGTGTAGCGCTGACCGGGAGCTCATATCGGCACAGTTGACGTTCGCTCCAGCCTCGAGGATCGCTTCAACCAACTTCATCGAGCTAGCGTTGCTGTCTAAAGAGGGAATACGATAATACTTCCGTTTAATATATCAAGGTCCTTCCTTCAACTACGAACAAACAACTGTCGAAGAAACCCTAGTATAAATTGTCGGTTCTCGATGTATTTTGTCTTACTGTACCATAACTCTGTAATATGATTGGATCAGAAGGGCAAACACAATAGATGTCACAGCATGTCGTACAGTAACCGTGCTGTAAGTCATTGCAATAACCTCATAGGAAATCCGTTCTACTGAAATGGCTTCTATATTGTTCTTGTCTTCCGTCTAGATCCATCCAAATTACAGAGTTATAGGCGAATCCTTGTTTACGTTTTTTCCTCATTAGCATACATCAAACTTAAAGCGACGTACATACAAACAAACAGAGTCCATAAATCGAAAGAGATTGTCACACTTGATAATCACCGAAAATTTGAGTGATATGATAAATATATTTTGAGGAATGAGCGTTTAAAAATCTCAAAATTTACAAAGAATGTATGCATGACTGTCAGCAACTCTTGCCCCCACCTCAGCCCATTTGACATTTTTGAAAAGTCGATTTCTCCGTGAATATTTAACATATCAATCTCAAATTTTCGGTGATTACTAAGTTTAAAATTCTCTTTCACACAATGACGTCAGCAAGGATTCGACTATTGCAGACGCGAAGTAACTGCACGGTTACGATACAGATAGAGCCTTGTCGATTTCGTTCCCACTCGTACGAAATCTGCTCTGTGTGCAATCTTATATACGGTGTGGAGTATGTTGTGCGCATGTCCACGTGTCTTTAGGGGGAGGGGAAAGTACCCATGTTATTTTACGGAGGAAAACAAAGGAATTTGCGTCCTTTCACTACATGCCAGACGTACAATGTACACTGTACATACCAGGCGGGTTAGTGACAGCATGTGATAATGCCGTCCGGCCGTTTTTGTCCACGAGGTTAGGTTTGGCGTTCGCCTCAAGCAGACTGTACACTATGGGTAGCTTTTGACAAGGCCTGGAGGAGAAAGAAGCTCAGTACAGTTTACAGTAGACGCATCAGTCACATATGATGACAGGTTTCTGGTTTTCTGTTTATTGCGACTTAACGAAGATAGCCGCCTCTTACCCACAGCGTCCCCTGCGAAAGAGACGTCTGAGCAACGAGCCGGAAAATTCCATACTGATGACGTAGTAGAACCATACCAAGGTGGTGATTCTGATAGGCGGAAATTGATATCAATTATAAACCGTTCACGTGAGCGCTCACGATCGTGCCATTTTTGGTTTGATTTGGCTTTGATGGTACAGTGTGCATTATATTTACAAGTCATAAAACGTTCGCCATTATTTATGTAATTTTCTGGCTCGTTACTCAGACGTCTCTTTCGCGTGGGGGAGGCAGTGGGGGACCGCTAAGACTCGGCTGTCCTAATTTCGACTGCGTGTTATGCAATTGCTGTAGTATTTATTTCTGTATTTTTCCTTCCTTCAAAAAAAATATTATTATAAACGCTGATGGCTCATAGGGCGCGTTCGATTGACTGTATCCAGGAATAAGAAAACACCACGTACAAAACCCATTGCGGGGTCCTGGGATCGAATCATGAAAGCGAGGTTGATCGGTCAAGGATGTTAAAATTACCTGTTTTCGTACTATTCCCAACATTTGAAAGTTTAGAAAAAAACAAGGGGGAACGTACCTCAACAGCTCCGATATTTAAAATGTTGGTGAATATTAAAACAGCTATAGATCAACATTCAACGCCAGGAACCTGCTATGGATTGTGCATGTTGTCTGTACACGGAAATATCAATTGTATCTTGAATATCATGGATCAAAAGGTCTTGGTACCTTACAGTGATAAATGTTCCTCAAACAGAAGTTCCGGTATAATAGCGTAAGCCTCTTTTCACGCATGGCGAACTCTGGCGAAATTTGAAATTCAAATTACAGAGCAGTAAAGAATGTAGGCCAGTGAATCAGTCTCTCCTGTTAAAATGCGAAATTTTGAGGGTTTAAAATCAAACAAGCCATGAAAAAGTAAACATAGGGAAGTTAGTTGTTTATTAAAGACTTTAGGTAGTATTTTATGACTGTTTGCGAAACCAGTGTTCAAGATGTACTTAAATACTACTGGTTGAAGTAAAGGCGGGTGGGGACTACAGGGTGGGTTAAGGTAGGCTTGTTCTACGTACTTAGCTGCCATGATAAGAGCAGTGGCCAAGTGATCATTGTCTTCATTCTCAGATGGCAGGTTCACGTCAACACCGCCTTTAATCTGGAGACAAAACAGATTCTTATGTTTCACAGAAGCGCTCGGTTCTCTGTTCTTTTAAAGGTAATAATTATATATTAACTCAATTAGACCTGAAGGGTCAATTTGACCTTGCAACATATTCCCCTGGCCCACGACATATTCCCCTCACACTTTCCTAGTAGTAAATTAAACTTGCTCTTTACACATGGAAAAGTAAAGGAGAATATTGAAAATGTGTCTCGATAGGAACTCGAGATCTTACTCGTCTGCTTTCATTCCCTTGTTTTCTAGTCTTCCGTCCCACGACTACACTACAATAATCGAGGTAATAGAGCGGATTTCAAATGAGTGTCGGAAGTGTTTTGGTTTTGCGTTTACTAAGCTCTCCTATTGGCTGAGAAAGTAAACCAACCAATCAGAATCCAAAGTAAAACCAAACGCAAATTGGTTTTGGTTTTGGTTTTGCTTTGGTTTGTCATTGGCTCACAGGGAAGCCATTCATGAGTTACTTGTGATTACTCGCTCCCATGATTGGCTGGCTGTGGGTAATTTGCGTTTGGTTTTACTACACTCAACTGAAAACCGCTCTAACAATGAGAAGCAAACACTGCTTCCTAATGAATGAAAAGAGATATTGTTATTGCGTACAATGAAAAAAATAGGCCCTTCCGTTCGGTAGTTCGGTGAATAAATCACATACCTTCAGGCCAATAACCCTTACTTACTCTCAGCCATGGAAGTACTTAACAATTATTCACCGAAGTGGAGGTGAATAGTGGTAGATATTTAACGAGCCGCTTCGACGAGGTAAATATCCACCACTATTCACCAACACTGAGGTGAATAATTGTTTTAGTATATACCACACATTAGTGAATAGCCAGCACCAAATAGTTATTTTATTTTCTGTCAAATGGACAAAAACTCGTGCAATGTGAGTGCTGCTTCGGTCGGAGGTGAATATGAAAGCATATTCACTGTTTGAGTAGCCAATCAGAGCGTGCGAAAAGTGATATTCACTGGTGTGGTATATACTAATCGTGTTTAGCTTGTGTTATTCACAATTAATGCAGGAAGTGTTTTCTATTGCTAAAGAAGTGCCTTCTGGGAACGCAAGTGATTTTATAGACACCGCAGTGACACTACGGGGTGTTTAGATTATAGAATTAAAATGTGCCTGCAAACCAACCCAGTATTTTTTAAGTGTTATCGTAACTCCAAGATATCACGGATGACATGCTTCTTCGATTAAATAAACGCAGATAATATACTTAATATGGCGAAATTATTCTTTTTATGTGGAATATGAACACGTGAATTATCCATATACGCGCGCTATCACTGGCTAAGCCAATAAGAAAATGGGATATGTTGCTGTTACCACAATGGCATGGCAATTGTTTTCATCCTATCAGAGTGCTTATTATATCGTTCGTCAGTTTAGAATACATGCAAAGTCATCTTATAATCTCAATGGCCTTTTGCAGGAATACGATCACGTGGTTGTACTGGATGGCACTTGTACGAGATCGGTAGTGTTATTAGCAAAACCTGTTTGTTTATGCTATTTTCCACCTCAAATCGATTGTCGATATTTCTAAAACAGCGTTTTAAAGTTTGTTTGCCACCAGTAAAGCCTTTCCCATGGGATCACGAGCGAAGTTCATTGGTTAGTGAAGTGATATATCAGCACTTGACTGTTTCCAGTAAATACGATAGGTAACTAGTTCCTGTAAAAACTAGTGTCGGTCTGCGTCGGCGGGGAAGATAAACATTGGTATATAATCAACTAAAGTCGATTGGGGTATGCTAACCGCCGTGGAAAGCGAGTAGCAGCTGACGTTTCGAGCGCTAGCCCTCCTTTCGAGCGCTAGCCCCTCTCGAAACGTCAGCTGCTACTCGCTTTCCGCGGCGGTTAGCATACCTCAATCGACTTTAGTTGATTATATACCAGTGTTTCCAGTAAAGCCTTTCCCATGGGATAACGAGCCCAGTTTATTGGCTATTGAAGTGATATATCCGCACGTGACTGTTTCCAGTAAAGCCTTTCCCATGGGATCGCAAGCGCAGTTTATTGGCTATTGAAGTGATATATCCGCACGTAACTGTTTCCAGTAAAGCCTTTCCCATGGGATCGCGAGCGCAGTTTATTGGCTATTGAAGTGATATATCAGCACGTGACTGTTTCCTACAAAAGGTCTATTAACCAAACACACAGGACATTACGTGACGTACCAAAGCTTCAACAGCCACCTTCCTGTTCCAGTGAACAGCCAAATGTAGCGGCGTTCGACCGTGACGGTCACGTGAGTTGAGGATGTCATGGCAACCAGCAAGACGTCCCATGACCATTTTCAAGCAGGGTACGGTCACCTCCTTCGTTTTGGGATGTGTTTCCTCATAATTGACAAGAAAATGAAGACAAGAGAACTTCCCTATAAAAACAAATATGACGAGATTTAGAAAATAACAAAGATCGCCTGGTATAAGTATGTTCCACAATTTAAAAAATAACAAAAACAAGAAACAAAAATAAACAAATTAACGGCAAGCAATAGGCGAATCCTTCTTTACGGTTTTTCCTCATTAGCATACATCAAACTTCAAGCGACGTACATACAAACAAATAGAGTCCATAAATCGAAAGAGATTGTCACACTTGATGATCACCAAAAAATTGAGAGTGATGTGATAAATATATTTTGAGGAATAAGCGTTTAAAACTCTCAAAATTTAGAAAGAAATGTACATGTATGGCTGTCAGCAACTCTTGCCCCCAGCCCGTTTTACAGTTTTGAACACAGATGATAATTTACGGGACTTTTTTTAAGCTTTTAACATTGTTTTTACGCCAATTCAGGCTTTCTGTGGTAACTTGCAAGAGCGACAGGGTCTCGAGCGGCTTGGGACCTGTGACGTCAGGGCAGCCTTGTGTAGCGATGATGGAACCTTGTGTAGCGATGATGGAACCTTGTGTAGCGATGATGGAACCTTGTGTAGCGATGATGGAACCTTGTGTAGCGATGATCTGGTATATTTGAACAGGCCGCAACAACACATTTATATACGGCATCTAAAAACTTTAAAACTCGGAAAAAAAACACGACTTTCTTACTATGCTTCGCCGATGAGTTTCTGCCCTGTCCCTCGTGCAAGATACCACAGGAAGCCCAAATTGAGTGAAAACCATGTTAAAAGCGTCAAAAAGACAGTGTCCATTTTTCGCATATTTTTGAATTCAGCATATTCTAGAATAAACACAGGAACTGAAACCAAGTTGGTTTAAATTTCTCTAAAAGGCAGCGCTAACGGTTCCCTACTGCTTACCAGTAACTCCGTACTCGTCATCCGTCTCTCCTTCCTTTCTCTTGATTGTCAGACCAAAAGAGTTGGAGCTGCGTCTCGATATCTACAAACACACACATATTGGGTTACTTTTCGTACAAACAGCGGCGGTTCTTCTTGGGTTTTTGTCTGGCACGTTTTTGGTACACCTGTAGTGCGATGGGGACACCGGACCGCGGCCACACAGCGGTCAAACGTCTGCGCATGCGTTAAAAGTCTTGCAACAACAACGTATTCCAAAACAAATTCAAAGCGAGCCGGCGGCCGTCACTGTTCACACACCCGTTTTCAAACCTTGAGAACTTTTTTGGTAAATTGCGAAAAAGTTTGTTCAATTTCCCGTCGACTGTGAAAATAAAAAGCTTAACTTTCACATATTTTTCTTAACTTTTGGGGGTAGAAGTTCACTGTAATACGTTTTAAGGTAAATTTTGCACGGGAAACCACCAGACTGACCTTAATACGCACGTACAGACGTTTGATCGCTGTGTGCACCGCGGCAAAATGTTATGCTCCGCTGACTGATAGGAACGGAGGCTTTGGGGAGAAGATTGTAGTGTTCAAATACAGGTTTGGTCAATTTTCAGGGGTAGTTTTGTTTTAGTAAATCATTTTCTAAGTTAGAAAACTCGTAGTTTTGTTGTTTTTAACGAAACATTTCACAGACCTAAAAACAGGGGTGATTTCCTTTGTTTTCTATCATTTTGCGTGGGAAACTGGAGTGACACGCGCGCGCTAGGATCACCAAAAGCGCATGCGCCTAACGTTTTGCCAACATTCTTCGACAAAATGTTAAGTCAGAGAAGTCACAGCTTTAACGGAGACAAACACAATAACCAAGAATGCCTACAAACGGTTAAAAAATCAGATTAGGCAGCTCTAGGAGTCGAAAAGAAACCAAACCAGCATTGCCAGAACATTTATTTATTTATTTATTTATGACATTCGGACACAAGGTCACGGGAGATGAAACAATAGGACTCGAAGTCACTTACAAGGTTTGCCTCCACGCGAGCACCGGTCAGTGATGGTGGAAAACGTAGTAAAATATATATATATACGAAAAGTGATATAGACAAAGAATGAACGGAAACGATAATGGATAAAGAAGCTACAATACAATCTATTTAATCTATTAGAGCGTAAAACCTAGAACAGCTATAGTTCCAGTGATAAAAGAAAAAACGCAAGCACTTATCAAAGCATAAGAGCAGCAGCTTAACATTTACAGACGGATGTTAAGTACTCCTGGTCTGTTTAATTTTCACATGTAGGACTGGCCGGCACATTTAACCCAACGTTGCTTCAGTCGATCACTTGTCACTTACTTTGTCACCTTTCTTGATTTTCCCCACTTGACTTTTGACATCTGCGCCAAATTCATCGATCAAGATCTGTATACAGGAATAAACACAAAATCTCCTAAGGACAGTGGTTAAACGATTTGTGTAACATGTTGGTTATATGAAACACAACTGTGACAATTGCCTTTCTATAGCCCACACTCCTTTTGGTCAGCACCAAGAAATGAGACGAAAGATGCGCAGGCTCTGGGGAACGAGACAAATACAAATGAAGTAGAATATGAGTGTCGTTCACCGTCAAAGGTCTTAGGATTTTTGCAACAACATTAAGCAAAAACAATAGCTCTTTTGCAACAATAGGTGCAACTGTGAAATGTCATAAGATCCAAGATGGCCGCGACCGTAATATTCAAAGCCCATAAAAACTTTCAGCTCATGCTACGCATGACCGGAGTCAAAAACGGTGGATCAATCACGGTTGCTGGGAAACCCCCACCCCTCCCCACACTTCACCCTAACCTTAAATGGTTAATCATTAATAGAACGATGCATATCTATGGGAGGGGTGGGTGGGTAGTTTCCCAGAAACCGGGATTGAGCCAAAACGGTCCAGAAAGCACATCAAAACCCTTTTCTATCCCAAAAACCTAAAAGGGATTGAAGTTTTGAAGTTTTGAAGTTTTTGAGATCGATAAGTGTTTTGATGTGCTTTCTGGACTGTTTTTCACTCACGGGTCATGCGTAGCATGAGCTGGAAGTTATTTTGGGCTTTGAATTTGACGGTCGCCGTCATGTTGGATCTTATGACAGTTTGACCGTGGTATCAAAACACCGAGAAAGCAAATGAATCTCGAGGGTGAAACACCGCGGAAGTAGTTTTTGATAGGACTTCTCAAACAATACCCATATTCATAAATCTTAGGAAGTATTGTTTGCCTGGTATTACATTCAATAAATTATTATTGATCACTGTCATTGTCATTTTCGTGCCAAGCAGTGTCGTTGACAGGACAGAGGTCTATAAGTCGGAAGCAAAGTTAAAATTCAAGTGTTTTGATCAGTGCTTGAACTAACCGGAGCGACCTTGATCTGGTGTTTCATTGGGTATCAAGATTAATTCATCACCTGACCAAAATGGGATGACCTGATTGGCTGTTGGTCTCATTAATTATTCATGAGTTTGAGAGCAGCACGTCTGGCACATACTCATTGAGTACACTAATGGGTGTATTCCAATAACTTACCTTGATGAATTCATATGCACCATTCTCCTTTTCATCTGTTTGATTCTTTAGGAGGGAATATCAATGCGATTAAAATACAAAGTAAATGGGAAAAGATCGCTGAAAGGACTTATAAAAGAAGGAAACTTTCACAGGAAAATCTTCCAAAACTACATCAACGGGAATTCACCAATACCCATCAATATATACCCAACCGCCTCCCGGTTAGCTCAGTGGTTAAGCTCCGTTCTGTCGTGCGGGAGGTCGCGGGTTCAAACACCGGCGGACCAACGCTCAGGGTCTTAAAATAACCGACGTTAAATAAAGTTACTTTACTTAGCTTTTACCCATGCATCAATGGTGGAAAACTGAATTATTCCCATCAATGGTTTTTGTCTGAGGACGTAAATCTGCCAATCCCCGCTGTGGGTTATACAGAAATCACATTGATTTTTTTTGTGGGAAGATGATCTTGTGTTTATATCTCGCTTAAAGGAAACCTCGACTGTTGGGACAAATGGGCCTTTTGCAGGAATGCAATCAATGGTTGGCAAAACAATCTTAATTCATATATTATTTAAAAGCACTTGTACGAAATCGGTATTGTTATTAGCAAAACCTGTTTGTAAATGCCATTTTCCACCTCCAAACAATTATCGATCTTTCTAAAACAGCATTTTTAAAGATAGCTTGCCATCCAGCATCCATGGCAACGCCTTTCACATGGGGATTACGAGCTCAATTCATTCGTTGATGAAATATTATACAGCACGTGACTGTTTCCCAATAGGTCAAAATTCGGAAATTTGTTGAAATAAATTGGGAAAAAAATATTATATTTTAGTAAAAAAAAAAGGATATTAGTATAATCCATTTTCGCGGCGCCGCCATCTTGGATCTGATACTGAGCGTTTCATGGCCATCCCGTAACAATCGAGACCACCATAAACGTCATCAGATCCAAGATGGCGGCGGCCGCGAAATAGCTGATATTACAGTTGAGTCCACGAATAGCAGTTTCAGCGGAATTGACCCGAACGCCTCACTTCGACGTAATGAAGCACTATTCCAGAACGATGTTGCAATGGCGCTTCATTACATCGAAGAGAGGCACTCGGGTCAATACAAAGGGTACAGTTGAATCTGATATTCGTAGACTCAACCGTAAATAAGCTATTCAAAGCCCAGAATGGCTTATATTTGTAACCAATATTTTTCAAAAACTAAAATATATTTTCCAATGTTTTCAACATATTTGCAATGTAGATCATATTTCCAACAATTTAACGGCAATATTTGTTCCAATAGTCGGGGTTTCCTTTAAAACATTTATTATATAACTTAAGGGAGCATCCAAAGAACACGCACTTTCATTGGCTAACAGACTTGAGTTCAGCATGCATGCGTTTCTAATTAATGCACGCTCGAGCAGTAGAAATGCGTTGGTCGAATTTCATATTATAAAACAAAGAGAAGTTGGGTTTCCTGTGTCTTGTAAAAAATAAAGCACTTTCGAGGTCTTGAAAAGCTGCTAAATGCATCCACGTTCCAAAAGATAATTAACAACTAAGTTTCATTTTGCCGTGCGTCTGTGCGTCACAACGTGAAGAGATCAACGAAGTGCCGTCGAGTGACCTAACCGATGTTCTCTTCACGTTATGGCGTCTGTGCAACTATAAGAGCACAGCAAAATTAAAACCATTGTATTATATAAACAAATAGCGAACTTTCACAACAAAATAGAGTGAGAACATGACCTTGTGACATCATCTATTATCGCTATTGACCAATCAGCGCACGTGTTTTACCCTGTTTAGAGCGGATTTCAATTGAGTGTTTTGGTTTTGCGGATCTCAATTAAGTGTTTTGGTTTTGCGTTTACTATAAGCTCTCCTATTGGCTGAGATTGCACACCAAGTCAATAGATTAACGACGTATGACGTCACGTCATTAGCATATACGAAATGTAAACCTCTGTACCCATAGACGCAACACTCACATTACGAAATACGTTACTATTCAGCTATTTACTTGATATAGAATCGAGTTTAATGATTTAAAACAAAGGGCTTACAGGCACTTTAACTGAATTCATCCCTATCTTAAACTTACCAAGCAGGAGGAGCTTGTGACATATTTCTCACAAGCCTCGAGTAGAGGAGTAAAACCGCTGTTGTCTACGCAGTTGCCCATGTCATGCCGCACTGATTTATCGAGCTAAACGGGAAGAAAAGACAACAGTTCAGTGTTTGCTTGCTACGTCATATACATGTATGCATGAGTTGATGCTACCAGAATAAGGGCAAACGTGATGGAATTGACGGGAATCTCAAAGGACTCTGAACGGAAAAGAAGACTACAGAACAAAGCGAGGGGGTGACATAGAGTGGAAATGTGAAATTGACTGTTTACAAACATTATAATCCTAATGCTAATGTCATACCACAGTTTGGAAAAGATGCTCTGGGTCAAACCCAAATGACTAGCTGCTTATCTTCTTTTGTCTAGCCACATACTCCCCCTAACCTCCCCCCTCCCCCCTTCTCTCGGGCCGTGGCCTCTTGCCGTTCGCATTAGTCTGACCTCGCTCGTAGCTCTGTTTCTCGACTGATTTTCGCGATACAAAAGGACTGTTTTACAGTCTACAGGGAAGCCGTCAAATTGAATTCTAACAAGTATTTTTCTTAATTATATTTCTGTAAAATGTGCTTACCAAACAATTCAAGCCATGCGATGACGCAAATAGTGGCAAATAAGAGGATATACTACGATAAACTATAATTATCGTAAATTTGTTAATTATACGGAAGCTCTGTACTTTTTGGATAACCACTCCTAAGGGTCACTAAGATAGTGGAAAAACGCTTTTTACAACAACCGCCAAATTTCTCGCAATCTGATTGGCTTATTTTCATATGCAATATTTTGATAGACAACAAAAGCTGACGTAATTTGTCAAGGAGTGCGCGTGCGGCTTTCGTTTGAAGCTAAAAGTGTTTTGTTGTTGTAAAATTGACTATTTAGTTTGTTGTTGTTGTTGTAAAAAAAATGCCTCGTGGATCCACAGCTATTTTGACCATGTTATGACGAAAATCATTGTCAATATTAGATTTTAAAGAACTATGTAATTAAGTCTGTAAAATGTTTGCAAAATGTCTGGATGGTTTGATTTTTCCAGTGTGAGCTGCAGTTCTTGCTCCCTAAACTTACCATGTTCGCAATTTTTCTTGCAAGTCCTGGCATCTCAATTGATAAACAGTCACTTGCCATCATGTGTAGAATATTGCGCCCTGTGTTCTCCAACCCAAGCGCAGGACTAGCATTGTGTTCAAGGAGAAGCTCAAACTGCTCATAGTTCGCCTGAAGTGATACATATGTACGTACAGAGTGTTATGTCAACCTCAAACAAATACACAACCTTATGACTAGCATAGCATGCTTTGGCCAGACAAAATATATGCTCGGTAACGTGATGAAACATGTGTTTGTGTGCTACTCACCCAATATTGATTTTTTGGGGAAGCGGGGCCCGGGGGGGGATTTCCGGAGGGGTAGCTAAAGCGTGCAAAAATGACAAAAAATGCACCAAAAAAATAAAAGAGTCTTTACAGTTTTGTCCAAGATTATAAGTCGGAAAAATATATAGTTTGTAATTTTTTGTGTGCTTTTTTTTGCCAAGTTAACCCTGTGTTTCCATTGTTATCATGTTCATGTGATCAGGCTGAAGACACACTGTAGTGAGAAGTTGTTGTTTATGTACTTCTCATTGTTGTCATGTTCATGTGATCACACTGAAGACACACTGTAGTGATAAGTCGTCGTTTACGTTCTTCTCCTTGTTCTAATAGGTTTTATATTATTATGTTTATTTTATCTGTTTCAAGTCTTGCAAAAAGTCAATAAAAAGTTTGAGATCGACATGATTAGCTTAATCAGGCTTCGAACAACAAGGCCCTGAACCAGGAGAAAATGTGAAAATAATAGCGATGATTCCTATTCCCATAGCAGGTGCCAAAACTATCTAATGGCTCTGGTAAGCAAGTCAGTAAGGCATACCGTTTGTAGTACGATCATAAGAGGCGTAAGTCCCTGGTAAGCAAGTCAGTAAAGCATACCGTTTGTAGTACGATCATAAGAGGCGTAAGTCCCTGGTAAGCAAGTCAGTAAGGCATACCGTTTGTAGTACGATCATAAGAGGCGTAAGTCCCTTCGCGTCACAGGCACTCAGCTCACCACCGGCAGCAATGAAAAGCTCGAGCATCTCCTTACTGGTTCGCCTGACTAGTGACTTGAGAAACTTGTCTCGTTGTACCGTTTGTTCAGCGGATGTCCCTGTCAGCTGTGGCTGAAATGATGAAAGGTAAAGTTCAAAGCTTCATTAGCATAACCAAGTCGCGGACTATTTGCAAACTCGCCATCTGATTGGTTAGCCAGTGGCCGTCGATCTATCGTTATAGTTCACGTTATAGCTCATTCGATCACGTGACGTGATGGTTGTCGTCCGCGGATGCAAACTATGAGGCGATAGTGAGCGTAAGACAATTTTGAGAGCGTAAGACAATTTTGTGATGAACAATAACGACAAATAGTGTGTGTCTGTCTCGGACCTATCGGCTGATAGTTTCCCTTGGAAATTTAATGTTCTTAAAACTAGCATATAAGCCCTCAGACTGCATTCTCAGGCTTATAAATTATTTGTTTTAAGAACATCACATTTCCGCTGGCAACTATCAACCGATACTTCCTCGACACACACTATTTGTATAATAGTGCCCGCTGAGAGCGGAAGACAATTTTGTGATGAACAACACTCTGTCCGTCTCCGAACTATCGGCTGATAGTTTCCCTTAGAAATTTGATGTTCTTAAAACTAGCATATAATGCGTTCTCGGGCTTATATGTTTTAAGAACATCAAACTTTCGCGGGCAACTATAACAGCCGATAGTTCCTCGACGGACACACTATTTGTATATTATAGTGCCCGCTGAAAGCGGAAGACAACTTCGCCGTTAGTTCACCGTCACTTCACCGCTAGTTCACCGTCATTTCACCGCTAGTTCACCGTCATTTCACCGCTAGTTCACCGCCACTTCACCGCTAGTTCACCGTCACTTCACCGCTAGTTCACCGTCACTTCACCGCTAGTTCACCGTCACTTCACCGCTAGTTCACCGTCACTTCACCGTCACTTCACCGCTAGTTCACCGTTAGTACAGTAGTCACTCCAACGTCGGTGTTGACGATTTAGATGACGTAAATTAAATTAGTAAACGCATGACCAACTGTCAGGGGGTCTGAATGTAAACTTTTGTTTGAAATAAAACCATTGAGGAAAAAACGTACACTAGACTTAGTCTACACCACGTCAAACCGTTACGCTCCGCTGGCCGAAAGAACCAAGGCTCGGGTTTTAAATACAAGTTTCCGAGGTCTTAAACATTACAAATTAAGAAAACTTCAACCTGTTAAAGTCTATGCTTATCTTTTAAGTAGTTTTCTTATTTTTCGCGAAACATTTCAGTTTCGGCGGGAAACTGGGGAGATCAGACGCGTGTGGCTCATCAACAGCGCATGCGTGTGACGTTTTATCGCGATGTGGACTTAGTCAAACCGTGAGCCAAGTCTCCCCGGGATCTGTTTATACTTTGTATTAAGGACGATGGCCCCTAATACTAGGGTATTTTGTTTTCTTTTTATGACCATGTGGGCATTTTAGGTCACGTACAGGGCTATCAAAATCCCCCCCCCCCGCAAAAAAAAAAAGAATTGGTAACTGTGCATTTTTCAGAGATAATCAAGGTTTAATGCCGTAAAAAATGCCGTAAAAAATGCTGACTCAGCACTTTCAAAAAAATGAAAAAATATTTGTTTTATTTTCGAAGAATGAAGTGTGATTTATCTAATATGAGTCAGAAGACTCGAAATAGGGGTGTCCTCACTATAGGTAACAGCTTAATTACCTAACGCCACGTTAATGGATTATTTAAATACATATTAATTGTGTCAGTGCCATAATCGACTTTGACAGGCATCCAATTTTTGGTTAAAATAGTTCTCTCTCTTAAATAGAATATATCCAAACGCTAAACTGTCTTTCTGCTTTAATTTGATAACATAAATAACAGAGGTCGCCGTGCGTTTTAAAAAGTTACAAAGGCCGGACCTTGACAATTTTATACTAAGCCCTCCCTGGCGAGTATAACATTTGTCTTATTGAGTGTTGCATGCTGGGATATTCAATATGGCGGCGAACTCGCTTCATTCGAAATCCCCGAATACGTCGCTACAGCCAAGTTCGATAGAATTTACCGTTCCGCTTCCTTTTCTGTCCTTTAAGAGATGTACTCATTTTATCCAGACAGGATAATGTGGGAAAAAGACCTGGAAAAAAGTGAGGTCAACACATTTTCCAAGCCACTGACAAAATGTTGCGATTTTTATTTTATTTCAACAATCAAGCTTACGTGAATACGGGTCGACTAGCGGGACACCCGTACTGAGGCTTATGCGCAGAAAATATGCGCACTAGCAATAGGGGCCACCGTCTTTAAATAGTGTTTAATAAAGACATCTGAAGAAATCGTTAGCACGTGACATGGCAAGTTAGAGACGTCAACTAAATTAGTACTAAATTCAGCTAATTTAGTTAAACCTAAATCGTCAACACCGACATTAGAGCGACTCTACGCAGAACTTCATGTTGTAAATACCTCTTCAATACCAGAGCAATATCGTCTGAGGTCCAAGACATCACTCTTCTGCTGAGCCTGAAGGTGAATTACTTGTCTTCCTTCAATGTTTTTCCCAGCTGATAGTTTCGCTCCAAGCTCAATCAGCTTACGAATCAAAGGGAAGTTATTCTACAAAAGAATATAGTAAATATGACATCAACAACAACAAACTGTACTTCAGAGTCACGTCTGTACTTCGGAAATCATGGCCTCTTTTTTTTCTTAACAAGTTTCAGTTGAACGGATTCTTTTCCCTAGACCAATCAGAGCGCAGCTTTTCAATGGCCGGCCAAGTCTTCAGGCTCTTTTTCATCATACCTGTAACTGCACGGTCATTGTTATTAGATCGAGTTAAATGCCAATATATTGCGTTACAATGCTCATATTCATTCAGTTCTTTATTAGTTATTAAACCACTAGTTTTCTGACTTAGCAGCTTTGCGATGGGCCGGTCAATTTGTCCATTCATGCTTTCCATGCCAAGATCTCCATTCAACTTAATTATCTCCATGAATCCAGCAAGGCCGGTTTCAATTTTTACTATGTCCTCACGCCTCCCTCCAAATTCTAAAACTAACTGACAATAATTAAACCACACGGACTGAATTCCGCTGACGCAAATATCACAGACTTCAGGGCCTATGGGGTCATTTTCGAAAGCTTATTGCAAAATACACTGTTTAATGCATTCTGAGTCCATTCATGCTTTCCATGCCAAGATCTCCATTCAACTTATCTCCATGAATCCAGCAAGGCCGGTTTCAATTTTTACTATGTCCTCACGCCTCCCTCCAAATTCTAAAACTAACTGACAATAATTAAACCACACGGACTGAATTCCGCTGACGCAAATATCACAGACTTCAGGGCCTATGGGGTCATTTTCGAAAGCTTATTGCAAAATACACTGTTTAATGCATTCTGAGTCCACTGTTTAAACCGACTTCTCCCTTTTTTCACCTCTTTTTCGCCATGAATATTTAAGGTAGAACTTGAAATTAGAGAGAAATACCGATAGCAACTGTTGCTAATTGCCACTAAATTTTGCTAGCAACATGGTCCAATCCACTGCCATCATGAGATTTCATGAGATTTCATCGAATTTCTAAGAATCTACTTGCATTGTGCAAGCGTGAGAGCCTAATTTCAATTCCTGAAGGATGGTTCTGGGCAACAGACCCCAACCCATCTTCCTGTATCTTACCTGTAGAACAGCTATCATCAGTGGTGTTTCTCCCTTGACATTCACAGCATTGAGGTCAGCACCTGCTTTGGACAGTATCTCAGCAGCTGTGCAGGAGGCCTCAGCTCTGGACATGACAAGTCTTGGGGGAGGCTGTATATTGTTATATGGATGACACTGTGGAGAAACACACACATTAGGGACTCGGTATACATGTACAAAATGTACTCTTGGTATTGGACACATTAGGGATTTGATATACTCCTGGACAGACAAAATAGGGATTTGGTATACTCCTGGAGTTGGACACATTTGGGATTGGGTATACACCAGCTGGAGTTGGACACATTTGGGATTGGGTATACACCAGCTGGAGTTGAACACATTAGGGATTGGGTATACACCAGCTGGAGTTGAACACATTTGGGATTGGGTATACTCCTGGAGTTGGACACATTTGGGATTGGTATACACCAGCTGGAGTTGAACACATTAGGTATTGGGTACACTCCTGGAGTTGGACACATTTGGGATTGGGCATACACCAGCTGGAGTTGAACACATTTGGGATTGGGTATACACCAGCTGGAGTTGAACACATTAGGTATTGGGTACACTCCTGGAGTTGGACACATTTGGGATTGGGTATACACCAGCTGGAGTTGAACACATTAGGGATTGGGTATACACCAGCTGGAGTTGAACACATTTGGGATTGGGTATACACCAGCTGGAGTTGAACACATTAGGTATTGGGTACACTCCTGGAGTTGGACACATTTGGGATTGGTATACACCAGCTGGAATTAAACACATTAGGTATTGGGTATACTCCTGGAGTTGGACACATTTGGGTTGGGATTGGGTATACACCAGCTGGAGTTGAACACATTAGGTATTGGGTACACTCCTGGAGTTGGACACATTTGGGATTGGGTATACACCAGCTGGAATTAAACACATTAGGTATTGGGTATACTCCTGGAGTTGGACACATTTGGGATTGGGTATACACCAGCTGGAATTAAACACATTAGGTATTGGGTATACTCCTGGAGTTGGACACATTTGGGATTGGGTATACACCAGCTAGCTGGAGTTGAACACATTAGGTATTGGGTACACTCCTGGAGTTGGACACATTTGGGATTGGGTATACACCAGCTGGAATTGAACACATTTGGGATTGGGTATACACCAGCTGGAGTTGGACACATTTGGGATTGGGCATACACCAGCTGGAGTTGAACACATTAGGGATTGGGTATACACCAGCTGGAGTTGAACACATTTGGGATTGGGTATACTCCTGGAGTTGGACACATTTGGGATTGGGTATACACCAGCTGGAATTAAACACATTAGGTATTGGGTATACTCCTGGAGTTGGACACATTTGGGATTGGGTATACACCAGCTGGAATTAAACACATTAGGTATTGGGTACACTCCTGGAGTTGGACACATTTGGGTTGGGATTGGGTATACACCAGCTGGAGTTGAACACATTAGGTATTGGGTACACTCCTGGAGTTGGACACATTTGGGATTGGGTATACACCAGCTGGAATTAAACACATTAGGTATTGGGTATACTCCTGGAGTTGGACACATTTGGGATTGGGTATACACCAGCTGGAGTTGAACACATTAGGTATTGGGTACACTCCTGGAGTTGGACACATTTGGGATTGGGTATACACCAGCTGGAATTGAACACATTTGGGATTGGGTATACACCAGCTGGAGTTGGACACATTTGGGATTGGGCATACACCAGCTGGAGTTGAACACATTAGGGATTGGGTATACACCAGCTGGAGTTGAACACATTTGGGATTGGGTATACTCCTAGAGTTGGACACATTTGGGATTGGGTATACACCAGCTGGAGTTGAACACATTAGGTATTGGGTACACTCCTGGAGTTGGACACATTTGGGATTGGGTATACACCAGCTGGAGTTGAACACATTAGGGATTGGGTATACACCAGCTGGAGTTGAACACATTTGGGATTGGGTATACTCCTGGAGTTGGACACATTTGGGATTGGGTATACACCAGCTGGAGTTGAACACATTTGGGATTGGGTATACACCAGCTGGAGTTGAACACATTAGGTATTGGGTACACTCCTGGAGTTGGACACATTTTGGATTGGGTATACACCAGCTGGAATTAAACACATTAGGTATTGGGTATACTCCTGCAGTTGGACACATTTGGGATTGGGTATACACCAGCTGGAGTTGAACACATTTGGGATTGGGTATACACCAGCTGGAGTTGAACACATTAGGTATTGGGTATACTCCTGGAGTTGGATACGTTATGGAATGGATACAGACCATCCTCATTGGTTTGGCATAAGGTCTTTTCTATTTATTTAAATGTATATGTTCTCGGCATTTGTTCCAAAAGCATGAGCTTATTGAGGGAAGAAAATAAAATTATCTTCTTTTTTTATAACATTTTTGTGAAGTTGCTAGGGACTCTCAAACCTCTCCATAATTTAGATTGGAGTCATCTGAAGAAACAGAATCCTTGTCATCATCATCGCCAGGTTTATCTTCATCCATTGGTTCAAGTGTAGAACTCTCTCCTTCTTCCTCATCAGGGGCCTCCTCATCAGGGACCTCTTCATCTGAGGCCTCCTCATCGGGGACCTCCTCATCTGAGGCCTCCTCATCTGAGGCCTCCTCATCAGGGACCTCCTCATCTGAGGCCTCCTCATCAGGGACCTCCTTGTCAGAGGCCGCCTCATCTTGTTCCTCAGGATCATTTTCAGAGCCAGCAGCGGAATTCCTACCAGCTGACTGATTCTCTACTTCAGGGATTCCCAGCCATTTATTTAGAGTTACCTAAGAAACAAACAGTATTAGGAGACTGAAAAGATTGTTCATTCGAGTGACTCACATAAAACTGTACAGCTAGAAGTTCTACTACTGACAACAGTATAATCTACATGGCTTTCTAATAACTGAGCAAGTCTTATTGCTGTTTTCATTGGAGTGCGATCCTGGAAGTTTCAAGTTGCTACCTACATGTAGCTAGATTATCTCTCTTATAGTTATTCTAGGTAGCCAATACCCAACTACTGCAATATTTTATTCACTTTTGTATCCAGTTATTTGCGTGGTATTAAATAAATTGTTGTTGTTGTTGTTGTTGTTGCTTTTGGAAAACTGTTTTTGCCAACTGTCAATCAAAATTTAGTCAATTCTAGGTGGTGAAAACTTTGTATGAGACAATTAAGATAGTCTAGACTCCACATTTGATTGACAGTCTACTGAATGCAATTTTCCAAATGTGACTTTAAACTTCCAGGTTCACACCTTCAACAAAATCTGTAAAAAGTATGCATGTCAGTTTTGAAGTAAATATTATTCAGTTTGAAGGTATAGGTCTTATTTAGGAGTGCAGTTGATCACTGTTAAGAGCTATACATTCAATCAAACCCTGTACACGTGGGCACTTATATATGTTTTATTGGTATAAAGGAAAATAAACCAACAACAACAAATTATTGAACTTCTTCAACCTCTTGAAATATTATGCATTTGTTCTATGAACATGCAAGAGTTATTGATTACAGTATTTAACTCAGTTATGTCATCTTACATGTACTGTTATCACTAATTTCGATTGTAAAATGTCTTCAGTAACTAACTGACGTTTCAACAGACAAAGTCTGAATTAACAAGGTTAACTTCATAGGAACTGTATCAGTTGGGACAAGTAGTTTGTGTTGTGTTTACAGCCAATCCGTGCCTAGCAACGGCTTGTATGCCTAGCTATTTGCTACGAGTATCAAGCTACAGAATTTTAACAGTTTCACTCCCCGTCTTTTCTATCCCCTTTGGGGCTCGCTCGGCACTACATGTCTCTTTGGGGCTCGCTCGGCACTATGTCCCTCATGAGCACCAACATTAATTATTGTCAGTGGAAAGTCGCATTGTTGGAAGAGATTGTGGGTGAAACAAAACAGGCAAGTCTGCCGTGCTCCCTTGGTTGGGACAGTGTCTGTATTATATTAATGGCTGGCCCTATTACCATAAGTGGGTCAATTTAAGAGAAAATATACGAGCTTTATGCAGGGACCAAAACCAATCTTTGCAGTAATCAAGGACAACACTCTCACTCTGGCATGCTTTCATACATTGTGGTATTTACTTCACCTAATAATGCCAATTTTGTGTCATTATGCCATATTACATGTGTATAATATGTATGTATTATATGAATATATGTTTATATAAAATCAATATGTGTGTACATGTACATGTATGTATGTGTGTACATATATGTATAGATATATTTTAATTAGTTAATTAATTAATCATCACATTGTCAATTAGATTATCAACTTTTATCTTTAGTTAGAGATTAGTCTTAGTAACATTTCATAAATATTTATGTTTTACTGCTTTTATAACATTCTTATATTTCATTATTATACCTTTAAAATTAAAGTGCATATATACATGTATGAACCTTCGTGCAATTTTCATAGCTACATAATTATATGAACCTCCGAAAAGTTTTGAGTACTTCTGCAAAGAAATTTTTGCCTTACATAGAATACTCAGACTATCTTCTACGCTTGTTTGAAATAGTGGAAACATAACTTTTCCTGACTCATTTCCACATGCACTGTAAGTAAAAGCCTGGGTCGATTCCTGAGGTGACGTCATTTAATTAATTTGACTTTACAATAATTTGAATATGACTTTTTTTTCATTTACAAACAACTCATAAACTGTATATTATCTCAAATTGAATGTGTGTTTTTTATAGAAAGGCGCCATGGAGAATAATGCATTAATGAGATGACATCACCTCAGGAATCAACCCAGGCTTTTACTTACGCGGAAATGAGTCAGGAAAGGTCACGTTTCCACGATTTCAAACAAGCGTAGAAGATAGAGTACCCCTGCAAACCAAAAATTTCTTCGCAGAAGTATTCAAAACTTTTCGGAGGTTCATAGCTACATGTATGAAAATATGCACGAAGGTTGAAAAGGCACTTTAAGTGTCCCTGATTAGTAGTAAGACCCTCTGGGGCGGCTAGAAGACTTAAGCCTGGTTTTCACTAGCGACGTAAGCACAAGCACAAGAGATATGCATCAAGTGAAAACGAACCGTGCAATAAGCGCAAGACTCGCTGGTCACTTGTCTATTTGTGTAGCAGCCAATAATCCAATATGGCAGCCATTGTGCTCGAACAGCTAGTATTGCTTGTAGTAATTCTCCTCAGGCTTGTAGTAATTCTCCTTGTGCTTGCGTTGTCTTCCGTTTTCACTAACACAACGCGAATGCAATATAAGCACAAGCACAAGGGAAAAAATTGATCCTTGTGCTTGCGCTTGCATCAAGCTCGTTTTCACTGTGAAATAAGGACTCTAAGACTTGTGCTTGTGCTTGCACTTGCCTCACTAGTGAAAACCAGCCTTTAGACACGTTAGTAAAGTTTTGTCATCATTTTATGATCATCATGATCATGCCAATTAGAGCAGCTATTAGAGTCTACACGGATAACTGAACATTTCCTACAATAAAATACTTGGACAAGCTTTTTAAATTACTTTTATACTAGTATAAAGTTAAATGAGATTATTTTAATAATCATAGCTAACTGGGAAATTGGTATATCTATATCTAAATGTATATCTAAAAATATAAAATATCTAAAAGTTCAATTAAAATTTACTTAAAGGTCCTAATTAATACATGTACAGTGTATGTGTAAAACTAGGACAAGGGGATTTGCTTTTATGAATGTAAAGATCTTGTGATACTGTTACCTCACAATATAATGCATGTACAAGTTAATTACTAGTCATACTCACACGACCATCCTTCTTGTAAATAGAGCTTACGGCCAGAAAATGAAGCTGGTAAAAAGAGAACTTGATTACTTAATTACAAGAACAAGAAACAATACAACAAACTTACACTACATTCTTAGGAACTAAAATTTTACGGTATTTATTAAGGCTCTGTCGGTCTCAATTTTATTTTTGTTTTTAGGGGTCTAAATATATTTTTGAGCTATTGAAAGTGTATGATGATAAAATGGACAATAACATTTCTAGCCTGTGAATACAGCCATCTCGCATTGGGAGCCACAATCAAAACACGTCGCCAAAGAGAGACATCTGCGTTTCAAGACCAAAAATTCCATATTGATGACATTATGCAGCCAGGATCGGGTTGCATTATTTGATTGGTTTGTTTATAATAATAGTAATAATATAATAATAATAATAATGGAATAATCAGTGGCATTTCAACGAGTTCTTCATCCACTGATGGGCCTGCGATTTAACGTCCTTATCCGAGAAGATGTGAAGGTCTAACCATTTGCAGCTCGTGAACGAAATTGTTTCACAAAGGCAGCACCTTCTACTCGGTTATTTTAAGACCCAAATGCAAACGTCATCAGTATGGAATTTTTGGACTCGAATTGCAGACATCTCTCTTGGGGGACACATTTTTATTGTTAGTAGCTTCCGATGCGAGATGGCTGTATTCGCAGGGTATAACACTGCCCTTTAGAAAATACATGCACAATGTACATGTACAAAATGTAGCTACATGTAGCATGCATCACATTAGGTCCCTGTCGAGCACAGTCTGAGTTTCAACATCACTTTGACATAATTTCAACATTTATTTTGCTGAAGCCGATGAAATGTGTTGAAAGCATGACTTTTTGTTGAAAAGAATTGGACTTCATTTAAGTTTTGATTCAACATCGATATCTCTTCAACATTTCTATCTTTCTCAGAAATGATGAATCATGTTGAAACCATTGGACAATATCTTTCAACAAATGTTGAACTGATGTTGAAGAGATGTTGAAACTGTTTGACAAGGACATTTAAAGTACAGTTCTGTAGTTGCATAATTTTTATTATCACTGCTTGATTTGAGAAAACCTGTGTTTATAATAATGCCTTCCCTTTTGTCAATGCATACCTTCACTAAGTATTAACACAGACAAGTAATCCATTAGAACTATGACTTACAGGGGTCCATTCATTGATGTCAGTAATGCCGACATCAGCACCCTTTTCTTCCACAAGGTATCTCACTCTGTCGAGTAGCAAACCATCCATTGTGAATGCCTGGATGGTCTGCGACAGCAGTGAACGCCCCTTATCATCTTGGAAATTCACATTACAGTTTTCAAGATTCAGTAGGAAGTCAGCACACTGCACGTGGTTCTTCATCATTGCAAGGGCCAGAGGAGTGGTCTAGAAAAAAGATATTCATTTATTTAGCACAATCTCTATTTATATTCAAATGCACTTCACAAGGGAGGTCTAGCTTGTAATGAGATACTGACTGCTATTGTTGAGCAATGTGTTGCTGTACAGTTTTCAGTTATGAGTTTGTTAGTACCTCCAAAAAAGGCTGTTGTGCTGGGAATTAAACAATCCCCTACTCTTTTAAGAAAATATATAATCATAGCACAATACATGTAGGTTCATTATATACATGTACATACACTGGTCAGGGCTTTCAATAATTTTTTTTAGGCAACTGGCGGTCCTTACGTTAGAGGTGGTGGTTTACCTAGTAAACTTTACTCAACATTTAAAAAAAAAAACGGTCATGTGAAGTAGCCGGCGGTAAGAAGCAAAGTAACCAGTGGTTTATCGCCGGTAGCTGCCTTCTATTGAAACCCCTGCATACACACTATTGATTAGAAGAGAAAGGAGACAAGGCCAAGGGATTTATGCCCCTATAGCCAAGGAGATTGAACTGGTGGCCTCACAGTCACAAGACTGGAACTCTGCAAGTACGTTGTCGGACAACATATTTTGGGACACCGTTTCCAACTTCATTTTTTTTCATGTCTGAATATCTTTTTTGGGCACTGAGGTTGGAAGTCATGCTGGCTGAAACCCTCAAAACCCTTCTTGTTACTGGTATGTGCAAAACCATACATTTCATCAGCTTGTTTCCCAACTGCTCACATGTATTCAGTCACCCATTCAAAAGCACCATTAAGTTGTGCTTCAAGAAAGGAAACAAAATACATGTGTGCATGGCCAAAAAAAAAAACAGCTCCCACATGACAAAGGTCAATAGCAGGTCTTGGTCCAACACTGATTACTATGGTACCTGCAGTCTGCACTGCAATTCAAGTATGGTAACAGCCAATCAGTTAACAATCAATTTGGCTTAGAGAGTCTCTTGCCATATAATGAACACCTAGTTCTAAATTATTTATAATAAGAGTTATTTAACCTTCCACTGGTTTCCTGCATTGGGGTCAGCACCAGCCTTGATCAGTAGTTTAAGGCAGTGCAGCCAGCCATAGCCTGCTGCATAGTGAACTGGGGTGTTGCCAGATGTGTCTGCAGCATTAGGGTTAACACCCAGTCGCAGAAGGTAAGCAGCAACAGTAGAGTGCCCATTTTTGACTGCATACATCAGAGCAGTCATATTCCATTTACCTACATATAGAAGACACAAAAACATAAATTATACAATCATGTACATATGTTTTCATAAACTGAAAGGAGGTGAATAAATACCTACTGGTAAAGCAACCATACTATGGTCAGTAACTTGTGACAGTTCAGTGAGACTAATAAACTTGAGGACAATGAGGGACCTACGATTTTACATCTAACTATTTGCAGTTATAGTTCACCACAACATTATGCTGCATGCTCATTGGCCAAAAGCGATCATGTGATGTGATAGCTTTCATCAATGGATGCAAACTATCAGGCATTATAGTTCACCACAAAATTTTGGTGCACGCTCATTGGCCAAAAGCGATCACGTGACGTGATAGTTGTCGTCCACGGAGGCAAACTATCAGGCGTTATAGTTCACCATAAAATTGTGGCGCACGCTCATTGGCTAAGAGTGATCATGTGATGTGATAGTTGTCGTCCGCGGATGCATTAACTATCAGGCGTTATAGTTCACCACAAAATTTTGGCACGCGCTCATTGTCTAAAATCGATTACGTGACGTGATAGTTGTCGTCCGCGACAAATAGACTGTGATTGTCTCGGAACTATCGGCTGATAGTTTCCCTTGGAAATTTGATGTTCTTAAAACTAGCATATAAGCCCTCGAACTGCGTTCTCAGGCTTATATTTGTTTTAAGAACATCAAATTTCTGCGGGAAACTATCAGCCAATAGTTCCTCGATGGACACAGTCTATTTGTATAATAGTGCCCGCTGAGATTGTGATGAACGATAATGGCAAATAGACTGTGTTTGTCTCGGAACTATCGGCTCATATTTTCCCTTGGAAATTTGATGTTCTTAAAACTAGCATAATTATAAGCCCTCAAACTTCATTCTTGGGCTTCTATTTGTTTTAAGAACATCAAATTTCTGCAGACAACTATCAGCCGATAGTTCCTTGACGCACACACTCTATTTGTATATTAGAGAACAAGATTGTTTCACAAAGGAAGGACCTTCTACTCAAGTATTTTATGACCCGAGTGTTAGCCAGCCAGGGTTTTGAACCCACAACCTCCATCAACCAGACCGGCAGTTAACCACTATAAAGCTAACCACTAGGTAGTAGTCAGCATATAGTTTGTAACATATTATTATTGAACCAAAGTATTCAGTGCATTCTACAAAACCACTGGCAATTAAAATGCCGTGTTGCTTGTTAACAGTTTTGCTCACCTTTCTTATCAGCACCAGCACCCAGTTCCATGCATGTCTTGACCACGTCAAGGTTACCTTTCATGGCACCTTGCATCAGGGGAGTGACATTACCACGGTAACTACCAGTCTGCGTGTTAATGTTAGCCCCATGGGATGCTAAAATACGGATTGCATTCTGATGGATTAAAAGTAACAGAACTATTAATTTTACATGCCAACAGCTCTAGCAATATTGTAAGGACTTACTTTGCCTGGTGTGCAGTATGAGATACATGTACACTGTAGGTAGCTGCTAAATAACATAAATCTACAGAAATGATCCCCAAGCTGTACCCCAGAGGTTTCATTTGAAGCCAGCAGTTACCAGCAGTCTTACTGCAGGGCTCAAAGTACATGTACATGTAGAAACAAAAATAAATAATAACCTGACATTTTGTTTTGGCAGGCCATTGAGTGTTTGAAATAATTTCCAAGCATATTTTCACCTGCCATTCCTGGAATTTGGCCTGCTTTTTGGCCATTGGTAGGTCACTATATCAAGCCCTGTACTGCCACCTACATGTATGTTGCCTGTAGTTAGGAAGACATACTACTTTACATGTAAGAGAGTTCTAGTTGTAATATCAAATTGTATCATAACTTTGCTTGTATCTACATCACTTACAGCATGGCCATTGCTTGCAGCAAAATGTATGGCACACTTAGTCGACTTGCTCTTGGCATTAATGTTGATTCGCGGCATGGGTTCCTCATCTTCTTCATCACCTAAGTTAGGCTCTCCACGTCTCTCTTGCTCTGATGCCAACAGTACCTCAATATTCTCATCTCGACCATATTTGGCAGCAATCATGAGGGGAGTCTTGCCTTTTAGAGCCAAGTCATTAGGGTCTACACCTCTTTAAAAAGAGAAGAAAGAAAAAATACAAGTAATGTGACAAATTAAGTTTAACAACAAGCTGCACGCAGCTTGAGCTCCAGCGTATCTTTTGTAACGCGGATCATCTCATATACCTGCGCGTTTGGCACATTACAACGCACAATCAGATGCGAATGTACGCACACACAGTCGATCTCATTTAAAACTCCACACAAGTCAGAACACAAGTGAACACAAGTAGAATACGAGCGACTTCAAGTAGGCCAGGCTACCCTAGAATAACACAGGTAGCCCAAAAATAATCGGATCCAAATACTATGATCATCTGATCTAAAATTCCACGAGTCAGGACAAGAGTGCACACGAGTGCACAGCGGTTCATAATTTAATTAACAAAAACATATTATAATAAAAAATAATAATAATTGTTTTATCGTCTTAGTTGTTTCAGGTTACCTGTGTATCAGTGCTGTACCAGCCCAAAACAAATTGCATCAAAATACTATGAGGATCTGATCTAGAACTCAACACGAGCAAACATGAGTACACTAGCAAGCATTTCATTATTAATTTAATTAGCCAACATTTACAATAAAAAAAAAATTCTGTTATCGTCTTAGTTTTTTCGGGTTACCTGTGTAAATGCCGCGTGAAGCTGCAAAAGCAGCCGATTCCGTTACTACCTGTGACCCCGTGTGTGCCCATGAATCGTTACAGGTGAGCAATGTTTGGTTTAGTCTGATATTGTGGTCATTACAAATATTTGTTTGCAGAAGTACCCACATACAGTCACATCACTATTCGGTAGTACTGGTTAAGGATTTTTTTACAACCAAAAAATTCTGAGATTATCTATTTTTGTCTTACAATTCAATTCAGTTTTTATTTTACACTGTTTAACAAAGAATTACAAATTAAGTGCCAAATTAAGCAATAGTTATAGTAGAATAGTTTACAAGAAAAATAAAAGTTATTGAACAAGTAACGGCTGTCAAAGGAGCACAAGCTTTCGAGTTGACTGCCATAAATGGTTGGATAGCAAGCAGATTATTTTGGTTACATACATACATGTATAGAACTACATGTATAAGTATAATAAATAATATATAGTTTACATATAAATATATTAACACATAGTACACATACAGTGAATATACAAGTCATATAAAAATATTAAATAGATAAATGATGAAGGCTTAAAGTTAAGTTAAGACTTAAGTAACAACAAGTGCAAAATAATGCCCTCTGTTTTTTTCGGGCTACCTGTGTTATGCTTGTGCAAACAAAACAACTATGAAACTGTTGATTGCTGAAGAGATCGAGTGCCACTACATGGCAATTAAAAATAGCAAATTGTTAGTTGAGGAAACCTTACGAGTTTGCTTAACCATTATGAGTTTGTTTATCAACGGCCACATAAATAAAAGCTAATAATTATATAATAATAATCATCGATTTATGTAGTGCTATTCCCTAAAGTCCCATAGCACTTTACAATACAACAAGTATTAAAAATTAACTTACTAAAAATGTTACGCAATAATACAGATACTGTAACGTATTGTTTTACAAGTAATTCCCTATTTTATACCGAAAAGAAATTGAACAGTAATAATAATAATAATAATAATAATAATAATAATAACAATTATTATAATGGCTTAAATACTTGGCAACATATAATATAACAAAAGCTTCAATTAAAAAGACTTGTTTTAACACTAGAATTAAAAGAACTAAGAGAATCAATCCCAGGGAATCAATAGACCTCATTTCCAGTGGTAACGAGTTCCATAAAATAGGAGCAGATACCGAAAAAGCCTGGAGTTCATGATTAAATTATACTTCGGGACCTTGAGTAAATGTTGACTTGACGAGCGTAGTTCGGTACTTGTCGAATTAGTAGCTTGTCGAAGTAATTATTTGTTTCATGAAAGAAGTACACATGATTGTGCTTTGGGTAACGAATTTCATTATTTCTAGCGGATTAAAAACACAATCGAACCCATGAATTTTCCCTGGATGCTTTGAATATGATTTGACCTCGGCAGGAAGCCAGTGTATTCCTTTATGAGTGGGACTTTTCACAACCACGCTTGGTAGTTTGAAATGTACTCGACATCACAGACACAGACTTTAAAACAGAGCGATAATTTATTTAAAAAAACGAAAAGCACATTAACAGACTATAGAATGCAATGATACCGAAACACGATCCCGCCGGGACGACGCACAACTGCATAAACTAAATTATGCAACTCTACAAAGGTATGCGGGTCGATCTGATAATTATCCCTTGAAGAAACATACTTGTCATCTAGAATCCAGAACAACACTTCTATTGAACTTGCAATGAAACAAAGTCTAGAGTCTTGACAACACAGTGAAAAGTCTTAAAAAGGAAGCCTTCATTATTTAAGTCTGGAGTCTGGACTTAATAAGCCTGGCACACAATCTTGGCCCGTAGCTCGTAGATAGGATCAACAGGATCAAAGTATGGTAACAAGAGTCACTGGTATTACATCTCACTTGTATACACAAATATAATAATTAACTGGAACAAGATATGACAGACCATAGCGGTATGTAACGCTGCCCAAAATAAACCAATTGTTATCTGTGGACTGATCACGTCTAATTGCTTGATCCTGCTATCTGCCGTCTGCCTAGAACATCTGACCTCAGATTGTATTTCGATACCTAAGTGTTTCAAGTTTATCAATTACTTATGTGGCCGTAGACTGGAAGGCGCCGTAGTTTCGCCTGAGTCAACAATACTTCATCCATATTAATAACTCAGTTAGAGAGAAGAGGCAAATTGAGTACTTCATGACGTGACGGTAGCCTTAAACCCTCTAAAGCTCTCTACCGAACATTTATCTTTCAACTAATGCGCATGCCTCCTACTTTATCGCTCGATCACAGCATCTCCGACCCACATTGTTAGCGGCAAAGGTCTGAACTGATGAATTTTTTTACAGGACAGAACAAAATAATAATAATAATACTAATAAAAAAAAGACTAGCAGCGCCGGAGTAATAACATTAATAGTATCCAAATGGTGAACTCATGGATACATGTACATGATTGGTTAATTAATTATATTTTACCAACAGTGGTTAGTAGGTGGAATGGTACATGTAAATGTAGATGGTTGGTAGGTGGGTGGGTGGTACATTCATAGGTGGTCAATAGGTGGTCAATAGATGGTTGGTAGGTGGGTGGTACATTTATAGGTGGTCAATAGATGGTTGGTAGGTGGGTGGTACATTTGTAGGTGGTCAATAGGTGGTCAATAGATGGTTGGTACATGTAGGTGGGTGGTACATTTGTAGGTGGTCAATAGGTGGTCAATAGATGGTTGGTAGGTGGGAGGTACATTTGTAGGTGGTCAATAGGTGGTCAATAGATGGTTGGTAGGTGGGTGGTACATTTGTAGGTGGTCAATAGGTGGTCGATAGATGGTTGGTAGGTGGGTGGTACATTTCTAGGTGGTCAATAGGTGGTCAATAGATGGTTGGTAGGTGGGTGGTACATTTGTAGGTGGTCAATAGGTGGTCAATAGATGGTTGGTAGGTGGGAGGTACATTAATAGGTGGTCAATAGATGGTTGGTAGGTGGGTGGTACATTTGTAGGTGGTCAATAGATGGTTGGTAGGTGGGAGGTACATTTGTAGTTGGTCAATAGGTGGTCAATAGATGGTTGGTAGGTGGTACATTTGTAGGTGGTCAATAGATGGTTGGTAGGTGGGTGGTACATTTCTAGGTGGTCAATAGCTGGTCAATAGATGGTTGGTAGGTGGGTGGTACATTTGTAGGTGGTCAATAGGTGGTCAATAGGTGGTCAATAGATGGTTGGTAGGTGGGAGGTACATTTGTAGGTGGTCAATAGGTGGTCAATAGATGGTTGGTAGGTGGGTGGTACATTTGTAGGTGGTCAATAGATGGTTGGTAGGTGGGTGGTACATTTGTAGGTGGTCAATAGATGGTTGGTAGGTGGGAGGTACATTTGTAGGTGGTCAATAGGTGGTCAATAGATGGTTGGTAGGTGGGTGGTACATTTGTAGGTGGTCAATAGGTGGTCAATAGATGGTTGGTAGGTGGGTGGTACTGGTGGTCAATAGGTAGTCAATAGATGGTTGGTAGGTGGGAGGTACATTTCTAGGTGGTCAATATGTGGTCAATATGTGGTCAATAGATGGTTGGTAGGTGAGTGGTACATTTCTAGGTGGTCAATAGATGGTTGGTAGGTGGGTGGTACATTTGTAGGTGGTCAATAGGTGGTCAATAGATGGTTGGTAGGTGGGAGGTACATTTGTAGGTGGTCAAATATAGGTGGTCAATAGATGGTTGGTACATGTAGGTGGGTGGTACATTTGTAGGTGGTCAATAGGTGGTCAATAGATGGTTGGTAGGTGGGTGGTACATTTGTAGGTGGTCAATAGGTGGTCAATAGATGGTTGGTAGGTGGGAGGTATATTTGTAGGTGGTCAAATATAGGTGGTCAATAGATGGTTGGTAGGTGGGAGGTACATTTGTAGGTGGTCAATAGGTGGTCAATAGATGGTTGGTAGGTAGGTGGTACATTTCTAGGTTGTCAATAGGTGGTCAATAGATGGTTGGTAGGTGGGTGGTACATTTGTAGGTGGTCAATAGGTGGTCAATAGATGGTTGGTAGGTGGGAGGTACATTTGTAGGCGGTCAAATATAGGTGGTCAATAGATGGTTGGTAGGTGGGTGGTACATTTGTAGGTGGTCAATAGGTGGTCAATAGATGGTTGGTAGGTGGTAGGTACATTTGTAGGTGGTCAATAGATGGTTGGTAGGTGGGTGGTACATTTGTAGGTGGTCAATAGATGGTTGGTAGGTGGGTGGTACATTTGTAGGTGGTCAATAGGTGGTCAATAGATGGTTGGTAGGTGGGAGGTACATTTGTAGGTGGTCAATAGGTGGTCAATAGATGGTTGGTAGGTGGGAGGTACATTTGTAGGTGGTCAAATATAGGTGGTCAATAGATGGTTGGTAGGTGGGTGGTACATTTGTAGGTGGTCAATAGATGGTTGGTAGGTGGGAGGTACATTTGTAGGTGGTCAATAGGTGGTCAATAGATGGTTGGTAGGTGGGTGGTACATTTGTAAGTGGTCAATAGATAGTCAGTAGATGGTTGGTAGGTGGGTGGTTCTGGTGGTCAATAGGTAGTTGGTAGGTAGATGTCAGCCAACCACCTACATGTACCAACCACTTATATATGGTGCAGCTTATTCAATAATTCCCAATTTTAATCTAGACTAAAATAATGTAGTTTAGACATGTAGGTTAAATATGCCAGCACATTTCGGTCTTCCTGTGGTGCAACTCATGGGGTCTGGATCAGGGTCTCATACAGGTCCTTTTGTATTTGTTTTGCTTAGCTTGGTGGGTCATGCGCATTTGCCTATTGCATACTGGGTTTCAAGCTCTGTGGTTTTGGATTGCGTAGCACGTAGATTTGTAGATTTTGATTTCCAACGTGTTTAGAGTTATCGGTCATATCCTTAATACAGTGTAGCTGGATATTTAATTACTGCTGTATATTACTTATAAACATGAATTTGGCACATTTTAAATCCAAAAATGAATGTGATAATCATACTAGATGTAGGTATTTGGGATCCCATTATTAGAAGGAGCCAGCCTCTGTGGGTAATCCCTGCCTATTATTGCATACTCTTTCTTTTCCAATTTTTCATTTGTGTTATTGTCAGTAGGCAAAATCTGTAATTAAAAAAATAATAATAAGTATAATATTATTTACCTTGAAATCAAGACTTTCAGAGGACCTGGTCCCTCACAAGCTGAAGCATAATGTACTGGTTTGTAACCATCCTTATCTGGGATGGTGTGTTCTGGCACAGCATTTAGCAGCTGTTTAATATACTTGCTATTAGGGTTGATACAAGCAGCATGAATTGGTAGAATCTAAAAGAAACAACAATAATAATACTTTAATAGGGTAAAACACAATTACTGCATAGCAGTAGTATACATAATTATGTGGCCTGAAAATAAAATAAAGAAAAAATGGCACTGAAAGTAGTAAAATATAAACCCTGTTAACCCTTTCACTCCCAAACGTGTTTGAGAATATGGAATCTAAAAATTAAGAATATGGAATCTAAAAGCTAATAAAATGTTCTGCTACAGGTTACAGTTCAACACAAATTTTGGAGTGCACTTGTGCGCCTAAAGCGATCAGTGACATGATAATGTTCATATCAGTGAGAACTCTATATCATCGATTGCATTTGATACTCATTATTTTGTTTGATCCAAATTAAAAATATTCTAGGAGTTGCTCTTTCTCTAGCCTAAAATCACACAATAGTAATCAAGTGGCATCATATAAAAGTGGTTAATGGTATGTCAGCCAACTTACACATTTGTTTTCA
Source organism: Actinernus sp. WN-2022 (assembly GCA_030867875.1). Classification (NCBI taxonomy): domain Eukaryota; kingdom Metazoa; phylum Cnidaria; class Anthozoa; order Actiniaria; family Actinernidae; genus Actinernus; species Actinernus sp. WN-2022. Next base: position 33,269,011 of record JAOWCC010000019.1, read on the forward strand.
TATGGCTTTTTCTTCACAGATTGACTCCTAAACTTTGTCAAGGGCTGATTGTCATTGAGTAGGACCTGTTGACGTATAACAATAGAGAAGAACTAATCATAAAAATAACTAACTTTAACATAACCCAGCTAGCTGCCATCTATTGCTAAACTCACCATCTGATTGGCTTAAGCCAGGCACCATCTATCAATTGATAGTTGCTACATGTAGGTCATGCACAGACAAAAAATACTTAGAAAAAAGGTTTTATGTGAGGTTTTTCAGTTTTCTCAATCGCTAAGTTGATAGAATTGTAGCTTGGTTATGCTAATTAAAACAATATTAGACTAATCTTGCTATTGGTAAAACTACAAGGTGTCATTTTATAAAATTATGCAAAATGTGCTATTTACAGTATGTATCCCTTTCACCATAATTTGCTCACAGTATAGCCTTTAATAATAATTATTTCTTTATACCTATCTCTTCTGTACATAATTACCACACCAGACTGGCAAACTAAGTCATCCTTTTACATTCCTAGTGTTATACAATGTAGAACAAATTATGCAAAGTTTAATCTTCACTTTCATGGAGCTCAAATTTGAAATTGACGAAAACACAAAATCCTACTCCCAACACTTTTTCAAAATAAACATCAAACAAAATCTTCTATTGTTATAAAATTATTGATCCATAGTTTGATTCCCCCCCAAAAAAATGATTATCGAAACATGTTAACATGCTGGCATAGTCTGTAGTCTGTTGTAGTAGTTATCTAATATATTTTGTTGTTGTGTTGTCCAATACAACTTTCTTTTTCTTCCTCCACTCTTGTTATGGCAGCATACATTAAACACAATCATTTATTATGATTCTGTTTGATGCTACCCAGCTCAGATTAGCTTTTATAGTTATTCTGGGTAGCATTTACCAAAGAGTTCGTTAAATTAATAGTTATTATTCTCACAAACTGTAACATTAGTGGTATTAAATAAAGTATTTTGCTGTATGTTGATGGTTTACTCAGGGCTGTCGATCCCCCACACCAACTACAATGTATCTGCTGGACAGGTATAGAAACCCGATCATCTTGCAGTCTAATTGTTAAATAATATAATTATAACATTTACATGTACATGTAAATAGGTTCACTAAAAGCAATAAAAATTGCACGAATTAGTAAAGAATACAATCCCCATGTAAGTGCACATGTACATGTATGTGATTGTACAATATTATTGAAGGGATGTCACTTACGCCCTTGTTGCACACTGTTAGCCCATCAATTTACTGAATGAAAATAATTATTATGTATTCAGTATGGATTCAAGCACCTTCCTACCTCCTTGTGCAAGAAGTTAAATCCAAATCCATCTGTTTCAATGGCTTTAGAGACAAAGTATCCTGCAGTCTTTCTGTTTCCACACCGGATGGCCATCCAGATGTCATCAAAAAACGTCTGGGAATCAATATGTAAAGTTTGGTGTTACTGGCAAATAATAGGGTGTGCCTTGAACAAGCAAGACAGTTTAACTGAAAATAAAATGAGTGGACTATGTAAATAATTAGTACAACAGTGTTCAGTGGATGATGATTGTGAACATGAAATACATGTTAGTAGTAGATTAAGTAGCTAGCTGGTACCAACACATTGTTGTCAATTTACTGCCTGACTACTGTAACCTGAGGGCCACTTAAATAACGAGAATCAGATACATTGCAGAACGAAAACAAAGCATTTCAAAACTCAAGCAAGTTGAAATGCTAGTCTATTGTGCTCAATACTGATTTGGTCAAATAACCTGGCACAGGGTCTTGTCGCTGCAGATCTGCAATCTGTTTTCTCAGTGCCTCTATCAACTCATCCTTGCATTTCGCCTCCTCCGTCTTCTTCTTCACCATGTCCGATAACTCAGTCACATCCCTAACGGCCGACTAACAACCAACTAATGGTGAAGTGTTGGCCAAGTGTTGGCCATTAGTCGGCCGACATGTGTCGGTAGGTCATAAAGTACATGATTACCTGGATGGTATTATGAGTGTGCACAACCAATTTCTCAACTTGTTTTGATTGGATATTTTCATAGTTTTTAATTACTTTGTGATTATTGTAATATAATATGCCATTCTGCTGTGCATCTGTCCTCTTGTCGATGCACAGAAGACGACAAAACGTGAAGAAAACATCAGCTATGCCCCTCAACTGTGTCTTGTGGCACACTTCTTTGTTCTCTTCACGTTGTGATGTCATCTGTACATCTACATGTATAAGAGGACAGATGAACAGCAGATTGCAATCTATTTGTTAAATATGCAGGCTTGCATGTACCTGTGTATAAGCTGCACCCCCAACTTTGGCCCTTGTGTTTGTCCAAAAAAGTGTGGCCTAATTACACGGGTATTTACATGTACAGTAGTGAACATTGCTTAATTCCTTCAACTTACAGTGATGTCCTCCTTTGCTTCCTTCGTCACCTTGTCAACAAAGAATTCCACTGTCTCGAGGGAAACAGGCTTCTTGAAGCAGAATTTATTCACATGACTATTCACATCACATTGCTTCTTCTTGTCCTAAAAGAAAAGTTACTTGGCTAATTAGCATATGTACTTGCTAGAGGCCTAAATACCAGCCTCATCCATCCAAGGATACATGTAAATCAAGTTATCTACATGTACAGTTGTATCTATCTACATGTATCTATCAAAAGTGCAAATTTTCACTATTAATACTTAGTTCTTATTAACTAAGTGGGAGGTCTGTACTGGCCATGACGACTGAGGTCAAGATTCTTCCATACAGACCGACCAAGCTCAGTTAATGTGTTTATTATAATTATACACTGTATATGGCCATTTTAACAATAGTTTTGGGGGATTTTAAAATTTATTTACTGCATTTTCAAAGCACACATGCAACACTGAACTGGCTTTCTAAAATGCTGTATTCAGCTGGTTTGATAACTTTTAAAAACTGACTTTCTAACGGGGCCTGAAACAACCATACAAACTATAGGGGCTCAGATCAAAACAAGGAGCCAGCTTAAATCCACAGATCGAATTAGAATGACTAGTGTGTTGGTTTTGGTGAAGGGAGGAAAACCGGAGGACCTGGAGAAAAACTCTCGGAGCAAGGGCAAGATACCAACAAACTCAACTCACATGTAGCACTACGTCCAGGGATCGAACCTTGGCAACAGAGGTGAGAGGCGACGTACTTATACAACCACCCCGGTTCTCCAGAAGTGTGGTGACTTAGTCTTTGATCAACTAGAAGTTCAGGAAGGAGCTCAAAGTGGTCTTTTTTCAGGTATGAAATTGTACAAGAAAATTAATGTTCAAGTTATTGGCCATTACTGTATATTCTTCTAGATACTGTAAAATGTATTTTAAATTATTAATGTACTACAGCACTGGCCAGAGTTGTTTGTTAGACAAATATATCCATTAATATGACACCCCTGTTTAAATACAGCCAGGTTTTGGTGGCTTCAGCGGATAACACAGACTTCATGCATACAGTCTTGATTATTCTTGCTATCATGCTCAACCTCATCAAATAATTTAAGGGGTCTATGCAGGAACAGCGTAAGTGACTACTGATTACATTCTAAATTCTCTTTTATATTAATTAGTAGTAGTAGTAGTAGTAGTAGTAGTAGTAGTAGTAGTAGTAGTAGTAGTAGTAGTAGTAGTAGTAGTAGTAGTAGGCATAGTTATTGTGGGAAAGTGACCGGTTTTTTGGGAGAACGACCGGTTTTTTGGGAGAACGACCGGTTTTTTGGGAGAACGACCGGTCATGTGGGAACGTGACCGGTCGTTGTGGGAACGTGACCGGTCGTTGTGGGAACGTGACCGGTTATTGTGGGAACGTGACCGTTTGTGTGGGAATATGACCTGTGTCATAGAAATTCACCATTGGACACGGAGAGAGTGTCCCCAGGACCACAGGCATTGTTTAATCGACTTTCATGCTTGTTAAGAGCTTAGTATTGGTGGACATGAACATGTTACGTTTAACTGAGAACGTGAACATAATTAATAAACTGCCGTATTTGTGTAAAAACGAGGATTGTTGTCATTAATAACACTAGAAAAAGCAGGTGCAACTCCAATCTGGGAAGGAAAATATAATTCGACAATTCACAGTATTTTTTGTGTCTAAGGGTTTACTCAAGCAATTGAGTACCTGGTTCGATTCCAGGAGAGGTTGCCTGCAGACATAAAAAGTAAAACAAAAAGGCGGAACATGCAAAGTCGATACCAAGGTTGTGTTCGTGTACTAGTTAGAGTTCTTACATGTATTTAACAATATCGGTCTAAGGGATATTTCTCGTCCCCACCCCCACCCTGAAAATAAATTGTCACACATCGTGTCATTCTCTTTGATCACGACAGAAGCCAAGTAAGCGTCTCATGGATTCTTCTGTATTCGTTAGAATTCGTACTCTTTCGGTGAATTTCTTTGCAGTAGAATAGTAAAATATGGTTTCTAACAAAAAAAATGATAATATTCTGGGGTGATTCTGGGATCATGTCATTTCCTTAGTGCCGATAGAGCCATGCATATGAGAATCCATCCGAGATTCACTGACTGTGCTCGTAGATTTGGCGTAATAAATCAGTCCGTAAAGTGCTGTACTGCCTTAAATTAGGTAAACGTTCCAATCAATCTGTTCACTGTGGACCGTTCTTTCCAAATATGTGAACATTTCCATTTAAAGGTTTGTTGCTAATGAGAATAATAACAAAATCTACAGATTGCGAAATATACTCGTGGTCGGCCGCCATGTTTTTACCACAGGGAACCCATCGATAAACAGCACGGGCGTTGGGTCAGCAATAGTTCCGCAAACGGCTTGTAACAAAATTTCAATAGAACGCCAAATGAAACAAAGTAAACAATATCTGGCAATCAAATGGCGTGACGTGATCAGTCACGTGACTTCAGCTAAACCACAGGGATCCCAATAATTGTTCAAAATTATGTTTAACGTTGAGTCAACAATGCAGCCACAAGACGTGAACACAACTTCCACTAACAAAGAGTAAACATCACCTGTCAATTAAATGGAATGACGGCATCAGTCACGTGACCTGCACTAAGCCACAGGAAGCCCACTGAATTAGTCAAACACGCGTGGGGTCAACAATACAACCACAAAACGTAAATGGGGCCTTCGCTTTTAGGTTAACCTAAATGTATATATTATGTTTATTTCGTCCAACAGTCTTCGCTTTCTGACAATGAATCATGTGGACGCGCAGCTGTTTTCCTGTCATCCTGTTGCAATGGTAGACCATTTTACTGAAATGGAGGATGCCGAGTGGTCCACGTTATGCCAGAAAACCATCAATGAGCTGATGATGGAGCAGGTGGTTACTGAGGTCAAGGAGCCGGGTTTGTTTAATCGTGCGGCGTTCGTCATTTCGACCCTCCAAGCTCACTACTTCTGCCGCTTTGGCAACCATTTAGCGGTTCTGTCCAAGGGCAAGAATGATCAGCGTTCAGCTAGAGCTCTAGTTCGCAGAAGTGCACAGAAGCTACTGGATGCTGCTGCGGAAGCCACCATCAACAGTCATCAACAGCAGCCGACCACCTTAGCAACCGATAATGAGGTGGTAGAAACAGTAGCAGTGTGAGGGCAAAGAAGTACTTGCCAAGAAGAAAGCGGTGCTGGATGACAACACCGGAGAGGCAGATGAGATGGAGATTACCCCGGAAGACAAGGAGGACGACGTACAGACTGTCACGTCGGGATACGATTCATCCTACATAATACCTCCATCTGAAGCTGCCTACAAGGGAAGATCATCCTTCATTTTTGTAGGCAGTAGACGTCGCTGGTCAAGTGCAGATGTGAAGGCAATGGAAACCGTGTGCGAAATCGAGATAACCGGGGAGGCGGTGCCCAACAGAACCTCCATCATCCGTAGGCTGCGACGCAATGACGAAACAAATCACATAATGGCGAGAGAAGGCGCAGAGAGAGCATACCAGAAGATAAAGCATATGCGCCACAACTATATGCAGAAACTCAAGAAGAAGTGAAATCAGAAGGCGCATTTCGACCGAGAGACAGTAAGGATCTGCGATGATAGAGTAAGACGAAATATAGTAATCCTGTCGTGTGATAACAGACTATTAATAATACAAATCAAAACGTTTTAACAAAAAAAATAAACGTATCAAGTTTCCATATAGAACATGTTGTTTTTGAGAACGCAAATTATTGTTGACATGAATAATTTCGCGTAAGAACTCTTTATGAAGATAGGCACGTTAAAAAAGGTGAGCAGATATGAATTAGATAATGTTACTGTGAAGTTTAACCGGATTTTTCACACGTATGTAGAAAATACATGGGTCTGCATGAGAAAATAAAAGATTTGCTATGAAATGTGGTTAAACATTGTCCTTTCATTTCCTATTGCCAAGATTCCTTACAAAACGCCACATCTATAGCACTATATGCATTCACGTGGGAGACTGACCGGTCATTAGGCTCCAGTAAACTGGGGTACAGTTACCGAGACGTTTTCACACGTTACGACGGCAAAACTCCATCGATCAAAACGTAACCTACATATGTTGAAGGGAGCACAAAGCGTAATGGCTTGTAATTATTTAAAATATTTTTGGCGCTTTGGTGGCCAGTTTAAAAATTTAAATGTTTTCGAATAGAAAAAATTCCCACGGTCTACAGCGTGGCAAACGTGACACCTCGATACATTATTCACACTCTTGATAGTTTTGCCTAAGTCAAGATGTAATTTTATCCCATGCTAATTTTCATGACCTCGTGCATTCTTAGACAAAAAAAACTCCTGCGGGAAAATGACCGGTGTTTGGGACCAAAAATACAGGTGAATCACAGATCACGGCAATGACGTCATCAATGACGTCATCTAAACCAACCATCGCGTTTACTTTGATTACGGTAGCACTCACGAGCGAATTTATCTCTATCGGTCCACTCATTATCGAGTTATTGAAAAATGCTGTTTTTAAGATATATTTGAAAAGGAATCGACCATGTATCCGTACTACGCCAACAGGACCTCAACGTCCTGACTGCACCGCCCCTTCTTCCTACCAGGCTAGACCTTGAGACTCGATCAGATCATAGTCCTATCCAAGCTCAATCACGCCCATCATTAGCTTGAAGATCCGTTGCCATGGCAACGGTTGGTGACACTTCAAAGTTTCCCGACCGAAAATGGATGGTCTAGTAGAAGTGCTCCCTCTCTTAATGGGCTTGGTGAATCTTGACCATACTAGGCTATCAAGACAAGCAGTAGTTACTGTCACTACTCCACCACTGTCGTACCACCTACTGAGTATGTAGTGAGGCAATGACTGTTACAACATTTCCTTCAAAGTGTGCCAAATAACCGATAACTACAGTAGTAGTAGTAGTAGTAGTAGTAGTAATATATTTAACCACGTATCACAGGTTGAGCACAGAGGCTCTTTTAAATGTGAGCGTGCAATATTACAAGATTAAACTGTATACAAATGATGGTTGCAGTAAAAGCATAAAAAGACATACATGAGTGGAATAAGTTACAATGCTATAATACTAATAATGATCATACTACAGATAAGGTTTTAGTTAATATAATGATAATAGCAATAAATACTCTAAATTAAGACTTAATATATATATATATATGTATATTATGTGATATTGGATAATGCTATTTACATATGTGACAGTTGCAGTTAAGTGAAGACGAAATGGGCATACTTTGAAGTTTACTTTTAAAGACTGGTAGAGATTCTATTCTTCTGACACTATCTGGTAGATTATTCCATAATTTAGAAGCTGTATAGGTAAAGGAGTGCTGCCTGTAAGATGAAGTTATTGTAGGAAGTTTAAGCTTCAAGTGACCTCTAAGATTATAGTTATCTAGTACACGTAATGAGAACATCTCAGTAATGTACAGAGGTGCTAGATTATAAATACATTTGTAGACCAGCACAAGTGCCTGTACACAACGGCGATGCTCTAGTGTATTAATTGACGCTAACTTTAATAGATCGTCATAGGACGTACTTTTGGGCATATTGAGTATTGTTCTGAGAGCATAGGCGTTAGTTAATTCTAGTTTCTGGGATAGGTTATTACTGATACCAATTAATAGCTGAGAACAGTATTCGAACTGGGATAGGATGAAGGCTTTGTAAACTTTTAGCATTAGGTCAGTAGGGATCATTTTACGGATACGTCTCATGATAGAGACTTTCGCGTTAACTTTTCTACATATTTCTTTAACATGTTGCTTGAAAGAAAGGGATTTGTCAATTATGAAGCCAAGTAGCTTAATTTCGTTAACAGTTTCAAGTTTGTTGTTGTCCATCATAAGTTGAAGTGGCATACTAGATTTGCCTAGAATAATGGTCTGTGTCTTTGTATTATTCACTAATAGAAAGTTTTGATTAAACCACGCGACAAGTATATTAAGATCTGTTTGCAGGTATGCTTGTAATATATCAGGACTTGCGTGTGATGCATATTCGGTTGTGTCATCTGCATATAACCTCAGCGAGGTGTTGAGAGCTGCAAAGTTAAGATCATTAATAAATATGTTAAACAAGAGGGGGCCCAGGATGGAGCCTTGAGTTTTCTGAGGGACAATTTAGAAATTGATCACAAGTCACTTATACATGTACTGTTCTTACTGCTGATCACATTCTAAATTCTCCTTGACATTCTTTGTTTTCTAAGGGGGAATTCAGAACTTGATCAAATACTATCCTTACATGAAGGAAAGCATTGTTGCCTTCCCGAGATCCACGGCTTGCATAAATCTCCCTCACTGCATGTCCAAAGGTGTAGAAGTTATAACTATTAAGAAAAGAGTAATTTGTTACTTGTACAATGTAGATTGAATACATGCATTTTTCCACTGGCTGAGGAACAAAATAAGTGGAAAATGTTTTCTCACATGCCACTGGGGCCTGGGCCTCAAGGGGGGTTTATGAGTGTCATGTGGCATGAAGGTCAGATCATCAGTTACATTATGAGACTCCATTCTCGCTAGACCTACAGTACCGCCGGGAATTATAGGGACATTTACCGCGGCTGTGCCGCATGCAATGCCCGCGGTTTTACCGCGAAAAACTGCGGTCATTTTCGCGGTGACCGCGGTCACTCCTGAGGTCGCCACGGTCACTTTTGAGATCGCCGCGGTCACTTTTGAGATAGCCGTGGTCACTTTTGAGGTCGCCGCAGTAATCGTGCCGCGGTGGTCATGCCGCGGCGCTAACCGCGACCGCATGTAACATCTACATGTACATCTCATACAAGTTGGAATATCAACACAGCCTGACCGGATGTCCCTATAATTCCTGGCGGTACTGTATTTCAATGAGGCTAGTCAGACATTATAGTATTCTATTAGCCTGTAAGAAGTTATTGTTATACATTATGTAATTGTTTAATAAAGGTCAGGTTGCTCATGTGTTCAGCTTGACATACAGTAGCTCCCAGTGGTGTGTGAGAATATTATGATTTCCTATGTGTGGATAGCTAATGTAGGTTAAAGGGCACTGAATGAATCATTCAGGAATTTTTCTAAAAGACTAGTCAAATTCGAGGGCTTTTCAAGACTGTGTGAACCACAATATGCCAGACCAGTGCTTTACCACTGAGCTTGCTAACTTTGGATGGAAGGGGATTTCTAATGAGTGTAAAATGTAACTGTCTGTAAATGAAAAATTAATGGTAAAACTAGTAAATATTTCTAAACATTAAAAGCTGAATGCTTACGATCCAGTGTCCGTGGATGTTAGCTGTATTTTAGGTTCACCACATCGGTTTGTCTTTGGATTTTCTAAGTCATTCCATAACAGGCTAATGGCTTCTTTGTTGCCACTCAGTAATGCATAATGGATGGCATACATGCCAACGTTGGGACTACGAGGCCAATGAACCTGAAATTCATCAATAATATTGTTAAAGTGCATATGAGCCTTCGTGCAATTTTCATAGCTATGAACCTCAGGAAAGTTTTGAGTACCCCTGCGAATATTTTTTTGGTTTACAGAGAATACTCTATCTTCTACGCTTGTTTGAAAACGTGGAAACATGACCTTTCCTGACCCATGACCGCGTAAGTAAAAGCCTGGGTCGATACCTCGGTAGACATCATTTAATTAATTCAACTTTGCAACAATTTGAATAAAAACTTTCAATTTTCACTAATATGACTTTTTCCTTTACTAACAGCTCATAAACTGTGTATATTATCTAAAAATCGATGTTGTTGTGATAGAAAGGTGCCATGGAGAATAATGCATTAATGAGATGACGTCGATCGAGGTATCGACCCAGGCTTTTACTTACGCGGTCATGGGTCAGGAAAGGTCACGTTTCCACGTTTTCAAACAAGCGTAGAAGATAGAGTATTCTCTGTAAACCAAAAATTTCTTCGCAGGAGTACTCAAAACTTTTCTGAGATTCATAGCTATGAAAATTGCAGGAAGGCTCATATGCACTTTAAGTTAACTATAGTATTAGTTTAAAAAGCAGTTTTCAATTGAGTGTTGTAAAACCAAAACTGAGCCAATCACAGGTCAGGAAGCAAAAACCCAATGAACCAATAACAAACTGAAGTAATTCTTTATTGGTTTTACTTGAACCAATTAGACTACAAGGATAAGTAAACACAATCATGGCAAACTAACCAATCAAATTCAAAAGCAATCACCTGATTACTTTTTGGCACTTGATTGGAAACTGCTCAAAAATGTGGTGCTAATTAACCTACATGTACCAACAGGTCAACTGTAATTTCAGGTACATGTAAGATCACTTCAAGAGTTTTTTTTCTATCAAATTGAATACAGTCACCTCTCCTATAAGCGGACACCCTCGGGAATCAGAAAAAGTGTCCGTAAGTAGAGTTGTCTGCTGACGGGAATAGTTCTCATAAGCGGCCACTTGTCGAATATGGGAGTTTTGTATGCTTATGGGAGCTTCTACTGCTGACTTTCAATGGTACTGACACAAAATGAAACTTACAATGTCTTAAAATGACTGCTTGTTTTATTTATAGTTATTCAAGGTTAAAATAGCCAAAAACGATTTAATTGATTTTCACCTCTATACTTGCTTGAGACGTAACACTGACAGATGTTTGCTGATTTCGAGTCTTCTGTATCATGTGTCAGATCTTTTAGCCCGGCCTGCGTTCACCAGATCACAATCTAAGCTCTCTCAGCAAAATAGCTTCGAATTAATATACATGTGTAATTCCCATTATACCTAAATGTACCTGAAGAAAGTTTTTGACGTCGTTTGCCATTTATGCTGTAACCACTGTAAACAATGTAACATGATCAGGCTCTCAAGCGTGATTGTTTACTGTCTTTATTATCTGAACAGCACGAATTGCAAACCTCACTTAGTGCTGGAGTTGCTGACAGATATCTGAAGTGGTCAAAATACCCTGAGCAGGTTTCGCAATGAAATGTCTGAACACCCCCTGTAATGCTCATAAGGGTTTTAGTTTGGATTATTTTTCCGGGGTGTCCGCTTACAGGAGTGTAAAAACAAAAGAAAAATCCAAATTATAACCCTCAAAAGTGTCCACGTCCGCTTACGGGAATGTCCACCTATGGGAACGTATAAATACAGAGTTCGACTGAGAGTTCAAATGGGGTTTTGAAAAGGTGTCCGTAACTGGAGCTGTCCGCTTATGGACACAGAGAGTGTCGGCACAGAGAGAGTCGACTGTAGCTCCAAAGCATACAATGAGAATGACTATAATAATGCTACTGGAAAATTCCTGCAGCAAAATAATAACAATGTCGCAAACTCGTGGATATAAATAATAATAATAATTATACATTTATATAGTGCCTTAATCCTAAACGTCCAAAGGCGCTTTACATAGCTGAAAAACAGGCAAGTTAATTTACAAGAACTATAAAATCTTACGATCTAAGCAATAACTAAACTAATAAAAACTTTCCTTAAATAAATATGCTTTTAACTTAGCTTTGAAGACTCCCACCAAGGGGCATAACTTAACAGTAAGTGGCAACAAAGTCCACAGTTTTGGCACAATAACAGAAAAAGCCCTTTCTCAATAGCTCTTTAAATTGACTGTAGGAATCTTGAGAAGGAACTTATTGGCAGACCTAAGATTACGAGGAGGAGTATAGTACTCTAGCTACCATATTACGAATGTACATGTAGGTAGGAGCCAGATTATTTAGAGCTTTACATGTAAGAAGTAATGTTATCTTATAAGTTATTTGTTTTTCTACGGGTAGCCAATGGAGACGCTGAAGAACAGGTGAAATATGATCATACTTTCCACCACCAACAATAAGGCGAGCAGCGCAATTTTGAACTGACTGCAGTTTCTTAATTAAGTAACCCGGAAGTCCACTTAGGAGCGAGTTTCCGGTGTCTAGCTTACAAGTAACACGTACTAGAAGTATATAATCATTGATTATCAAAGTGCATTCAACATACATGTATTTTTTGTATGCATGAGAACTAATGCCTCTCGGGTTTCAATTGTTTTCTCAACATTTGTAATACCACGCCAATTAGTGTTTTAAATAGTACATATGAGTTAGTAAATATAGAACATAATCAACCCTATTCAGATGTGTGTAATAACTGCATCCCAGTTTTCATGACCATGCAAGGCCGTCTCCATAATACTGACAGTAAGTGTCAGTGATTACACTCCAGTGTAGAAAATAAAATATATGCGCATGTGTGTACACCTTCAGACATACAAATTCAAATTATTCTTCAAGTGAGATCAAGGCTGGCTGCAGAATATTGAATGTCCATTTCTATTGTTATTGCAGAATAATTTCTGATCATATTAGGGCTCACCTTGTTTTGATATTTTAAGTTCCTTGACATATCCAAGTGTGGTTATACCCTGAATGCAGTGTTAATTTGTATAACCACGATGAAACCACCACGATGCACACATGTGTAGTATTTAAAAAGCTTCTTCACAACTCACACTGAAATATTCATATCCATGTAATTCTCTTCAGCCTTCAGCTATGATTTACAGCATCTTGACCATTTGCAGTTTTGGTATCGGCAAAGCAAACAGCACATTTCAATGCAGCGAGCAAGCCAACAGCATATTTTTCAATTGCAGATTCACTCGGGTTCAGCACAAATAAATAATTATCGCCGAGTTGAATGTTCAAGGTACAAAACAGACCATATCGGACTTTGTCAGTCCTCCAGATGTACTACACACTTTCCTCAGGCTTTGCTCAATTGTACTTGCGAACCTTTGAAACATCATTGCATTGGATTGTCGGAAAATAAGGCAAGTAACTTACCGATCGCAAGCAAAACAGAAACCATGAGAGTGACCATTTTGCCTTTTTTTTGGTGCTGAGCCAGTGTATGTGTGGTTACCAGTTCCCCGGCCGAGATAATTTATTCTAAAAAGTACAAACATACATGAGGACACAAATCTCGATTTCTTTCACCTGGAGAAGCACAGGTAGCCCACACATGACCACAAGGAGTCCACTGCAAGATTAGTATGCGTTCTCCTTCGTCGAACGCAAAAAGTGTATTTTAGTGTGTTCTCAAGGGTAAATTGCTGTTGTGATAGCCTGTGTAGCCTGTATAACCATGTGACCGATGACATCACCCCTAAGTGATTTATGGGGACCCAATACCATGCCTGTCAAAGTTTGAGCCATCTGGCATTAGAAGTGAGGGAGATACGATTATGTACTTAAAATCACCTGACCTATGACATCATCATTACAACATCACCACTAAGTGATTCATGGGAATCCAATACTACATGTATACATATGTCAAAGTTTGGGCTGCCTGCCAATATTTAGAAATGAAGGACATAATTTTATGTGTGTGTACTAAAATCATGTGATCGATGACATCATCGTTATGACATTACCACCAAGCAAGCCAAGTACTTTTCAGCCATCCTCAGAACTTTATGATGTCCTCTTGGCTCGACTTACAGTGGCTTATGTGTCCAAAATTAGAGCAGAAATTCATTCAAAACCCTATACTGGAGAAGCAATACCTACCATCGACAAGCATGCAGAATTCTCCCAAATGGTATTGTGGGAAAGCTTGAGCCCTTGGCTTAAAAGGTCAGCAGTATTTAACTACCCCGGGTTAGCCAAACTTGAACTAAGGGGAGAGGGTTGAGTTAGCACACAGGATTTCACAAATTGAGCTCAAACATGTCTGGTAGTGAAAGGGTTAAAGTCTATAGAAATGCCACTCATTTTATTGTCTAGGACAGTGGAAATCAATGAGAACACTGCAGACACTATATAGTACTGCATCAGTGCTCACCTTAATTCAAAATGTACACTGTACTTACTGTGTGAACTTCTGTAACATTTTCTATTGCCTCCTTCAACATGTCCATATCATTGAGCAGCACAGCACGAATGGAATACTTGCATGGCATCAGACTTAGGTCATCCCTGTTTATCAAAATATAATAATTAAAGCTTGATACTAAAAAAACATCTACAAAATAATGTAGGTACATGTACCAATAAACTGTTTTAGTTTTTTATGTCATGTTATTTTGAAGTATTGTAATAGCAGAGCTTCTACGTGGGCCAATTAGGAGCACCATAATACATAGCATGATTGCAGTGTAATGTTTTTGCCATACTGCGTAAAATATTCAATTTCCAACTTTAATTTCCGTTACATCTCTGCATGTTCTCTGCATGTTCTCATCTGCACATGCAGTATTTATTTTCGTAATTACGTCTGCACTCACACACTACATTTCCATTACATACATGTATGCATGTGCAACTCAACTGTATGACTGTGCACTATTTATTTTCGAAAATTAATTTCCATATATGTACATGTATGCATTTCTTCACATTTGATTATTGGGAGCTCCACTCATATTATGCTTGCCTATATATATTATTGAAGCATACAGTATATAGCTATGACTAATCATCTTGCAAAAATTGCTCAATAGCTTTTCAACATGGCACAATGTATTAAAATTGCTATTAATGAAATCCACCAAACTGTGGACATGGCAGAAAATAATGCCCATGGCTCTGCCCCACAAACGTCTGTTACCCCGCCCCCAAACATAACAGAATGTGTTAGCATTCCTGAACGTCTCGTCTCTTGAAGTTTACTGAAAAACTCCAAGGAAAGTAACTTGTGGTAAGGTCACTTCCCTATTCAACAATAATATTTTCCATGTTCATGCACCCACTCAGACTTACTAAATCAGCATTATTTAACTATCCCGGGCTAGCCAAACTTGAACTGAGGGGGGAGGGTTGAGTTAGCACTCTGGATTTCACCAATTGAGTCAAATGCGTCTGGGTTCCAAAATGTTTAAAAAAAGTTTTTTTGCATTGACCGTAAACAATGAACAACAGAAATGGCACATTATTTATTCACAGAACAGGAGTGTCAGCAAGATTTCTGCTCAAGCCCCTCTCCTTTGCTTTCCAAAGAAAACTACATTGTAGCTGTCCATTTGCTTGTCATCTTCTCTGCTACATTGTAACTCCTTGAATGGTTCCTAGTATTGTTAAAGCTCGTAACTGGTCTGGGAAGTCTTCAAATGTTCATATAAGGTGTCATTCTCATCGAGTTAATTTTTAGGTTTGGAGCTCACGCTCAATCGGACGTTTGAGAAAACACTTGCCCCAGGCCCCTCCCCTTGAAAATCCAAGATGGTGGACCATGGACTTGGACATGTGCACATACATGTATAGTTTAGCCAGAAAATATGTTGTTAGTTAATGGAGAATAAAAGCAGGCCAAAGTTAGGGGTGCAGATTATACATTAGGTGCAGCTTATACATGTATGTGAGGTACAGCTTATACATGAGGAAATAAATTATGGTTACGTACATGTAATACAGAATTTCCAAAATGAAAAACAAATCTGACCTTGTTTCAAATGTAGGATCTTTTTCAAAGAGCTCAATCTCAGGATTAGGAATAAGAACACCAGTACGACGAGGCTTGTCCTTTTTCTCTGCCTTTGGTTTTTTCTCTTTCTTCTTCTTTGGAGTGGCTGCCTTATGCTTCTTTGGAGTTGCTGGGTTTTTTTCTCCTCCTCTTCCCTTCCTTGGCGAGGGTGTAGAAGACCTCAATCCTGAATGCCGAGTTCTCTTGGCTGGTGGTTCTGCAGCCTCTTCTTCCTCCTCTTCATTTTCTGTATGTATTGTTAATACAAAAGGGTTTGAAAAATGAGCTACATGTATACAATGTACTTCATGAAATTTTGCATAATATAGACATGTACATGTACCAACAACAACAACAAACAACATCTTCATTTTGTAGCCTAGATTGTATCATATAAATACAAATGGTAGAATGAAATTTTGAGAGTACTGGGAGGCCTGAAATAGTGTGAGACTAATCGAGTCAGGCATCCCAGAAAATGAAGGCAAGGCAAAACACATGCTAATTATATGTTACAAACATTAATACAAGCTAGTAGTAGTATGACAAGAAATGTACCTTTAAAATGCGCATTAGTTTGCAGACTAAACCATTGAATTGTTAACTACATGTATAATACATAAATCACATCAGGGTTGGAATTTAATTCTTAAAATGCTCATTAGTTTGGAACTTACTTGTAATCTTAATGGCAAAAAAAGCAACAAGCTAAAATTCCCAAAGTAGAACAAAATCAACTATTGCATAAGTCAACAGGTGCAATATCAGTAAACTAAATTGCAGGTGTTCCATAAGGCATAACATCTGCAATATTATTTATCAACAGTCCTACCCAGTTTCATTACCAGTCTTATGCATTTCCCTGACCAATTTAACATAGCATGTGACTAGTGTGCATGTTGATCAATAACAGAAGTCATATCCTTGTTTTGGAAATCAAGGTTCAAACTTTAAAACAATAACACATGTATTGCACACAGGGTCTGATCTGGTCTGGTCTGGTCGCATTTTTGCAACTAGATAAAAAAAGTAGTTGCAAAACAGAAAGTTTTAGTCACAACAAAATTGCGACTAATTACAAAAATTTAGTCACAAAATAAAAACTGCGCCCACAATGCAGTTTGAACAGAAAATAATATCACTGGTGGATAGTTCAGCAGTGTAACCTTAAAATACTGTGCCCATAATACTTCTTTTTGACGTACCACCACTCAGTCAGGGCTGTCAATAAAGGCTGTAACCCATAACACATGTCACGGGTGAGCTCTCTCTATGTTACAGGTGATACTCACTATGTTTGATTCAATTTACTCACACAGTAAAGCAAATGTTACAGGTGCAATGTCATAAGGAATGGGTGCTTAAAAAGTTACCGACAACCCTGATTCTAATGGTAGCCACTTTTGCTCGTGAACAAACAATAGAAGTGAAAGGTACGTAGGATGTTGGGCGGTATTATGAAAAATCTCATTCTTAATCAAGAGAAACATACCTGTTTTCATTATACTTGTGATTCAGTCGTAATTTTGCAACCGGATGCAAAATTCCTATTGTAAAACGAAAAATTCTAGTCTCCGTATTGGTTGCAATTTCCAGCCCTGGCACAGCTCACAGAGAGGGTATAGATAAGCAGTAAATATTGAAGATAATATTTGTGAAAACGTGGCTAGCCCATATAATTCTGCCTGGTCCTGCTGCATGTGTCTAACAAAGTCTCTGGCTCAGAAATAATTATGACTTGCTGAGATAATTATGACTTGATGAGGTTGAGCATGATAGCGAAAATTATCAAGACAGATGTCTGTCTTATCTGCCAAAGCCGAGGCCTGATAACAAAGACTTGGGTCTTGATAATTTTCGCTGTCATGCGAAAACCAAAAGAAAGCTAGCTACATGTAAGTATGAATAAAAGTTGTTGTTGTTGTTGTTACAATTGAACTTCAAGATGTTTTGTTTTTTATTCAAGCTACAAATTGCTTTTATTTACAAGATTAGGGGGAAAGAAATACTGGAAACATAGCTAAGTTAACCCTGCTAGCAGAGGTTATTTTCTCTTACCCTCTCTCCAGCTCCACTAACAAGGGAGAAAAGAACCTCTGCCACGATCCGAATAGTTTTCTGTTGAGCATGCGCCACGGTATCTGGATTTCCATTGGCCAAGAAAAATGAGACGGTAAACATTGTAGATTTCCTATTGTTAACGGCAAGAGAAGGTCTGGGAAAAATAAAATTAATTTCCTTCTTCAAGGGTGATGTTGCTTTCCTTGAGGTTTGACATGCACAGCTGCTTTTAACGCTACTTCAAACTCGCTCACGTTCACTCCAAAAACAGATCCCATCTTGAAACTACAGACTCTAGACTGGGCAGTGTTTTAATAGTATCAACAAGTCATGCGCGTGTGACGTTGACCTTGAGAAACCGGTTTTTAAACTGGTTTTTAAACCCCCAGGTAGTCATGTGAAAAAAAACTTGGAGCCGGCGAGATCTAAAGAACCGTTCGGATTGTGGCAGAGGTTCTTTTCTCCCTCGTTAGTGGAGCTGGAGAGAGGGTAAGAGAAAAGAACCTCTGCTAGCAGAGGCAAAGTGGAAGAAAAAAAGGGAATTTCTCTACTTTTTAGCATAAAATGGTTGTACTTGCTTATCATCAAGCACTACCTACAGATAATAGCAGTGTGACATCACTACCTACAGATAATAGCAGTGTGACATCACTACCTACAGATAATAGCAGTGTGACATCACTACCTACAGATAATAGCAGTGTGACATCACTACCTACAGATAATAGCAGTGTGACATCACAACCTACAGATAATAGCAGTGTGACATCACTACCTACAGATAATAGCAGTGTGACATCACTACCTACAGATAATAGCAGTGTGACATCACTACCTACAGATAATAGCAGTGTGACATCACTACCTACAGATAATAGCAGTGTGACATCACAACCTACAGATAATAGCAGTGTGACATCACTACCTACAGATAATAGCAGTGTGACATCACTACCTACAGATAATAGCAGTGTGACATCACAACCTACAGATAATAGCAGTGTGACATCACTACCTACAGATAATAGCAGTGTGACATCACTACCTACAGATAATAGCAGTGTGACATCACAACCTACAGATAATAGCAGTGTGACATCACTACCTACAGATAATAGCAGTGTGACATCACTACCTACAGATAATAGCAGTGTGACATCACAACCTACAGATAATAGCAGTGTGACATCACTACCTACAGATAATAGCAGTGTGACATCACTACCTACAGATAATAGCAGTGTGACATCACTACCTACAGATAATAGCAGTGTGACATCACAACCTACAGATAATAGCAGTGTGACATCACTACCTACAGATAATAGCAGTGTGACATCACTACCTACAGATAATAGCAGTGTGACATCACAACCTACAGATAATAGCAGTGTGACATCACTACCTACAGATAATAGCAGTGTGACATCACTACCTACAGATAATAGCAGTGTGACATCACTACCTACAGATAATAGCAGTGTGACATCACTACCTACAGATAATAGCAGTGTGACATCACTACCTACAGATAATAGCAGTGTGACATCACTACCTACAGATAATAGCAGTGTGACATCACTACCTACAGATAATAGCAGTGTGACATCACTACCTACAGATAATAGCAGTGTGACATCACAACCTACAGATAATAGCAGTGTGACATCACTACCTACAGATAATAGCAGTGTGACATCACAGTCTACAGATAATATTGTATGCATTCATAGTCAATGCTATAGCCAGCTATCAAGAATTAGCTGTGTGTTCTCTGCCCATCAGAATTGAGAAAGCAAGTTATAGCAATTCTGAATTTTTAACCCTGCATGCATGTACATTGTAAAAGGTCACTGTACCATCTTCTTCCTCGTCTTCCTTCTCCACTTCCTCCTCCTCTGCTACCTCTCCCCTCTCTTCCACCAGAGCTTCTCTCAATAGCCGCTTTGTTTGCTTGATGTGTTTCTTACTAAGACTAAATTTGCAATCCTCTCTCTCAAAAAGAGACACTCTGGTGATGACAGACATCATTTCACAGATGTCATCAAATGATACCTAACAAATAAAACAACATTGTGAAACAATAATTACAGTGTACATGTAGATGAAGTTTCACAATTAATACATGTAGAAGAGATCACCATCTTGTCACTACAATGAGAGGTTCTATCTACTTTCTATATTTCCTTGTAATCTGCTTTGTTGAAGTCAAAGCAGTATTGCCGAACTATTCTCCAGGGTTTAGATTAAGTACTAGGGGCCGGAAGTGAATAGTGTTTGACTGCCTATTGAATACATTGCGTCTCCCTGGCCCCAAACCGAACCCTAACCATCACAAAACGAGTTCTCAAGTATTTAGAGCTAGGGTTCACAAGTAAACGGTGAAAAAGTACTAAATAATTGCAGTATTTTTGTTATTACAACCTGACACGTGACTTCCGGCCCCGAGTATTTGAATCAAGCCGCACTTTAAACTCTGGATTAAAGTAAATTGCCCTTCAAACAACCTACAAAATGTACCTCATAAGCATTTTCCTCCACTCTGTTAAACCAGGCAACTTGAAAGTTCTTTGCCGTCTCTGGAACATCCTCGAGAACTCTACACACATAGAAATCATCCTCTTCGCCTCTTACGGTCAGAAAGTCTCCTGCAGTGAACTCGAATTCTTCTGTTTTATCAACCAAAGGATGCAACTTCCCTCTTCTTTTCAGTGACATAAGCCGACGGGACATCCGCAATAATGGCGCAACACCTTGTTCACTTCTTTCACGTATACTAGCTGTTTTCTGCTTGGTGATCAGTGGAGCTTGAGGCTCAACTTCATACTCGATATCTGTATCTCCCCCTTCGGTATCTGTATCTCCTCCAGCCTCCTCTAGCTCTGGAGCGGGACTTTCAGCTGGTTGTAGAGTTTCTTGCTGTTGTAGTTCATGATCATCCGTATCGCTTTCACTTACTGGCTGTTCGACCTCTTCACTCGTTCCGATCAGCCCGGTAAGACTTCTTTCTTGCTCGATAAGCGCTGCTAAAGATGACAGCTTCCTCGTTAACTTAGGTACTGGCATCTTGGCAGCAAAAGTGTAAAACAGGGTGAGAGAGATCCAAGACCGGCAGTACGAAAATATGAATGAAGATTTGAGAATGTGTTTTTCAGAACCGAAAACTCGAGCACGCGAAGCCAAGTAAAGCGAAAAGTCATCCGTTTTAGTTTGAAAGAGTTGTTATGGACAGAAAAACAAAGAAATCAGCAAAGTAAAAGAGCGAGTAGAAGCAGTTCATGGTTCGAGCGTGGGAAGCTTGTCAGACTTGTCAGATTGCTCTTCATGGGCGGGAGGGGTAGGGCGGCCAAAAAATGAAATTCAACATCAAAAGGAATTGATTTCAAAATATTCTTAAGATCAAGATATTTTCGAAGTTGGTCATAAGTTTTCGTACACCAAAAATGTGAATGTTTTTTAAATAATCAAGTTCAATGCTAATATATTTACATCTTGATTATAACCACACCCCCTCCCCACCCACTAGCACTACTTGCTCTCCCGGGCGAAGCCTTGGTTCGAGTGGTGTTCAAGATGGCGGGAGGTGACACTATCTTTGGAAAAATCATCCGTAAAGAAATCCCTTCCGAATTTCTTCACGAGGACGACCAGGTAGTACAAGTTTTTCGAGCTCGTTAGCTATACTCTGATGTCTTTACGTGCTCATTTATAATTGTTTCTGTTGCCGATCTAGTGTATTGCCATCAAGGACATCAATCCCCAGGCCCCGAGCCACGTGTTGGTAATTCCAAAGAAACCCATAAGCCAGTTGTCCAAAGCTGATGATGCAGACGAACAGGTGTGATAGTAAAAGCAGTTTATCCAACTGTGATCTAATATGACGTTTTCTTCACGTTTCAGGTTACCCGTGTGGTTTAGTATTATGGCTCAATCCGGTTTCTGGGAAACTACCCACCCACCCCTCCCATGTAAAGATTAGGGCGAACTGTGGGGGAGGGGTGGGAGTTTACCAGAAACTGTGATTGATCCAATCTGGAAAACCCCACCCACCCCTCCCTTGGATATGCATTGTTCTATTGATGATTAACCATTAAAGATTAGGGTAAGTGTGGTTGGGGTTTCCCTGGCTCCAGACCCCTAATGTTAATTATTTTGGGGGGGGGGGAGGGGGGGGGGGGGCACGAACTGGCCCACCATCACAAGAGAGAGGGCGATGGTAAACAAAACATTTTATTGCCAGGCCTGAGCAAACTTTGCTCACATGTACCAAAGGAAAGAAAATTAAGCCTCAAATTAAAGGGGATGGGCATGGGCATGGGGGAACTCTGATATCAAACATATGGAAATACTTACAGCGAGATATGCAAATGTTGACCACTTTTAATGTATTTGCATACTTTCATGCACGTGCCACCTTTGAGATTATCCAATCACATACAAAAGTGGCTCTTCAAAATATTATAAAGAAACAAAGCCACAAATGACAAAAGTATGTGAATACATTAAAAGCGGTCATACATTTGCATGTCGTGCTGTTAAAGACCCCCAAAATTACTAAGCATAACATTAAATTAGCATTCATTTGGGGGGAGGGGCTGGGGGTACTATAGCCTCCCCCCACTTTTTTGGCAAAAAAATATTTGCCTTCATGTAGTTACTTCTCATGCAGTTTAAGAATATAGTTTGGTCATACATTGTACCAGCTCAATTACCATTTTTAGCCACTCCCCCCTCCCCCCAACCCACTTTTTTTAGCTCTCCCACTCCACCGTCCCTGTAGCTGGTGTTCAAGTTTATAACAGGAGCTTACTAAGTCTACTGGACAATGGTATATATACAATGTAGCACATGCAGTCCTCAGTCCTTTTTTAAATTAGCTTATAAATCTATACAGTCTTACATGTACATTTGTAGGTATAACATGCAATGTTATTTTTTGTTGATTCAATTACTCCTGTTAAAATGTCTTAATTAGAAGACATGCCCCTTGTATTGTATTATTCACAATCTTTATCTTTAATCAGACATAATCACCATAATGGCATAGCTACATTTTGTAATACTGGCAATGGTGGGCTGCCAGTGGTGTTACCCACACACAAGAAACACTACTAATACAATAATAGCCATCAGAAAAATTGACGATACATGTACATGCATAAATCGATGGTCACTCCTGAGACGGATACGCACCCAGAGATCCACTGCTATCACGACCAAAGTGGAAAGACTGCATACGTCCTGTATAGCACCCCTCCCCCCGCGTTTGACCATAATATGGGACACAGTACATACATAGCACTCTCCCTACACATGTAAACCAGAAAAACATGTTGATTGATCCCTCTCTGAAAATAATGTTTTCAAGCAATCTATCTACCATTTGGAAATCTCGCATGCAGTAAGGGGCTCAGTGACTCCACTTGCCCAATGTTGTTTAGCACTCATCCTGACGAGCGGACGAGTGGTTTCTTCGAACCCTGGCAACATAAAAAGATTATTACATGGCTGTGGTGTCACATGTTCATACAAAAATATATGCATGCATGTTGCACATGAAAACCTGGTAATTTAAAGCTTGGTGAATAATTAACAATATTAATAATGTACATGGCAGCTTGGAGAATCACATATGGTTTTATCTTTGAGTGGTGAAGTTGCTGTAATACACTTGTTCACTGCAGTCACTTGTGTACTACAACTCACCACTCAAAGATAAAAACTGTATCTCCGCGATTATTCTCTGTATAAATGTATTTGCTTGTGGTCAATGTACATGTATTATCAAGATCTATAATATCTTCACCTACATTGTATCAACAGCTCCTCGGACATCTTCTGATTGTTGCCAAGAAAGTTGCTGCTCAGGCTAACATTGACAAGGATGGCTACCGTATTGTCATCAATGATGGCCCCCATGGTGGACAGGAAGTGATGCATATACACATCCATGTACTTGGTGGAAGGAAAATGGGATGGCCTCCTGGCTAACAGTTTTGTTCCTAACAATTGACCATGACATAATAATTTATGGCATGTATGGCAGTCCTGGAGGGGTGGAAAATGGTAAATA
This sequence comes from Actinernus sp. WN-2022, assembly GCA_030867875.1. NCBI lineage: Eukaryota > Metazoa > Cnidaria > Anthozoa > Actiniaria > Actinernidae > Actinernus > Actinernus sp. WN-2022. Next base: position 33,293,080 of record JAOWCC010000019.1, read on the forward strand.
CAAGACTCTCTAAGATGCTGAGACTTGCGTTTTAAAATACAAGCCCAATACTTTAGACTCTCTTATCAAATTTGAGACTCTGAGACCCAAGGAAAATGTATTGCATTTGAAAACGTAGCCTGCGAATACAGCTGTCTCGCATCGGAAGCCACAATCAAAACGCATCCTCCCGAGAGAGACGTCTGCAATTCCAGGCCAAAAATTCCATACTGATGATGTTATGTGGCATGAGGATCTGGTCGCATTATTTGATTGGTTTGTTTATGATAATTAGGCATACTAGCCTATCATATGACGTGACCATGCAGACCCTGGCCGCATAACGTCGTCAGTATGGAATTTTTGGCTTCAAATTGCAAACGTCTCTCTTGGGGAACACGTTTTGATTGTGGCTCCCAGTGTGAGATGGCTGTATTTGCAGGCTATCAAAAATGAGACTTAAATTTATACATTTGATACCAGAACAATTGAATTTCCCAAATTGTTCTAGTACATCTACCATTTACCAACCCTATCTGACCTTCAGACTTCCAAAATCAACCAGATTTATAGAATAGAACATTGTGTCTGCTTTTGGGGATTTAATTTAAGTTAGCGATTAATATTTGTAACCAATAAACTAATACTGTTACAGTGTTTGAATTAATTTATATCATTAGTCAGCTACAGGATGGATGAAAAGTGGAGATAGATAAAGGGACACAAGGAACCCTGGAAGAGAAGCAGGGTCGACTCTGGGGGTAGGGACTACGTAGGCTCAATTTGGGGGGTAGGGACTAGGGAAAGAAAAGAGGAGACAGTGATGTATGGACCTTTTGCAGGATATACAATTACAAATGTATGTGGCTGTACTGTGTGGAAAAACATCTGATTTAATTTTATCTAAAGGCACTTGCACTTTAAAGTGCCTATAACCCCAAAAAATATTTTTTTTGAATTGAAACTTTAAACCATTATTTAGAACTTAAGGCAAAAATAGGAGGCTAAAACTCAACAGTATTTTTTTTACGGCGTCTCAAAGTTGAGAACCAGAACATGTGGCCGTCAGTTTTCAATTCCCTTTGGGAGCCTGGAGACCAGTGGCCTGTGACGTGTATGTAGTCAGGCGTTCGTTCAATCCCATACAAACGTCTCTTATTTCTGCGACTCTTGCAAGCTCACCACATGATAAATATCCAATGAAATATCACCAAACTTGGTAAATTTACTAATTTCGTTGTGCTCTTTCTTGTGATGGAGTTTATTTCCTATTGATTAGACTATAATAGGACGTTTTTCCTTTTTGAATTCTTTTTCTTATTCAGATTTTCCAACTCCTTTGAGAATACCAAGACAATAGTCTAAATTAAAGGAACAAAAGAAACCGTGCAAAGGATTCTGGTAGTTGTAGTAAAATGCGCCCGATTGACGTCATAATTCCAGGCCCTCACCAAGACTCGCGCTGACTTCCAACTGGAAACAGGAAGCCCAAAACGGATGTTTTCGCTAACTTTGACGCCAGTAAAATCGTCGAAGTTTAGTTTTTTCACTTTTATTTTTTCGAATTCTTTGTCAGGGCGCTATACAGAATAGATGTCAAAAATATTTTTTGGGGGGTTATTGGCACTTTAAAGGCACTTGCACCTGTTTAAAAAAAAAAGAAGCTATTTTCCACCTCCAATCGATTGTCAATCTTTCTAAAACTGCATTTTTGAAGTTTGTGTGCCATCCAGTAAAGCCTTTTCCATGGGATCATGAGCTCAATTCATTCATTATTGAAGTAATTAGTACATCATCATGTGAGAGTTGACTTCAAAAAGCATATAGACCTACATGGAGAAAGGTTCCAGGTTGCTTGTTCCCAGTCTCTTGTTCCTCGTAATTTCCAATCTACAAAACCTGTTGTCATTTTTGTTATTCATTGACAAAAACATTTAGATTTCCCTTGAGTTCCTTGGGGAGTCAAGTAAATAAAATTATTGCCTGCTTGAAACTTCAGTCAGTACTGAGTCCTATTTTTTTGTTAATGCATGCAAAGCTTGAACTTATAGTCAAAGAATATTTCCTTCTATCCTAAATATTATTATTGTCTGGAAGAGCGACCTTGAGCTTGGAATGAAGATAGAATGTAAAGAAGTGGCAGGAAAGGTAAATATGAAATTTTACAACTGGGATGCTGTTTCTTGTTTCCTGATTGCGCTTATTGTCACTGGAAAATATTAAAGAGGATTGACATTAACACGGATTGTGTCATCGCTCTCATCACTAATTACATTCATAGTGTGCTAGAATCATCCCCCTACCCCCCCCCCCCCCCCCAAAAAAAAAATTCCATCATTTTCAAAGCTTTTCCACTTGGCCATTTCTTGTCCTTATTTACAACGTTTTGCATCATTGCATGGTCAAAATTGTTGTGAATTCATTCTGCTATAAGCTAGCAGCTCATGAAACTAGCAACAACTTTGACCATGATGGTAAATAAGAGGACATACCACAGTTTACTTTATGTAATAAATAATACATTGTAAATTATTTTGTTCAATATGCCAATTTTGGATTTTAAACTTACCGTAATTGACCGCCTATAAGCTCCCCCCGCATATAAGCTACACCCTCACTTTAGGCCTGTGATCTTATCTTGAGATCAATTTGAAAACTTTAGGGAAATATACCGCTTATAAGATTTTAGACAAAAAAATATCTTGGTCAAAATGAAATCAAAAATACCCTGCGGCTTATACATGGTCAATTACGGTATTTGTGTAGTTTTTGATGTAGTAGGGTATTCTGGCCCCAGTTGTCCAAAAATGTTGACTAATTCATCCTCTGCAGGGTTAGCAAAGTTATCCCTTGAACAACCACAGGTAACCCATTAGCTATTGATTTGTGGTTCTATATTATTTTTTATTTTCTTTAATTTCCACGAAGTCAATTTAACAAAATAACATTGTTTCTACACATACCTAATTGTCTTCTGGTGGTGGTCTTTTCATGAATTTGACCAATTTCTGTTTTAAAAATGGAAAAAGACTAAATCATGATCAAGTGTAGGTTGAGAATGTTTAATTACCTTTTCAAAAACTCATGAATAATTAATGAGCATTTTGTCCAATCAGATGAAGCAAATCAGTCACGTGCATGCTCCTTTATACCTGATAAAATCTCATCATTCTAAAAGTCCCTCGGAGGGATTTGAATTCTGTCCCAGAGGGAAACGGGGTTAATGATTGAGACAATGGAATTTCTATTGATGTTTCAGCTTTCTCACTGAATTGCTAATTAGGATGAACGTTTTATATAAAGAATATTAATGAACATGAAATTTTATATAAAGTTTCATCCTAATTAAGAATTCACTGATAAAGACCCAAAGATAGCAAAAAGTACACGGAACATAAGGTACCTAGATAATAAATTTTGCACTAAATTTACTAATATCAGCAGACTACCGAGATACACAGATAATATTTTTAAAATGAAGTTTTCCAACTACCATTACTTGTTTACCGAGCCACTGTTTAGTTCCAATTATTAAACCAAACTCAAAGCCGTAAAATTATAAAAACGTGCATTAAACTTACATATTTTGTGCCGGAGTCAAAAATTTAGAGTCTGCCGTCATGTCAGTCACATTGCTTTCCAAGTCTTGAACTTTATCGAGGTAAATCACGACACCAAATCCTTCAAGTGAAGATTCTACTTGAGGCCTACCCCGGGTCCTAAAGTTGCCGTAATTTTGGGTAACTTAAGGCGACTTTAGGCGACTTAAGCAAAATCGAGGTAAAAAATGTGGAAACTTAAGGCGACTTGATGCGATTTAAGGCAACTTCAGGCAATTTTGGGCGATTTAAGGCAACTTAAGGCCAACTTAAGGCCAACTTAAGGCAACTTAAGGCAACTTAAGGCCAACTTAAGGCAACTTAAGGCAACTTAAGGCAACTTAAGGCAACTTAAGGCAACTTAAGGCAACTTAAGGCAACTTAAGGCAACTTTAGGACCCGGGGTAGGCCTTACTTGCATTGCAAAACGCGACTTCAAACAACATAGTATGGTAATTTCTTCATTTCATTCCCTTGAGATGTTCGTAATTGCAGGCGGTGATTACTCGAATATTTTGCATGGCGTTGTGAATACAAAGGTTCAATGGTTCATTAAGTAACCATTCCCTTGAGATGTGCGTCTTTCTTTCATTGCATTCTTAAAGCGTTTTTGAAGCCGTTTAAAACACTCACAGCACGTGTTTTATCAAGTCTAAAAATTCTCGGGCTTCGCCCTCGAATTTTTAAACTTGATAAAACACTGCTGTTCGTGTTTTAAACAGTACATATTATAGTGATTTTTATAAAAATAAGTAATTGTTTAAAAAAATGTTTTTAATAGACTGCCATGCGGTTATCCCTACTATTTCTGCTTATTCTTCGTGTGCAACCACGTGACTCGAATTTTTTTTTATTGCCAAATGAAATAAAATGTTTTTCAGCTTGAAGAGATATCAAAACTACGTCTCTGGGCCGAATTTTGAAGCAGAAGAGCATTTCGTTTCAGAGTTATGGGCGAACAAATATCAGAGGTTATTAGTGTAAAATGTATGCCGCGGCCATGTTGGATGACAAGGGTTATCATCCAACATGGCCGCCAAAACTTCAACATCTTAAACAAAGCGAATATTCCATCCATTTCAGTCGGTTTCACTATGAGTCCTATTAAACATAACTTTTAAACATTTGTAAGGCCAAAAACCTTTAATTTGACGCAAATTTGTTGACTTTCGTGATTAATGCATGAGTCATTTGAAAGCCCCGCACCCCCCCCCCCCCCCCCCCCCCCCCCCCCCCCCCTTCGGGCTTTACCGGGGCAAAGCGGGGACTTTCACATGTAATTCACACCGTTTGAGCGCCCTGGTAGGCGGGAGATACACTTCCTTTCACAGCTTTGCATCGCGCGCCGCGCCGACATAAGCGGAGGAGTCACTTCTGGTCAGCAGTTGTTTTTCACTTCTGGCCAGCGGAGCGGCTGGCGGAGCGGTTGATTTTCACTTCTGGTCAGCGGTTGATTTTCACGCCACGAGCCAACACGAGCGAACCATCACTCTTTGTAGAGCTTAGCTGTAGAATAACTAAAATTTAAAACTGATCTGAACGACTGAACCATGCTTTGCAAAGTCTGGAGAGACAAGTTGAAGAAGGCAGTTGTTGCCAAAACAATGGAGGAGCTATTAATAAAAGGTGGACAAGTTTTGTTATTTATAAAACTCGAGTCATTTGAATATATGTTCAGCTAGGCGGTCTCAAGCATTTAGATTGTTGTAGCAAAATGCATATAATATGGGACAGCCAAGACCAGCATTAATACACAGTGAAGTGTGGTCATGAAACCCTGTTAGTTATACTAAAAGTCACTAAATAAAAACTATTAAACAGTAGCAATTATTTTATTTCATGGATATAGTATTTGCGCTCTATTGTTGATAATATATGTCATAGCAGGTACAACGTGTGCAGTGTTTCAATGTGCAGGCTTGCGTTGTTTTACCTTTTACTTTTAGGCTGTCAAAAGAGAACAGAGAATTGTAAGAAGGAACTTGTATAAACTGCAAAAAACGTGAAATAAATTGTTGCTCGTTCATCAATCGTATTCTAGTGTATTCACTATAAATTCAAGAGCGAGGGAGTTCACATTTCACTTTTTCCTCAGGGAACAGGGAGTTCACCTCTTACATTGTCCCCAGGGGCTGAGGCGTTCACTGACTTTCACTTGACAAAAAAGTGAATGCCCCGGTACTGCCCGAAGGGGGGGGTGCGGGGCTTTCAAATGACTCATGCATAATATAAACACGTGAAGGACTGTTGAGACATAATTCAAACCTCTGTATCTCGTGAGCAAAACATCGTATTGAACTGAAATTTCGTCTGAGAACTTAAATCACACACATCTACAAAATGTTAAAGAATTTTTTTTATAGGATATATAGTTTAGGATTTAAATTTTTGAAGACACCGTGATGACGTCACGTGCACACCAAGAATTGCAATATGAGGGTGAATGTAGGGAGGGCTACCTGTGGAACAACCGCCCACCAACAGTTTACAAATTATTACAGAATTAGCACTTAATCCTAGGAACAAAGTTACCCTTGCTTCGAATAACTGGGTCCACAAGTTTTGGCAGGGTGACATTTCTTTTCTTTTTTATAAAAACTAGAATTGTTTCCATTGACATTAAATGTTGAACAACCCCCTCCTCCTCCACACAAAGTTGCAAAAAGTGATTCCTGCATGTCACCCCTCCCCCGGAATAATTTTATTTACAATATGGCGGACGAGCAAGCCAAAGCTCAAACAGCAAAGCCAGAGAGAGACACCGTGTTTGGGAGGATTATCCGTCACGAAATCCCAACTAGTTTCTTGTATGAAGATGATAAGGTATTTGGCTTCATATAACGAACATTGCTTTGTTGATAATTAAACGTTTAAGTCGCGCGTCGCACAGACTGACGGCGGAGCTGACAATTTGTTTAGCTTCTTAAAGATGTACGAACGTCTACGGTCTAGTCTACATGTATGAATGAACAGCAACGTTAATACCAATGCTTAATTTTGTAAGGAGTAAAAAACGTAATTTAAAATACACAGCTGACGACGCTAACGTTTTATATTAGCTTATATTTTAAATGCCTGATAAATTTAATTGCCTCCTATAAAGTTGCATATTTTTTTTTTTTAAAGACTACGACATGAAAAATAACATTAAAACTACATGTAGTACTTGCGTTCAGTTTTAGAGCAATGTAGAGAATTGCTGTTGAGTTCCCTGCTAGCAGAGGTTTCCTTTTTCTCCCTTTCTTTTTTAATCGACCCGCTTCAACAAACTGGCAGGGGAAAAGAAACCTCTGCCCCCATGGCCCAGGCCCAGTTGCAGCATTGTTCAGAAATTAACAGAGGGGATAGAGAAAGAAATCAAAAATTTCTAAAAATATGTTACCCTTCCTGGACGGACAATAAGTATGAAATATTTTGACCCTCCCCCCTTTTGCTCCTTATTATTCCCCCCTATAGCCAACCCTTTTTCAGTTACAGGGTTTTCAATAAGTTTTCACATACTAGCCAGCACAATTTCTGTGAAGCACTGTTAAGAGAAGCGAATGTGGGAAATGAAAATCTCGTTTTAAGGGACTTTGAGAAAGTCTATGTAGGCTGTAGCTGGATCGCGCGGAGTCAGAACTTATTAACTTCAACATCTTAATTCTCTCTTCATCATACTCCTTGGCGCTGGCCAAAAGATGGGCTCTGGGAATTACATTGTGTTTGTGCATGTGCTTTTGTATTGAGCATGTGCCAACGGTTCGGCCAAGATTCTGGGCAACCCAAGCCTGTTAAACTGGTTTATCAGCATGTGGCTAATTTTTTGTTTTATGCTGATGACCAAACCTGAGCCCACTGCAACAATGGCAGCTGATAAACTGGTTGAACAGGCTTGGCTTGTCCAGAATATTGGGCGAACCGTTGCTTCATGCTCAATAAGAAAACAGCACAAATACTGCAGAGCCTGCTTTTCTTCTCGTTTCGTAAGAGTTGAAGAAGGCTCTGCTTGCAGCTGAGGGTAACTCTTTTCAATATCAGTTGAGAGTAGACTGCATGCTGGCTCTTGTCAGAAAACCCTGAATGATACCACACATTCTTAGGATGCTCCCATAATTTATATCAAACATTTTTATTTTTAATAAACCCCAAAAATCCCCTGAAGACTCAACTGATCAATGAGAACTGCCTCAAAGTTGGGATTCCCCATATACATTTTGAGTGGAGAGGAACGGGTAGTGAAATCTCCCTTTTTTTCTGACATTTCTCCCTCCTCCATAGTGAGTTTTTTTAAATCTCCCTAGAGCATGTAACAACAACAACAACAACAACAACAACAATTTTTATTTGTACTTACAGTGGCTGATTACATGGGTCGGATAAAAGTAAACAAGTTATAAAGTAACCGGGCACCCGAAATAACTATAAGGAGCTAATCTAGTCGGGTGCCCATTAAATGATAGAGTTAATTTTACAAGTCAGAAAAAGGCGAAAAATCAGCAAGCACCTAACATTAAATACGTTGAATAACTAATTAAGGTAATAATAAATACACACGCAACACACAATATACACACAAACAAACAAAGTTACTATTAGTAAGCAGGATGTGGGTCAAAACAGTTATTTAGATTATTAATAAAGATTTAGAAGTTTGTCTTTAAACTTTCGCTTGAAGCAGCGAAAGCTCAAAGATTTTATAGATTCATCAACATTGTTCCAAACTTTGGGGCCAAGATATCTTATATTAAATTTTCCATAATTTGTACGAATCTTTGGAAATGAGAAGGTGGATTTAGATGCAAGGCGAGTCCTATACTTATGCTTACTGCTAGTAGCTTGAAAGAAGGTGTCAAAAACGTTAGGAAGATTGCCCATAGAATACTGGTGCATAAAGGATACAGTATAAAAAGTAATTATATCATGAAGTTTTAGAAGTTTAAGCTGACTAAAAAGCGGACTGGTATGGGCATCAAATTTTGAAAAAGTAATTATACGAATTGCTTTCTTTTGTAAGATTTCTAAAGGTTTGATATTGGATTTGTAGGTACTCCCCCATACCAGGCAGCTATAAGTGAGAAATGGATAAATGATGGCATAGTACAGCAGGAGTAAAGTATTAGTATCAACAAAATGTCTAAGTTTGCATAGAATGCCTATACTCCTTGATAGTTTTTTGGAGACATGAAAAACGTGGTCTTTCCAGTTCAAGTGACAATCCATTAAGACTCCTAGGTATTTTATACTTTTAGACTCTTTTATAATTTTATTGTTAATGATTATATTTATGGGGGCAGTAACTTTCTTTTGTGGAGGATGAAATAAAACAAAGTTAGTTTTGCCTATATTTAAAGACAGCTTGTTTGCACAAAGCCAGTCATTGATCTTACATAATTCATTATTGACTGTTGTCTCGAGTGTTTGTAGATTTGTATGAGAGAAGAATAGGTTAGAGTCATCAGCAAAAAGGTGAAAATCGAAAGCTGTAGAAGATTTATTAAAGTCATTGATGTAGAGAAGAAACAGTAAGGGACCAAGGACAGAACCTGTGGAACACCACAGGTTATTAAATGCTGCTCAGAAGATATATCACTTAAAGAGACATATTGCATTCTATTGCATAAATAAGAGCAGAACCATTCCTTAGCTATTCCACGTATTCCGTAATATTCCAACTTTTTAATAAGTATTCTATGATCAACAGTGTCAAAGGCTTTGCTTAGGTCTAAAAACAGACCACAAGAAAACAATTTATTCTCTATTGCTCTTTGAATCTTATCTGCTATCATTAGAATAGCATGGGTTGTAGAGTGATTGCGCCGAAAACCAAACTGGTTTTCATACAGAATTTCATATTTCCCTAAATAATTTATTAATCTGTTATACATTAACTTTTCAAGAATTCTATTGAAAATTGAAAGTAATGAAATTGGGCGATAGTTAGAAATAACAGCATGGATTCCATTTTTATAGATAGGTGTAACCCTAGCAACCTTTAGCTTATCTGGAACTACACCCATAGAGAAAGAGCAGTTAAATAGATAATTTAAAGGGTAACTAAGAAGAAATTTAAGGATTTTAAGTAATTTTACAGGGATGCTGTATGGGCCTGAAGATTTGTTTGGATTTAGGTTGCTTATTTCCTCTTCAATCTCTTCCGGTGTTGTTGGGTTCAGAATAAAACTATTGCACTGAGGTTGACATAAAAAATCACTAAAGGATTTACAAACAGTGGGAATAAATTTGGCTAGTTCTTGTCCAATTGTGGCAAAATAATCATTAAAAGCATTTGCAATAGATTTAGTATCAGTTATTGTAGAGTTATTTACCTCTATTTTACTAGGAATAGAACTTTTATTTTGTTTAGTGGTAACAATTTGTTTAATGCCATTCCAGGTATCTTTCATATTTTTTATGTCACTTGTCAGAAAAGTATTTGCTATAGTATAGCTTTTTGCTTGCGATTAAAATATGTTTTAATTTATTTCTATATCTCTTAAATTGAGAGTGGTGAAATTCAGATTTATTCATTAAATATGTATGAAAAAGCTTGTTTTTGTTGGCTATTGATTTACGAAGACCTGAGGTAATCCAGGGTTTGATTCTATTCTTTACTTCCTTTTTAGACAACTTTCTTAATGGGGCATGTTTATTAATAATGTCTGAGATACATGAATGGAAAGAATCGAAGATCTGATTAACATCGTTATTGCAAGACAGTCTATCTTCCCAGTTTATACTTTGAACATCACTTATGAGGTCATGTTCATTAACTTTTGAGTAGTCACGCTTAAAAAGGTTTAGATTTTGTGAGCAATAGACAGTTTGTTGATAATTAAAAAATTGGGAAGGTGATCAGTAATATCATGGACAATATTGCCACTTAAAGAATAATGATCAACAGAGCTTAGAAAGATATTATCTATTAAGGTGGCAGTATGATTGGTGATTCTAGTTGGCTGCAAAATTTGCGGTAACATATAGTAAGATCCTAGAGTATTAATAAAATCATCTGTCAATGTGCAAGATTCATAGTTAATTAAATTAATATTGAAATCACCCATAAAGATACAATGCTTATTTTCCTTAGACACCTTTAATATCAATAACTGAGAATAAATAATTATTAAATTGATCGAGTTTACCATTTGGATGCCTATATATTACCGCACATATAATATTTTTATAAGGATTGCAGCTAATTTCAATCCACAGTGATTCATACTCTGTAGTTATAGAACTAAGGTCATCCCTTATATGAAATTGGGTACCATGCTTCACATGTATGTATGCATGTAGATCCCATTTTCTCCCTCCTCCCTAAGTTTTTCTGGACAATTTTCTCCCCCTCCTTCTCCCTCCTCCCTGTTCTGTTCAAGATTCCACACTCCATTTGTAGAATTGGGAGGGCTGGCATATCAAGCTTTTGTTTGCTTGCTTTCTCAGTGTGTGGCAATAGATGACATTAACCCACAAGCTCCAGTACATTTCCTTGTCATTCCTAAGAAGCCAATAGTCCAACTCTCTGTGGCTGAAGATGAAGATGGGCAGGTATACCCTCACGATTAATTGAAATATTTTCATGGACATACAATACATGTACCTACCTTAAGGCCAGTATATGTAAGCACTGCAGCAGTTAAGTACCATGTCTAGGTTTGAACCTAATTTCGATTTCTGGGTCCATGTTTTTCATTAAAATATGTCAAATTCTGGGTACTTATAGACTATTCAGAATACTGGTAATCAAACGGTGAGAAAATATGCGTTTGTTTTCTGACTTATAAGCCATACCCCCTCCCCCCAGGCACTGGCATTCTCAGTTTTCATTTGTCTCCTTACAGATCATTCATGATCAGTGGTGTACAGTATATCTACAGAGTAATTATAATTCAAAACATCCTTTAAATTTGTCGTTGTTTTGAATTTAATGTCCTGTTACATGGTACAATTTTACATGTAACTTGCATGCAACAGCATTGTGAGGAAATTAAGTTTCACAAGGGGTATACCAGGGTTTGCACTACTCCTGGAATTCCTTGAAAACTCCTGGAATTTGAAAATTTTCTTCCAAGGTCCTTGAAAAACTCCTGGAAAATTCTCTTTTTCCCACCTATTCTTGAAATATTCCTAGAATTTTATAGACCTGTTAGGGAGTGTTCATTATTTATGGTATTTTTGGGGGGGGCGGGTCAGTTAAATCATAGGAGGGGGGGAAGCAAAAAAAGTGTCAAGTGCTTTTGTAGGGGGGTCATCAAAGATTTTACCTACTCCTTGGGGGAGGGGGGGGTCATCAAAGTTTTGACGTACCTGTCATGTAAAATGTAATGAAATTGTTGTTGTAATGCTAAGCCAATGTTTAGTTTCCAGAACACAGGAAACCAGTGTTTTAGAGAGCAGTAAAATCTCAAAAATTTAGGCTCTGGCCTTCGGCCCTCAATATTTTAATGCAGTCTGCTTTGTTTTCTTCATACGCAGGATGGCATTCTCTAAGCTCATGATCAAATAGGACAGATAATTCTTTTTCATTTATTTATTTATTTATTTGAGACTATGTAACAATGCAAATTTATGATGCACTAGAATGCAATATGATGCACGAATTATCAGTACAATTTCAAGTAGCCATCCGGGGAGGAGGGTGAGGTAGTGATTTCCACAAGAATATATGTATATATATGTTTTCTACTAAACAAACATAAATCTAGAAACATTTACATTAATAGTAAATTTAATAGATTAGTTTGCATTCTTTCTTGCACATCCATCTTTTTTTGTTGGGGGGAGGGGGGTCAATAAAGTTTGGAGCAATTTAAAAGGGGGGTCATAAAAGCAGATGAAATGCTGACCCCCCTACCCACCCCCCCCCCCCCCCCCCCCCCCCCCCAAAAAAAGCCATACATGTAAATAATGAACACTCCCTTATAATTAGGTGAATGTAACATGGCAGGTCACATACTCTAAAAAGCTGTGAAATTTTAGAGTTCTGGATCCTGGAATATTTCTTTTTGTACCCTGGAAAATACCTGGAATCTCGTCATTTCTCAGTAGTACGAATCATGCAATGGTTCCACATTTATGGTTGTGGTTGTTGAAAACTAATAACACCTTGAGATAGAAGAGAAATACCATATGATTGTCCTGAAGTGCTTTTCAGACTTTTTCGATAGAGGATATGGCAAAGATTAATGTGGATTACAAAAGCTTACTACCATTTGCAAGCTACCGTTAAGCGTGAACCTTTTTCCGCGTTCGTTTATGTTTGAAACCTAGACGTTTGGCGGCACAAACCTTTGCAATTTAACCGCGATTGTGACAACCTTTGACATGTCTCGCCTTCACGTTTCAGCGAGTGGGATTCAGGTTTGGAAACTTTTCAGCTAGATTTTCCTTCGCGCTACGCGCTAAATCATATAAATGTCGGTTCAAGTTAAAGTTTTGGACGCTCAGAATTATGAGAGATGCAAAACAATAACTGTCTCTTGGCATAATCTGAGTTGCACGACGGTAGAAGACATATCAAAGGTTTTCAACATTAAGGTTGAAACTAATTAGTTTGCCGACGAATTCCACAGGTTTGGCACGCCAGACGTCTAGTTTCAAACATAAACGAACGTGGAAAAAGGTTCACGCTTAACGGTAGCTTGCAAATGGTAGTATTCAAGAAACATGATTTCTGAACATTACAATAAACCAATTTCTCTTAATTAAGCAGTATAATTTTCATCCACTCAAATTATCAAAATTGTTTCAAATGTTCTCCAATATACCTGGATAGCATACTCTGCTAATCTGAGTTATTTTTGTAGTTTTTTGTCATAAGAAGATTTATCATTTGGGAGTTGACATTAGGCCCTTCAAGTAAATTTCTAAATTTAGCAACCTTAGAAATTATTTGACAGTCTACCAGTTATATTGAGCTGAGATCTTGACATGGTGAATGCATATTTCTAGCTGTTACACCATACTTTCACGGAACCAATAACATCCCTTTATTGCTTCAGATTCTAGGTCACTGTCTTTTGGTTGCCAAGAGAGTTGCATCTGACAAAGGAATCGCAGAGAGTGGCTACAGAGTCATAATCAATGATGGTCGCCATGGCTGCCAGTCAGTCTACCATATCCATTTTCATATTATGGGAGGAAGACAGTTGAATTGGCCACCTGGTTAATTAATTAGACATGGTTGTAGCCACTATTGATTATAATTTACAGAGAAGGATTTCTTGCCATAGCTACACTGTAGCTTATCTCTAACTAGCTAAAAGTCCTAGCCCAATTTTGTTAATTTAGGTGCAGTATTAGGGTAATATCTGGCAGTGGTATATAGGCCCCTAGGCCCTGGACTACAAATTTTACAGTGTACTTGTCTTATTACAAATGAATGTTGCACTTGAGGAGCTATCGAAATACACAAAACATGACTTGAAGGTGCAGGAGAAGGCATTGTGAAAGTCTAAATGTAAACATTTCCCAGGAAGCATGTCCCCAGACCCCCCAAGAAGCAACACTTACAGGCCGGTTCTTTGGTGCCTACAATTTTTTTAAACCTGGATACGCCCCCATCTGGTATAATAATAATGGGCGATGACCACCCTAAGAAAGCAGTGTTATATTTCTCAACAAAACATCCAGTATATGTTTCCTTTATCCCCATTATTATAATTAATTCCCTTCCGAACCACAGCCGGAAGAAAAATCCTCTCAAAATTGTTGTGCAATGTCCCATATTGTCTCTATTTTCCCAGTAAAACCCAGTCTCGATTCCCAGCATTTACTTTAGACCCAAGCAAAAGTTTGCTATTCTCCTGAAACAGCTAGCCTTGTTAGAGTTGTCACCCCCTGTAGAGCGGTTGTAGTAAAACCAAAACTAAAGCAATTACCGAGCCAATCACAGGGGCAAGTAAAGACACAACGAGATATGATTGGTTTTACTTGGAAAAAGCAACCAATCAGGAGGAAGAGTAAACGTAATCACTGACAACTTACCAAAACGTGATTGGCTTTACTTTGGAATTTGATTGGTTGACTAAGACAAAAGCATTTTCTCAGCCAATAGGAAAGCAACGCAAAACCAAAGCAATCACTTTTTGTTTTCGACACTCAATTGAAAACTGCTCTAATAGAACTTTATAATGCATTACAAATTTCAAGATGATGACATCATTCTAACAATCTAATAAAAATATCTATTGGTATTAATATCATGTGGATTTGATAGAAAAATAAAGCAGTTGCTACAGAAAATAAATGAGATTTGTCTCAAATGATGCCACTAGATTATATTCCAAAATAATAGAATATTTAATGAACGTGCTTATGATATGATGATATGAAAGTGGCAAAAAAATGGACAGCAATCTGCGAATTCTCTCGTGGTGGTTTAACGGTTAGTGTTGGTGGTGGGTAAGCCATTGCATTGGTTCCTTACCGGCCAAAGTTTGATTCCCGGTTCAGGCAGTATTTTTTTTATACACTGAGGATAACGTAAATCCTTCATTTACATCGAAAATTTCTAAGTGTCCTTTCGGGTGTGATGTTCGTGAAAAATGTCTCAGTATTCGTAGCGAAATATTGGGTAAAAATTTTATGACGTGTTGGTTAAACGGTACTACCGAAAGACGGCGCACAACGCGAATGCTGTGTACAATAAGAAATAAAGTGCGCACAGTGAGAAAAAACGTGCGTACAACGATAGAAACCAGCGCTGGAGAAAGAACGGCGCACGAGAACGCTGCGTACAATGAGAAATAAAGTGCGTACAACGAGAAATTTAGTGTGCACAATGAGAAAAGCGTGCACAGAACAGCAAGAACTGCGCAATCACGGACTGAGCACAATGACACTGCACAAAATGACTGCAGCGCACAATCACGGACTGAGCACAATGACACTGCACAAAATGACTGCAGCGCACAATCACGGACTGAGCACAATGACACTGCACAAAATGACTGCAGCGCACAATCACGGACTGAGCACAATGACACTGCACAAAATGACTGCAGCGCACAATCACACAGACTGCACAATCAGAGACTGCACAATCAGAGACTGCGCACAGTCACAAAAACTGCACAATCACAGACTGCACAGTCACAAAGACTGCAGAATCGCAAAGACTGCAAAATCAGACTGCGCACAATCACAAAGACTGCACAGTCACAAAGACCACATCACAGACTGCGCACAATCACAAAGACTGCACAATCGCAGACTGCGCACAATCACAGACTCTGCACCGTGACAATAAAGCGCACCATGATAGCGCACAATAACAACGAACTGCGCACAATTAACGGGATAAAATGAGTTCGCAAACGAGATAAAGAGCGACCCGAGAAAGAGAAGTCTGTCAGTCGTTTAATTGCTTTCTTCTTTTCAGTGCTCTGTCGAAGGGCTAGCACTCGAAACGTCAGCCAATCATACCCCCTTTACAATTTTCAGTTGATAAAACCATAGTTAATAGAGTGGAATGGTTAGGAAACTCCGGGACCTTCTTTGTTATAGGTCTTTGTTAGCTTTTTTCGACCACTACCGTGCACAAAACACAATAGAAATTCCAACATGTTAGTCAATCAGCCAATAGAAACGTGTGAGTTGTCGTTCAGGGAACGCCAATGAACTATGATCGTGCACAATCTTTTCTCTTACCCCTTCCAACCTAAATCGCAGCGCCTTTGTTAGCCCTTTTGAAGTTTGCCGGGTTTCCTAACCATTCCACTCTATTAACTATGATAAAACCTAATGCCTGAGAAGAAGGATTGTAAAATTCATTCATAATTCACAAGGTTGCCAACCAATGAAAACTCGGCATTCGAGTTACATGAATGCCACTGTAAACACATACGGGAGCCAGACAGTAAGTCATGTGGTTCATTTCGAGCGGTACCCAACAGACAGATGCTTAAAACATCCGTGTATTTATCAGAGATACGAGAGTATCAGTAATTCAGACATTATCTTTACATCTGTTACAACACTGATGTTTTATTAATCAGCGTTGTATTAAATATATACACCGATGTTTTATTAATCAGCATCTGTATCAAACAAACGCTTAGTACTTAGCCGATCACCGACTTCCCCTATCCCAGTTGGATGAAATGCGAAGGAAAAACTTCTGTTTGATGCAGGGACCAGTGTTTTTTTTACACTGCACATATCCGTGGACGCAAACTAAAGAGCTAAATTCTTATTTTTACGTTTGCCATCAAAATGTCGCATCCGTATTATATCGGCCTATTCGATTCCTCGCCTCCGGCATGAGATTGTATAGGCAGATACAAAACTCCCGCCCATGTTGGTAAACGCTACATACAGCCGTCGCGCCAAACGGATAAAATGTCATTAAGACATTGTTTCATTAGACAGGTTTTACGGAAAATGACGGGGTACCAACAATTTCAATAACGAAAAACGTTTAAAAACACCGAGGCCCAGTCTAGTGCGCGTGCTGCCACCAACACTATTTTTACAGGCTCTCTAAAGGGCACACTGTAACATTGCGCACAACACTGTCGACAAGTGCGCAACGCAACGTGCGTAAACTCTGAACTTGTTGAAGGACATGTTGCAGCGCGTGTGCCCCCACGCCGCGGCAAAACATTATGCTCCGATGGCCGAAAGAATGAAGGCGCTGGTTTCAAAGACACGTTTCCGAGGTCTTCAACCTTTTTAGTAAATAATTTTATAACTTGGTACACTCAAAGTGAATTAAATTAAGAAAACTTAAACCTGGTGTGGTCTAAGACTTAGCTTTTAAGAAGTTATTGTTTTTCGCGTAACATTTCATTTAAATACGCGTACGTACGTAAAACTAAAAATACGGGTGATGGCCCGTTTTCTTTTAGTTTCGGCGGGAAAATGGGGCGGGCGCGGGGCTCGTCAAAACACATGCGCGTGTTCACTCGAGAACAAAAATTCGAAAACAAATCGGTTACTCCTTTTCCATGCCCATGTTTCCAATAAACACAACACTAGACATCTTGAACTGAATTATTATATTAAAAGATTGGCATGTGTAAATAAACGTAACATACTTTCTTGTGGTATACTTGAAATTCTTATTCGATATTAAACTTAAATAAGGTGAACAGTAATAATTTTCAATTGAAGTGAGAACTACAGAGTTTGTCACCACTCATTTACAAGCAAATGACGATTTCCAAGGGCAACCTGGAAATATTTAGAGTAAGAAAATGAACCGAGTAAAAAGTTTTACTTGTCGAGTTGATCCGGTTTTACCAGTATAATCGACTCGAACTGTGCTTGAGCGTGTGTATGTACACACGCTCAAGCACAGTTCGAGTCGATTATACTGGTCAAACCGGATCAACTGGTCAAACCGGATCAACTCGACAAGTAAAACTAGAAAGAATTGAGGAAAAAGAATTTTTTTCATTGTGTAAAAAGCCCAAAAACATAGCTAGTTTATACCTTGGTTTTGTTTGTAAGTTAGTGGTGGCTGTTTCCATTTGCCCACTATGAAGCTGTATCTTGTAAGCACCTACTGATTATTTCTGCCCCTTGGAAGGATGAAAACACCCTGTGGTAATTAAAATCAGATTTAAATACTTATACTTCAAGGGCAAAAATGTAACTAAGCGTGCAAATGGCGACCCAAAATATGGCAGCCAAATCACAGTTTTTGTGGGGTGATTACCATTTACACCGAAAAATCAGAAATTTCGGTTGGAAAATTAAATGGCACGTCTTTCAATTCGTAAAGTTTTGGAAAACGTGAGCTACCGGTTGTGGTAATCCACAACTAGTCCGAAACTAGTCTGAAACTAGTCTCTTGAGGAAAAACCGCGGAGATTCCGCGAGATTATCTGCTGGAATTGTAAAATGGTAATCACAGTTGGTCGGCTAGTTTGAAAAACCTATATCACAGGGTCCGAAATTGCGCCTTATTTGGCGCCAATGCGACAAAATTTTGATTGTTGGCGACCAAAATTTCAGAGTTAGTCGCCAGCTGGCGACTTACCTAAAGTTTTCACAATGTCCCGAAGTCACACAATGTTCTAAGTAAATTTAGCCAATAAAACATGCCAGCAAATGTTCTTTGTCGCATGTCGCTTGAAATGTGGCGACCACAATTGGTCTTTTGGCGACTAAAAACTGTTGGCTAGTCGCCAGTTGGCGCCTACGTGAAAAAGTTAATTTGGGACCCTGTATCATTATACAACATTCGTCCCAACCGGTTTCTTGCTACAAATGGTAAACACCCCTTTTTTTCCCGCTCTTCTCGGGACGCGCGTAACATTTTAATGTTTATTTATTGATTTCATTTCCCATTTTTGGTTGATGTAGTAAGCACCCCCAATCTCTTCTTTCTGTGAAATGCGAGTGCAAGATTACAAACTTAACAATAAAAAGATGAAATACAAATTCTTAACAAAAATTCAACATCAGTACAAATTAATTCGGCATGTAATCGTTGGACTTTTTCAGAAAACTGAGCAAGCACTTTAGATGAACAAAGAATGTATCCAAGCACTCGATAATATGGACTGAGGTTACACGAGCAAGTAAAAAAACAGAGGAAGGTTGTACTTTGCGAGGGAACCTCAAGTCTGGTTCACACTCGCGAGATAAGCACAAGCAACATATGTAGAAGCAGTAATGCATTTATCATTAGCAGCACTAACTGTCTTGTTCTTATCTCACACCTGTGAGTAGAACAGGTACCGCTAATGATAAATACGGCACTGCGTCTGCGTATGTTACTTGTGCTTATGTAACTGGTGTGAACCAGGCATTGGAGACAGTCAGACAGCGAATTAATTTAATTAATGACTCGTGATTACACCTCACAAAGTAAAACCTCTCTCCGTACTTTGTATATTTTAACTTTAACGTCGCGAAAAAATACTTTCGGCAGCGTAATTCAAATCGTTCCCAAGAATAAGAAGAGTGGCGTTCAGCCATTTCAAGTAAAAATGTGTTTGGCTTGATTATGTATAATATATATTATTAATATACAGGTATACTCGAGAAAAATGCAATAAGCTCTAGGATATGTACAAAAACATCGCCCAGCTCCAAGAAGATACTTTCCGTAAGTTTATGTCACTATTTTTTCGCGACAATTCACAATAAACGACAAATAAGAAATATTGTAGTTCGCGCAACGCCAAAATTACCTACTTCCTGGAATCGAAAAGCGAAAATTGTGTACATCAATAAATTAAGAAAACTGTCCTTTTTTTCGTTCAGAAAATTAGATACATTTGGTAAATATAAAAAATCCAGCAGTGAATATATATATAATGGAGTAAAGAAATAACAATTCTGTTAAGTACATTGTGAGAATATAACACTACAGCTGTAGTTCTACGATAACTGATTATCTATATATTTATATATATCCCTACCACCCTGATACTATATTGTGTATTTGTTATATAAAGTAAGCATATAATGTTACACTAGGCTAAAAAGAAGCTTTTGCTACTTATATCTCGGTCGACACAACAACAATTAGCAGCGGATTGGCGGCTAAGTATAACCGTCCCAGTTTGGACACTATAGAAGCGCGGATTGTTCATGTACTTTTTAGAGTACAGACTCCAAATTATGTCAGTGAACCACAGCTTATACGATGCTTATTGAATCAAGCAACACTGAAGAGAAATGAGGTATTTTTTTCTCCTGTCACCTCATTGGACAGTCCGGTCACGTGTCTATCTAAGCTTCTTGTGATGCTGCCTCGCAAACTCGTTCCCAGGGGTCTTCGCGCGCCTTAGTCAAGAACTTTCGACGCCATTTTGGATTCGGCGAGCAATGACCCCTGGGAAAGAGGTTGGCTGCCCCGAAAACTAAACAGGAATTAACTGGAATGCCCTTCGTGTTTGAAATAGGTGGTTGTAGAATTACTTAATTGTCAGTAGTTTCTTCTGTTCTGTAACAAAATGTCCGAGAAAAAGATGTGGCAATATTTTGTGTATGGCTGACTTCCAAGCTAAACAACATTGGATGAAAAGAATGCGATGTATGATCTAGGTTCAAGACAAAGACGAAACAAGCTCAGGTTTTCCAGTTGATTCCCAAAGCCTCCTGGGTAGCATTCCTAACATTTCAAATTCATGACCGAATAACATGACTCACCTACTGGCACTAGTTAATGCATCAGATCGAGGTTTGGCTTCGTGAATTTCAAGTGCTCTAGAACAGCACTGGTTTTTGATGTACTCAAATGAATGAAGGATTTTATGTTACCGAGTAAGGACATCATTTCAAACGCACTGATTCTCTGGAAATAGAGACCGTCCTGAAATTCCTACACTTGTTTGAGTAATAAAATTGTATAAACTCTTTAAGAAAACCTGAATCTGTTTACAACGGAAAAGCTCTTCACGCGTGAATAAATATAATAAAAATATTCGCAAAGAAATATAAAAATCCAGGCTTTTTTGTGATTACTAAACACATTTCCTAGACCTCGCATTACTAATATTTTTACAATTGCAACCCATACTTAGACTGTCAAACCTCGTAATCTGGTTAAATTAATGTGTTTTCCCTAGAAAATCGGATCTTCATTTTTAGATTTTTAATGCTCTCCAGATGTCCTACGATAGGTAACAGTAAGTGAGTAACCCTTCATATCAACAGATTCTAGAGGGTAGGTAACAATTAGACTGCGAGTTGGACGGTATTCAATATCGGCTGATAGTTTGCGAGGAGCGAAGCCACCAGTCAACTATCAAGTCGATAGAAACCGAGAGTGAGAAGTCGAAATATTTCAGCACAATACATTTTTCCCAACTTCACAACCTACTAATATCGAGAACTGTGGAAATCCCTGAAAAAAGATTTTCTGTGGATTTTTGAAGTCGCACAGGAAGTTTAAAAGTACTGATTGCGGATCGATAGTCGACGGTTGAGTAGCCAATCAGATTACGAGTCTGCCGATAGTCGGCGATTGAGCAGCCAATCAGATTACGAGAATGCTGATAGTTGGCTGTTGAGTAGCCAATCAGGCTACGAGTCTGCCGATAGTCGGCGTTTGAGTATCCAAACAGGTTACGAGCCTGCCCATAGTTGGTAATGCTAACTAACGAAGTGTACATGCAGTCTAACTGCTTAATACGAACGAATTTAACTTATATACTGATTGAGTACTCGCCACGAAAGCCTAAGACCTGATGTGATGCATTTAGCCAGTGAATTATTTTTAAACCTACATCTATTGGTTATTGATCGACAGGCGAGGGCGCACGGGGTTGTCTTGCAAACAATACTCCTTGATAGGCGATCCCATTCAGCTCTACAGACACGAGAAGTGAATTGTCACTGACTTGGTCCAGGAGGGTCAGGGGTAAGTGCTTCGGTTCTCGACTCCTTGGGGATCCAGGATCCTGGTACTGCGCCTGATTGGCCAGCGTAAAACCTATAGCGCATGCGTAAATACTGTTATCAAACTCATTCATAATTCATGACGGAAAAACAAAGGACTGAGCGATAAGTGATCTGTAAATCTGATGCAGATTCGTCTCGATTTCTTTTTCCCGCCGAAATAGGTCGTATCGCCAAGATGACTGAAAAACACGACTCATCCAAGCGTTTGATAAGCCATATACAGAATTCGAGTCCGTACGTTATCGGATTTACAATACAATGACTACAACTAGACAACTACTTTGAAAGGCGATTTGGCTCCAGAAACGTTTTGTTTATTCAGATTATCAAACTCCCCTGACATTACCAAGATAATAGTCTGAATTAGATGAACAAAACAGGTTTCACAAATTGGTCTGCAAAACGTTTGCGCATGCGTGAATTTCACCCGGAAAATCACGCTCGCGCGCATCATTTTGGTTGAATTTTCACTCGAAATTTGGACTTCAAAGCATTGTTACAGAAAAGCACAAGCTTCGATGTTTAAGTCCTTATTACGAACCAGTCCCAAATTTAATTGGCTTGTTGTTTAATAAAACTCTTAAACTCCTGCTATTTAATGCGATGTCTTTATGCGATGTGTCGAGTTTCTGAAGAAAAAACATTGAGGATTATTAAGAGCTGCTCCCGCGATTTCTACCGCTGACTGGACAAGAACAGCATTTGCACATCATGGCCGGAAGTGGCCTTTTAAGCTGAGTCGCAGTTTTTCCCCGAATATTTTAAACCACGGCTAGGATATGTACTCTTTATAGGACTTGCTTTTTCAGCTAACGGCTAAAAGTGGCAGTACAAGTACATACCTTTTGGCGGTGTTTGTATTTTGATGTGAGTCCACGGTACATGGTGATGCGGTCTACCATCTCTGTCGTTTCCGCTCGCAAACTTTTTGACAGGCGAGCTGGAAGGGGAGGTGTCATTAGCAGTGACTCGTGACATCACTTCCGGGCTGACCGACCTCTTGCTTCCAGGATTATCTGGAGTTGCTCTGTGCATTAATCCTGGCGAATGGAGTACAGCAACCCCATTATTACCATGTACCGTCGGGGGAACGTGCACCTAGTGGATAAGAACAACAAAAGCAATGGGTCATAACTCGGGTCACAGCCGCCGTCGTGGAAGATTATCCACTTGTCCTACTCAGTTCTCACTGAATTACTTTATAACGTCTTGTGACATAACGTTTTGCCGCGGTGCAAGCCGGGATTTACCACTAGCCTGCTAGAATCTCTAATCGTGATTATTTTTCCGGCATATTTGATTGTGGGTTACCTGTGGCGCGAGGTCACGTGATAGGATCACACCGCGGAAAAACGTTATGCTCCGCTGGCTGATAAAAACGAGACTCTCTGGGAAGGAGATCGTTCAATTAGGGCTTAAACTTGTTTAGTAAATAATTTCCTTACTTAGAAAACCCACAGTGAATTACAAATTAAGGAAACTTACACCTGTTAAAGTTTTAGGCTAAGTTTTAAAGTAGTTTTTTTTTTTTGACGAAACGTTTCACAGACGTACCTAAAATTAGAAACAGGGGTAATTGCCTTTGTTTTCTTTCAGTTTGGGCGGGAAACTGGGAGACGAGCGCGCGCTGGGCCCATCAAAAGCGCATGCGCGTGACGTTTGAGTTCTCAATCATCCTTGACCCCACAGCTAAACCAAATCAAACATGGCAGAAAAGCCATCGAGAAGAGATCTCACGGTAGCAAGCGAGGAAAACGACTCTTAGAGAAACACAGAACAAGTAATAGAGTTTTCAAATTTCTTGTCCATGGCAGTTCTCGACTTTTTACACGCAATCTACTGGCGTAGGAAATCAGACTCAAGAAGTTAAGAAAATAATGACGTGTTAGAGCGGATTTCAATTGAGCGTCGGAAGTGTTTTGGTTTTGCGTTTACTAAGCTCTCCTATTGGCTGAGAAAGTAAACCAACCAATCAGAATCCAAAATAAAACCAAACACAAATTGGTTTTGGTTTTGCTTTGGTTTGTCGTTGGCTCACAGGGAAGCCATTTATGAGTTACTTGTGATTACTCGCTCCTATGATTGGCTGGCTGTGAGTAATTTGCGTTTGGTTTTACTGCACTCAATTGAAAACCGCTCTAATGCTCGGAGCTTGTAAAGTCAGGAGCTAATAACCAGGAGCGTCCATCTCTCCTATATAGCTGTCACGGCGTTATCACAAGTTGGGCTATTTTTAGATTATTTTTCCCGTCAATGAGTGGGTTGCACCAGTGGCGTAAAAAAATGATGCCTCCTTAGTTACTTTTGTTATACCAACAACATGGGTTCTACGCTTTTGTGATTTTATTCCCTTAGGAATGATTGCAACCCAAGAATAGCACGAAATCCTTCTAAAAATAACTTAACTTGTGAAAACACTGATATAGGCCTAGTGTGCGGGATGGACGTTGCTGGTTAACAGGGGCTCCTGAAGCTTGAATTACTACCAAATGGTATTGTGTTCTATTGTATTGTGTATTTCGTTCTATTGTGTTAATTCTATTGTATTTTGATAGCAGTTCATGTGTTGCCTACATGAAGGGACCACCATCCATTGGACATTTTCATTATGGCGTTATTTTACTACAACTACCAGAATCCTTTACAAATTCTCTTTCTCATTCAAATTTATCAATTCCTTTGAGAATTCCAAGACAATGGTACAAATTAAAGGAACAAAACAATCCACGCAAAGAGTTCTGGTAGTTGTAGTATGTGACGCCATCATTCAAATGTCCTATTCCAAACCTGCCCAGAGGTGGGGCATTTGCCAGCAAAGAAAAGTTGGTGGATTTATCCAAGAGACTCAAACGGATAGCGAATTTTACAGTGGTATTTATAAGAGATTTGCCCTCACGGTGGGGCATTTGCAACGACGAATCTGATTGAAAAAAATTCACACAAAAAACTCTGAATTTCTAACGAGACCTGAAACAACCATAGGGGCTGATCAAAGTCAGGACCTGGCTAATCCACAGATCGAATTGGAATTTGGCGTGTTGGTTTTTGCGGAGGGAGGAAAACCGAAGAACCCGGAGAAAAACTCTCGGAGCAAGGGCAAGATACCAACAAACCCAACTCACATATGGCGCCGCATCCGGGAATCGAACCTGGGCCACAGAGGTGAGAGGCAAAGCTACCACGCGCCACCACGGCTCTCCATATCAAATGCCTGCTCAATCCCGGTTTCTGGAAAACTACCCACCCACCCCTCCCTTGGACATGCATCGTTCTATTATTGACTAACCATTAAAGGTTAGGGTGAAGTGTGGGGGAGGGGTGGGGGTTTCCCAGAAACCGTGATTGATCCCAAATTCCCGGGGAGGATAGGCAGGTTTGGAATTGATTACTGTAAGTACTCATGACAAGCCATTGTAGTACTTCTCCCTTGAAACATCGTCGAACTAAACCTACACTAGTTTTTACAGGAACTTGTCTTGCTGTCCTTACCTCCTCTCCTGTAGGAGACGCCTCACGACTGGTCCTATGTGTTAGTCCCGGTGAGTGATTGGCCGTATACGCCACACTGGTGGCCGGGGGACTGGCTCGAGGAAAGCCGGTGTCTACCGGAGTACCCGGCGTCCCGAACGACCCGTACGTCCGTCGGCTATCCCGTCGGTTACCGTCTATCGCCGCCTGTAACTCGGCAGGGGTGGAGAGCTTCCTCTTGGAACACTCGTATGGGTAAAGGTACTTCATGTATCTAGGGGGGATGGGGATAGGAAATTGAAGTCTGTGCTATTCATTTACCATCGATGGCCCTCATTAGCTATACCATTCTTTCAAACACAGTTTTGCTTCATAGATCTTGCGGTAGGAGTAGATGAAAACATCAGCACGTATCAGTCAAAAACTCGAAAATCCACGAATAAGCACCAGATTCAGGTATCATAAAACTCACATAAGTTTGCAACTGTTACTGCACATACTTATTTATTCATAGAGCAGATTTCGTATGAGTGGGCCAAAAATTCGGCATGTCCGTAACCTTACCGTAACCGTGCCTTACCGTACCTCTGTAATTTGATTGGATCAGAAATATCACAACAGTTGGAAGCCATTTCAATGTCACGGCATGCCGTACAGTAACCGTGCCGTAAGGCATTGTCGTAACTTGCCCACTCATGCGAAATCCGCTCCAAAGCTATACATACTGAAACATGATACGAAATGTAGGGGATTCATTTTAGAGGAGACATTCGCCTTCTCCTGGAATAAAATAAGTCGGTCAAAACAACGCTTTTTTTCTCGACATATTACCGGCTGAAAATGACCAATTCTGCTAAACCGACGTCTAATGTAACCGAAAAAAAACACCACTGAATTCTAACGGGACCTGAAACAACCAAAGTCAGGACCCGGCTAAACCACAGAGAAACGGGTAGGGGATGGGGCGAGTTCGGTGTCGCAAAGGCGCTTGGGATCGTTACTGGGGTCACCCTAATTACAGAATACAAAGAAACATGGCAAACATCGCAATTAACTGGCCCCAGTAACGATCCCAAGCACCTTTGAGACACCGAACTCGCTCCAGCCCCCTACTCTTCTCCCGCAGTCCCACCTTACAGACACTGGTAACGAATGACTACATTTACTCCAGTGTCCTAATTCGTCTGCGTGAACAACCCAAAGTCACACTCACTGTGTCCGTAGAGTGAACGCCGCGCTAGTGACGGAGGCGGGCAGGTTGAGACCCTTAATTATTTCTCGCCAAATCTTTTTATTTATTACCTGAAAGAGACCAAGAAAAATAGTCTGAGAAGTGAGGCTGACGTGAACAACTTGTCCACAAAGGAATTTCAACTAAATAACCCTTGATTCCAGCAACACCAACTCACCATATTTAACCTCTCAAAATATATATATATTACTCATTAATTATTTATGAGAACAAGTACCAATCAGGTCTCTATTTGTACCACGTGACGTACTTTGAAGCCCCCGTCGAATACTCTCATGAAGACTTCGACTACACTTCAAAGTCAGAAGACTTTGAAATTCAAACTACGAGGGACTTTGAAATGTCTAAGTTCGGTCCATAATAACTGGGAAATTAACATGCCAACAGTAAAGAAGTGTAGTAACATCGAAATAAAAAACCTGCCTCCAACGGGATTCGAACCAACTTTCACAGAACCCATAGATTTATTGCCCACTCCATTACCATCTACATTACTATTTTAAAACATTGCACCAATTGTTTTTATTTAAATGTGTATTTTTGTCGCACTTTCACCTTCCCTTGCCCAAATGTTTTTTTTTTCGATTAAGCTCGTGCAGTAAATGTTTTGGCGCCAATTTCCAATTGCATATTTATTAGGGGAATTCACACTTCCCACCCCAACCTAGAAACCAAGCCTAATTCGAACCGCCCCCCACCCCCCTCCGGATTTCTTATGTTCTACAGGATACAATCACGTGGTTGTATTGGATGGCAAAAAATATCTGACTTCATTTATTTAAAGGCACTTGTACGAGACTGGTAGTGTTAACTTATTAGCAAAAGCTGTTTTGTAAATGTTATTTTCCACCTCCAATCGATCGTCGAACTTTGTAAAACAGTGTTTCTAAAGATTGTTTGCCATCCAGTAAAGCTGCCTTTCCCATGGGATCACGTGCTCAATTCATTGGTTATTGAAGTGATATATCAGCACGTGACTGTGCCATTAAAGCCTTTCCCATGGGGTCACGAGATCACGAGCTCAATTCATTGGTTATTGAAGTGATATATCAGCACGTGACTGTCCCATTAAAGCCTTTCCCATGGGGTCACGAGATCACGAGCTCAATTCATTGGTTATTGAAGTGATATATCAGTACGTGTTTCCTGTAAAAGGCAATTCAAGCACTGCATTTTCAGTTCAAGCACTGCATTTTCCCGTTTGACACAAACTTCCCCAAAAGATGACTACACACACATGCTACAGCAAATGAGGTAACAAGGTTTGTATTTAACCAGTTTTGAAACTTCACAAGGCAAGAAAAGAAATAGAACAGAATAACGGTGATCAATCTGCTCATGCTTTAATACCTCCACTAGGCCTCCCTTGTCCACAACCAGCCGGAATAATTTATAAAGATCTAGAGTCTGCTTGGCCATTATGGGCACTCTGTTAACGGGGGTACCTAGCCATAAGAAGAACGCGAATGAGAATGTTAGTAATCATAGTTTTGTGAATATATAGAGTGCATTACCTGGTCTCGCGGAGGTTCGGTTTTTATCTTGAGTGGTGAATGTCGTGATACACGAGTTAGCGCAGAGAACGAGAAACCATATCTCCAAACTGCCATATAATATTCTGTTTATTACTCACAAAGCAAGTAAGTAAGTAATTAGGTAAGTAAGTAAGTAAATAAGTAAGTAAGTAAGTAAATAAGTAAGTAAGTAAGTAAATAAGTAAGTAAGTGTCAATGTATTTAGCTTTGCAGCTAATTGGGGACACGTGTCCTACGATTTTACGTCCTTATCCGAAAAGACGTGAAGGTCTAACCGTTTACCTTCTACTCAGTTATTTTAATACCTTAAGTGTTGGTCCCGCCGGGGTTGGAACCCGCGACCTCCCGCAAGACAGACCGGCGCTTAACCACTGAGCTAACCGGGAGGAGGTATTGTATAGCTTATTGAATAATAAAGTGGTGGTAATAAATGGTCGTGGTCATCTAGTTCCTAGCCTTGGTAAAATAGTTGTTACCACAGACGGAACAGGGTCAAATATTAGGACAGAAATCGAGAAGCGAACTTTATTTATTTAAAGGGCGGGCAGATATTTTAACAGAACACATTTACCGATATCACCGGCTCTATTTAAAGTTGTAAGCTAAGAATTACTCCTACAGTTTTGTGCCCTGGAAATCATGGGAGTAACTTGCTATATACATAGTACACCGCGGCAAAACGTCACGCGCATGCGCTATTGATAAGCCACACGCGTCTGATCGCCCCAGTTTCCCGCCGAAACTAAGAGAAAACAGAGGCAATCACCCCTGTTTCTAATTTTGAGCACGTACGCGTACATGTATTTACGTGAAATCTTTAGCGAAAAATAAGAAAACTACTTAAAAGCTAAGCCTAAGACTTTAACAGGTTGAAGTATTCTTAATTTGTAATTCACTGTGAGTTTACTAAGTTATAAAATCTCCCGAGCCTTCGTTCTTTCGGACAGCGGAGCATAACGTTTTGCCGCGGTGTCAGTGCCATGCGCCAGGGGCTCGAAGAAACAAAAGGCGAAGTGGAGAGAGAGAGAACAGCCTCTGGTGTTATCCGTTGAGAATCTCACTTACATGCGCCGAGCTTCAAATCAAGAAAACACGTCAAACCGGTT
Source organism: Actinernus sp. WN-2022 (assembly GCA_030867875.1). Classification (NCBI taxonomy): domain Eukaryota; kingdom Metazoa; phylum Cnidaria; class Anthozoa; order Actiniaria; family Actinernidae; genus Actinernus; species Actinernus sp. WN-2022. The sequence continues at coordinate 33,322,364 of JAOWCC010000019.1, forward strand.
TTACTGGGCCATTGGTAAGGCAATGAAAACTCCGTTACACCAGCACTCACGGTTGTGCCTGGTAATGAGTAGACTATCCAATCAGAGACGAGGTTCAAATTCTGAACCTAATGTTCGCCTGGAAGTGAGATTCTCAGCGGATAACACCAGAGGCTTTTTTTCTCTTCCTCTCTCCTCTCTCGCCTCTCAGTCGCCTTTTATTCCTTCAAGCCAATGAAACCCAAGATAGTCATACAGCAAAGCCAATTCTGTGTACGAGCTACGTTGTATGTAATAATTGTGCAGCTTCTCTCTCACCTCTCTTCTGCATAAATGTGAATAAATCATCTAAAAATTCCTTTCTGTCCGGCTCTTCTCCAAGTTCGTATAACTACAAAAACAGTATCACAACAACTACTTAACAATTTGCGCACCAGCTCAGACTAAAATAGTAATAATAATAATGATAATGAGGATAGGATACAACTGCTAAAAGGATTAATTGTGCTTGGTTCTATGAAGTTCTAGAGTCGATTCTTTTATTAAGCATGGCTTGAGTAACTCAGTTCGGCTAAAATTGAAATACCTATAAGAATGAGCTGATGTACAATTTAAAGCATACTGAGCGCGAACATCGCTGACACAAACAAACATGTACAATTTAAAGCATTTTGTAGCCTCACATTGAGCGCGAACATCGCTGAGACAAACACGTTTAACTTAATGCATTTTGTAGAGCCTCATATTCAGCGCGAACATCGCTGAGAAAACAAATTGTACAATTTAAAGCATATTTGAAACGAACATCGCTATGAGATTACAGGATATCAAACTTCAACACAACAGGTTAGTCAATCGAAGCTGCCACAGAAAGGGACGTTTTCTACTACAAAATCGTGTGTTATTGGCAAAGATCGCTGCTCCAGTTACAATCAAACAAGTTAATGCAAAAACAGCAAAGTTCAACATCGTCTATGGTCTAATTAGCGGGAATAAACACACCGTTGACATGTTCTACCATCTAGGAATGAAAAATGATGTTGAAAGGTTTCGATACTATTGGTTACAAAGAGACCAAAAGCACTGAGCCAATACAAGACAATTCACTCAAATTAGGCTTGTAATATATGGACTTGAAATTAGTGGAAAATACTAGTAACTGTTGCAAGTTGGCTGACTGATTTTTACTTGCAACATGGTCTGATCGCTAGCAACAACAAATAGTTCAGCAAGATTCTATTAGCAACAGTTGTGAGTTCTCGTGAGGTTTTATTCACATTTCTAAGTCTACTCGCATTTGGCAAATGCGCGTTCGACTCTGAATATGGAAATGTAACTATTTTGAATGGGAGAAGCAATAACTGGATCTAGCGAATGACTGTTTCTTTTTCAACATAAACACGTGAATGTAAGAGTTTCACCGGAATGCCATTTCGAGCAACATTACAACAAATGATCAAGTTATATTGCCATTTTTTTAGATGAGAATGATATTGATAGACTACATACAAAGAATACAATCACTCTAAACAAATTAAAGCTGTTCTTTCCCGAACAAACATCTCGAATTATCGGACGGCTAGTTCAAGACTTGCTATCTTACACAAGAAAATCTCCGTTTCAAAATGCTAGCTCAATTTATTTTCGAGTTCAGCTTACAAAGAAATGAATTCGTCTCATATATCGTACCTTTCGTAAATTTATACGTAAATGCAAAAATAACAGACAATCTACTCCTAAAAATACAAAAAAATAACCCCAAATTAGTATTGAAACGCTCTTTTACCCAAATTACCTAAGGCACCACAACTAAATAGGAAACATTTATTTTGAACGGATATTTGGTTTTCTTGATTTCTATTCGTTTGGCAGTGGTTGATTTATTGCAAATTATTTTCCCCTATCTCCCACTATCTGATCGACGACATCGCTAGCCTGGAGCCATCCGTATGAATTCTGGAGTATTATTAAAACTGTGTAATTGTATCTCACTATCGTCAGCTGTATCTTATATCATGTATTAAAGAAATTAATTGAGGAAATAAATGCGGCGTTTTGGCGTCAAAGAAATAGGCCATAGCGGCAACCATAAACTTAGTTACAAATCAAATGATTGTAAACGATATTTGGGGCTTAATACGTCCAAGATTCGAAAATGCAAAAAGGGAGGAATTTCGTGGTTATCCCTACTTATGTTAATTGATTAGATTAAGGCTGGGACGTTTGGAGGAAAATAACATCCCTTTTCTTTGTAAATGACAGTATAAATTCAATTTCTCGATCACTTTAGTATATTTTTCATTTGCACAAATAAAACTGTCATCCTTTTAGGGATTTCGGTATGAAAATAGTGGTTATTTGAAAATAAGAAAAATGAATAAATATTTAAAGTGTGTCAATTTGATTGACACATTAAACAAAACTGTCATGTTGGCCGAGAAGGATCTGAATTACACTGTCAAAACATGGCAAATATTCTACGGGGTGGAGCTACTATGATAAAATTCGTGATAAACTATTAAGGATTTTTTTTGTGGCTGCCCTGGAAAACCGAATAAGATAAATAATTTGTAGTTTAACACGAAGCAAATGCGATTCCAATCGAGATATTCATAGTAATTTCTCCTCATGAATGAACTTACTTATGCAGATCTAGATGTGCAATCAAGAAAAACCCCAAATCAATCTGGCATCACGAAAAGACGCCAATGGAACAAACCTGAAAGCTAAAAATACCAATATGTTATATCGGTATTTCCTAATCACCAATTTAGAATGATTTACCACCAAAATTTATTGGTACTTCGGCTGTTGAAGTGTGTTAGTGAAGGCCGTGGACTTCCGAAGGATTTGTAATTTCGATGTTTTTTCCATGTTTGTGGTCGAAGATAACCACACTTGGATATGACAATACAAACGCACTATATATTTATGGACGGCTATTTGAAATAGAATTCTAATATACTCTAAAGCACAATAAACTCCTCACCTGCTGATTTTAATTATAAGCGATATTTAGGTCGAATTCGCGGGACATCAAGTTGTGTTGACATATTTCCGTTGCAGACAACTCAAACACTAATAAAAATTGTAGAATTTGATAACCGAAAAGACATATTTTAGAATCTGTATTGTTCATAGAAAGAAAACTATATCAAGCATGAATGAATCATTGTGAAGATAAAGAAAAGCAGAGCGCCTAAATTCTATTGCATTCTACTCAGAAATAATAATAAACACACACTATATTGCCTAACTTTACGCTCTCTCTCTCTTCTTTGTTATCTATTTATTCCTGATCATGCAATATTCCGTTAATTTAGGTAAAAATCCGAAAAAATCGATCTGGGAATAAAACAACACAGGAAATAGAATTGACAGTAAAGTAATGTTTCCCTTCAATTAGCAAGGTTTATTAGGGAATGACTTCGAATAATTCTTTCTAGCCTTATTCTATAAACGTAATTACGGCTGTAGGAGTTTTCAGTTGCTTCTCTTAGTTTAAAAATACGTAGAAATCTCGACTATCATCGAATGCATGAAAAAAATTCAAAGACCCTTAACAGACCGCGGTATATATTTTGTGAAAGACTTAGTACATGTAATTTAATTTATTTCAAAGCAGCAAAAGGAAGATAAAAAAGCGTCCTTTTTGAACTTTCAAAAGGGGAAGAAATGGTGAGAAAAATATAACAAAAATTATTGTTCTTGCTTTTTGGGGGGAATTTTTTTTCAAAATTGCAGATGTAAAAACTGCATTTATCCAAGCCTTATAAAGTCCCAAAGTCATAAGCAGACAATTCTTTTGTCTCCTAATACTGAGTACAATTTTCATTTCTTCTCAGCAAGACTTCTGTCGTAACACTTTCAATTTTGTGCTTGAAAACATTTCTTGAATTTCCCTGTCTTTTTTTCTTATGCCATGTTCAACACACTACCGGATATTTTTTGTGCCGGCACCAAAACCATAATGAATAAGCCCTGTTCACACTTGTAATTGAAACGCTGTTTCGGCGCGATTTTTGAGCTGGAGAAAGTGATATACGTTGTATCGGATAGGTTTTTGTGCCGACAAAATCCTACCGGTATAGTGTGAACATGGGCCTTAATAATTGTTTGCATAATTCTGGGACTGTATATGACAAAGTGCTTACTTGGCAAGAAAATTCATTCGCTATTATTTCACTGCATTTTGAGCAAAGACGTGTAAACATTCATGAAACATAACTAACCTAAGATAAGATGGAAGCCATAAAGCGAAGAGATTTATTGGGGGGGGGGGGGGGGATTCAGATAGAAACAATGAAACAGCTACCCCGTGATTAAAATTGATGCGATAATTTTACACAATGAATAACTATAGTGTTATACAAAGAAATATATACATGTACACAGGAAGGAAAAAATTGGATGGACCTCCAATTTGGTAAGAAATAAATTCAAATTTAAGTTTGATGGGTTTCCAGAAAAGGGATTACGCTTATGTTTTTAGCCTAAAGTTTACTGGCATTGTGCCTTAACAAAGCGCAAATTAAGCCCATGTCCAAGGAATAAACATATTATTTTTCATATTAATAACAAACAAGTCCTTTCTATTATACTTCCTTAATAGTTGATCATTTCTAGTAGTGTCATTCGCTACACACCTCATGCCAATTAGGAATCAACATGATCAATGTTTTATGAGTTTCTCTATATAACACCCTAAAAATAATTGCTCTGCAACACACATAATAACTAGCAATAACTTAGCTTTGAGAATCTATTAATATTCAGCTATGGATATTACAATATAGATCAAAATACAACATAGCCACCTTAATAAAAAGGGGACCATAAATGTTCAGAATTTCACTGATATACATACCCATAAGCTGCTACAATAATAATTATTATGTAGATCATATGGGTAGAGTGTGTTATACAAACATTTGTGGAACACAGTAAATAGTGAGGGAAAACACTTAAAGCTCATTCGCAAGAATTATGTAAAAATACTCTGGCTATGTTAAAGGGTGTAGCTGTACATTGAACCATAAATTGCTCCTAACGTTTCTGTCCCTTTCCTTGGTGAATTTATTGGTAACCGAGGCAGGCAAGGAATAGATGGCTGTACAAGCAATGCATTTTGCCAATTTCATAAATCATCCTTTAGCAAAATTTATCCATTTCTTGCAGTTGTTTTTTCAAATTTAAAGTGGGACTTACGTAAACTCAGCATGCAGCATCAGGACTCGAAATTGCGCCCGATACAGGCGTAAATACGCCTAGATTTTTTCGTTTTACGCCTAACATTTTCCACTTAGGCGTAAAATTACCAATAGACTTGTGACCACTCAGCTACTAATGCACAATTATTTACGCCTAAATCTTGGAGAATTACGCCTAAAAAAATTAAGCTGGGCGTAAAATTACGCCTCCTTTTTTCCCTTAATTTCGAGCCCTGAGCATTGAAATTAATAACAAGGCAAACTTGCCTTGAGAATTTCGTAAAAATGCTGCCATTTTCTTCAAACCTTTGCCCTAATTCCTGTACAACAAAGCTCACAACTTGAACATGACATTGTACATGTATACATATAAAGTATGGGGAGCTCGGGTGGCGCAGTGGTTAAGCGCTTCGCCTCTCACCTCTGTGGCCCAGGTTCGAATCCCGGACGCAGTGCCATATGTGAATTGAGTTTGTTGGTATCTCGCCCTTGCTCCGAGGGTTTTTCTCCGGGTTCTCCGGTTTTCCTCCCTCCACAAAAACCAACATGCTAACTTTGGATTAGCCGGGACCTGGCTTTGATCAGCCCCCATGGTTGTTTCAGGTCTCGTTAGAAATTCAGGGAATTCAATTCAGGGTTCAGTATGCGATAAGTTAGATCATACTGAAATACATATTATATAATAGAAATTATAACTTCACTCCTATTACAAAATATAATATTTAATACTCTGAAGGAACTATAATGCATTGAATGTTATACTGAATTCAAACAGTAATCAAAAAGCGACAATACAATGATCGCATATAATACTGTACATGTAGCTAAGTAATATATAACTCTCTGTACATATATTGGAAAGTATTTGATAAAATTTGATATGTAAGCTGGGAATGAACAAAAAGCCTGACAATTTCAGAAGGCTGAGAATTTGTACTAAAAATGTAGTAACAAGCTAAGGAAGATCAATTTGTTTGTCATCTCTGATAGATGCTACTTTCAGAGTACAGTACAATTTCCAGCATTTGTAAATTTCTAGAAATACTTAAACATGTCTGTCATTTGCCTGAAATTGAATTCAATATTATGAAGGGATTAAATGGGTGTATTTTCCTATTTTTAATTTTGTACTATTTAAATATTGATAGCATGAAAAAGAAATCACTATCAGATAGGAAATACTGATTAACCAAGATGGCAGCTTTCAGGCACATAATTTATCACATTAATGACAGGACATATATAGATATTATAGGCATGATGTCTCGATGTAATAACTAACGTAACTTACTGAATAGCCCATGTTATTAAAAAAAGAATAACATGAAGTAGTTCTTTTTAATTTCAAAACTATTTTGGGAAACCTATTTTTGTTGTCTGTGTATAATTCTCAGCTTTTGATACAAGGAAAAATAACTATGTAAATCCTAGTTGAGACCTCAGGTCAAGAACTATGAGGATCTTGGGGCTCTAGATCTTGTAATTAATGCATTAGAAATGAACTTTAAACACCTTATAATGTGCAAGGCTGGAATTTCAAGATTTTGGTAAATGTTAATCAACTTTCATGGAGAAGTAGTGTTTGCACCATAGTGTCCATAGTTGCAAAATGCAATCAGATACTATTTTCAAGGCAATAATACTTCCCATTTCTATAATTACTGTGAATTTGATAGCTAAAATTATGCACTCCCTAGAATTTAAGCATTCAGAAAATTTGCCACAGGCTTTACTTCGTCGTTATCACTATCATATAGAAATTAAATTAATGAAACTAGACTATGTAATATAATAGTAATATATATAAAGGACAAGTTCTCAATGGCTCATAAGTCAAAGCACCATTATTAATAGTTTCTATACATGTATTAATTCAGGTTTTGCAGTTTTGAGTCCTGCCAAAAACAGAACTAGCCATTTCAGTATTTTCAGTTGTTACAATGTATTGTTAATCTCAGTTGTGTCTTCAGAGCTTTGCTCTTGTGCTGTTTTATGCTGATACATTTTTTTATCTATTTATAGGAACATGAATTTTACACTGACCCAGAGGGAAATGCCACACATGTACATGTACAAATGTAGTGAAAGCTTTCTTATCTACATTAAGATTTCCTACTACAAACATGTACACTATAATATTCACTTTTCTAAACTAACCATTAAAGTTTTGAAGAGTAATGTTATATTTCATGTACAGTGTATATAAGAATGTCCATTTTTCCCCAATTCTTATACCATTGTATACTTACATATACTTACAAGAAATAATGTAAAAGAATCACAACTGTTCAATCAAATGTATACCCTACACACCTAATAAATAAATAAATTGTACAAACACCACCCAAGCAAAGGCAGTACTTTCCTGTTTCATGTACATACTCCACGATTATTCGGTATTCTTTCAATAGTTGCTTATGAAATTTCTTTGACTGCAAATAAGACAAGTAATAGATGATTACTAACTGAAGGCAAATCATTAACACACCTCCAAGTAACAGCAAGGTATGGGATTTTAGTATTAATTGTATTCATGATGAAATGTATCCCGCCATGTATGCATAAACAGAACTGCTTTGGTTGCAAGTGTATTCTCACTAGGTAAATGTATGTATACCTATAGTAGATAGATGTGTACAAATATGTAGTAGATACAAATTATATGGCATCTACATGCTAAATTCCAATACTTCCAATTCTTACAACAACAACAAAAATTAAATACATGACAAAAGTTTGTTCCTAGTTTTAAAAATCAACGATACTTTTATAATTTTGAGCACAACCATTAATTCATATTCCTTAATACTAAGCCTTATCTCTTGTTCACCCCACAAAATATCAAGATAATCACTGGCATCTGTTTGAAATCTGCTCAATTCTTATGGTTTAATTTGACTATATGCTGAAAAATATGTCATTTGAAGACTTGGCTGAGGTTGATGAAAAAGACTTAGTAAGCCAGGGAAAAGGATAAACTGGACCTACATGTATAATGTACTGCCTCAGGGATGGGTAATTTATCACCAGAAGGGTATGGGAGGGGCCGGCAATTTACCACAAAATTAAAGTCAGACCTTTTTTTCATTTTTATGAGAGTTTGTCTGAAATGCCACTCTCTGTCTTTCAAGTTGAACACTGGCAAAATATCAATTGACGAAAATTTCAGTGCCCAGCTAATTACAATGGTAAATTGAAGGGCTGTGTGCAAAATGGGTGTAAGTGACTCTTGATCACATTCTGAATTCTCCCTTAAAAAAACAAGGAAATTGAGGAGAATTTAGAATGTGATCAGGAGACACTTACACCCTTTTTCCACACAGCCCTTCAATTGTGCACAACTTGTATTTTGATCTACATGATCTGCTTAATTCATGTTCAGAATTTAAGGTATGTGGTGACTACATATAGGTTTTATGCCTGAGCTCTCATCTTCCCATAAATATCAAACAATTATTATCCACATATAAAAGGCAAAGTTTGACATTTTTAATTTACCATAATCTATATACTAGAAAATATCATCAAAAAGAATAATTGTTAAATCATTTGAAACAAGTTCATGCCAAGGTTACATACATGTAAGCTACAGTCAACAGATTGTCAAAGAAATACAGTTGGCATTTGAATTAGATAGGACTATCAGATTTTGAATAAAGGAAGTACATATACATATAGCTAGATGTAGGTTTAAGGGGTTCATAATACAGCAAAACTTTCCGTCTTTTTTAATTAACACAGTACACTGCACACACAACAACATGTGTTGTATAACATCTGTTCACCATCAATAATATTAATTATTATATTATTTTAATACTGCTTTTGAAAATTTTCTTACTCAACCTTTCAGGGTTAAAAACATTCTAATTAAACTGTTTTGTCAGATTTTTAAAAAGCTGATGCATTAACTGTAGCATATAGAAACCTCAATACACTCATTGGGCACTTTCGATTGACCATAAATGCATATTCTAGAAATAGAATAGATGGAATATTATAGTATCTGAAAATCACCGGTTCAGGCATATTTTACACTGTAAGCTACAAATGCTTGCTGACATATGATATTCAGGAAATTTAGTATTCCAGTGGTTAAAAAATCCTGATTTAAAAAATTTGTAATGTAATAAGCACATCCTTTATATTCAGCATATAAATCAGCATATCCTTTATATTCTTATTCCAGAATACAGTCAATTGAATGCACCCTTAATGATCAATAGCTATGATATTATTCAAGCCAAACACACACTGATGTATACATACATAACTTTATATGCTTTCCTGCGTAAAATATTGTTATGTACTGTTTAAAACACGAACAGCAGTGTTTTATCAAGTTTAAAAATTTGAGGGCGAAGCCCGAGAATTTTTAGACTTGATAAAACACGTGCTGTGAGTGTTTTAAACGGCTTCAAAAACGCTTTAAGAATGCAATGAAAGAAAGACGCACATCTCAAGGGAATGGTTACTTAATGAACCATTGAACCTTTGTATTCACAACGCCATGCAAAATATTCTAGTAATCACCGCCTGCAATTACGAACATCTCAAGGAATGACATGAAGAAATTACCATACTATGTTGTTTGAAAGGCGTTTTGCAATGCAAGAAGAACCTGCACTTGAAGGATTTCGTGTCGTGGTTTACCTTGATAAAGTTCAAGACTTGGAAAGCAATGTGACTGACATGACGGCAGACTCTAAATTTTTGACTCCGGCACAAAATATGTAAGTTTAATGCACGTTTTTATTATTTTACGGCTTTGAGTTTGGTTTAATAATTGGAACTAAACAGTGGCTCGGTAAACAAGTAATGGTAGTTGGATAAGTTCTTCATTTAAAAAATATTATCTGTGTATCTCGGTAGTCTGCTAATATTAGTAAATTTAGTGCAAAATTTATTATCTCAGTAGGTACCTTATGTTCCATGTACTTTTTGCTATCTTTGGGTCTTTATCAGTGAATTCTTAATTAGGATGAAACTTTATATAAAATTTCATGTTCATTAGTATTCTTTATTTAAAACGTTCATCCTAATTAGCAATTCAATGAGAAAGCTGAAACATCAATAGAAATTCCATTGTCTCAATCATTAACCCCGTTTCCCTCTGGGACAGAATTCAAATCCCTCCGCGGGCCTTTTAGAATGATGAGATTTTATCAGGTATAAAGGAGCATGCACGTGACTGATTTGCTTCATCTGATTGGACAAAATGCTCATTAATTATTCATGAGTTTTTGAATTATAATATAAATTACAGAAGTATTCTACAGTAAGAATTATAACACACAAATATTCCATTGGCTGCTGATCAGCATGCATGATTTTTTTGTAATGCACGCTCAAGCATTTCTTTCCACGTAGATCAAATTTTATATTATAAAACAAATACATGTAGAAGATGGTTCTTGTATGTCCTGTAACGAACAATGCACTATCAAGGTCTTGAAAAGCTGCAAAATGAATTTGTGTTCCGCTCGTGCATCCACAGATTTTCAAGACCTTGAGCGTGCATTATTTTGTCATAGAACATGGAGAACCATCTTTTATTTGTTAAAGGTCAAAATTTGTAAGAATGTATCTTAAATGTATTCTCCAAATTGAGCGCAATTGAGCTACACTGTGTAATACATGTAAGAATATTTTTCTGATTCTACTTTTTTGCTATGGCTAAATAAAAGTGTACAGCTCTACAGTTTTGAAAACCTTTACTTATACATGAAATCCCAGCACAAAATATGTACATGTAGGTTACATGACATGTTCTAGATCTTGTAGCTTTACATTTTCTTCAAGCCAATAACCATGTTGATACTGACCACACACAAAATATATATGTAACTCTACATGTATGTATACATAATGTATGTATATACAGTACTGTTCAAAAATATTTCAACAAGGGAATTGAAATTTCACCTAAGATAGTGGAAATTTCAAACAGTACTGTACTATATATACATGTTACATACATGTATACATACACAGCCATACTATACATACATGTATTTATAACTGGATGTATGTTGAACCAACATTGTCATATTAAGAATGTCTAGGCACTATTCTAAATGTACAGGAAGTTTTCTCAAAAGTGATCAGAATTTATAATTAGAAATGTTATTATAATGAAAATACCTACATGTTGCAAAGATCATTAATTCTCAAAACTATTTTTAACATGTAATACATGCTGACAAATCATGGCTTGGGTCTAATGTATAAGAATTCAGACATTTGTTTTGTTACCAAGAGTGTCCCAAGATTCTGCTACTGGCAAGGCATACAATGTATGCAGGTTTTTACCAATTAAAATTTCAACTGTACCAGAAAAAACCTAGCATGATTTTCAGACAGTCGTCCGCTCACTTCCTCGCCCTCCCCGTCTGATGGACTTCATAGACTTTCATGTTCCTGACGTCAAAATTTGAACCAATCAGAGCGAACTTTACACTTTTGGCAAAGTCTGGAATTTAAGGAATGTGCTCGCATATTTTTCTGAATGGCATTGGGGAAGGACTTGAGCAGTGTGTCGACCGAAGTTGGAAAGTTTTCAGGATTTCGAAGCTGATATTCAGAGCAGAAGAAAGCATTGGAATTGTTCATTCATCGAAATGAAGTGTTTGTGAATCTACGTACGGGCTTTGGTAAATCACTAATCTTCCTCCGCTTACAAATCTCATGCATTCGATCTGAAACATTTTTGGCTTTTAGAAGACCAAATCTTTCATAGAATGACTAGAATATTATGATTGTTCTGCAGGAGGAATGAACACACATACTAAGTATGTTATGGAAAATGTTTCAATATGGCACTTGGGTGAATATTCTTGTTTTCAGAATTATGAACACATTCTGTAAGCTCTCTGATACAAAAAAAAAACTACACTAGAACAACTTTAGGGTCTCGTGTGACTAATCGGCATACATATCAAGCTTCAAAAAGTTTTTTAAATAAGAGTAAAAGAGTAAAAGTTCTAAGATCACAGTCATAAACTTTACAGCATCACTCACAGGAATCGAGGCTGATATTTCTTGTATGCATTCTCATACACTGTCCTGCAAATACTGCATGCAAACTTCAGTTTAAAAAGTTCCTGCTCTCCAAAGAACCACAGCAGCTCAAACAGGATACCATATAGTTATTCTGAGAAATCGACAGAAGTTTGAAGCTGTAGAATGTTTTATCCAGTGCATGAAAGCTGATAGATACAACTAGTAAAAACCGCCACTGTACGACTGTTCTACACTTCATGCTTCAATTCTTACGCGTGTTCGTATTGGCTTATTGTAAAAACAAAAGTTGATGACGTCAGGAACATGAAAGTCCAACAGACGGGGAGGGGGAGAAAGTGAGCGGACGACCTCGTACCATCTGAAAATCAGGCTAGAAAAAACCTAGAGCTGCTGTAGCTTGATCTGTAACAAAAAAAACATTTTGTACTGGCAGAAATTGAGTATCAACTGATAGAAGAGCCTAGCAGAATTTCTGGTGTCTAATACATGCGAATTATTAAACAAATTCAACCATTGAAATTACAACAAAGTTATTTTAAGAAACATTTTACACACAGAATCACTTCTTGAGGTCAACTACACTTTATAGTGATGATGGTACAAACCTAAAGATTCTTCCAGCTTCATTAGAACGTTTCTTTCTTAATTTCAAGGCAAGACATTGCATAATTGTGATATATGGAGTATTTAGCAAAACAGTAAACTATATGCTGACTTTGAATATAATACTACTCCCCTCCCTAACTACTCCTCTGACTGTTTTTATGAAGATGATAATTGCAATCTGGAACCAGGCACCTGGACAGAAGATTCATAAAATCAAAGCCAACATATCATTTCTCAAAAAGAAGTATCGACTGTTAACTAACACGGCTGTCAGTGCTACATCATGGATGGTCTTGTGAGCAATGGTAAATGATCACCAATATAGAAAAACAAATAATGTGATACTTCATTAGAAAGAAAGAAAATCTAGATCTCCAACTGAGAATCAAGTTCAGAACTGTTATTAAAATACCTCAGAAAAAAACCATCTGTGAACAAGATGGTTACTCTGAAAATTTAAATTTTGGAGATTTGTGCATTGTTTTTTTAATGCAAAATCCTTGATTAAAACACTGTGAATACAACACAGTACATGTATATGTTTTAGCAAACAAAATGGTTTGATTAATAAAGCACAATCTCTGAAAAATCTTTTTAAAAACTGCCAAGCTATTTGATTGACAAATGATATTAACTAGTATCAAAGCGGAACTAATCTGCCTCTCTTGTGTTCACAAAGGGCTAATATTAACTGAGGCCCAATTGATTAATTATTAATGTGGTCAGCCTTGTATCAGGTTGGGCATTTATATGTGTAACTTTCAAGAACACTAAAAAACAAATAGATCAAATAGATTTTGTAGAAGGAATATCATAGACAGAAGTTCCACTGCAAGTTTGATATGACGGGACTGAATAAATAGCTCGTCGACCTGTTAAAGTAAACCTTCACCGCATAGTGAAATCGGGAATTATATAAAATTGTATTCTTTCAGGTGACAAAGCTTATATGCAAATGAGGTTACTTCTAATTGAAACAGCACATACATATAGGGGGAGATGAAAAACAATAAAATCCATGCATTTCTGAAGATTATTCTTTATCAAAAAAAATTTCTGTCTGTATCGGCCCCCCACGCCCAAGTCATAACCTGTATTGATTGTCAATCATGTCGAATTCAAAGTGTTCTCTTCTAAATATCGGCCGTTAGAACTTTCGTGAGCAGTATTTTTATTAATCGAGCTGGCTGGAAATTGTTTGAATGATAGCCACGTCAAGCGAGAACTCATTTCAGATCAAAGCGATTTGATAGCTCAGTCGTGTCGCAAATGGCTTGAATCGCTGTACAACGACTCGGATGGATTGATGCGATAAACACACGTTTTTTTGTAATTCTTACAATCAAATCTCTAGTGGGGTCAAAACAGTCAAATTTCTACCAGCACGAAAAACGATCACGGACAACTCAACTGCTACAACTATGGCAGAACCAACTGTTACAATTAAGCTGTGTTTCCGTTCCACTGGTTTATCTTAACCTTAATCGCTCTTTCTAAAAAGGTTAAAGCTACATGTACGAGTTCGGCCAACTCTTACCTGTTTAAATTGCTCCTCAAATGTCCATTCATGACTCGATATACGGTCCACGTTTGGACTTGAATTCAGATAGCTACTGTGATCGGAAGCTGGAGGCGATTCCTGCTTCGGTACCCGTGCCCCTTGACTGAAAGCTGCACCATCTCGAAGTTTTTCTTGGTCCTCGTCGAAGCCTAGATGCGGCTTCCTCGCTGTGTACTTTCTCTCTTCGAAGTTAACGTCTTCACTTTCTTCCATCGAGCGTTGAATGTCGTCTAATTCAGCCATTCGGCTTTCTACGATGGCAAAGCTCCGGTTGCCAGCTTCACGATCCCTCTCGACCAAAACCTTCGAGCCATCTCTGTCTCCCACCTAAAGAAACAGCCATTGCGTTAAAATATCTCGAGAGAAAGAGCCACGACCCCGGGCTATAAGACCATACACACTCTCCATTTTGATTAATCAATAGATTAGCCTAGCTATCAAATGCAAATGTAAATCAACGAGTTTACTTGAATGAGCGCAACTTACGATGTGTTCCGTGTCAGTTGACTCCCGTTCCATCCCTTCACTTGTCAAAATTCCAGTCAAATTTTTATTTTAAGGTCTTGCAGGTTTAAATAAAACCCAGTCTAGCGGTATGTATTTGGTAGCCGAAGACATAACTCAACCCCGTTGGGGTTCAAATGTCGAGTGACACATCTTTGATGAGGCATTCCATTGAAATCGACAATCTGGTCATGCGCAGTGAACCAACTTCCGAATTTTCCATACAACATTTTTAGAAGCAGCAATTTGAATGGTAGATCGAACGCGCTACTGATGTAATGATTAGAACGGAGGCAACCTATCGTCGGCGCGGCCACGGCAAATAATCATCGTATTTCAATTACGTGACTTCGACGCTTGCAATCATACTGTAATTTAGGAGCAGAAATGTGTATCCAATCAGGAGCTTCATTCTTTTTGGTTGTAAACGAATAAGGAATCACCCAATGACGCACAATAATTAATCAAGAACAACAATTATATTAGAACACGTGACCAAGAGCTTAATCGCCAAACTGATTACATATCCCGCAATATCGTCATTAATTTGCCTTCCGATCTGCTAATGAAACGACACTTACAATGAAACCAATTTTCATGTAAATAGCAGATTTTATGAAAGTTTTCGTCGGCCAGAGCTTTTTTAATCTATCTCTCATTGATTGATATTATACTATAACGTCGATTAACTGGCTGGGTTCTGGGGATGAAAAATTCTGCAGCAGGGCGCTGAAATTCTCTAATTCGAACGCCTACTGACAAAAAAATACAATAAATCTATAGGCTGAATAAACAAATTGGGCTGTAACTGATACGATAGGTTCAACGGGGGACCCATTTATTGGGCCAACCCAGCCGACTTTAACGGACAAAACATTCCAAAGTGAAAGTGAATTCGGACAAACTGTGAATTTCTTTACTTTGTGGCTGACTTAGCTTTTTTGGCTTCGTATTCGCAATTAATCTATCGCAACAGTATTATTTTTAATTATCTAATAAGAAAATTCGCACTGCCGACAGCTGCCGAGTAATCAATTCGGGGAACATCCAATAATTAATTTAACCAATATCTGAACTGCTTTATCAATTTTGAGGCCTTTTTCGTGCGTTAATTGTAAAAAAGGGTTTTGCATCTTTGCTATAAAATTGTCCCGAAAAGTCATTGGAACATCTTCGATGTGTTCAAAAAGCATTACTTTGAAATATTGAGTTCGTCCTCGGTATAGTAGTTCTAGCTCTTGGTCTTTTGTGCTCGTCGTTTAAAGGTTGATAGTACACGCTTTATAAGAACTAAAAATATACCGATCACAATTCATCCAAATTAATGAATTGTATTCGTGTTCCACTAAAGGTAATTTTTGCATTTCATAGGCGCGCTTTGCGTTGCCGTGGACATGGGGATGGATGCAATTAATAAAAATTTCAAAAGATTTGACTGAAATATAATACTCGAAATATGAATACAGCAGTGAAAACTTTCAATCAAGGCCAAAAATAATCAATCCTGTTTCTTTTTTCTTTGACCGGGAGGGATTCAAACATTCGATGTGAGTTCGAATTAAAATGACTGCTTTCCAAAAGCAAAATTCTAAACATCGGAAATGATACATTTCAATTTCTAAGCCAAAACAATTTACTTTTATCAATAATCGCGGTCGAAATTTAATCAGGTAACATCCTAGCATTTTCTAAATGATCAAATTGTATAATTCCTGGAGTCAGCATGAGCGCAGAACTTTTGTTATGAGGTTCGATTTTAATTCATGTTTGTTGATTCGTTGTTTTTGAATAGAACCGGTTTGCTTAGAGGTTGGTAATTTGCTGATGAAAATGAGAAGCAATGTGGTGTCTTGAGTTGACATTACAAGATTAAAAAAATAACAAAATAAAATGAAATGCGTTATCAACTACGGCGCCCATGTACTTCGCCAGCGACAACAGACAAAACATACTTTATTTCGATCCGGGGCAAAAAAAACCCTTATGAGCAAGTTTGAGACTGTCCTTAAAATTGGACAATACAATAATCTAGAATACCATTGCGCCTGACAGATTCAGTCAAATTTAATTCAATGATTTTCTATGTTTACTAATACCCCTTGTGAAACATGATATGATGTTAATGTTCATATAGTCCGGTGTTATGAGCGAAATGGGCTTACCTTTAGGTGTTTAGAACTTCGGGAGCTCGGCATGACTTCTCTTCTTGTTAAGATGTCCATGTAGTGGCTAGGGTGTACAAAACTGGCGTATGTCGTATTATCTCGAGTGAACATCTCTTTAAAGAACCTGATATTAACAGCAAATTTGCATTGTGTCATCAAAAAAGAGCGCTGGGAGAAACGAGGTCTAAATTGGAGTAACGTGATACGATTGATATTGGTTAGGAAAAATGAAGGATGTAAAATTAGGAGTTACAGTACTTATAAATCACAACTCCGAATGTAGTACTGACTATGCACCATTCGTCATGGCCTCGGTGTTAAATGAAATTACAACCTCCAAGCTTCAGAAAGCGTTAAACTTGAATATAAACATATCTGTGCGTGTGTATAAAAACAAACTATGGCTTTCCGATCAATACACTTCTGCGATCGTTGTGTATTTGGAGATTCAAATTATGGATCTTTTTTATCTTGATATAGAAAAAGTGGCAATTGCCTTTCCTGGATACTTTTTAATCAGCGCTTCCTTTTCTAATGATAAAGAGAGCTATTGCTTTTCAAAACGGGATACTGAACAATGCCTTAATTAGATCTCCTAACCGAAAAGCCAAGCCGAGAATGCATGATAATGGCCATAGAACCTTAATTTGAATCACTTGAATATTATTTTACAAACCGGATATATTGAAATTCAAGTTTAGAGGATATTTTCAAATCTCTTATCGTTCACTATATATCTAATTATTGTCAGACCAAAGCTGACGTCACGTTTCAAAATAAGACTCTGGGGTATTTTTCTGAGCTGTGTTAATATTTTATAGTGTAACCTGCCCTACGACATTGATTAATCTATTCTCCGGGTTTCGTCAACATAACGTTTGTCGGCTTAGATTAAAATTGTATTTGTTAATAACCGAACAATGTCAAAAACTGGATCGAAGACTTATTCCAATTACATTTCGAAAAGTCCATATTAAATCAGAATATTCACCTTCTATCTCTGTTCTATAGTCTATTCTAATTCCAATTCGTCCCCTATTTAAAGACTCTCTATCGATCGTTATGTTTTGCGAGAGTGTAACTATTCCAAGATAGGCCTTCTGAGAATACTAAAACAATACTAAATACGGTCGCTATAGTTTTTACGCTTTAAAGCTTGGAATTTCATTCATACGAAATTCGTTTGAGTCGCGCAACTTTGAGTAACTGTCGACTCAGGAGTCTTTAACATTTGCAAAACTTTTAGCTGCAAAATTTAATATTCTAGTTACTTGGAGAACATAGTTAGGGAAATTCAGCTAATAATAAAACAGAACTAACCCTATGAGTATTTGATTATTTACTGACTACAAATTCACAAAACTGGGAAATTTCATTTAGCAATCTGTGCCGGAAAGCTGTTGAAAATATTACTCAAGATCCTATGGTAAAATCATCTTTTATGTCAATATTATCCTTGTGAACGCGGATTAAAGTTAACATAAATGTCTCTTGATACTGGTGCTGCTGTGTTCTTATTCTGGTCTAGATCTCTAATTCTCCGGCCACAAGCGAACCCTGATATTATAGCCTACAAAGAAGCCACGCCACGTGTTGATGCAAAACGTTATGCAAAGAAGAAATAATGAGTGATGGCTTTTGAATCGACATTTTTCACTGAGCTGAAGCTGATATGAGAAAATCTATTTCTTAATAGGGAAAAGCAATTTCTTAGCCCGTCACCTTCCAAATTCAATTGGACCTAATCAGTTTCTCGTATATATTTTCAAAACAATCGTAATTAATAACAAGAAAGACCCTGGCTGTTTTGAATGCCTTGAAAATAGGTGATATATATACTGACTAAACCAATGCCTCAAGCTAACATAAGGAAATGAAAGATAACTCTACCTTTGGCGCTCGTCCCTTAAAAACCTCGCCGAGAGCTCTTCAGTTAGTTGGATGTGTGAGCTACTGATATACCCGGACAGTTCCATCTGCTAGAGGCCGGAGGAAGTAAATTGGCTTCAAGCTTTTAGTACCCACTTTTAGTACCCACTTTGCTATCACGATGCAGCCCATATACAGGTCTGCAAAGTGACGAAAGACATTGCGAGTAATGGCCGTGGTAAAATATAGCTTTACTATCCAACCTCGTAAATAGGGGCACCAGTCTATGTGCATTAAATCACCAGTATTTCCATTAGAACTTATCAAATATTCATACAAAAATTGGATTCTACTGCAATTAAACTGCACGTACCTCTTTGTGACGATCCCGCGTTATAGTTAGCAATCTCCCTGGCTCATTAAATCCATTTAGCAATTCCTTTGACAAAGATCACTTGGAAATTCAACTATTAAAGTCGAATCGCTATATATATATATATAACGGTGGATGAACAATGGAATATGATACTTTAGACAATTGGAAACTCCAATAATCCAATTCGATCCTTTGCAATTGAGTCAGTTTCAGCAGACGCATCAATATCAGCTGTCCACGTCAATCTAATAATCCGGTTTTTAATTCCAGAGCTGATATACTCATGCTGTACTATGCCGGGAGGGGGACCGGCTTCTTCCATCTTGAGGTGGCGTATTTTTAGCTTTAGCTGAGGAAAAATACAATGGAGTGGATCTGAAGGGTTTTATTCGTGAAACAAATTTATCAGTCAGGATACCAGCAATAAAAAATAATAATTCAAAACTGGTGATTGTACTTTTTCAGCCGCGGAACTGATGAACCAAATGTTCGATCTACCTCCGCAAAGTCGGTAAATGAATCTTTCTTGGACATTCAACTAGTGACTAATGGATATCCTTCCAAAAACTCGGCTCGTCGTTAGCTCGTGTGCTGTCTTTACCTCTTTCTGGTAGACCGACCATAATGCACAGAGCTATATATAGTGACTCAGACATGAGGTAGTCAACCAAACGGTGCGTTGGCTTTATGATTCTCTTGCTAAAATTAAAGTCGCCTTCCCTGCGGAATCACTCGATGGCTGCACCGCGCGTTGAAATCGCTCTCGGCGACGGATCGGAAATAACAGCCAGAAGAAAAATCACCAAAGTCGGTGTTCTCAGCATTTTGAGCCGGCCTGAAGATTAAAATTAACATCCGAACATGGGACCATTTTCCGAGGATAAAGTGATATACTGATACACAGCTCTTTGTTGTACTAAACTGAGTGTTAACGAGTTTCAAGTGAATCTAGTATCTCTTTGGGTTATTAATATGATCTCGCCAATTTATTTCGTCAATTAAAGAACAGAGTTCTAAAAGACCTTCGTATCGTGTTATCTTTATTTATTCTAACGGCGAAGAGGATATAAGGGCCAAAAAAACTCCATATTAAAATCGTAGCTTCGTTGCACCGGTTTCTTGTCTGTTCCCTTACTGTGCACTATCGTTTCCAGCGCGCGTTCGGCGCAATCGAGTTGTACGTTAGTTCACTCGGAAATCGCTATCATCAATAATGGCTTTGTTTTAGTTGAAAAAAGGACATCAGTAAAAGTTTTATTAATATTACTACCCATCTACATCGGCTTGATTAGGTCCAAACCCCTGCACCGTAGAATATATGACGATCACAATAATCACCAAATTTCTAACTTGCTACTACCATTCATTTAAAGTTCCGGTAGATAATAGTTCACCGACTATACGATATTCCAATCTTTAATCTCAACAGAAATTAAAAACACAGAAAATATCATGAGAAATATAATCGCTTCTGATCTGAAGTTTTAGTGAAATTTAATCAGTTTTCTAAAGTAGCCAAAACAGCTATATGGACGTTCCACTTGAAAATGTCTGTTTTTTAATCAATTAATTTGATTGGGAAAACGACTTTGTTTATTTTGGACTAATTAATATTGTCCTTAGATGTCTAACACGATCTATGTTGCCATATAAAACGACATTCAACTTATTCTATTCCATCGTGCAAGCTTGTTCTTCATGGTAATTATGTATGCAAAAAAACAGGTCATTGTTTTCATGACATATAACTTAATTATCGTTGTCTTAGTCGTGTATTTTGAAAATAAGAAATAGATAAGAATAAGATAACTGAGTCCACTTGAATTGAATATGGCCAAAAAAGGATCTTGTGATATGAATCGGCGGGGTGAATTTTGAAATTTTCTCGAATTTGGTGATGTTTACGGAGCGATAGTCGAAATGACGGTTGTTAATTTGTTCAGACTATTTGAAATTCGTCCACTGACAGATTCATTCAATAAATTTAATGTTCATCTCTATCTTTCGAATTGATGAAAATTGAAAATTCAAATTACACTGAATTTGATCAAAAGAGTGTCAGTTATTTGACAGCACGCACAGTACTAACGCCGGGGGCCAGGAGGAGCAGGCGAGTTCCGACTCGCAGTTCCACCGCTTTAATTGTTTCCAACAATATAAATACATATAGTGGAAGGTGCATTATTTAACAATGTATCAGCTGTTTTTATTCAAAATACCGATCGTGGTCCAAGGTTCCGTTTCTTTTCGTCTGACAATGATTAATCGGTTTCTATAAATGTAGCTAGATATAGAGCTATCAAAAATAATTAACGTTGAATTTCCAATTACTAGTCCTTGTTACTGATAAGGACTTATCAAATGATTATTAGAATCGAAAAGCTGCATGAAGGTGAAACAATGAAAGTCCGCTAATGTTCAGCCGTTAACATGGTAAGCCTTTAAAGTGCCTATGAACAATATTTTTGACGTCAGGGGAGGCTCAATTATTATACAAAAGTATAATTTTTTCAAATTATCAGTGTTGTACCCATGGTTGAAATAAAATGATGTTAGAAATATGTTTTCCTATATCAGTAGAAATGCCCATTCACAAGCACTAAGAAGTGATTGCAGATACCTCCCCTGATGTCATGTAATTAGCACTTTGGATATTAAAACCTCCTTAACTCAGCGGCACAGCATTCAAAGCAAAATATATTTTACCATTCTACTATTCACTTGATTTAGAATTGATATATAAAATAGAAATGTATTGTCATAGGCACTTTAAAACCTTTCTTAAAAGTTTTCCGACGTAAACAGTTCTGAATGAAAACAAAAATAAAAACAACTTCATTTACATGTCTAGTCTTCGAGATAACCATACAAGGGGTCTAGTAATCAAAGACACGAATTCCTTGGTCGAAATGGAATTTAGGTTGTTTTTTGAGGAGGAAAGAAATCCGGAGAAAAACCTTCGGAGCAAGACGAGATGCCGAACAAATTCAACTCACATATGGCGCCGCATCAGCGGAGATCGAACCCGCCGGCCACTGAATCGAGGTCCGGCTACGTCACCCCGGCTCTCCTAAAAAAAACTGATTCCTGTGAAGAAAATTCTAAAGCCCGTTACACCGTTGCATATCGCACATTTCCCTTTGATTTAAGGACTGAAAAGACAAAGGCTACTGGCCATGTTCTCCGTGGTATCGTCGGCATGGAAATCTAATTATAAATCAAATTAATATGCAAGAAGGCTCGAAGGTCATGCTAACCCTTCAAGGCTGAAAAACGTGAAGAATATCGTGTATCCTTTTTTAGTACAATTTGATAGAGATTCCAGCGTTATGATTGGTCGATAGGTTCTAACTATGTCACTTTAGTATGTCACTTACCACACAAATGGACAAAAACTCGTGCGAGGCCGATCAGCTGCTTCGCTCGGAGGTGATTAGCAAAGGATATTCACCTCCAGAGTAGCCAATCAGAGCGCGCGAAAAGTACTATTCACTTGTGTGGTATATACTAATGTTAATTATTTTTCACATGACTCGGTTTTCTTTGTTGTTTTCGGGGGCCGGAAAATATATCTTCGGCCCCGGCCAATCCTAAATTAAAGGCAGCCGGGAATCTGGCAATATATCCAATAACACTGGTATGTAATCAACTAAAGTCGATTGAGGTATGCTAACCGCCGTGGAAAGCGAGTAGCAGCTGACGTTTCGAGCGTTAGCCCTTCGTCAGAGCAAAAAAGCTAACGTCAGCTGCTACTCGCTTTCCACGGCGGTTAGCATACCTCAATCGACTTTAGTTGATTACATACCAGTATCTTCCCCGCCGACGCAGACCAACACTAGTTTTTACAGGAACTAGTTGCCTATCATATTCAATAGCACACTGATTCCATCAACATATTCCCCTCACCCTTTGCTAGTAATAAGTTCTAGCGGTCTTCCCGAGTATACAAGCTATCGTGCATGCATATCAATTAAAATCTCACTTCACACGAAGATTCGTTCGGGTCAGCATGCCTAACCCGTCTCTTGTCGGAAAGGACAGCACGCCGCTGGTTGGAGATTCCGAAAAGGCAAAGCAAGCTCTAACTCCGGTTCTGTCGTTGATGCTGGAAAAGGCAAGGGTCCAGCCTTAGAACCTCGAGCTGGCCCGTCTAATCTCTCTAACTCTTTGCCGTTCGAGCGCGAGTCGACCAAGCGAACTACTGGAGAACAAGAGGTGACATATAAGGCATTTCGCTAACTTTCTGTAGTTGCCTGATCGTTGTCCAATGTGCTTTAGTCTTGTAGACTTTTCGCTTCTAAGCGGAATATATTTTAGACTGGGTTTATTTGCTTTGTGAGCTTGCCATAGAGATGGTTGCTAGAAGGCACGTGTCAGTAGTTCCGAGGTTAACCTCAAGTTGGGCGAACTTTCGCTCAAGCGTAGCCTATTATTTCTTAGTTTAATAAAACAGCCTTTTACGGACATTTATGTTGTAAAGTGGTCACAGAGATGACACTAGTTTTCTTTTATACCAAAAAGTATAGACTGTAATATGTGTACGAGTCACAGGGATGACCATTTTGCTTGAGGGCCACAGAGTTGGCGATTAAACAAACAGTAATATGCGTACAAGTCACAGGGTTGACCATTTTGCTTGAGGGCCACAGAGTTGGCGATTAAACAAACGGTAATATGCGTACAAGTCACAGGGTTGATCATTTTGCTTGAAGACCACAGAATTGGCGATTAAAAAAACTGTAATATAGGCCTATGCCGTTCAAAGGGTTGACGTTGCTTTTAAAACTATAATAATGGCAATCCCTTTATGTAGGACGACACGAATTTTTACCAAAAATACAATAGAATATAACACAATACAATTCAAAACAACAATAGAACGCAACACAATACAATACAATAGAATACAATTTGGTAGCAATTCGTGTCGTCCTACATGAAGGGACGGCCATAATAATAGATTTCCGTTATTAAAATTCTATGCTATTCATCACGACGTAGCAACGGTTGCAGCAACCTTTTCAAGTTATTGTGTTTATTAGCATAGTATTTGCTCGGTGCTTACGGCTAGTAATAACAGTATATTCTCGCAAAATACTGATAAAATTTTATTCTTAGTTTAGGTTCCACATTTGCATTTCACTTTTGCCAAGTTCAAGCATAGTTGTGCTGTTTTGTTAACACCATGTTCAATAGCTTTTATCTTATTTGTCATTAATTACTTCTTTTGTTTTGAATTTCTTTATCTCCTATGGGGAAGGGGAGGGGGCTTTTATTTTATTTTATATGGGGAGGGGGGCGGGGGTGGGGAGGGGGGTGGGGAGGGGGAGGGGGAGGGGTGTCTCTCCTGCTATTTCCTCTAAGTTTAGTTGACATAGACATTTTTTATTTGGAGTCTTACACAGAGAGTATATAGACTAACGTCCAAATAACCTTAAATTAATTGAATAATAATTACAATAATTACATCTGAGTTTAAAGGGTTGTTTTTGTATTCGCACACATGGTGTGGTGCTATCTTATCTCGGCCTGGATTTTGAAGCTATTTCTATATAGCATACATTCAAATATCTATTTTGCTATTTCTTTCTGTATGGCTGGTTGTTTGGTTGGAGGGTTCGTTAATAAGAATATATCATTGTCAGTCATTCGGTTCATCTTATTTTTAACTGGAGAAAAGAATATTCCTTTTTTCACGGTATAAAGGACATTCTATCTTCTATGCCTTTTCTGCATATTTGGCATATTCTTTCTTCGAGTTTTTATACCGCCCAGTTTCTATTCCTAATTTGTGGTTACTTATTCTTAATTTTGTAAGTGCTATTCTATGGTTAGTGTTGGTGACCTGACTCAAGTAATCTTCATAGTTGTAGTTATTTTTATATTTTCGGTATGTCCTTAATTTGTTCTTTTGTTGGGGATCTTTTCTTGAATCGTTATGTATGTCACTTGACCATGTTTGTAGTTCAATGTCTCTTAGCCTCTGTCGGATAATGTTTTCGGCGGTTGTGTTATTGTAATATACATTGTTCTGCCTATTAATCCACAGTTCTCCTAATCCTAGTGACAGTGCTTGGAGGGGTCTCTTAAGCACCCTCGGCTCTCGGATCACCCGGCGCCAAGGCTGTCACTCCCTGGGCTTCATTTTCGACAACGCTATTATGTCAACGTCTCCTCGTCTCGCATTAAGGAATAATGTTAGAGTTGAAGTCAGCTCCTTCCCTTATTGTTTCCTTTTCTCTTTTCGCCAGTTCAGTCACCCAAAGCGCACTAAAGTTTATCATACCTCACAATGGGAATTGGACACTGGCTTCGATCCACACAATGTTGAAGTTACTCCGGCGAGAGAAATGGGTTTCCTTCGACGGCGCTCCTCTGTCAGCCCAGGGAGTGGCAGCTCAGAATTCCCATATACCGCCTGATCACATCGCTCACGTCATTTCTGGGCGAGCTTTTGGGAATATATCCAACCTTGCCTTACGTGATCCCGATTCCTTTGTAGCAGGGGGCTTGCATCAGAACGTTTGTGCTTTTCCATCTACACACACTTCATAATTTTATTTCCTTAATTTATTTGAGATTGGGAGGATATGCTTTGTACTGACTTATGCGCTAGCTGCCTCAAGAAATAAATTACCGCTAGCCATGTACTACAACCAACGCTTTCTCTCCCATAGCTTAAATGGTGAACTGAGGGAAGATCGGTGAGAATAGATCACTATTTAAAACTCTTTACGCACGGAGATGTAAAATGAAGAACATTGTGTCGACAGCTAGGAACCGACCGCTTTTGTTCTCTTATTTTCTAGTCCTCACACCGAGAAAAATCAACAATGAGAAACCTTGTAAACAGTACTGAATTTTATGCAACAACGTACCAGGCAAACAATGTTTCCTATAACTTATGAGAAGATATATTGTTATTGCGTACAATGAGAAAACCTCACCATTGTGGAAAATAAGCCATTTATTGGCCTTCCGCTGGGTATGTGTTTATTCACCTCGTGCGTCGACCTCGGTGAATTGAATAAACAAATTTCCCCGCTTCAGGTCAATAAGCCAATGATAGTTAATAGAGGGAATGGTTATGAAACCCATGCAGTTATAGGTCTTTGTTCGCTTTTTTCAACCGTGACCGTGCACAAAACACTTTATTGGAATAGCAGTTAGTCAATCAGCCAATAGAAACGTGTGGGTTCAGTCGTTCAGCGGTCACTAATGAACTATGACCGTGCACAATCTTTTGTCTTAGCCCCTTCCAACCTAAATCGCAGCACCTTTGTAAGCCTCTTTGATGTGTGCCGAGTTTCTTCCATTCCTCTTATTAACTATGCAATAAGTAAGGGTTAATCAATGACTTTACATCCCATATCATACGAATGGACGGATTAACCAATTCATCTTATGCCGTTACCCCGAGAAAGAAATGAAATTTTAAAGTTTACTGCAGAGTTTGTAGGAGCAGGCATCTACAGTTTTTTTTTTTCATTAAAACATTTCTTCTAACTTCACAACTTATTGTTTTCGTTTAACAAAGGCATCTCCCTTTTTGTTGCCATTAAAACATTTCTTCTAACTTCACAAATTATTGTTTTCGTTTAACAATGGCGATGTTGTCCTTTGTTGCTTTTAACTGATGAGCCATTCTCTAATCAAAATGACAATGAACCATTCAAAAAATGTTGTTTCATAACCAACTGTATTTCATGAAAGAATGGTCTAGGATTGTGGTGTAATGCATAGATAAGTTGTTATTTCGGCGCAGAAGTTACGTCGTAATATCCCACTTCCGAGATATGCCTCACTTCCTACGTACAATGGAATCAATACGAGGCTCCGTGCATAATGCTCAGTCGTTCGTGACAAGACTACAGAAGTGCTGTGGTCTTGTCACGAACGACTGAGCATTATGCACGGAGCCTCGTATTGATTCCTTTGTACGTAGGAAGTGAGGCATATTTCGGAAGTGGGCTATTAACATGCGCAGTTGGGGTATGGTGAAAAAGATTACTGTCCCGTTGTGAGTGAAATCCTTATATTGGAGCTATCGTATCGGGTCATTGACTTACATCACTGTCAGCTGGAGAGTTCAACCTTGAGACTTGCTCAACGTAGTATGCGATAAACAGTGGCGATAAGTGGTTATCATCGGCCACTGTTTATCGCATACTAATTAGTACTTATCTCATACTAATGAATATTTATTACCCCACAATTTCCCGCTCATAGGGGATACGGGATTTATTGCTTCAGTTGTAACAATGAATTTTGGGTGTGACATACGATAAGTAAAAGTGATATACCGCTGCCGAGGTATGTACGAGATTTATCAACACGAGGCGAAGCCGAGGGTTGATAAGAGGGGCTGAATGGGGGGGTACCAATATCAGTTAACAGCTAAATTTTTAGCTATTTATCAGTTATCAGTTAAATTTTGCTGTTATCAGTTAAGTTATATAAAAAGACTACCCTAACCTGATTTGAATACATATTTGCTGTTATGAAATGAATAATAACCGCTAATTCAACATCAAACACTACACTTTGTCTATTCAATAGATTTTTCTAGTATCAGATAACTCTGATGTGTCATGTTTAATATTTGACTATTATCAACTGGATCAAATCTGTCGAAAACCATCCGAAAAGCCAATAATAGCATGTGACGTTACGTCATTTTAATAAAAAATAATGAAATATCAGGTAACAGCTATCTCACAAATATTACCTAACAGCTAAAAAAAGGTAAAATTCTCAGTTAACAGTAATATTTTTGGCCATTTCTCAGTTATCAGTTAACCCCATTCAGCCCCTCTTGATAAATCTCGTCGACACCAAGTTCTATAATGTCCCACACCTCAGAGCAGTAATCTCGATTTCTACTAAAGTGTCTTGGGGGACTTAATGGGCTGTTATCGCAGTTCGGCCATCTTGGATAAAACAATAGTTTTGGCCCCGGTAGCCTCGCACTGGTTCGTTTCAGAACGAGTTTACCGGACGAAAACAAAGGTTTTCATTCTCCTGGGACTCGACATGGCCGCCGTGCGATAAAAGCCCATTGCCCCAGACCAGAGACGATTTTTTTAGTGATGTGTTCTAAATGTTTCTCCCAATTTAAGTTCTCGTCAATCATAACACCAGGTGATTTGCTTTGGCCACTCGCTTAATTGGTAGATTACTACCAATTTTGGTCTCCGGCCGATTATCATGATCAATCAGCACGAAGCACGATTCATGTAAATAATGTTGTAATTTCTATTATTATATTTCTGCCAATAGTTATCGGTGAATGGTATATATCTACGTTAAGCACTTTCCTTCTTTTCCTTATAATTACATGTATTATTGTAAAACAATTTGTTAAACTTTAACAAATACTTGAAATACTTGAATCAATTGTGACATGTCTTTGTTGTGACCCAATAAATATATTTTCAGTGATGTAATTTGTTTGCTGTCAGCCATTTGCTTATTTGACAAGTTCACTATTTGCTTTCTGTTCAATATCATCAACATTTCGGCCACTTATTGTAATATTGGTGTCTTCCGCAAATAAACTAGGTGTTGAGCTTTAAAAACGATTAGGTAACCATTTACATAAACAATAAACAAAAGAGGACCCATTATCGATAATGTGGAACGCAACAAGTAATTAATTTCATACTAGAATGTGTGTTGTTTATTAAACAACCTTGTTTCCTCTCTGACAAGGGCGATTTTAAGAGCAAGGAAAAGCTCCTTTTCCTACCTCACTATTTGCTCTCGGTACAAACAGAGCTGAATCCGAATTTCTAAGATTGTATTGATGGATATAAACTGATTTGTTTGTGTGAAAATGTCACCAAGATAGTCTGGCACGCTATCATGGGTGCATTAGTAAACCACTGAAGCAAGTTTAGATAGCCGTCTCTCGTACAGTTTCTTCCAATCCAGTTCAGTTAAAATGTGATCAGATCTGATATCGTAATTTGAACTAGTGATGATCCTGGCAGTTCTATTTTGCAATTTTTGGAGTTTAACTGACAGTGTTTCCCCCAGCCTACCCCATACCTAACTTCAGTAATCCAATTGAGGTAAAATTAACGATTTGTAAATTGTTATTAGGATAGCTTTAGGGAGGTATGGTTTTAGCCTGCGTAGT
Source organism: Actinernus sp. WN-2022 (assembly GCA_030867875.1). Taxonomy (NCBI): domain Eukaryota; kingdom Metazoa; phylum Cnidaria; class Anthozoa; order Actiniaria; family Actinernidae; genus Actinernus; species Actinernus sp. WN-2022. Next base: position 33,351,798 of record JAOWCC010000019.1, read on the forward strand.
ACACCAAGCACCTTGGCAATTTTCTTAGATATATAGTTTACATGAGCCTCCCCTGTATAAGGTGCTCATCAATATTAACGCCGAGGCACTTGAATGAACTCTTTCTTTCGATGTGCTTTCCATCTAGATTTATATATATTAAAATTACTTGGCAACGATACTATTTTTTGTCGAGTCCCTAATAGCATATATTTAGTTTTAGTTACATTTAAACTAAGCTTATTGGCATTTAACCATTCATGAACGGTTTCAAGAACACTGTTCATTAATAGCAGGATCTCTTCTTGGTCATCCGAGGCATATGTAAAACTCGTGTCGTCTGCATACATACGTACGCTATATGGTAAATTACAGTTGGGCAAATCATTAATGTATAACAGAAAAAATGGAGGGCCAAGAATAGATCTCTGTGGAATATCACACTTGACCGAATGCAAGAATCAGACAAAATTCCGTGTACTCGTGTCATTTGTGTGCAATATGTGAGGTAATTTGTGAACCATGCCAATGATTTCGGTTGAACCCCGTAGAAATATAATTTTGTTATGAGAATATCGTGGTCGATAGTATCAAAAGCCTTTTTAAGATCGAGAAACAAGACTGCGTTTATTAAGCCATTGTCAATATTTAGAAACCATTCGTTTGTGGCGTCTATAAAAGAGCTGTTACAGTTGAGTGCAAAGGCCTAAAACCTGACTGAAACTTTGCCAATATATTATTTTAAGTTAGGTAATTATAGAACTGATTAAATATAGCTTTCTCAAATACCTTGATTACAACTGAAAGCACTGAAATATGACGATAATTATTTGGGTCTGTCTTGGAATCATCTTTAAAAACTGGAGATACTCTTAGTAGCATTTTTCCAGTCAGAAGGTAAAATGCCAGTGTCAAGAGACAGATAATAATTATTTGGGTCTGTCTTGGAATCATCTTTAAAAACTGGAGATACTCTTAGTAGCATTTTTCCAGTCAGAAGGTAAAATGCCAGTGTCAAGAGACAGATTAAAAATATGCGTTAACGATTTAGAGGTAAAGCTAGAGCTTGCCTTTAAGAGGCTAGCGGAATAGTATCAAGGCCACTGGCCTTGTTAGTCTGCACTGACGTCCCTGAAATTAGTTAAATATTTTTAATGTTGTCTTTAGAGCAGGTAAAAATATATCAATGTCAATGACCGGAATTTTGGAGCAATAGAGTACTTCGGACAAATAATATTCGAACAATTTAGTGTTATTAATATGTGGCGGCCATGTGAATGTACAAGATGGCGGCCGAAAACGTACCCTACAAATAAAGCTGTCTTTCCCATCAATATGATTAGCGTTCACTTCAAAACACTTTAGATATCACTTTTAAAGATTTATCAAGTCTAACATTTTAATCTTGCCGAAACATACGGATTTTCATGCCATTTAGGAAACACGCTGAACTGGCTTTCAAAAAATCTCCGTATCTGACGTAAAATTTTCGAAGAATACTAAGAATACCGATATCTAAATCATGTTAGAAGAACAGCTTTATAGATCTTATAGTTTAGATTTTAGAATTTTGATGCCGTTACATGCAAACCACTACCCTGGGTTCCAGAGGTTAAATGTTTTGCCTTTTGTTGGTAAATTCGGCGAGCCGCGCGGGAGGCAAAACAAATTCAACCTCTGGGCCAGGTCTGTTTGAATCTCGTTTTCATGCAGAATAATGCGTCGGCAAAAAAGGTCTAGATTTTGATTGCGCAAGTTATATTTGAAAATTGAAAGACCAATGAAAAAAATTGAAACACCAATTCAAATTACATACCTATAAAACTGTACACTGAGCTGCATCACCTTGCACGGCAAATGATTGTTTATGATTCAAGCTCATAGCGAGACCAGTGAAAATCCCACTCAAACAAATCTTTTTGAGAGACGAAAAGTTATGTAAATTTCTTGTGTAAATTTCTCCTGCCTTTTAATAGTGGATAAATCAAAGGATACATATGTGTACCTCTCACAAAAGAGTTGCTGCAACAAAAACACAGTGCGATAGAAGGAAACCATTTGGAGTTGATGGCATCCCTGTACATTTGTGCAGTCCCTGGCCTCTGCCTTGCCTCTCCCCCTCCATGTAGGATTTTTTTTTTCTGTGTTGCTGGCTGTGCATGAATATTTTTTTTGATAATTTTCCCTTGTATGGTTTTTGGGGGGGAATTCCCCCCCCCCCCCCCCCCCCCCCCCAAATAACTTTTCTAATGGTCCGTCCCTTAGAAGAAAACCTACAGTAGCTCATATATTACTGGGTAACAAAAATGTCAAGGTGTGATATGTGTTAGATGGATCTATTGTGTAGCTTTGGGGCTATCTTACGACTGAAGCCTGTTTGAGCTGTGGCGTGTTTTCTAAAAAATTGTCCCGATTTATTTTTAGTTTGTCCCGATATATCAATAATTTCCCGGTAAACTCCATGCAATCTTCTTAAGATTCCCAGCAAAAAAAAACTGCTGTTCTCCCGAAACAGGCATGCATATAAGGCACGTTTACACAAAAACAGTCTTAGACAAGAAGGCTCCATTTGTGTTAACATGCTTCATGTTGTGTGCTTCTTCACTTTAAGAGGCAATAACGCGCTTTCCAGTGTTTTATTTTAAGAGCAAATGACAGTATCTGACTTTTCTGGCCTTTCGATCCCATAATGCCTTTGTCTCAGATCTATCCCATAATTTCTTTATTTGAGAGCTAGAGGTTAGAAAAAACGCCATTTTCTGGTATTTCTACTCCAAATACGGCAAAACTGGCACGTTAGGATTAAAGTACTGGAAGAGACCGTTGTTTTGACGTGTAGTACGTCGAAATCCATTAAAAGCTCGAGAAATAGCGCCACTTTGAAGAGTTTAGGGTACACAAGTAACTTTAAGAGATTAAGGTTAGGTTACAAAAACCACATTTTCTGGTATTTCTACTCCAAATACGGCAAAACTGGCACGTTAGAATTAAAGTACTGGAAGAGACCGTTGTTTTGACGTGTAGTACGTCGAAATCCATTAAAAGCTCGAGAAATAGCGCCACTTTGAAGAGTTTAGGGTGCACAACATGAGGCACGTTTACACAAAAACAGTCTTAGACAAGAAGGCTCCATTTGTGTTAACATGCTTCATATATTAGAGTTCGATGGAGCGTAAACACCGGAAATAAACTGTAATTGAGATATGTTAATTTGTGTGTTGAGCCCCGCTGTCACTTTTCAAATTGTAACTATATTGATTTGACTTTATCGAAGGTAATAGTAGAAAATTATGTGTTGCTAATCATGTTGATAAGAGGAGAGATCTTGCTCTTTGGAAAATAGTAATTATCTCCGCCCCAAACTATCAAACTATATATACGCTCACACTGAGTTCGACTAAACGACTCCAGTGACGCGTGGACGTCATCAAGTTACAAAACATATTTTGTGGATTAGTAAATTTCAAATCAAATCACGAGACTAATAAGGAGCACTGAAGGAATTGTGGTACGCATATGATCACAATACACTCGCTGTAGTAAACGTTCAGATTGCATTATAGTCCGCGCGCATTGATTTCCACAATGCAATTTTGTCCACGCATATCGTTTCTGTGTCGTTGCGCACGAACACAATGTACTGCGCTGGCAATGCGCAGAAAAATGGCTCCACTACACAAATTAGTACTGCTTCCTTGCTCGCTCGCTTCAGGCTCGCTCGCTGTGGCAGCAATCAGCATATGACTGTTTCCTGCAAAAGGCCTATTCAAATGACAAAGACGTGGCGGCCATGTTGGAGGCCATAGCAAGAGAAGCGTCCTCCAACATAGCGCCAATGACGTCACATCCAAACGCATAATTCTGGGTAAATTGTTAACTAGGACCCGCACTATAAAGGGAGCCCTTTTCAATCGGACCTCCCTTTCTCTCCCTATGATTGAACCCACCTTCTGCACATATGGAGCATCAACCAGGTTGAAACACCTTCACTTGTCAATCAGCCTATGTCAAGTGAACATCTCTGTTCAAAGCTTTGTAACATGTGATCTCTGACATTTTGTATTTTCAAATCGAAAACTTGAATATCTAAAAATACACTAAAGAGTTTGTCAAACGGTTCTAACACGCTATTCACAGGCATAACTAAGCCACTAGCTTCCTGCGTTTACTTTTGGTTGGCTTATTTTAATTTTAGCATCAGCTTGTTTACTTGTTGTACTGTTCTGAATTTGAAATTCAAATTTGGAATCCCAAAGAGCGAGAAGGGGAGAGTCATTTCCCTTTCATAGTGCAGGTCCTTGTTAACAAAAAAAAGTGGTTTCCGTATTCATGTAAAACAAATGACGAAATTAGGGAAACTTTTTGCTTCAACGATGTTATGAACCAGCATTTACCTATTGTTGTGAGAAGAGTGAAGCATAAGCAATTGCCACCTTGGATGAATGCAGACATTTTAGATCATATGCGTCAAAGAGATCAGTTTAAGGCACGTGCAAACGCAAACATGCTCGCTAGTACAATGTATAAAAGGCTTAGGAACCAGGATGTTAAAATGATCACCAATGCTAAGTCAGCTCACATGAAAGACGAAATCATGAAAAGCATGAACAATCCTAAAAAGCTGTGGAAAACACTCAAGCGTGTAGTCCCGGGGGGTGGGGTACTCCTGTTTGTGGCGTATTATGTATGTGCCGCGGAGGTGGGTCAGGGTTTTGAGCTCAGTTTGGGCAGGTAGGGTCAGGATTTTGACCTGATTTGGGCAGATCAGGGTCAGGATTTGAGATTAATTTTGGTGCAGTCAGGGTCGGGGTTCAGTATTTTTTAGGCAGTTAAGGTTCAGTTTTTTTAGCTACTATGGTAAAAAAAGACATTCTGTTGTGGCATTTTATCTGCTGATTTGTTTACCCAATGCCACGTCCCGACTTGAAATGTTCCGTATTTTGCATGCAATCCCGGTACGCGGTATACCGGCTGCGATATATATCCGACCGTGTTTTTAAAACAATTTAAAGAAGGGGCAATCAACGTTTTTTTTTCCAAAAAGGGGGCAATCAGGGTTTTGGAGCTCGGATTGGGTCAAACAGGGTCAGGGTTTGAGCCTCTTGACCTCACATACATACCCATTTTTCATGTAAGTACCCCCCCCCCCCCCCCCCTCGGGCGTGTAGTACCCACAAAGCCAATCTCGTAGCACCTCCATTCATTGTAGTAGATCATCAATAAGTTACTGACCCCGTGGCAATGGCCAACGCTTTTAATGAACATTTCACGCACATACAATCCTCCATTACAGCCGATACTCCTCATGAACACATTCAAGCTGATATAAACAAGCGCCTATCGGACTTTATCAACTCCCGCATTGATGACTCCATACAATTTGACATTCCGCCGATCACTATTCACCATGTCGAAGAATATTTGAAACACATAGCAGTCAATAAAGCCACCGGCTTAGACGGAATCGGAATTAAAGTGTTAAAGGATGCACTTCCGGTGATAGTTCAAAGCCTGACTCACATCTATAACGCTAGCATTGCAAATGGTATCTTCCCAAACAACTTCAAAAAAGCAAAATTATCACCTGTCTACAAAAAATAATCCTCCCATGACAGAAATAATTATAGGCCTATTATTCCAAAACCTTTGGAAAGGCATGGTGCATCCCCTTACCTCAACTACCTGTGTTCCCACGGGCTCCTATACAGTAACCAGTCTGCATACCGCCCTCACCATTCCCGGCTGTGAAACAGTTCTTTTAATCCTTACGGACAAAAACTGCAGCACATAAACGAATCCCATCTCGATCTATACCTTAATGGAAAACTAATAGAGGAAGTTGATGATGAAAAACTCTTAGGTGTTAAGATTGACAAGCACCTTAGTTGGGTCAATCATACGGACTATGTAATTCACAAGTTGAACTCTAGAGTTTCTTTACTGAGTAGAGCAAAGGGCTACCTTACCCACTCCTGCAGAAAATTGCTATTCTCGAGAAATGCAATTGTTAAGCCCATATTTGAATATTGTTGTACAGTTTGGGGCAACACCTCTAATGAGCAATTATTAAAGTGCACCTAAGCCCTTTTGCAATTTTTATACATATGAAACTTTGAAAGGTTTTGAGTACTTCTACGAAGAAATTTTTTGCTTACAGAGAATATTCTATGTTCTAGGCTTGTTTGAAATGGTGAAAATTTGACCTTTCCTGACCCATGACCGCGTAAGAAAAAGCCTGGGTCGATTCTGGATCTTACGTCACCTCATTAATGCATTTCTATCACAGTAACATCGATATATAGAGAATTTATACGGTATATGAGTTGTTAGTAAAGAAAACAGTCGAATGAATTAGATGACGTAAGATCCAGAATCGACCCAGGCTTTTTCTTACGCGGTCATGGGTCAGGAAAGGTCAAATTTTCACCATTTCAAACAAGCCTAGAACATTAAGTATTCTTTGTAAGCCAAAAATTTCTTCCCAGAAGTACTCAAAACCTTTCAAAGATTCATATGTATAAAAATCGCAAAAAGGGTTAGGTGCACTTTAAGAATAGTAAGAGTACAAAAACGTTGCGGTAGACTGATTCTAGATGCAAGCTTTAATAATAGGTCAGTAGAACTTTTTAACAAGCTGCACTGGATTCCTATCGGACGATCTCGTGCGCGTGAAGAAGCTGTGTATGATGTTTAAGATTGTTAGTGGAAAGTGCCAGGAGTACTTTAATAACTATGTAAATTATTTAAAAGACACTCACAATCACTGCACTAGAGCCTCATCTAACCTTGGGTTACTCGTACCTAAATGCCGAACGAATTCAGGGCTTCTCACATTTCATGCGAGCGATCTCGATTATGGAATGCCATTAGTAGCGATGCGAAAAAAAATCCCAACTAAGTAATTTTAAGAAACATCTATTCAACAACATTGTATCCAATAACTTCAAACATAAACATTTTAACGTTACAAGAACGTTTCAATTCAGTATTTAGTCTACTTTAGGACAAATTACAAATGACAAATTATCTTTAACAATTAATATTACTTATCTAGTTTCTATATTGTAATTCTTATCTAGTTTTAGTTTTTATAATGGGCCGCAACGTAAACTACTGGGTCACCAGTAATTGTGTTTCTTACCCAATAAAGTCTATTATTATTATTATCATACCTGTAGTAATGAATTTACGCGCAGTGCCACCGTCTATTGGCAAACTCGCCATCTGATTGGCTATTCAGGCACTGTCTATCGATCAATAGACGGCGCCTGGCTAGCCAATCAGATGGCGAGTTTGCCAATATGCCGTGGCTGGGTTATGCTAATATGGGTCGGCTTATTCATAAAATGCGTATTTCTGTTTTAACAGTTTATCCACATGTACATAAAACATTATCATTGATATTAACATTAATTAATATTAACATATTAATTCTTGATTTTATGAAATGCCATCTTGAGGTATCTAGCAGTTTTCCTCTACAGATTAATCTTCCAATTGATTCGTACTAGGAAGCGCCATTATGAATTTGGTAGAAAAACAAAGTTGGTCCGAAAACGGTCCTTCGAGCATCGAACACAAACAGCAAATTAAGAAGGTGCCACAAAACTTATCAAAACGCTCTCACGCAGTAATAGCTCATAAACGATCGATGCCCCCGGCCGCAGAGGTCAATGGATTAAAATGGCGGCGTATTATTTGATTCCGTGGTAACGGCTTGGTAATGAACCGAATAGCCTTTTTCTCTATTGATTTATCCTTTCACCATTTAAAATTAGCATTAAGTGACTTCTTGAAGTTCACTAACCATCATTTGACAGCCAAGTTAAATATAATCAGTCATGAATTTATATAATTACCCCGCAAGAAAAATTGTTGTGCGGCAAATACTATCGGCGTACGTAGCAAGGTAATCGACTGGGCGTTTCCTCTTTCCATAAATGCTCCCCTGTTATGAATAGCGAAACCGGATATAAACGCGTCGTTTTGGTTAGCGGAGACTTTGTCAGAACAGTACTAAAATGAACAGAACGTTTTCAGTGTTTCTATAACCAGCGCATCTATTATTTACAGTATTTGGGAGTATTTAACGGGAGTGTCCACGAGAGTAAACAGGTATAGCTTAGTATTAGTCGTAAATTTTCAATCCATCCCTGAACCTTCAGATTGTGTTCTGAGAAACGGAATTTTTCTGCTGACAATTAATTCCTGATTTTCAAGAAGTAGCTACGAATGCTGCCAGTATGTGCGCGGTATCGTCTCAAGATCATTACTATTTGAGGAGTATCAAATAAAAAAGGCAAGCCGCAGATAGCTCTCTCATAAGTTTATCTAACTGAAGGAAGACTTCGGTGCGCGGCCTCACGTATTCGACTCTAAGTGACTCGGGTTCAAGGGTTTATGTTTCGCTAGGTATGGCTAATGGCTGCGAGTTATACCAGACCGACTAAAATATCTGTTGCGGCATAGTATTCATGTTCAGAAGCCCGCCATCGTTATGCCGCCTGTCGGGAGTTTACTGAAGCTGTAGTAATTCGGCTTCTCAAAAGATATAACGATGAAGAATCTGTTAGACAAATAGAAGCTATTATTTTGATTTTTTTTGATAAGCATAATGTTACCTGAAATCATACATATATACAGTAGCAGCTGATGTTTTTTTTGCGAGAGATTAATAAGTCCGAGTTTATAATTCAACGCGAAGGCTTTTTCGCACGTTTTCTCTTTTAGTCGGATAATACTGATTTGCTCTAATTATCCGAAGATTAAATTAGTACTAAGCCCGGAATTTCGCGTTCATTTGATCAAATTCGGTGCATGTGTAATAACATGACTTAATGGCTGTAGGCTGGCAGACGCACAAGCAATAAGAGCCAGAATTACTGAGAAACATGGGTAGTGTATATATCGTTAGGGATAGCAAAGAGCCTGTCAAAATTTCGAAGTGCTCGTTGACTTAGTCTTTTTTCAAATGCTCTCGAAGAAAATGTGTGTGCCCTGGGGGGGGGGGGGGGGGGGGGGGGGGGTAGGGGGGAGGAGGGGGACTCCTGTTCGTGACGTATTATGTATGTGCCGCGGGGGTGGGTCAGGGTTGGGCAGGTAGAGTCAGGGTTTTGATCTGATTTGGGCAGATCAGGGCAGTCAGGATTTGAGTTTAATTTGGGTGCAGTCAGGGTCGGGGTTCAGTATTTTTTAGACATCAGGGTTTTTTTCTCCCAAAAGGGCGCAATCAGGGTTTTGGAGCTCGGATTTTGAGTCAAACAGGGTCAGGGTCTGAGTCTCTTGGCTTCACATACATTTCCATTTTTTCATGTAAGTGAACCCCCGGGCTTGAGCGACAGCGGTGGTAAAATATAAGCTTACTACGGTGCTCGTGCTCGCCGTAAAAAAAAACCAAGATGCTAGCCTGCTCGCAAAATGCTCGAATTCGATCGGCCCTATCATTAACGATCCCTCGTTCAATCGCACAGCTACGAGTAGAACAAGTATGGCTTATGGCTAAAATGCGGCACTGAGTCTGCGAGTGTTAGGCTTATTGCCGTGGTGTCGCCAGTATACGCTAGCTCTGAGTGGGTGCTTCAAACCCCGGATTTTACTTAACTGTGATACATATACATGTATATGTATCGCGCATGCAATAGTATGCAGGGGTGTGTCTTGCCCCATATCTGCATTGATGAACACTTAGCTAGCAGTTAATAAAAAGTACCCACTCAGCCAAAGAACGTTTTAGTGCAATATAACAACGATTATATATCCATTTATAATATCTTTTCACCTGCAGTCTTAAATTATCTCGGAACATAGCAGTGAATGACATACCAGTCCACCTATCAAGATCATCTTGTATGATCCTCTTTTAAGTGATGCCATTACATACTGACCTGAGGTCACTACGACGCGGCGGTAGTACAGTGTGAGTTCGATATTCTAGTTGACTCCCGGCCAGAGAATAAGCATGAAAATATCTAGAGAAAGCTGTAATTAAGAGCACATATTAGTGGAGAAGTTTATGTTATTGTGACTTGTCCGGATTTGTTGATTTTACTCAGAATTTTCTATTAGCAGTATAAATAACCTTCCATGATGTATCTCGATTTAAGCCGAAGAATTTTGAGACAGGAGGAATTTGAAGAGAAAGCCATCAAAACATTTGAGGGGAGCATGACATTTTGGAAATATTTTCCGTGTTTCGATGGAAAAGGAGTGCAGATAAAATCAAATGAGCCAAACCAGGCATGATCGAAGCTTACAAAGTAGATTGCGAGGACTGTGTCTGAACTGTAAAATCCAGCACTCTGAATCATGTAAATTTGGCCAGATTTTTTAATGAGTCTCTTCTAAAAAGCTTAATTGGAATGTTTTACTATACAACGGGGAAGGTAACTTTACTGTATTTCACCCACAGTGTCAGCCACAAGTCAACCTTGAATACCATTTCCGTTTCCGGTGGATGTTGATTGGCTTTCTCGTCCTCGGTACGACACAATTGTTATCAATGAATGCAAACCAAATGAACTCAACAGCAAGCACAGAGATCGAATAACAGGCTTGACAAGCGAGATTTTGCGGTGATTTTAACTTAAAGGCACCACACCGATTGACAATTCGTAGAAGAATCTGCAAAGCCAACGTTTCTATATCGTTCCTCGGGGATTTTTGGTTGAAAAGTGCCTTTCGCACCATGGTGAAGCCCGAGTTTAAGGGTGAAAAGCCGCCATTGCTCCTCTCAAATAGCAAAACGAGCATGGAGATCAGCGAGGACGATAATGAGCCCGATTTGACTGCTAAGATGGTTACAAAGAGCGAAGGGGAGTTAGTCGTTAGCTTTGACGAGCAGCGATCTCGTAAAAGCCCTCGGGTTTGTATCTTCGTTTGTCTGTTTGTATTCATTCTTCTTGTTGGGTTCTTGGCAGTCTACCTCATTGGCCGAACACACGGGTAGGTGAATTTTATAATACCGAACGTCGCACTTCAAAAATATATTTGTTCATGCCCCACAGTTGTAATTTTCCCTACAAAACCTTAACTTCTTTCATATGCACTATCATTTAAATTCATCAATGAGTGGGTATGGAAATATGTGCGTGTTTTGATAGTAAATCAAGCTTGCTACTTCGTTTTCGTATGTTGTACGTACGTGTCAGGGGCATTGTTTTTCCGATTTTGGTTTTCGTGATCGAGACAGAATAAACATTATAAGCTTATTAGCCGACATACCAGGGTTTCCTATCAAAAATACAGTCGAGCCCGTATGTAAAGCCTCGGTTGTTGGGTGTTTATCTGGTTGTAATCTGAGTTGTGGATGCTTTAAAAAGTTCAGCCAAATAACAGTAACAGATTGCCATCAAATTAGTCTGACAAATCACCGCCAAAAAAATATAGAATAAAATCTGTGTCGACAGAAATGTTCTTATTGGATCGATCAAGTACTAGTAATATTAAAATGTCGACTTTCACTTTTCTAGCTATAGCTGTTTTGATACGATGTACTGTATTTTTCCAGTTATTTTTGTTTTGTGCATGTAAATTAAGGAACATTCTCAGGGTTTATACTCTTTTGACTAAATTATACAGTATCAAAGCGGTATATCTTGAATTCTTTTTATACAATCAATGAATCTCATTCAGTTTAAACCCTTGAAACTATTGCTAACTTACTCAGACTTGTGTTATAATGAGAAATTGTTTGTAGGAATTATGCCTGCATGCATAAATATTCTCTCGTCTAAATAAGCTTGCACAATAAAGTGCAAAAATTGCCGTGCAGTCATGATATGAGTTGATACAATTTCACTGGATGGACAGTCAAAATATGAGGAACCTTTTCAGTTTCACAACTAATAAGGAGTCTACACTCTATATATGGCCAGGTGCAGGCTCCACACGGAATATGCCAAACAGAGAGCCATATTACACTCAAGGGCCATTTACACTTTACTGGGTTTTTGATTTGGCTTGGATAACGTTGTATATATACCACTTTTACCTTTGCTTGACCCACCTAAATAAGTAGTCAGAGCACTGATGAAGTTAGTATGCATACCACTTTCATCCAAGCTGGCCAGTGTTATGGCCTTTTATAAGTGACTTGATACAAAACTATATAGCTGTAACACTACAATGGCTTGAAAGAGCTACAACGCTCAAATGTCTTGATCCAGAGCCAGAACACTTAAATGGCTTCCAATAATATATAATAAGAACACATTTGGGTTTTTAACCCTGCATATACAGTTTAAATGATACCAAAACAATGATTCTTAGAAGTTCAAACCCTATAGAACTCTGATAAAACTGTCATTTACAGAGACTCTAATTTTGTATTAAACACACACAAGCTTTATGCCTGGTAATTTTCAAATGCAGTGTTTATTTATCATTTTATGGTAAAGTGCTCTTGAGATAGTAATTCTTTAAGATGTGTTGGATTTCAGGAGATTAGAAATACTGTCAAGTTCATTTGCTTATCAGATAAAACAAAACAGGTTTCATATGTAAATTGATTTTATCTAGATTTTAGAGGTTAGCTACATGTAGGTCATTCTTATAGTAACAATCAATTAACATTTAAATTCAAGGGAGCTTCCATTATAGTGGGATTTTTCTTTAGAAATTGCTGCTGCTGTAAGTACATCTTCACATGATATGTTTTTAGCCAGGTAATATGTTGGAGTTCTTCAGCCATGCACATAATCCAGGGGGGGGGGGGGGGGTACTCAAAACCCTGACCCTATTTCAGACCAAAGTATAAGATTTTCCATACCCTTTTTCAGACCTGTACTCTATTTCATAACGAGAGAAATATGAAAATGTGTGGTCTCGTACTTCCCTGTCAAGATCATACCCTATTCCAGACTAAAAATGCGAAATTTATTACCCTATTTCAGACTAAAACAGCTCGAAAACCATACCCTTTGGGGTGTCACATACCCGTATAGCTTGTATATGAGAGTAAACATGCAGGAGTATTAATCATGAGAGTAGGTGAATAAATCTGCTGAAATGCCTAGCTCTTGTGAGATAAAAATCAAAACATTGAATTAGGAAAGAGAGTATTACATGGCATGTTGTACGTAGTGCTATTAAACAGACTTGCCCCCTCCCTCTGCTGTGACTTAAGACAGACAAATTATTAATTACCAGTGTACTTTTATTTCTTACATGAATTTTGTTGTATTGGAAGGTAATGCTGTATGATTATATCCTCCATATGTCTGCTTAGTCAAAGAGCTTCCTTTAATCAATAAATGTTCATTCAATAAATGTATTGCCTAAGGCATTGTTACAACTATTTCTTTTTGATGTTGAATGATGTTGATTGAAGTTTTCAAGGTACTACATGTGTACATGTAAATGGCGCATATATTTCTACAACAGTATAGGGCCCAATCAGTGGCTAAGTTTTAAGGTTTTTCAACAAGAGATGATCATGTTGATAGAAAAGCTACTGTCATCACATACTATATATTGAAGTGTAATCAGTGCAAGAGAGAATGTGAGCTATGTTTTTAATTTGTTTCTCATTGTTGTAATTCTCCATAGTTGAAGTAATGAGGAATGCTTCACATTTGGAAAACTTGTCAGAAGGAACTTCCAGTTCTTGTATTAAACATACAGTATTTGGTCAATTATTGCTCACATTTGGAATAGATTAATTATCTCACCTGAGGCTAGTTTATTTTTCATGATGATAGATATGTACAGAACATCATATGTTAACCATTTCACAGTGACTCAGATCTCTCTCATATGTGACCCTTCAAATAATTACGGCAGCGGTTTAGCTACATTGTACATGTACCTTTAAGCCAATATATATACACCCATAAGCACACGCATAAGTCATTCTCGATACCATTTTTTTTCATTTACGTTTGCCTCAAAATGTAGTAAAATATACCATTCAGGACCCCGCTGTTCAACAGCAAGCCAGGGTAGCTTTATCCCCAGGATAGCGCGGGGAAGTCCGTAAATTGTAATCTGTATGGTTTAATTTCGGGTTAATGATTTAACCCTGGGGCCGGGGTAGTGCTTGCCGCTTGCCCTGATCGGTCATGCTTCAAACATCTGGGTCCAGGAGGATCTAGATTTTCCAAATTTTCTCGGGGAGCATGCCTCTTGATTCCACATCAGAAGAGACACTCTAATTGTAGTAGGGCAACGATCATGCACCATACTTAAGCATACAATGCAGAAATATCTAGCTACCTTATCACAGGAAATTTTCGCAACACTTCAATTTCGCGACACTTTAATTTCGCGATTTTGTATAATTTGTAGAAACTGGGACACTTTATTTTCGATATTTCTTTTGTTAAGAGGTGCAGATGTTTATGTCAGGTAACCATATTAAAAAAAGACGTGCATTTCCGACGATCGCCCCTTATCCAAGGAAGCCTAGAAATTCCTGTAGAAGTCACCGCAAATATGGATTCTTCACCAAAGAACATACAGGCAGTCGAAAAGTTTAAGTCTTTGGTGGAATTGAACTATAAGGAGCCTGCAGTAGGTATTTTATGGAGGGAGGGGGGGGGGGGGGGGGGGGGGGTTGTGAGTGGTTAGCGATCTTTTTCAAATCGCGAAATTAAAAGTGTCGCAAAATTTTCATATAATAAGGTATATGTATTTCTGTGGAAATCAATTTTGAGATCAGGCTTACAAACTTCCTGTAGAAACCTGTCACATTATGGTTGCAGTTATTCATTGAGAGTAGTATATAGAGTTAAGCCCTTGTGTAGTGGTCTACAGCAAAAATAATGTTAGGGGCCAACTTAAAAGCTCTGCTACTTTAGCCTCGTGTTTCAGTAAATAGTGTAAACCAACAGGTTAAATACAGTATATCTTTGAAAAAAACACTGTAGACAAAAACAGCATAATTGAAACACCGTGCAAGAATGATTCTAGCCTGAGGAAACAGCTGCATCATATTTTCTCAGGCAAGCATGATTCCAAAAGGTTTCATTTATTTATGTTTTATTTGATATTAGACCAATAGAAATACAACTGTTTTCCATCTCATCAAGGACTCCACTTTAAGCCTGGTTAACAGTAGCAATACAAGACTAAATCGGCAAGCAACATACACAGAGACAATCCCGTAATAATTATCGGACCTACTAATCTTCAAATACATGAAGTATGCCTTTTTTAAATACATAAAATAATTATTACTTGTATAGGATTCCTATGATGATGTCATATTCCTATCTGCAACCGTAATACCTATACCACTAACCCAGGGTTTAGGGCTAGTTTCCTGCCATTACTATAACCGATAGGGTAATCCTCTATCGTGATTATTAAGTTACCGAACCGTGTCTGCGCATGTTGCTTGTGCTTGCATCACTAGACCTACAGTGCGAGTGACAGCAGATAGTCCACACTGAACTCAGTGGTTAGCTCAGTGGTTAAGCTCCGGTCTGTTGAGCGTGAGGTCGTGGGTTCAAACCCCGGCCGGACCAAAACTCAGGGTCTTGAAATAACTGAGTAGACGGTGCTGCCTTTACATAATCGAACAGTAAACGGTTAGACCTTCTCGTCTTCTCGGATAAGGACTCGTAAAACCGTAGGACTAAAGTAAAGAGAGGGCCACGTGTTAGATAACTGTTAGCCGGTTAACGTGTTTAAACCCTCTATAAATAAAGGTGACTCTACTTTACTTTACTTACAGGAAGTAAAAGAAAAGCAGCATATCTAGCTTTTTGTAATTGCCATTCAGCTATTGTAGCCTTAATAAAGGATCTTATCAATAAAATGTACGTGTATTGCGAATACCTTTGAGTAAATAAGCCATATAAGCCTCTGGCTTCGGCTTTTCCTTATTGATTTTCATGTAAAAATTGTGCTTTTTTTCTTACAAATACAATAAATTATATTATTATTATTATTAAATATTAAACAACAACAATATTTGCGTATCACTTTTTATCACAGAAACAAGCATGAGAATGGAAAAGTGGCAAATATGGCAGATGACATTGCAACTGTCCCCCAAGAAACTAACACAAGTATATTGTGGAAGCAAAATGTATCGTGGGAGACACAGGACGAGCTGTTCCAGTTGTCAGATGCCATTGGCTCTGATGACATCATTGGTCTGCGACCAATCTTTAGAAAGGACCTACCTGCTGACTATATTGCTTACTGGGAACTTAAGTTGAATGGCAAAACTGGGGAGAAATACGTCGTCATATCTGCAGGTAAACAACTTCACACGTACTGTTTTATTCGGGTAATAACTGAAATATTGAAACCAGGGCCACTTAGACAACGAGAACCAATCACATTGCAGAACGAAGCCAAAGCATTCGAACATATGGTTACTTCAGCCAATCAGTGTCGATTACAAGACGATGGCATTTTCTCGTCTAAGTGGCCCCGGTTTCGGCAGTCACACTGTATTACAATTAGAGTTTAATGGATTATGTTGACATGAATGCCAAATGATGCAAGCTGGCTGCGTACTTTAGCTAATTGTGCTGAAAATGAAACCTGAGAAGCAGCCCTGTGGCACAAATGAGACATGGTAATGTTCAGATGTGATGGTAATTAAATCAGACAGGTAAACAGTGCTGATATCTTAGGCATTGATTTCATTCCTCTTCTTGGCAGCTAAAGAAACGGGGGACCATCGACTCGCTGAAGAAGGTCCTGTCCCCAGTCCATCCGACGTCATGTCAGACCAGGCTAAGCGACTTGGATACAAATGCCACAGAGTATATCGGCTGACATCAAGGGGTTTAATGGTTTGTGAGGACAGGGCGCTGAAGAGAATTGTTGCAGCAACAAATGATGTTGTTAACCCAGAGGCTATGGTAATTAGGAGTCTCTCACAGATGTTATATTATTTTTGAACTATACGCACTAATAAAACATGGATGCATGCAGCTGAAGAAGTTTTTTGGCCAAACAAAAAAGACGGCACAATGTCTAATGTTACAAAAACTAGCAGAAAAGTGTGTACACACTATGACATGTCCACTTCTTGGGGTAAACATGTACTTATGCACCTATCAATACAGGCAGGGCATTTTGACATAACGCTGCCTACCCCAGGGTGGGATTATTTATAGGAAACATAGGAAGGTAGGGCAGTGGGGTGTGAATTTTTTATATTATTGATAAAAGTTGACATTTTTAGGGAGAAAATGTCAAATCCCGGAGGGGGGGGGGGGGGCTTAACATTAACAGGTGCAAATTATATTAGTTACTTTTTAATCTGTATCATTCTAAACTAATGTGATAATAATTTATTATTGATGGCAAATATTCTTATTTGCAGTTTCATGGCACAAGATGGAGAAAACTGGATAAACAGGTTTCTGCTGCTCTGCCTAAATACAAGAAAGCCTGGGGTGATCTTGCTAAGAGAGTGTACAAATTACCAGAATGGAACAGGTTTAAATGGCTGTCGATGAAATCAGGTATGAATACATACTGAGTTCTAAGGACCGTCAACATATTCTTAGTGCCTCGCTTAACGTCTAATGGACGTAAAGGTCGGACACCCTTCCCCCTTAACGTCCACATTTTGCTCCAATCTCGTTCCCAGAACTGTGTTGGGCTTAATTTCCCACACTAACGTCCATGGCTGTACTTCCTCCCCACCTAAACGTCAAGTTAGGTGGGACACTAAGCGAAACGTCCAGTGGACGTTATAAGTGGGGCACTAAGCATACGTTGGCAGTCCCTAACTGTATATAAGTAAAGGCGTTTGAAATGGTAGGCATTTTCCATTTGTTCCTGCGATCTGGCATGTAAACACTAGACTATTTTATCCCTTCCTTTATATCTATGACTATTTAAACAAGAAAATGTAGGAGAGGGCAAGTTGAAATTCAAGCAAGCAGAAAGTTGGTACTCTTTACCGAAAAGGCTTTACTGTGAGACTACATGTACGGTATGGAGGGCCAGTTAGACAACGAGGACTGATCACATTGCAGGCTGGGTGAAAACAAAGAATTCCGACTTTTAGCAAGTTAAAATGCTATCATAATTATTGTACTCGATGCTTGGCTCAAATAACCGTAAGTTGGAATGCTTTGTTTTCGCTCTGCGACGTGATTGGTTCTCGTTTCCAAAGTGGCGCCGGTGACTAGTCGCACAGTAATTCTATTGGTACATTAAACGAATTAAAATGTTGATATACTTGCTGTGTTAACAGGTCAATGGCCAACAACAGAACCAATAAATACCGGTATGTCATCTGACTCTTGGAGAAAGTCAAAGAAGATCAAAGATTACGATAAGGATAACAAGCACAGGAATAAGTGGAAGTGGCATCGCTATCGTAATCGACTTAATTACGACGATGATGATGAAGAAGTCGAACTTGGTCTCAGACCTGGAGAAGTCATTCAAGTTCCAGTCGGCCGAGGTTTCCGTGAAGTTAGAATCAGATTCTCCGGCTTTGGAAAAGCTATGCGCAATCGGCATGAAAAACGAAAAAGCTGGCAAAGATGGCAGAGGCGCTTGTGTCGTGTTCTGTGCGATGCGTGCGAGGGAAGCGACTACACGAGAGTCAAGCAGAAGTACATCAAAAAGACCAAAATGGGTGATCGCTACATCAAGCTCAGAATCGAATCTGACTCCCATTACGTCCGCAAGCAACTTCAAGGACAGGAAATAAGGTTTCGTATCGAGCTCAAAACTGGCCGGCAAAAATTAGTGGTGGTCAACTATGGTATCGTGTTAAAGGCATCGCGTCGTGGCAGGTCTCTGCGTGTTAATGACTTCAGTATTCCATACAAGCAATGGTTCCCAGACTACAAACAACACAAGCACGGCAATTGTATGACGGGCTCGGGTCCCGTGGCCTTGGCAATGGTGCTGGGTTACTATGACAACCTAGCTTACAGAGTTCCTCGGCTTGGCTTTCCGTAAGTCCCCCCCGCTTTGTTTTACAGCTCCTCTCATTTTACGCGACACAGACTTTTTTGGTTGGAGTTTTGGCTTCCGTCAATCAAATCCTTTGAACTCTATCTCGAATTGTAGATTCCTTCGGCATTTGAATGGTTTAGGCGTCAAGGCGGCCAATTAAAATCCATGCAGGGTTGAATGACGATAGCCAAACTGTCAACGGGCTGCGTCGACGTGAAAAGCGCTGTAAACTGTATTTAACAAATACATGTCATTTTGCCGTGCCTCTGTCCACTTTATATAGTTGCAAAGTTAACTTCAAAACGTGATGAGAACAAAGAAGTACGCTACACAAGCAGTCGAGCGTCGTGACTGGCACCTCATTATGCTTCCATAAGAGGACAGACTCTAGGCAATTGGGCATCTATTTCTTATAAGTTATTTAGCGAGAAAAGGAGAACACAAAATATTTGTTTTGCAAAACATGACGTCATCTATGCATCCTGTTCAAAGAGTGGATACCGCTATCACCGGATAAATCCCTTGCGTTATCCACTGGATAGGGAGTTATCCAGTGGATAGCGTTATATCTACTCTTTGAACAACTGGACCCTATACTCGCAATAACACACCGCTATCGAAAAATCAGCGCGCGCCTTTTGCACCCTTAATTGTATAAAGGATTGTGCCGTCTTTTTTGTTTCGCGGGTAGGTGTTTGTTGTCAAAGTGGTCGGTTATTTTGGTTGCTAGGAAGTTGGCACTTCGTAAAATTGACTGTTAATCACAAACAAATTTTGATTTCTTGAGCTCCAGTAAGCTCTGGTTTGTATGCCTATTTTCTTGTTAGCTCGGAGAGCCGAATTCCTCCAACCAGGTAACCTTCTCATGGTATGGAATTGTTGGTTAACTCCAACGTGGCCGGTAGGTCGTGTGATGGCCGGTAGGTCGTGTGATGGCCGGTAGGTCGTGTGATGGCCGGTAGGTCGTGTGATGGCCGGTAGGTCGTGTGATGGCCGGTAGGTCGTGTGATGGCCGGTAGGTCGTGTGATGGCCGGTAGGTCGTGTGATGGCCGGTAGGTCGTGTGATGGCCGGTAGGTCGTGTGATGGCCGGTAGGTCGTGTGATGGCCGGTAGGTCGTGTGATGGCCGGTAGGTCGTGTGATGGCCGGTAGGTCGTGTGATGGCCGGTAGGTCGTGTGATGGCCGGTAGGTCGTGTGATGGCTGTGAAATTCAGTATAACTCTCAAGGCTGGTTTTCATGCACTAATGACGGAAACAGAAGCGGAAACACAAGGAACGTTATGTTCTAGAAAAAATCTAGAATCGGAGACGCAAGCGTTCGGTTTCCGTCGCTTATGTTCGAGTGAGAATGCTCAATCTCAGTCGATTAGCAATGTAAACAGCACGCAATCGAGGCTTCCGCTTCTCAAATAGACTTGTGCTTCTGTTTCCGTCGTGTTTATTTGCAGAGCCCAGTGTTGGAGAAAACACTTTTTCTTGATTACCACAATATGAATATGAAGTTTTCAAATCAGTCAATGAATCACGCGTACTTTAATTTTGCTATTTGCTCTTCAGGAAGAATGCTATGAACCTCTTCCCCGGCACAGGCCCTGCTTCGTTGAAAACAACGAAACGTGTACAAATGGCTGTGGAAGCGATTGTCTCCAAAATATCAAGCAACTGCAGGACATCACCAGCTAAAATGAAGCGAATACGGAAATGGCTGCACGAATACAGCGTTCCCCCTTATACACTGATGATGGAAAATGAAGGCGCCAATAGACATGAGGCTACAGCATTAGCTGTGAAACTCCTACGCCAAAGGATCCCTGTGATTGTTAGTCAAGAAAGAGGGGAGTCTGGAGTTCATCATTATGCAGTGGCCACTAGACTGCGGCAGCGTACGAACCGCTATCGTGTCTGTTCTAAGTGGTGCCATCCTTGGGAAACGATGGTAATAAACGAGGTATACATTCATCTAGGTACTGGTGCAAGGTGGAATAAATGGGAAAGCGCGGATACATTTTTTGTTGCAGCTTTGATCAAGAAGTGATTCGTGTACTCTACAAGACAGTGACCTTTTCTCTTGAGGGCGGACTCATTTATAAGTCACTGAAATCGACAAACCAAATTTCACAGAACTGAAATACGAGACAATGTCACGCGCGCTTCGTACATGAATACCAGATCTGAGTGCGGTCAAACCAACGAGTTTACTGAAGTATCTCGAGGGTCGCGAGCATGAAAGTAAGATTGGGTACAGCGAAAAGGGCCCCACAATGCTTCAGTATAACGAACGTGAAGTATTATGAGAAGAGGTACAAAGCTAGCGAAGTCAACCACTACGAATGAAAATGTGAAGTGATCTTATAACAAACATACACGCGTTCAGACAGAGTAACTTTATGAACACACACTGATTTCATTATACATGTATGAGCTTTTCGTTCATTCGTTTGGGTGATTCTGGCGTTTTTCGCTATTCCTGAGCAAAAAGTAAACCAATAAACACGAGAAGGAAGTTTGTAAATACCAGAGCGAGGCCAGATTTCCCACACGAGGATGTTACCTGGGTGACAAAGGCACGAAGAAAATAAAAGGCGGAGGCGCGAGAGAAGAGGAGAGAGAAGAGCCTCTGGTTTTATCCGTCAAACCGGTTTAGCCGGGCCATTTATTAGCCAATGAAAATTACCATTCCATCCGATCCAGCACTCACGATTGCGCCTGGTAATGAGTAGATTATCCAATCAGGGACGAGGTTCTAATTGTGAACCTGATGTTCGCCTGGAAGTGAGATTCTCAACGGATAACACCAGAGGCTCTTCTTTTTCTTCTCTCCCCATTCCTCTCCCCTCTTATTTCTTCGAGCCTCTGGAACCCTGGGTACGAGGATGTCCTCAGTTTTTGTGATATTCCTTTGTGCCAAACGAAAGTAACAGTTTCCAGTCAAAATTTGTAGATAGTTTTTATCCATCACAAGAATACGGTGCATGATATTAGCACGATTTTGAGGTAAATATGAAGTATAATCCACCCGAATTATAACTAGGGGCAAGATTATGATTAGTACCATAGCTGTTTTAAATTCTTGTCCACGATACTTGGACTCGATGGGAGGATCTTTGTTGACGTGTTTTGTCTCATTAGCATAGTTAGCAGAAATTGTGCTCCACCCAAGAAACGTAAACATTCTGTAAATCGTCGAAACCGTCGCATTTAGTTTGTTTGTATTACTCTGTGCAATTCTTGCCACACAAACCATATAAACCCTTGTAAAAGGTATAACTTTTGTATACTTTTCACGTGAAACTTGCCCTGATAACTGAATTGGTATTCTTTTGCCCGCCGTGCAGTGATGATAATTGTTTGTTTATCGAGGTAGTGAATTTTTAATTATGCTAATAAGACAAATTGTAAGCTATGTCCTCGGCAAAGACCCATCCATGCAACTTGGAGTAATAAACCGCCCAGCAAAGTTTGTAAAAATTTATGAGAAACACAACTCGCAAGGACATAAGGAATGAAATGAAATAGTGGCCGGAATAATTTTTTCTATTTTAAAATCTTTTTCAGTTTTAAAATGCTTTTGTCAACTTGTTTATTATTTATTTTTATACAATTCGCTAACTTCGTATAAAAAGGGCTGGAAAAATCTATATGACCCAACAAAAGTGATTTTATTAGTATTACTATCAAAATTCCAAACGAATTCTGGCTATTTTTTCATCCTCAAAGTTTGACATTTTCACCGATATATTTTCATTTTTGCGCTTTGGGTGAGGTTCCGTGAGCAAAATGTTGAAAATTATTTGTTGCCCATTTTTGCACCTGAATGGCTTCCCGTGTTCAGCGCCAAAATCTGATTGGTCTAAATGGATAGGATGATGAAGCAAAAACCATTGAGATACAGGGCTGCAAATGCATTTGCACGCGCATTTTCATGAGGGCGGTTTTATAGTTGGCCGCGTATTTTGATAATAATGAGGCAAAAACAAGACCTTTACTCCTTTAGTCCAGAAACGTATTAAAGTCGTTCTAATCCAGTTATAAAGCGCGCATAGATCATTATGTTTTGGAATTATATGAAAATAGCAAGTGAGTCAACCTTGGTACAAATTGCAATTGTTACGAATGCGTGTCAGTTCTGTTCGCCTCTTTGTATGCGAGAAAAGCAAAGCACAGCATCTATATCGTTCATCCAACATCGATGAAGGCAGAAAGGTGGAAGATACCCCTGTAAAACGAAAGGATTTCCATATATCTTCCTGACAAAAATGCCTTATTTTCAGTCAATATATTGTGATGTGTCTGAGAGCGTACATGCGACATGAACGGGTATATATATAAAGAGTGAATAGCTGAAAGAGCAGGTTGAGAAGTAGGACTTTTCTATTCGCTTTATGGGTCCTTGAAATATTGAAAAAAATATTCTGTAACATACAATCATTGTAGAGATATCAAATAACGGCATTCGTTGCACTCTATAAATAAAGTATTATACATACAGAGATATTTCAAACTTGTATTTACATGATTACGAGTGAGGTTGTACAGTGCACAACTCTCCCTAACACTAAACGTAAGGCGGTTCAATGGCTGACTAAATTTACAAAGAAAAGCAAGACACTAACTTTGTGCAACGCTAAAACACTTTGTTCTTAGTCAAGAGTTTATGTTGTCAGTTGTGTTTGTTTGTGATTAATAAAATAGTAATAACAGTGTTAATCCAAAGCGAGAATTGGGATTCAAATTAGTCTGCAGGGCAAGTTTTTGCCGCTTTTTTGAAATATTACGCCACAATTAGAAAAATTCCCTCATTTTTATACCACGCATTTCTTTGTGCAACCCTCGCCTAGTGTTATTGACAGTCCAGCATCCGTTTATACTTCAAGTAAAGGGTTTTTGGCAGCTACTTGTTTTCTCTCGCTGTGAAATTATAATAACATGCGTTGGTGATATTTTTCACAGGGAGAGAAAACCCCAAATGGGCAATACCCTGCTAGTCGGAGATTCCTTCCTTTCCTGGGAAGGAATCTCTGTCTGGTAAATGGACAAGCAAACAAACCGGCCTATTGTTTCTTAAAAACCAACTCGGTATGAACTTTAATCTCCACCGCAGGGAAGACTGGAGTCTCTTAATTAACTGACAAATGAAGTGGTGTTTAAATGGAAGCGAACGCAAGGGGATAAATTAGCCTAAATTGAGTAAACGGGTCATGTGAAAAACAAGTGAGCTGGTTGGCTATTTACCTCATGAATTATTCATGAGTTAGAGCAATAAACTCAACGTGCACTTCAGTATTATAGGCTGAAATAAACATGGGTTTACTTTCATCAGTTTGTAAAGAATGTTTACATAAAATTAAAGAAATGATTTAGAAAGCATGACTCGTTTTAGTTTGTCGTAGCAGGTTGTGTGTTTACCATTACCTGTACTTAGCGTCACTTGCCAGAAAAGTGTCAACGAGGTTGTGAATTATTCACCAGATTTCCCTTATACTTGCATATTTAGGAGATAGCAGGTATTGGAGTGCGTTTTACTCGGTTTCTGTTTAGTAAATATAAACAGCTAGAGGAACGACCACACCCAACGAGCTGCAGTCAAACTAAGTGTCGCCACACGTAAACATCAGCGAAACATGAAGACCTCGTTTGGAGTGGCTGTTTTCGCTGCTGCGTTGACTCTAGTCTATACAAGTAAGTGAATCAGTCGTACGGCTGTAGTATGTCCTCTTTCCGTACCACTTTTAATTCCATGCACCCAACATAGCTATTTAAGGAAGCGCGGAGCCTCTCGTTTCCTTTATTGAACGAGAAAAAACGTCAGTCTCGAACTTGATGTCTTTTAAAAAAGTCTCCATTCACGACATTTTTTGTGTTTTGTCTTTAACCGCGCTCACTGCGCAGTGAACTGTCTTACCAGGCACTATTACAAGTTTGCTGCTTTAACAAGAGCGCTGGAGGCCTTGCTAAATTACTGCTCGATGCGGTTGGAATTTTGAAACGCTTTAGAGTATTAAACTGGACAAAGGGGATGTACAAAAGGGTTTTAGTATAACTCAATGAAAATTAGTCTCTGTGCTAAGATCTATAGAAACCGTTGGAGAAATTAGTAGGTTTTCGCTCTGATTAACTAAAAGAGTAGTTTCCAAGGGGAAAAAGTCTTTAGATCTTAATCTAAATAAAAAACGATGATGAATATTCAGTGTTGTTTAACGCAAGCGAAGCATTTATTACTTTTCTGTTAAGCTTCAGATGTCTCGCATGCATGAACTAAGGCTCATGAACCCAAAATTGAATTACATAAGAAAATGACGGCCTTTAGTTTGCTTGAAAATCAGCAAATGTGATCTACACAAACTGTTTACAGTACTGCATGATAAGAAAACGTGTTGATTTTGTTGCTTAAAATATAACTTTTTTAACCGAACAGGAAATATATTTGCAAACAATTTATTAATGCTTTAGTTTTGACGCCATAGGGCCAATTAGAATCGAGTAACACTAACCAAACCATAAATTTGGAAAGCGCTAGCTATAAGGCCGCCCAAGTCTGTATGAAAAGCGCTTTTGCAAGCCATAGCATTTACTGTTACAGCGGTTCCCGGCCTGGTAAGCTCAGTGATTAAGTGCCGGCTACTGACTCAGGGTCTTAAAATAACTGAGTAGAAGGTGCTGCCTTTGTGATCGAAATCTTCACGTATTCTCGGATAATTAACGGGACGTTATTAAATCGTAGGTCAGTCTCCCGTCGGCCTCAAGTTTATCAGTAGCCGGCACTTAATCACTGAGCTTACCAGGCCGGGAGCCGCTGTTTAACAGTAAATGCTATGGCTTGCAAAAGCGCTTTTCATACAGACTTGGGCGGCTTTACCTTCGCGCTACCTTTACTGGAAGAGAGATGAAGTTAGACAATTGTGTTTTTACTTGTTTCTTTTTTCAGGGCGCCTTCCTCCATTCAGTGCCCTCAAACGCGTCTACCCTGGGAGACAGAAGGATGGTGGACTGTACACAGACGAGCAAATACTGACTTCAGTTAAAGCGCAGAACTTGACTGGTAAACTGAACAACACCTGCCCACTTCGCATTAGCATCATGCTGAACCTGATAAACTTCCATGCTATCATAAAAGTTCCACCAGGTATAGTTTATTATACAGCTATTTCAAAAAAGGTCGTCTCGGCGTACATGCTGCATTGTGCATTCAAAGACCGCGAGGTCCAGCAAATGCTGAAAACGTCATGCAGGGGAGTAACCAGCGGGAGGTTCCTCTCCCTCCCGTTTCCAAGGCAGAATAAAAATTAAAAAGAAAGAGCGAGCGTATTTCTTACTCTCATAATACAGGAAATAGCATTTAAGATACCATAAATTTTCAAAATTGCCCAGACTTGCCGCGCTGGTCACGCGCCTACAGCGAGCGATAATGAATTCCCCCATCACGAGTGAGCGCAACGAACGAGTGAGATATCGAGTTGAACACGAGAAGATAAATTTCATATCTCCAGGCATCCATGTATTATTTTATTTATTTTATAAACAATACTTGGACCTGGGCCCGGTTGTTCAAAGCAAGGATAAGCGCGTGACATGGAAATCGCTGATTGGCTGAGAGGCGATATCCACACACGTAAAATTAACGTATTTTTACGTGTGTGCAGATATTTCTCAGTGCTGGAAATCCTCGTAAAACACTGTAGTTTATAGAATAAATAATATATAAGCAGAAGGTTATGCGTACGACGCCCAGAAAACTTCGGAATTTGTTTTCTCTTCTTATTTACCTGCGAACCCTAGCCCTAGGTGAGTGAGAAATCGTCGTTTACCTGGGAACTTGTTTTCGAAATAGTTAGGGTAAGTTTTATGGTTCGGGTTACGGTTTGTGTCTGACTTTTCAGACCAAGGGCGATTTGACGATTTGTACCTCTTGGATTAGGCGCGTTAAAGGAAACCCCGAATGTTGGAACAAATTGCCGTTAAATTATTGGCAATATATATGGTCTAAATTGTGAATTTGTTGAAATTTGAAAAAAAGTCATTTTTGCGGGCGACGCCATCTTGGATGTGATGACGTTTCACGGCTGACCCTATTGTTACTCGACAAAAGAGCTATTGTTTTCTGACAATAGGGACTGCCGTGTGACGTCATCAGATCCAAGATGGCGGCGCTCACGAAATGGCTTATTCTAATATCGAGTTTTTCAAAATCCAATTTTTTCAACAAATATTCAATGGACGTTTTTCAGGAATGCAATCACGTAGTTGTACTGGAGGGCCAAAAATTGTTAATTCGTATATTTAAAGGCACTTGTACGAGATCGGTAGTGTTATTAGCAAAACCTGTTTGTAAATGCTATTTTCTACCTCCAATCGATTGTCGATCTTTCTAAAACAGCGTTTTTAAAGATAGCTTGCCATCCAGCATCCATGGCAACGCTTTTCCCATGGGGATCACGAGCTGAATTAATTCGTTTACGAAGTATTATATCAGCACGTGACTGTTTCTTGCAAAAGGCCTATGTAGGCCATGTTGCCAACGATTTAACGGCAATCTGTTCCAACAGCCGGGATTTCCTTTAAGGCTCCTAAGTTCAAAATGGTTCACTTACATATTATCCCTTTTCCATCTCCTGACAGAACTCGACACATCTCAGTACCTCACACAGACGTTTGAGGTGAAGGGAACTGAAAACGTATCAGTTAACATGTACTTTATGCTGGACAACAGTGGATTGACCAGCCACCTTAACCAGCAGTACGGGCTGCCTCTCGTGAGTAACAAGGTACGGGCTGCCTCTCGTTAGTAACAAGGTACGGGTTGCCTCTAGTGAGTAACAAGGTACGGGCTGCCTCTCGTGAGTAACAAGGTACGGGCTACCTCTAGTGAGTAACAATGTACGGGCTGCCGCTAGTGAGGAAGAAGGTACGGGTTGCCTCTAGTGAGTAACAAGGTACGGGCTGCCTCTAGTGAGTAACAAGGTACGGGCTGACTCTCGTGAGTAACTAGGTACGGGAATGCCTCTAGTGAGTAACAAGGTACGGGTTGCCTCTAGTGAGTAACAAGGTACGGGCTGCCTCTAGTGAGTAACAAGGTACGGGCTGCCTCTAGTGAGTAACAAGGTACGGGAATGCCTCTAGTGAGTAACAAGGTACGGGTTGCCTCTAGTGAGTAACAAGGTACGGGCTCCCGCTAGTGAGGAAGAAGGTACGGACTGCCTCTAGTGAGTAACAAGGTACGGGCTGCCTCTAGTGAGTAACAAGGTACGGGCTGCCTCTAGTGAGTAAGAAGGTATGGGCTGCCTCTAGTGAGTAACAAGGTACGGGCTGCCTCTAGTGAGTAACAAGGTACGGGTTGCCTCTAGTGAGTAACAAGGTACGGGCTGCCTCTAGTGAGTAACAAGGTACGGGCTGCCTCTAGTGAGTAACAAGGTACGGGTTGCCTCTAGTGAGTAACAAGGTACGGGCTGCCTCTAGTGAGTAACAAAGTACGGGCTGACTCTCGTGAGTAACTAGGTACGGGCTGCCTCTCGTGAGTAACAAGGTACGGGCACTGTGGCTAGGACGGATTTGTCTGTAGTTACATATATTTATTTGATTTTTACAATAACCAATACGAAACGCGCTCTGATTGGTCCGATTACAGATGCACAGCCACGGTTCAAGGTTCTTTATTTTTACACTATTTAAGGTACATGTAGGTTTGAAGTTTGACATAGGATTACTGCGAGAAAAGAAAATTAACAAAAAGTACTATATATGGCTTACAGGAATGGTGTGTAGTGGCCAAAGTAGCATTGAAGCTTTCGAGTTAGCCACTACCATCAGAATAAATATACGAGGACAGCTAGTTTACCAGAAATGATATCAGAACTTCATATAGTAAGGAAAATAATGAAAATAAGGAAAATAAGAAGAAAATACAGGTTTCAGTAATATATTTACATATTACATGTACATAATATGAAATAGACAGTAAATTTGATAACAGAAATATTAACAACGCTAGAGGGAAAAAAATCATAATTAAAATTAAAAGTGAAATAGACTTAATATATATTACTATATAACATTCTCATTGGTGTATATACTATGTCAGGTCTGATTATCAAGTAAGAATAATTTATATTTTTTCTTAAAACTACTTCGAGGTAAACATTTGAGATAATAAGGTATGTTTTCCCATATCACGTCATATTTGCAAAAAATCATTCCGTATTTCCCCTGTTAATGTTTGAATAAAACAAGTGCATATCATTTGGACATGCGCCTGGTCGTTTACAGCTGCGCAGATGACGTTAAAACGTGAAAATATAATTTCAAAGTACCCCACGAGACGTTGCCGAGAGCGTACCTACTGTTCTCTCCACATTTTGACGTTTCCTATCACATTGACGGGAGGACAGATGCACGGAAAATGTATATCTAATGTATATGCAAGTTTCAACATCTTACATCAGTTTTCACAGGCTTAATGCCGTCAGTTTTTGCATACAAACTTTTGACTGCTATCGTCAAACAATGTAAAATCTTGATGGTATCTCGTGCATGTTGCGTTCCAAGACAGAAATGCATTAAAGTGCCTATCACCCTTCTTGCAAATTTTATAGCTATCGACCTCCGAAAAGTTTTGAGTACTTCTGTGAAGAAAGTTTTGGTTTTCAGTGAATACTTTATGTTCTACGCTTGTTTGAAATCGTGTAAATTTGACCTTTCCTGACCCTTGACCGCGTAAGTAAAAGCCTGGGTCGATTCCTGAGTGACGTCATAGAATTAATTCAACTTTACAATAATTTGAATATATACTTAACCTGTTGACTAAAATAACTTTTTTCTTTACTAACTACTCGCAAACTGTATATATTCTCTATAAATCGATGTTGTTGTAACAAAAAGGCGCCATGTAAGATAATGCATTAATGAGATGACGTCTATACAGGAATCGACCCAGGCTTTTACTTACGCGGTCATGGGTCAAGAAAGGTCGAATTTACACGATTTCAAACAAGCGTAGAACATTGAGTATTTTCTGTAAGCCAACACTTTCTTCACAGAAGTATTCAAAACATTTCGAAGGTTCATAGCTATAAAACTTGCAAGAAGGGTTATAGGCACTTCAAATATAATTAAATGGTGTGTCCATTCTCGTCCCCAGACCCTTCTCATATTTTTTACTACGCATGCTCGACGAAAACGAAAGAAATTAGAGAAGGGTCTGGGTCGAAAATGTCGTGTGAGTATCCAATATCTGAAGGGATTCACTATTCCTCCACACCTTTGTTTCCGCTTTTTCTGGACTCCGTCTTTGAATCAGCGCAACATGCACGAGAGAACCATTTTTGAAATAGCTGTATGCGCGCATGCGTAGATTCTCATCTTATTGTTCACATTGACTCTTCAGGTGGACGAATTCATTGGCCGCACGGGGATAATGTTAATGAATATATCAAGCGGTGTTGATACCTGTACAGCCTTACTATGGGACGGATACGGATTCCACCAGGCTAGGAGTTTCATACGGCATACGAACCTCTCTCATATCTTCTTTTGGCAGACACCCAATGGTAAGTGTCAATACGGCACTCAATCCAATACTGCCCTATTAAGTATTGGTATTCTCTGGGGAGAGGAACATGTTGTGTCAAAGTGAGGATTGCTGGTGATCATAAATGCAAGACATCATCATACGTAAGACCATTAAAACAAAAACAAAATTATTACAGAGCCAATTACGGGAGCGAAGCAAGTAAAAACGCAATGAGCCAATCAGGAGCAAGTAAAAACACAATGAGCCAATCAGAAGCAAGTAAAAACACAATGAGCCAATCAGGGGCAAGTAAAAACACAATGAGCCAATCAGGAGCAAGTAAAAACGCAATGAGCCTATCACGTATTGAAGTAATTCGTGAATGAATTTACTTGAAGAAATCACGAGGAAGTGGTAATTCTCGCTAAAACGAAAAATGATTGTACGAGGGTCCAAAACAACGTTTCGTTTTAGTTTATATAGAACTTGATTGGCTGATAATTACAAACTATTCTTCACAGCCAATAGAAAAGCTAAGCAAATGCAAAACTAAAGAATTTTCGAATTACTTCAGTTTGACTCTCAGTCGAAAACTGCTGTAATAACACAACGTATCATGGATCGCTTTAAAGTATTTGTTTAGTTCATCCATAACAGCAAGTACGGTGGCCCGGTCAGGTTACCACGTTACCACGTTAGGCTCTATCGTGGTAACGTGGTAACCTGACCAGGCCCCCGTAAGCAAGAGACCATCCAAATTGCTTAGATTATGTTCCCAGTTGGGCCTTAATTCAATTGCAAATTTCAGATTTATAATTTTCTCGTTTATGCACAGAACCTTGCAGTATCAAGGTGTCGGGGGGAGAAAAAAGTGGGCTGTGTTTCACAGGAGACTCTACAGTGGAGCTCGACACGGGAGAGAAAATAGCCATGGAGGACCTGAAGATCGGCCAGCACGTGAAAACAGCCAATGATAATGGAGATATCTTCTACACACAGGTACGAAGAGAAAACAGAATTTTGATCATTCCCTGTTAGTTAAGAAAGTCTGCATATGTTGTTTATGGTTGGGCCAAACTATCGAACATTGCTGGATTGCAAGATACAACTTTGTTAGATGAAAATGATGGCAAAACGCTGTCAGACATTTGATCGATCATATAGAGCGCTTTTCAGGTGAGTGTAGTGAAACCAAACGCAAATTACCCACAGCCAGCCAATCATAGGAGCGAGTAATCACAAGTAACTCATAAATGGCTTCCCTGTGAGCCAATGACAAACCAAAGCAAAACCAATTTGCGTTTGGTTTTACTTTGGATTCTGATTGGTTGGTTTACTTTCTCAGCCAATAGGAGAGCTTAGTAAACGCAAAACCAAAACACTTCCGACACTCAATTGAAAATTGTTGTTCCAACATGGGATGACCAACTATCGACCAAAGTTGGATCGAGCAAAATTGGATCATGCAATCCATCAATGTTAGATGGTTTTGCTAGGGTTTTACATGCGAGTCAACAGACCGCTAAATTTCGAACATTTTCGAACTGCGTAATTCAAACTAATTATTCGTGTTAAATTAGTCACACGTAAACCTTACCCTAATTCTGCTATTGGGGCTATGGTCAGTTAAAACAATAAGTGTAAGTATAATGTAAGGGCGTGTTCATTTAACCGTATTCTGAAATAAGAATAGATGGAATAGTCTCTGGAAATCACTGGTTAAGGCACATCTCGCACTGTAAGCTACAAACCCTTGCTGACATGCATATGATATTCAGGATACAATTAGTATTCCAGTGGCTGAAACATCCCGATATAAGCGATTTGTAGTGACCATTCTGTGTATTCTTATTGCGGAATATGGTCAATCAAACGCATTCTTAGCTTGGAGTCTTCGAGTGTGCAAATATGCTCACACATGCGAAACGCTATTGTTCTAAAAATCAAATAATATGCCTTTCTTGATACGTTCCATAGACCCAATTCCAATCATTCTCGACCCCAGACCCTTCTCTTATTTCTTACTGCGCATGCTCGACGAAATCGTAAGGCTCTGGGAATTTAGAGTGCCCTGATTAGTGTTTTATAAAACAATACATTCTCGTTCCCAGTGCCTCCTCAACTTAACTGAAAAATCGGAGGCTCTGGTAAGACACAAATGGAGCAAGATTGTGATTGGCTGTTGAACAACGACTGCGCGAAGTTCAAAAAGTTAAAAACTTCATGCACCCGAACGGTCACCCTGTATCTCGATTTCCATTGGCCGAGAAAACGAGACGGTAAACATTGTTCATTTCCTATTGTTAACGGCAAGAGAGAAGAGAACGCTCGCTATCGCAAGTTGCGAAGCGGGAAAAATATAATAAATTCCCTTCTTCGAAGGTAAAAATCAAAGCATTCTTTAGGATAAATTAAGGTAGATTTATTGAACAGTAACTGCTGTGCAGTTCAGTAAAATAACAAAAGCCAAAGCCGGAATCGTATCAATATTTTGAATCAATATTATAAATATTTACTTCGCCAGCACCGATTGAAGGCGGATACAAGAAGAGATGCAAACAATGCCGTTAAATAAACCCGAGAGCTCGATACGTAGCATTTTCCTGGAATTTCTGTTATGTTTTTGTTTGTACAAAGACCACACTGCATAATATTGTTTTATTTCTGTGGTTTTTGAATTACACTGTAACGACCGGAAGTAAGATTTCCTACTGGCATGCGCAGTATCCAATGTCCTAGAATCTAGGACATCCGCTTTGTGTCTTACCAGAGCCTCCGATTTTTCAGTTAGTTGAGGAGGCACTGGGAACAAGAATGAAAACAATAAAGATGACGACATAACACGTGCATGCGTAATTTATTAATTTATTTGCATTTGAAGGGAAGAAAGCAAAATGGCGGACGAACACAAGCGTGTCTGAAGTTAGGTCAAATAATTTCGCCAAGTAACCGGAAAATTTCAATATTAACTATTGAAAATATTGTATTTTCCTACCTTTCTAATAACAAACTCTAACGCCAGTTCAAACATCGAGTTGTCCGCCATTTCGTTTCTGGAGTTTTGAGCATGCGCTGTGAGGACTGTAGCCAGATTTTGGCTACAGCACTGACATTTTGCTAGCATATAATAGCACTTTATATTGTTTGCTAACTATAATATAGTTTACTGTAGTATAGACCCTTTGCACGTTACGTCATAGCCGCCATGTTGGTGTACAGTTAACAATAGATTCTTCGTTAGCTTCTTTTGTTCTGTACACCAACATGGCCGCCATGCCCTTAGTCATTTGAATCTCTGGGGATTGAGTGCAAACCATCTATTTTTGTATAATGCAAATTAGGGCAGCCATATTGGAATTGCATTCTCGACCCCAGATCCTTCTCTTATTTCTTACTGCGCATGCTCGACGAAATCGTAAGGCTCTGGGAAACTCCAAATATGCAAATGAGGGTTGTAGCGTTAAAAGCAACGAAGTTAAAGCCATTTGAAATTAGAGAGATGTGTATGAGAAAAACAACTGAAACCTTCCTAGCCTTGCTTTCATGTATTTTCTGCATTTCAAATACGTATAACTCAACAGCAATTCTCCACATTGCTTTAAAACCAAGATAAAATGAGGTAAGAGAACGATTCCCCCATACATGGGACTCTTACAACGTTAGTTCCCCAAATGGCTATTTTAAGAACCGAAAGTTATTTTAGAACGTCATCTGATTGGTCAGCTTTACACCAATCATACGTCCTGCGAGAAAATCATCGCAGCTCACAACCAGTTCATGCTAGCCTAGCTAGCGCAACTGGTCAACTCTCAAAGAAAGGAATATCGGGTATCAGGTCACGTGGACGGTAGCGGTAAAAATAAACCTGGGTAGCTAAAAATAGCCACTAGGGGAACTAACGTAGCGGACGGGGAATCGTTCTCTTACCTCATTTTCTTTTGTTTAAAACTGAAAACAGCTTTAAGTGATCTTTTATGTGGTAGCATCACAGGCAACCCAAGCTCTAATTTCGAGTTGTCGGTGTGTTTATTTGTCAGTATATATGCTTTGTATGGGAACTACTATAAACGGGATAAAATATAGATTTTACCATTATTGGTAGGTTAAAAACAAATGAAATAAACATACCTTTGCTCTATCTGTTGTCCTTTGTCGTTTATTAGCGATTTGGGCTTTTTTTCCTTTTCGGATCTCCTCTAAAAAGCCCAAATTGCTACCAATAATGGTAAAATCTGTAATTTTCCCCGTTTATAGTAGTTCTCATACAAAGCCTTATACTGGCAAATAAACATACCGACAACTCGAAATTAGAACTTGGGTTGCCTGTGATAGCATTAGTTGCCCTTCCAACTTATGCAAATTAGGAGGCGGCCATTATGAAATTATGAAATTTGCCATTAGGAAAGTTGTCTATGGCGCATTGAAATAACTTGGGTTAAAGCTCATTTGATTGCGTCAATAGGTTGTGACGTTTCTAGACCACCAACCGAGATACAAGGGTCGATACTACATGATATTGACCGAGTCAGGCAGGCAGATAACCATGACCGAGTCCCATCTCATCTTCAAAAAGGAATTTCAAATCTCCAAAGCTGGTTTACACAAGAAAAGAGCCGTCTACGCCTCGAGAATCAGACCGGGAGACTTCGTCTATACCCAGGGCCCTGGAAATGCGGTTCTCCTCGCGGACAGGGTTGTTGGGGTAGCCTTGGGAGAGGGTAAAGGGGCATATGCACCCGTGACCAGCGAGGGCACTGTTTTGATTAATGATGTCCTTGTGTCGTGTTTTGCAGATCTTGCTGATCATGATTTGGCTAATTCCTTTATGGCGCCACTTAGGGCACTTTATAGCTTGGCACCAAATGTTTTAGGTGCTGGAGGAAGTTACATTCATGGTTACCTTAAAATGTTATTCCGTCCCGCCGGCGTCAAAATCCTCGGGCGAGATAAGTTCTACTCGGGCCCGTTCGAGGAAGGTCCCAGAAAGCCATGAATATCTTATAGGTTTTTTTTCGCTTCAGTAATTAATTTGCCAGTATTTAGATGAACACATTACATGCCACTGCTGTCATTTAAGCCGCGAATCCATATCAGAAGTCCCCCACCCCTCCCCCCGTGGCTATCTACTTGAACCAAACAAAGGACAATATAAATCAAACTTGTCCGATTAAACAACCCAGGATTAAAGGTAATGATTGGTTTGAACTTGTTGAATATCGATTTTGGGTTTTAAATGTTTTGTTTGATGAGGACCGATATATAATCGGGCTTCGAACTGAAGCCAGACTGTTAGTGAGAAAATATATCGTTTTTATCTGTCTTTCAGTAATACAAGAAATAGATACCAACAGCAGAGTGATGGTTTTTTCCGATTCGTACCATCACCCTATCACAAGTATTATAGCGCGTCGCCTGAAAATGTGCCGGTGCATTGCCCTTAGAGTCCATGGCCATAGCTGGCAAGAGACGAGATGAGGCCCTCCGGCTCGTCTAGCCAGATTTTTCCCAGTAGATTGTAAATGTGAATAAATAATAAAATCTCAAGCAGAACGCAGAGCTTCAGGGGATTCCCCCTCACCTGGACCCCCTCCGGGGCGCAGAACCCCCCACTCGTAAGATATTTCATCAACACTCGAAGATAAAATCCGTATCTCCACGCGGCCATGTAATAACCTCTATATATATACGGTTCTCGTTTACATAAACTGATTTTCTCCGCCGAAATAGGTCGTATCGCCAAAATAATTGAATTATACTCTATTCATCGACGTTATTTAAAGCAGTTCAATAAACGCGCAGCGGTATTTTATCAGATCTACAAAAACTCTGCCTGCGCCCTCGATCGTGTTTGTAAATCTGATAAAACACTGATGCTCGTTTATTAAACAGTACATAGCATTAACGCTACATGGTCAGAATTGCTTACAACAATAAAGATTAACAACATTATGACGAAAAACTGATGCAGTCGTGAAACTTGCTTCACATTTTCCTTAAAAGACCGCAATCAAAGATAGATTTGTTCATATGATTGGCACTTGAATTTAAGGGGTTTATAAGTGCCATGCATATGAATCTGAGAGAGGATTTGTTCAATTTCTGTAGAAGGGCTGCCTTAAGATGTTGATAAACTTTACAGTTCATGAGAAAGTGTACTTCATATTCAACTTCCTCTGGACAGAAAGTGCAATATCTTGTCTGCCTGAATAATGAAATAGCAGTTTATATATCGAACTCTTCCAATATCCAGTTCATGGTCACTTATCCTTAGTTTTGTTATGGCTTGCTTATGTTTTGTGTTCTTTACCGTTAACAGTTATTTTTTCACACCCGTAATCTGTGGGACCTAAGTTTGTTTTTATGTCTCTATCAATTCCAAACCTGCTCATCCCCCATCTCCCTCGCGGGCATAGGGGCATTTGACAACTTTTTAGCAGGATTTACCAACCCATACTTTTAGTTTTTTTTAGAAATCAATGCTTTTCAGTAGGATTCATGGAGACTGATAATATTATTTCTAACTTCACTGTCCAAGCACAGGTGCTATTATATTGTAGCATACATGTAACTTTTCCTTTAGCTAATAGCTATATCCCTTGTGAATATTTAGGATGTGTCGTTCAAAATGTGAAATAAAGTTATCTATCTAAATCTGCATGCAGTTCTATTCTCGATCGTGTAGCACTAATATTTGAAAAGGCAGCACTCTAGTGTTCATTAATTCTACATGTCATGAAGCGACCGAGTGAAAATGCCGATGCTGGCCTAGAACAACAGGAATCGGGCCATTTACTGCTATATTTGATGACATTACTTTTAACAGAATGCAATCTGGTAGGTTTACTTACAAAATGTCGGTTGAAATTATTTCACATGTCACTCGTCAGGCAATTGACGTGCGTTCCCCTTTTCGTAAAATGTGAGAAATTTCCATCCAGAGTCCTAGAAAAACTCAACATCTTGCCATTTCCATCGAAGAAACGTTGGGTTTCAGCAAAACTTCGCTTCCGTTTTGGCCAGTGTACTCGTGTGGTGTTCATCGTGTCGAATGAATCGCAGACTGGAGCCAGTGCCCGGCAGTGGAGGTCCTTCGGCTCCGACAAGGCCGGCACCAGTTGAAATATCCTGAGCCTGTTGGGAACGCTTTCCAACGAATGAAGTTAAATAAAACATGAAACTGTTTAGATTTGAGAGATGGCACTCCACATTTGAGAGAAATTTCCTCCGCGGCGGACTTTCTCTCCCCTAAGTCATCTCTCTCCTGGTCACCGTGGCCATCTTGTTTTCACTGTGTAGTTATGTAAACTAGAAGTTTCTAATAGAAAGTGAAGTGCTGCGAGGGGATGCATAGAGCTATTGTGTAGTGTATTGGTAATGATTTGCAAGTTTCTGTAGTTTTAAACAACTACAAGTAATAATTATTATAGATTGTGCAACCAATAGTTGATACATGTAATTTATGATAAAAAATAGGTACCCAGTGGGTACGTTTGTCTACTGCTTTTGTAATACAAATGTAAAGCTGAGGGCCCATCCGAGATTTTGGGTGGGGGTGCACCACCTGGGTCTGCAAGCGGTGACCCTATTTCAGACCAAAATATAAGATTTTGCATACTGTTTTTTGGAGCGGAGTGTACTGATCTGTCATTATAATATAATAATAACATAATATAATAATAATATAATATGGGCCGCGTCAGGCAAAAAGGGCCCGGACGACATAATATGTAAATGTCTTTTGAAATTCTACTGTTTTTTTTTATACTTGTGGTGCGATTACAATATGCATCGCGAGCGCCACATTGTGCTACTAACAAGTAGTGTTGATTTCATGAAATTGACCGGTGAAATCGAAGACGAAATTTACGATATTTTTACACGAGGGTGTGATCACAATTTTAGCAGGCACAAATGATTCCTTATCATCAGACGATTGTTTCAAGGTGTAACTTGTGCTATTGCTAAAATCATATAATGAGCTACGGGGAGTAGAATGACTGCCAAAAAGTGATCATCTTGTTCATCTTATTTATTTTTTACTCTTTAATGCCAGTAGGTATAAATAAATGTCATACATCAAAATCATCCCCTCTGACAGGATTCCTAATTTTTGTGGTCATATTTGTAATCGGGCCCTTGCATCAAAATCACGTAAATTTCACCCCAGATTTTTGTTGTCAATTTCTTGAAACTGACATTTATTGTTAGGAATGAAATGTAGCGCTTCTCGTCAAGAATACAATACAATCTTCAACCTGTTATTAGGAACACCGTTGTAGGAATTATTTAACTTGAATGTCGTCCGGGCCCTTTTTGCCTGACGCGGCCCATATAATAATAATACAATAATAATATAATACAATAATAATATAATACAATAATAATATAATACAATATAATACAATATAATACAATTAGTAATGGGCTCCTGATACAATATAATACAATATAATACAATGTGATATAATACAATATAATACAATACAATATAATATAATATTATATTATAAACTAATTGAGATTTTGAGACGCCGATACCGAATTATATTGCCGGCTAGTTGGGAGAAAATATATTCCGTATTGGGCGGAGTCGCGCAATATAATTCGGTATCGGCGTCTCAAAATCGCAATTAGTTTTGTATCACGATTCAACAATTAAGTCGTGAATTGTTAAAAGAAAGAAGAGAATGAAGCACCAAACTTATGCTGATCGTAATTTCAATTCTCAAAAGCGCCTTAGTATATCTATGGCAACGGTTTCACGGCTTGAGTGGCGAAAACTTTCGCGACGTGTTTTGAAATCTCTTCAAAAATTGTGAAAATTGTACTTTTAGCGGATAAGAGTGTTAGATTTCTGACGCAAACTACAATGCCAACCTTACCTTTAGGATTGAATAATTCGTATCTTGTAATTTACAGTGTTTTGAAGGTGAAATTGTAGAAATCTTGCTGTTGAACAAACGACTTTTGAACTTGACCTGGAACCCATGTAACTGCAAGGGCTCGCGCAAGAGCCAATCAGAGGCTGGTATTCTGAGACGCCAATACCATGTTATATTGGCGTCTCAAAAGTAAACAAAATGATCAGTGAATCGTGATACTATATTATATTATATTATAATAATATAATAATAATATAATATAATAATAATATAATATAATAATAATATAGTATAATAATAATATAGTATAATAATAATATAATATAATAATAATATAATATAATAATAATATAATATAATAATAATATAATATAATAATAATACAATAATAATATGATACAATATAATACAATTAGTAATGGGCTCCTGATACAATATGATACAATATATTATCCTATAAATATTATATTTCAGCCAATCAGAGCTCAGCTTTACTATGAAATACAGGGCGGTATTTCATGGTTTTTCTATGAAATACAGAGCGGTATTTCATAGCTAGGTCAAGGCCAATCAAAATGCAGGAAATTTCGCGCCATTTCTTTATCAGCCAATAAGAATTCACCATTTTGAATACATAATTAGTCTGCAGACGTGCGCGGCCGCCACTCGAAATTTGTGTTTTCCGGCAAGAAAATTTGCAGTCTATCGTCCGGTAAGCTACTTTGTTTTCGTAATGAATCTTTTCGTAAATTTGTTATTTATAGGATAATATGGTTATTTCATGGTTTTCTATGGAATACTGGCGAACATTTCACTCGAAATTCATATTATTTTGGTATACAACTCGCCTAAAGGCTCGTTGTATACTAAATAATACAAATTTCTCGTGAAATATTCGCCCGTATTCCATAAAAAAACATGAAATAACCAGTAAATATAATATAAGACTACTCGAAGCTCCTCATATCCTCGATCATTCTATTCCAACCCTGCTCATTTCAACTGATTTCATTTTAGCATGAGTCGAAATTTCATACTGGGTTATTTTTCAGTTATTTCGGATGTCAAACTTAATTACTCATGCAGTTTGGTCTGCATGTGCTTTGCATTTGTTTTTATTATTTGAGAATTTAACAACGACATTTATGTATTATTTAATTTAAGGGTTTAATAGGGACTGGCGTGCGTGTTGTATTGACAAATACAGGCACGCGCTGACTGTACGATGAACGAAACTTAATGAATACTGACAAATACAGGCACGTGCTGACTGTACGATGAACGAAACTTAATGAATACTGACAAATACAGGCACGCACTGACTGTACGATGAACAGAAAGTAATGAATACTGACAAATACAGGCACGCGCTGACTGTACGATGAACGAAACATAATGAATACTGACAAATACAGGCACGCACTGACTGTACGATGAACAGAAAGTAATGAATACTGACAAATACAGGCACGCGCTGACTGTACGATGAACGAAACATAATGAATACTGACAAATACAGGCACGCGCTGACTGTACGATGAACGAAACATAATGAATACTGCATGAGGCCGAATGCAGTATGAATAACTGCATTTCTAGATATCTCGTATTGGACGTCACTCGTAGTGCTAATAAGACGTTAAACTGCAGGGCCAGTACTACATCAAAGATAGATATAGGATCGATTTAATTGAAGTCAATATTTCGACTAGAAAAAATAGTCTTCCCAATATCTTTGACGTGGTACTGGCCCTACAGTTTAAAATGTCTTAAATTTTGAGTTAAGTCAGCAAGTGTCTGTATTTGTCAATAAAGCAAACTTTAAAGACTAGGCCCGATTCAAACGTCGAACTTTTCATGCGCCGAACGCAATTCAAACAAAAGATAATTAGGCGGCTTCTTCTAATCAGGTTCGGCGCATGGAAAATTCGACGTTTGAATTGGTCCTAACTTTTAATATTCCAACCGAGCGCACAACGTGCTGTGGTCACCAATAAAGCACTGTCATTAGCCAATCACCTGCTAGGATTTTGTACTGTACACGAAGTTGGAATATTAATCACCAATAAAGCACTGTCATTAGCCAATCACCTGCTTGGATTTTGTACTGTACACGAAGTTGGAATATTAATCACCAATAAAGCACTGTCATTAGCCAATCACCTGCTAGCATTTTGTACTGTGCACGAAGTTGGAATATTAATCACCAATAAAGCACTGTCATTAGCCAATCACCTGCTTGGATTTTGTACTGTACAC
Source organism: Actinernus sp. WN-2022 (assembly GCA_030867875.1). NCBI lineage: Eukaryota > Metazoa > Cnidaria > Anthozoa > Actiniaria > Actinernidae > Actinernus > Actinernus sp. WN-2022. Next base: position 33,393,304 of record JAOWCC010000019.1, read on the forward strand.
GAAGTTGGAATATTAATCACCAATAAAGCATTGTCATTAGCCAATCACCTGCTTGGATTTTGTACTGTGCACGAAGTTGGAATATTAATCACCAATAAAGCACTGTCATTAGCCAATCACCTGCTTGGATTTTGTACTGTACACGAAGTTGGAATATTAATCACCAATAAAGCACTGTCATTAGCCAATCACCTGCTTGGATTTTGTACTGTGCACGAAGTTGGAATATTAATAAAATGTAATAGGTTATATGGACCGTATCCTGCCGACATATAGAGCGAATTTCGTAGGAGTGGTACAAACAGACGGCATGTCCGCAGCCTTACCGTAACTCTGTAATTTGATTGGATAAGAAAGACATAAACAATAGGGAAACCATTTCAGTGTCACGGCATGTCGTAAAGCAGATTTCGCATGAGTGGGACAAACTACGGCATGTCGGTAGCCCTACTCTAACCGTGCTATACCGTAACTCTGTAATTTGATTGGATCAGCAGGACAAAAACAAAGGGAAACCATTTCAATGTCACGGCATGTCGTACGGTAACCGTGCTGTAGTCATTGCTGTAGTTTGTCCCACTCATACGAAATCTGCTCTAAGTCGCGTCATTACCGTAACTTGCACAATCATACGAAATCCACTCTAAAGTCTATGTCAAAATTCATAATTTAAGGCTGATTCTCATATGATCGCTGACGATCGCTGGATCGTCCAAATCACTCAACCGAAGGATCGCTCACGATCGCTGGCGATCGCTACCATTTGTTCACAGTGCGTGTGAGTTGGATGGACTGTCAAGTTCCCGATTTCCCAGATTTGAAACTGACGCTTTGTGCTCGATGTGCATAGCAAGCCAGTCTAGATTCATAAACTCGACTGGCATGGGAACAGAATCTCTTCCTGAACCCAACGGAATGTTCTTTCTCCGTTTGGGGTATCTTCCATACGCAGTCCTGATATGTTTTCCTCTACAGCAGCCGGTGTAATGTTGAACTTTTCACTGATTTTCGTCCACACATTCAACTTCTTGTACTTGTCTTTATATTCTCTGCTGTATTTGTTATAAAGGCATTCGTATTTGCGCAGCTCTTCCATAAACTCTTCCGTACTGCAGCCCGCCATGTTCGAAGCTGAGTGAACAAGTGAATGCACGAGCGACAACAACACAACAACAAACCGTTGCCATGGGCATGGCGTTGAAGTTTGGATCTAGGAAACATTGCATTGTGGGATGCCACAGGATCGCTCGATCGCCGAGAAGTGTTCTCATATGATCGCTGACGATCGCTGACGATCGCCAACGATCGCTGGAGTAGAACCTTGCTCTACTCCAGCGATCGTCAGCGATCGCGATCGCTGACGATCGCTGACGATCGCTGGATCGCTAGAAGTGTTCACATATGATCGCTGACGATCGCTGGTCAAATTTTGGACGATCCGGCGATCGTCAGCGACCGTCAGCGATCATATGAGAACCAGCCTTTAAGGACCGGTCATTATTTAATGGAATACAGGGTTGGATAAAAACGTTGGATAAAAACTCCGTCTGATATTTTTCCAAAAAAAAAAAAACTCCGTATGAGTTTTCCCCTTAATTTTTCATATCTCATTACATAGTTGATTAAAAAATCCCATAACCCCCCCGTAGGTTTTCCTGAAAAGAAATTCATACCCGTACGATTTTTATCCAACCCGGTACTCCCCTTAAATTATAGAGAGCTTAAGCAACGACGACGGCAACGTCTAGGACGACGGCATGACACAATAGACTTAATTACAAAATACAATAACTTCACATGAAAATGCACGCAGTCAACTACATTTCAACCGTTGTCTGCAAAAACACAACGTGAAAACTCCATATTCTACGTTGACAAGAGAACGCAAACGGTCGAAAGTAAATCACTCTATGCTTATCATATTTTTCGAAGATATGGATGTGAACAGTAATTAAAGGCGAACGAAGGAAATAGTAAACATCATATTTCGGGAGAAAACACTTTTCTACGTCCCGTCGTCACTGCCGTCCCCGTCGTCGTTGCTTAAGCTCTCTAATGACCGGTCCCTAAAACCCCATAATCACCCCAGACGCTTTGCGGCAGTTGTTAGTTTTTGTTTTGAAAATCGACCTATTGTTTGATATGTGCTCTGATGCCAATTTTCGACTCCAACAAAATAACGGCGACAAACAGGGTACTCGTCCGTAAAACGTCTTGGGTGATCGTGAGACACTAAGAGCACAAGCAGCCTCAATCCTCATCCAGTAATTGCTGATTAGCTAGCTGTGGCTCTGGTAGATTTTTCCATGCAGTCAATACTTCCCTTTCCGGGGTATTCATAAATTCTTCGAAAACCTGCCACCTAGATTTATCTGTGACAAACAGGTACTTCTTGCCCTTTCCTAGATACTTGAATAGATACGGCCCCATTACTAACGACTGGCAAAAGCGCGCTGCGGCTGCAATATACAGCATGTCGATTTCAGCTGATGAGAGAGGAAATTCTGATTGGTAGCTTGCGAGAAAGTGACTAGTGGCGTCGATGGCACTCATCCGGGTATTATGCGACAAGTTCATGATGTAAGAGAGTGCAATAGCAATGTCTAGGACGCGATAGGAGTTCTCAATATTATTGAAGTCGATGAACCCGCGTATAAATGCTCCACCTTCTGGCTTTGTCTGCACAATAATATTTTGTTCATTGAGATCGCCGTGTATGATCTGCGACTCTAAGCTGTCTAGTTTAGGCAGCACTTCAGCCTTGAACCTCAGGCATATCGATTCGACGAGCTGTCGTCTTTGTTTGTTTTCCACTTCATGTAGAATGTTCCCCACTATAGCAGGCACGCTCCTTAAGCCCCAGTAAAAGTCCTTACGACTGACTGAGCATACGCGTGGAGGCATTCAACTCGCTGAACTCCTGTTTCGGTAAGAACGTATGTACATGTAAAAATGTCGTCCGATCACAAGCAAAAGCAACAGCGAAAATAACTGGTTCTTATGAGTAACAATAGTTCAATTCATAGTTCTTGAAAAGTAACCAAGCCTTAGCCTCGCATGGAGGATGGAGTTAACCCTGCTCTGATACAAAACCTCTTTTTATGAATATGGATAGAGTTTGATTATCATGCTAACTAGATACAAGCCATGGAGACTGGAGTTGACCCTGCACTGATACAAAACCTCTTTTTATGAATATGGATAGAGTTTGATTATCATGCTAACTAGATACAAGCCATGGAGGATGGAGTTGACCCTGCACTGATACAAACCCTCTTTCTATGAATATGCGTACCCTGCGTGCACTGCGTACCCTGCGTGCACTGCGTACCCTGCGTGCCCTGCACCCTGCGTTTTAATCCGTCCGTCGCCGGCCTTCTTCCTTTCCTAGGAAGATGGGAAGGAGGATTCGAAAAAACAGCGGAAACGACCCTAGAAGAGCTCAGAGGTACGAATAATCACAACTAAAACGTTGTAGGGTGAAGTCGTGTATTTATTTGTCTAACATACATGTTTTGGAAGGATTTATAATATGAACTATTCAAGCGATATTTGTAAGCGTATAAATAATCACGAGATTGGGCTGCCTGTGGTTTGACCGTGACAACGCGTCAACGCGTTCGCGTTGACTGTCATCGTGTAAGGTAGATTACGTGGTAGGGTATTCTGCAGTCTAGCCGGTATAGATATACGAAGCGAAGCTGAAATTAATCGAATCAGGTAAACATTAAACTATCTTCGATCGGTCTTTCTGAACTTTACTCATCGATCACATCAGAAAAAAAATATGTGAACGTTGGGCAAAAATCCACTAGAAACAACGTATAATCGCCTCAGGTTATACCCTATAATATTTATTCACTTATTGCTGATATCCTAAACAGCGATTTTGAGCACAAAGTTCAATATGTCAGACTGGGTTCAAAACTAATGGTGATTGTAAAGAACTGAAGCCGATATAAAACTAGCAAAACAAAATCAAATTCCAACACCAGTTAGCTGAACATTGTATAATTTAAGTACAATTGATGTAAAGCTCGACTCACCTGGTAAAATTCTCTCTGTCGTCGTTTTCAGTGATTTTGAGATACCGAGAAAGGAAGGACACGTGTAAATAGTTTCTTAATAGTTTCTTAATTTGACCATCTATGTTCCATTCATGCAGTGCATTTGTTTCTAAATTATGCCTTTTAGTTTTGAAGATATTTAATAACAAATTATTTTTAATATTGAGTTTTCTCTCCAGAAGAGGTGGCTGGCAGCAGCCCCCACCCCCCCCCCCCCCCCCCCCCCCCCCCCCCCTACCCTACCCCAAAATGGGTCCGTCGAGAGGGCATGTGTTTTGACCTAGCTGCTCCCTAACAATAGATTCTTCGTTAGCTTCTTTTGTTCTGTACACCAACATGGCCGCCATGCCCTTTGTCATTTGAATCTCTGGAGATTGAGTGCAAACCATCTATAAACCGATTTCTTTTAATACGTCTTTGGAATAGACCTTTTTAATTTAACATATTTTTGAACTTCGTACGCTCGGAATGTTGAAGGATGATGAAGCATGCGTGTCCGTGAACGGTTTCAACATCAATTCCGGGGGGTTCAACATCTGTTCGATATTCTATTTATATACTACGGCCCAAAAACTATTTCGGAGAACCACGATGTCAAACGGTTTCAACACTGATCGGCTTCAACAAATGTTGCACCGATGGATTTGAAAAGATGTTGAAACCGTCTGACGAACAGTCATGTGTTAATTAACTAACTGCAGGATACAAAGCAAAGAAAGCAAACTACAAGCCCCCGTGACGACCTAAAGAAAAAGCCGAAGCAAACAAAGAGAATGATAGAATTCACAGCAAACTAATGACTACTAAACAGATGACTACTCTGGCACAAAACAATAACAAGGATAACGAAAATAAAAAAATGTCAAATCGCCACCCGCAATGCTGGCTAAATAAATAAATCGCTACCCGCGATAGAGTGAAATAACCCGTGAAACAAAAAATTACAGTCAGAATCTACAAAAGAAAACAATGGAATTAGTGTCTTAATAGTGTATATTAGTCTACAAGGGCAGGTTTAAAGTACAGGTCACAATTCACAGGTCAGGTCACAGATCAGTCACTTCTTGTTACCTGTGAACCCTAGCTCTAGGTGAGTGGGAACCCGTCGTTTACCTGTGAACTCATCCGATGGTTAGGGTTAGGTTTGTGGTTAGGGTTAGGATTTGTCTTAGAATTAACAACCTGACCTGTGAATTGTGACCTGTACTTTAAACCTGCCGGTCTACAACGACAACGATTTATTCACACTCTGTATACTACTAAATATTTTACAATGAATTAGAATTGACAAGATAGAGAGCTGGGATGCCAGAAGTAGCTTGGATAAAACTAATCGAGTCTGGCACCCCAAAAATGTAGTAAATTATATATGAAATTACATGTAATGGTCAGATAAGAAAACACGAACAAACGAATAGACAAAATTTAGGTATAGTAAGTAACTATTTACGTCTCTATGGTACAAGTCAGAGGGGGGAAAAGGATACACATACAAGCTGACAGGAAGATCTAAAATTGTAGTTATATTTATACGAGAAGACTATTAATATTGATTATTGAGTCAAAATCGATCTTCTGTTCAAATACAGTTTAGTTAGAGGTTTGTTATCACAAACATAAGTAGCAGAATATAGATGAAATACGAGTAAACTTTAGATTTTAGTCAGAGCTCTCAAAAAGCCCGCCTTATTGGTTGCTGACCGCATAGTAAAATCACTCTAGTAAATAATGAAGCGCTACCCGCGATACTGATAAAATAAATAAAAGAATTGCTTCGAGCATAAATAGTGCGGCCCAAATGTGCGTGCATGCGACTCTGAAAACAAGAATCGAAGTGCGCGATATACCGAGGAGCATGAAACTGAAACTTGTACGCGACACATACTGTAAATTCGGCGAAACCCCGCGACAGAAGTCCACAAAATATAAATATAATACATCAGTTGCGGCTACTGAGAACAACAACGAACAGGTTTCCACGTGGAACGGAAACCTGTAAAATGAACTGCGAGAATTAGAAATTTAATACCGGAAATAAAACTGTAAAGCCAAAAAGTATGAAACGCTCGCAGTAGAAAATATCGAAGCAGCGGCAAGGAGAGGGTGGCGAGCAGAAATAATGAGTTTTAGCATGGCAATAAAACAGCAAAGCAGAGGATTAAAACATTTCTCGCCTCCGGATTAGCTCCGGTCTGCTGTACGGGAGGTCCCGGGTTCCGCAAACACATGCCTTTGTCTGACATTCGCAAACGTTACACCGTTCGCGTCTTCTCGGATCAGGATATTAAATCGTAGGCCCCTACTGTGAACGCAAACAAATCACTTGCAGTGACCACCCTCGTGGCAGTGGATATGCTAGGGGCGGTTTAGGCAAAACTTTGTCTTTAAAATTATTAGCTCACAAGTAAATGAATGATCTTCTCCTTACTTTGCTGACAGTTTTCCTTTTTAAAGAATCGAAATAGGTAGCCCGAGGAAACATCCGCTTCTCATTGCGGTTCGGCTGTTTTCTCAGGCTACGAAATCGGTTGAATAGAACGTGAGATTTTTGAATATCAAATAATTGCTGTTGTCACTCGCCGGTCTGAGCAAAATTCAATTTCTGCGCTAGAATTCAAGCAAAATTATGTATTTTGGGGGGTAAATAGTACCCTGGGTGCCAGAGGTTCTACTGCCCTCTCTAAGCCAAAGTTTAGCCTTCTCATCGATCCTAAACTTTGGCTTTAATAGAGAGGGCAGTAGAACCTCTGCAACCCAGGCCCAGGGTAGGTAAATAGCTAAATAAGATAAAATATTGCTGCATTAGCAGTTTCCAGTAAAAAAAAAGACGATTAATAGTGACACAAATTTCGCTGAGAACTTCACAAGCGATTTGTCAGGTCAACAATTCTGCTGGACCTCTCGGTGCATGGTATTAATTTTGCTCCTGCATGGCTTGACGGGAGTTTCGGATGAATCCGGTATGGATGGTATTAGAGAGTTTGTTTGGGCTTCGTCTCGTGTGTAGCTGTGATTCCACGCCGGTTTCATGTGCATACAAAAGTAAGATAATTATCCGACTGTACGCTGCGAAAGTTTGAACTCGATTCGAAACCATATGAGAGAGTTTATTAAAACAGTGTACCCCAATTAGCAATACCATGCTAACTGAGGGAGCATGTTGCTTTGAGCTGTCCGCGACCGTAATAATTAAACACACACTGGACATTTGTGGTTATAAAAACAGTTTGTCCCTCTCAAACCAAATTCCTCGGTAGAGCTATTAACAACTCAAAGTTTCGGCCAAGTGCGAACAGACCAAATTCAGTAAACTTGCAATTGTAAGGAAATGACTGATTAACGGCAATGTTCCTCAGAAACTATTTTCGTCGTAATAAGGACGTTGCATGTTTCTCGCACTACTCTTGTCAATCCACACCTGCCACATGTTGCACAAAACGTCATGCGCATGCGCCTTTGATGAGCTGGTCGCGCGCGCCTCCCCAGTTTCCCACCGAAACTAAAAGAAAACAGAGGAAATCACCCATGTCCTATTAGTAATAGCTAGTGTTCCTATGTCCTATTAGTAATAGCTAGTGTTCCTATGTCCTATTAGTAATAGCTAGTCAGTGTTCCTATGTCCTATTAGTAATAGCTAGTGTCCCTATGTCCTATTAGTAATAGCTAGTGTCCCTATGTCCTATTAGTAATAGCTAGTGTTCCTATGTCCTATTAGTAATAGCTAGTGTTCCTATGTCCTATTAGTAATAGCTAGTGTTCCTATGTCCTATTAGTAATAGCTAGTGTTCCTATGTCCTATTAGTAATAGCTAGTCAGTGTTCCTATGTCCTATTAGTAATAGCTAGTGTCCCTATGTCCTATTAGTAATAGCTAGTGTCCCTATGTCCTATTAGTAATAGCTAGTGTTCCTATGTCCTATTAGTAATAGCTAGTGTTCCTATGTCCTATTAGTAATAGATGGTGTTCCTATGTCCTATTAGTAATAGCTAGTGTTCCTATGTCCTATTAGTAATAGCTAGTGTTCCTATGTCCTATTAGTAATAGCTAGTGTTCCTATGTCCTATTAGTAATAGCTAGTGTTCCTATGTCCTATTAGTAATAGCTAGTGTTCCTATGTCCTATTAGTAATAGCTAGTGTTCCTATGTCCTATTAGTAATAGCTAGTGTTCCTATGTCCTATTAGTAATAGCTAGTGTTCCTATGTCCTATTAGTAATAGCTAGTGTTCCTATGTCCTATTAGTAATAGCTAGTGTTCCTAAGTCCTATTAGTAATAGCTAGTGTCCCTATGTCCTATTAGTAATAGCTAGTGTTCCTATGTCCTATTAGTAATAGCTAGTGTTCCTATGTCCTATTAGTAATAGCTAGTGTTCCTATGTCCTATTAGTAATAGCTAGTGTTCCTATGTCCTATTAGTAATAGCTAGTGTTCCTTTGTCCTGTTAGTAATAGCTAGTGTTCCTATGTCCTATTAGTAATAGCTAGTGTTCCTATGTCCTATTAGTAATAGCTAGTGTTCCTATGTCCTATTAGTAATAGCTAGTGTTCCTATGTCCTATTAGTAATAGCTAGTGTTCCTATGTCCTATTAGTAATAGCTAGTGTTCCTATGTCCTATTAGTAATAGCTAGTGTTCCTATATGTCCTATTAGTAATAGCTAGTGTTCCTATGTCCTATTAGTAATAGCTAGTGTTCCTATGTCCTATTAGTAATAGCTAGTGTTCCTATGTCCTATTAGTAATAGCTAGTGTTCCTATGTCCTATTAGTAATAGCTAGTGTTCCTATGTCCTATTAGTAATAGCTAGTGTTCCTATGTCCTATTAGTAATAGCTAGTGTTCCTATGTCCTATTAGTAATAGCTAGTGTTCCTATGTCCTATTAGTAATAGCTAGTGTTCCTATGTCCTATTAGTAATAGCTAGTGTTCCTATGTCCTATTAGTAATAGCTAGTGTTCCTATGTCCTATTAGTAATAGCTAGTGTTCCTATATCCTATTAGTAATAGATGGCGTTCCTATGTCGTATTAGTAATATATGGTGTTCCTATGTCCTATTAGTAATAGATGGTGTTCCTTTGTCCTATTAGTAATAGATGGTGTTCCTTTTTCTTATAAAACTTATGCACTTTCGAGATCTTGAAAAGCTGCTAACTGCACTCGCGTTCGGCTCGTGCATCCACAGCTTCTCCAGACCTCGAGCGTGCATTATTTATAGGACATGGAGAACCATCGTGTGATTGTTAAAAAAAAAAAATTTAGGTAAGTCTAAAAGCGGAGCTCCCGATTATCTGAACTGAGGTAACGAAAAAAACGATAAATTGCATAAAGAAAACAGAGATAAAACGTAAAATTAACTAGTAGAATCAAGGAAAATCAGTGCAAAAGGTATAGAATAAAAAAGAAGATAACAGATCATGAAAAAAGAAAGAACAAATTATCACTAGCTACTGGCCAAGGTTTCGATCCGGTCCGCCTGGTTACAACAATGCGCGCGCAGGTGTAGCACTTCTTCAGGCGAGTGAAACCGGAAGCGAGGGAAACCGGAAGTCAGCCATATTTTTCCTTATTCGGCACATGGCTATGGTGCTCCGCTCGCTTTCGGTCCGAGAGCCGGGAGCTCCGCTATCAGAAATATCGTCGTAAAAATTGGGGGGAGGGGGGGCACTTTATACAGCACGGACCAAATCCCCATTTTACATCTTTAAAATATGAGGTTTTAAGGATCATAACAATAATAATAACTTTATTTCAGTGTCAATGTGTTAGCTGTTCAGCTAATGGGGCACACTTTAACAAAAGATAGAGTAAAATAAGATAAAAAGGAAAGATATATCCTACTATAACTATAACTAAATCTATTATAAAATCTAAAAAATAATATGCAGAACTGATTATATCATGAGCTGCATAATTTGCAGCAGTTAGACTAGGCCTAAGCGTTGCCGGTCCACATAAACGGCCCTAAGTATCTAATTGAATGCTTTCCATAACTAACTGTTAACATACTGTCTAACTAATCATATACTGTCGACATATAAAGTTCGGCTTCCGCTTATAACACAGATCTAGCTCTTGATAATTCTTGATATCGCAGGAAGTGTCATCCAGTAGTTGTTTATTAGTTACTTGTTGGCATTAAAGGTTCAGTCTTCCATGCATTCAATACCTCCCTTTCCGGGGTATTCATCAATTCTTCGAAACCCTGCCACCCAGATTTAGCTGTGAAAAGCAGGTACTCGTTCCCCTTTTCTAGATACTTGTATTGGTACGCTCCTATTACTAACGACTGGCAACAGCGCGCAGCTGCTGCAATGTACAGCATGTCGATTTCAGCTGATGAGAGTGGGAATTCTGATTGGTAGCTTGCGAGGAAGTGACTGGCGGCGTCGAAGGCACTCATCCGGGTATTGGGCGACATCATCATGATGTAAGAAAGAGCAATAGCAATGTCTAGGACACGATAGGAGTTCTGAATATCACTGAAGTCGATGAACCCGCGTATAAATGATCCACCTTCTGGCTTTGTCTGAACAATAATATTGTGTTCATTGATATCGCCGTGGATGATCTGCGACTCTAAGCTGTCTAGTTTCGGCAGCACTTCAGCCTTGAACCTCAGGCATACCGATTCGACGAGCTGTCGTCTTTGTTTGTTTTCCACTACATGTAGAAAGCTCTCCACTACAGTAGGCATGTTCCTCAAGTTCCAGCGAAATTCCTCACGACTGAGAACGCGCGCGGAGGCATATGCATTCAAGCAGCTGAACTCCTGTTTCAAATTATAACCATAACACTTATCGGTAAGAACGTATACAGCTCTTTCAATTAACGTTTTCTGGGAGAAGGGATATGGCATTAGATTGGGAATAGGATAATAAAAAAGGAAAGTAAGTCGACTAAGTCATTTCGCTCTGGGAATACCCGAATGCTTAATCCCTACTGCCCTGTTCCCTATCTCCCAGACAACATTAATGCCAACAGCTAGATGCACAGGTATTTTAAAAAGAATGCCCGATCAAAAGCATTACCAACAAGCTAAGACCCTAAACACCTTTGATTGATTTCTTATGAATACGATTAGTTTCCAAGTAATATTATAAACTGAATAACCTTTAGAGTTAGGTCCTTGATGAAAAACAGTTCGAGTGATTCAAGTTTCACCTAATTTCTTCAATAATAAGCGATTATTGGACGAGGCTGAGCAAAATATGATGAATTGTTTGTGGCGAGCCGAAGGCAGAGGCAAAGACACACACAATTCATCATATTTTGCAGTTCCAATAATTGAATGTTTCATTATTCAGTAATTGGGCATCCAAAATGCTCGCAATTTCCTCCTCTGAACGCTCTGAAAATCGAGTCGCCATGCTGGGATTTGTTCACTGCGCATGCTCACAACAATATCTGTAGCAAACGCTTATTTGCGCGCAATTATCTGCAGGTGAATCAACCAATCAAAATTCGGGATACTTTGGAACTGAATAATAAAGACTATTATCATTCGACTCTCTTCCATCCCGAATTCTGATTGGTTGATTCACCTACAAATACAGTAACAATCTCGTTCCCAGAGCCCGCGCGTTTTTCGGCCAGCGGTGACCAAACGCTTCGAGGCGCTGGCCAGAAGATCGCAGGCTCTGGGAACGAGATTGATACAGTAATTGACTGCAAATACCGGCTGAGCATGCGCAGTCGTGATAAATCAACATTTGCTACAAATAACGGTCTGAACATGGGTATTATTGACTACTCCGTTTAGAAAACAATACAGACCGATTTGAAGAGCTGTAGGTGACTCAAAGTTCCAGTTTGAAACTGTAGGTAATGTTATATTTTGTGGAATAATAAAACAATAACACTGATATGAATTTATTTTAAATAGTACTTGAAGCTGTATAACGTTGAGAGGATTCGTTTCGTAGCCTTCGACAAACGACGAAAACATGTTGGACTTCTGCTGGAATGCCAGACGGATTGATATCACAGGACTGAAATTATTCGATTCGCGAACTCGCTCAACTTCTCGAGGTTTGTAGTCGAAAACAATCGACTTTGGGGATCAGATGAAGAAAATGGAACATCTTCACACTCTGAACTGAACATTTCAAAGATCCTAGGCACGCTTACTAGCAGGTTACCTACAAGCGAGGTAATATTTGCTAGCTGTTTTCTTTATGTAATCCATGTACATGAGCAGAAGTATGGACATCTGATTTTAGTAAGTCTGAGTTAATTTAATTTTGCTGCGCGATAGATGATGTCATGCGAACGAATTAGTTGTTTTTTCTTTCTACCGCGAAATGTCAGTGTTTCAAACATGTAGAAATGAAATAGGCGGAATAAATTATCAACAGAAATTTAGATTCAGTAACCATAATGTACAAAGCTATAAATAACCTAGTTTACCTTCCTTTCCCTGACACAGTCCAGTTCTCTTATTCTAGAACTCGAGCAAACCATCCTTATAAATTTAGGCATATATCTCCTAATTCAAATGCTTATAAGCATTCTGTTTTTCCTAGGGTAATTCCTCTTTGGAACAGTCTGCCTAGTGTTGCAGTCTTTGCAGTTATAGTTCACCACAAAATTTTGGCGCGCGCTCATTGGCTAAAAGCGACCACGTGACGTGATAGTTGTCGTCCGCGGAGGCAAACTATCAGGCGATAGTGCCCGCTGAGCACGAAATAGAATTTTGTGTTGAACAATAACGCAAATAGACTGTGGCTGTCTCGAAACTATCGGCTGATAGTTTCCCTTGAAAATTTGATGTTCTTAAAACAAATATAAGCCCGAGAACGAAGTTCGAGGGCTTATATGCTAGTTTTAAGAACATCAAATTTCCGCGGGCAACTATCAATCGATAGTTCCTCGTCGGACACAGTCTATTTGTATAATAGTTGGCGATGGGCGCAGCCCCGAGTCCATAGAAACCAAGAGCGAGAAGTCTAATTGTTTTAGCATAACCAAGCCTCTGTTCTATCAACTTAGCGATAGAGGCTGTGAAAAAACGCGCGAAAAAGCATTTTTCTAAGTGATTTTTGTCTGTAGCGCACACGGTCGACTATCGATTGGTACACGGCGACTGGCTAGCCAATCAGATGAAGATGTTATCAATAGACAGCGGCTGAGTTATGCTAACGGCTGATAGTTGGCGAGGAGCAAAGCCGCCAGTCGATAGAAACCAAGAGCGAGCAGCCTAATTGTTTTAGTATAACTAATAATAGCCGCAAACAATCTTATTAAGATCACTGTGATCAAACTCACCTTCATGGCTTTGTGTAGATGGGCTACGTTTAACCCTAAATCCACAAGTAAGTCCTTTGTGAACTCAACGTCACACAGTAGCTTCCCAGGTATGAAGCTGAACAGCTTCACAGCACAGATTTCTTTGCCATCTTTCTCTGGACTCGCGTCTACGAAGTCCTCATTCGACAACACTATGACGTCATCGAGGCGGGATCTTTCAGTACTGACATTTCCTTGCGTTTTTTGTTGAAAACGACAAAAGACCTCTGTGGAACCATAAAGCGACGTTTGTGGAGCGGGACAGTTAATACCCTTACGATTTAGAAACAGAAGCAATTCGGAATTCAACCTTATTAAAACTTGATGTTTTGATTCCGACGAGTTTATGATTTTCAGAACAAATTCTTCCTCTTGAGTAGATGTTTGGTTTTTCTCGTTTCTGTCCAGAGCCTGTTCTAATTTTCCTTTGATGTAAAAGTTCCTGTCGTCATAGCTTTCAAGTTCTTTGACGCTGGATAGAGCCGTAAGGGGGACTCGAAGCCCAAATAACTTGTTAGCGAGAGGAATGGACTGTTCCTTAGTGACATTAGGCCTGGTAGGGAATTGCTTGATCAGTGCACTGGAAGTCATCTTACATTTGTATCTTAGCTTCCAGAAGAAGGTAGGTTTGAATCTCTGAAACAAAGGCAGTTTTCTGCGTCAGTAAGTCACAACAGCTAGATCGAGTTAGCTCTTTAACTGTCCCAGTCAGACCAGAGGATTCACTCCTTTGTTTTCCAATTCTATACATTTTCTCTTGGCATACAGAAAAACAAAAAGATAATGGTCTGTATTCTGTTTAAGTAATGCTCCGGCAAAGAACGATAGCAACGAATGTAAAAAGGTATTAATATTCTATTCTTCTTTTTCGTAAATTCATTGGTTGATATTCATAAATTCATTAGAAGACAATCGAAGTAATGCACTTTCATTAGATAACTTTTGAAGTTTTAATTTAGTTTTGATCAAACGACTATGGTTTCAACGGCGAGGAAAGTCACATTTGTGATTCAAATATATTTTGTCTCCCCCCTTTCCTGTTGGCTGGATGGTATTCATCGTGTCGAATAAATCTCTAGGTAAAAATCGACAATAGACGGTACGAGGTCGGGGGGGGGGGAGTGAGCGGACGATCTCGTACCGTCTGAAAATCAGGTTACCCGACAAGTGCGCCTGTTGAAATCTGTTGGAAGGCTTTCCAACGAATGAAGTTAAATAAAACATTAACCTGTTTACATTTGAGAGATGGGATTCCAAATTTGAGAAAAATCTCCTCCGCGACGGACTTTTAAGTTATGTAAATAGATTAACTGACCCGTAGTGTCCCGAGCGATATCGAATCTGATTGGTTGACCCTCTCACGTGTTGAGCCAACTCGCGATTTCTGATTCGTGCATGCGGATCAAAGGCCTGGCCCGAGTAAAAATATTAGTGTCATTGTCTGCAAATATTCTGAATAGTAATTTTTTTGAGGAATTTGGAAGGTCATTTATATATAAAATGGCTTATTAACATAATAATAATAATAAATACATATTAGAAGCAGTATACTGCGTCTCAATGCTCTTACAGATAACTATAAGAAAATATTACTACAAGATACATCAACTTAAGAATGTAGATAAATACATAAAATAGAGTTTCTATGATACATAAAATAATCAATTCAGCAGGAAAGGTAACTTAGGAAAAGAAAGGTTTTCAGTTTGGATTTTAATTGTGCTATTAAATGAGTTATGTTGCCTAATGTATTCTGGGAGTAAGTTCCAGAGCCTAAGAGCCACAACTGAAAACGCTCTGTACTAGACACCATTAATTAACATATGCAAGATGGAGAGAGTATAGCCATGGAAAAGACAACCCAGCGGACTATATGTCACGGCACCCTTCAAAACCGAACATCTTATCAAGCCGTGAAGAGAAGACTATGTTAACTTCATCTCCGAGACATCAGTACCGATAGCCATCACTCTCGACGAGGTGCAAGTCGCGACAACTCAAGACCGTATGCTACAGGCCGCAGTCATCAGCATGTTACAGACAGGACGGTGGCATGATGCCAAGAAATACGAAGGAGCAAACGGACACTGCCGCCCTACAATAGTACCGAAGCGTTCTCGAAGAGCTTACAGTCAACAGCATGAAGCAATCTGATTCGCATGCAGAGACACCAGAATAGTGATACCAGCCAGCCTCCAAGCACGAGTAGTACAGCTAGCACACAAGCCACTCAACATATCTGACCTCCCCCGTGGTCCACGGCTCAACCTTAGCATCGATTTCTGTGGTCCCCTTCCATCAGGCCAGCATTTGTTTGTTATAATTGATGAATACTCCCGTTTTCCAGTCGTAGAAGTTGTCCGCAGCACCGCAGCTTCAGACAGTCATCCCAGTAGTATAGACAAGGTCGTTTGGAGGCATGGAAAATTGTCTTCAAAGCCTGCGGCGTGAAACACCGAAGGATTACCCCACTGTGGCCCAAAGCCAACGTCCAGGCCGAAAGCTTCAACGAACCTCTGATGAAAGCCATCAAGGCAGCCAAGATCCAAGGCGAAAACTGGATATTTGCCTTGTATCAATTTCTGCGTGCCTACAGGTGAACACCGCACACCACTACGACCTTCACACCGCATCGTCTGTTATTGGACAAGAAGCACGAACCAAGTCACCTGACTGACTCACCAACGCAACACATGCCGAAAAGTCCACTTTGGAGATTGGCGATGTTGTTCTCGTCCGACAACCCAAGGCCAACAAACTGTCGACTCCATACGACCCAACTCCGTTTGTAGTCACAGAAAAGAAAGGTTCCATGGTAACAGCCAAACAAGAAAGTGGTCCGACCATCACAAGGAACGTATCGATGTTTCATCACTTGCCCCACACCTCAAAGGTCGAAATACTAGAGTGAACCACCTATGGCCAACAGGACGACATTCCAACCACTGCACAACAAGAAGAGGAAGAGTAACCGGTTCCTCAACAGCAACTTATCCCTGAAAGACCTAAGCATATGCACTCCACCAAACTCACGACTTTCGCGACTGCAGTACTCTTTTACGTAGAGAACGCGGTCTTTTGCACCAATCTCGTCTATTCAGATACATCTCAGTTTTCAGTCACCAACCTTTTCTAGTAAGACTGTCGCATTGTTCACTGACTCCCGGTAAATCACTTTACTTATTAGGTGCGTTACTGTGACGTTACTTTTCAGTTTCGTTTTTTTTTTTACGAAAGGGCCCGGGTCCCCCTCTGGCTACGCCCCCGTGCATAGCTCAGTCTATGTACAATCTTTGTCTATTCCTCCTCATCAAGCCGACACTCGCAAAATTTCTGCCGGGATTTCGTCTGTCCCTTCTACCTTCCCATATTTTAGCATTTTGATGGCTTCTAGCACCTCACTATGAAGAACGTCATCGTCTCCCCGAGAAATTGATGATTAAGTTTCGGTTAGATATTATTGACGAAGTTACAACCTTTCGAAGATCCGAATAATTATTTTTTAAGTCAACCACTCACCCTTCGAAACAGTTTCCGTGATTTTTTTAACGTTCCATCGAGTCTCTTCAAAAAATAATATATCCCTGATCAAATTTCACCCGATTTCAAAAGAAATTGCACCAACGTAACCTTCAATAACGTAGTTCTCCAATGCATCTTTAAATTTGAAAAATGAGTCGTAGGGTAACTATGTGTTAACACAAATAACCTACCTTCACAACATTTTGTGATATTTTACAGGTTTTCGAGCAATTATATATAGCTTCACCGGTTTACAAATTTTTGTATCTAAATTTATACTCAATTGATTTTAATTTGTTTGCAGTAACAAACGCTACGATGGCAGTGCATTCAAACAAACATTGAACATCTACTAAGAATTAAGCCGAGCAGGACAAAATAACTCTGAATATCGAAAGGCATGGAAATGAGTCTTTGATCGAACTCTGATCTTTGATCTTCGAACTTTGATCTCAGCTACGTTGCTTGGAATTTACACGAAGAAGTGAGAGGCCGGTTTAACTTCAACGGAGGTTTAGACATTGGTCAAACATGGCGGTCATGAATTTGATCGCACCCGCTTGTTTCTACTTATTAGTCCTATATCTGAGATATTCTTTTGCTCCAAATCATGGAATTACTAAAAGAAATGCTGCATATACTGATGGTTTCCAAATATCATCCTCTCTCGCGTACTTGGACCTTGGAGCAGCGACTTTCCTCAGGAACACTCGTATTAGTCGAGCCGCCATCTTGAACTCTACTTCAACTCCAACTGGATTTGGCTCTTTGAGTCTTCTCACGTATATAGCCTAATGCTTCTCTGCGGTGATATCGAGGCTAATCCAGGACCTAAGTGGCGATATCCATGTGGTGCTTGTAATAAACCCGTCAAATGCAATCAAAAGGGCTTACAATGTGATTCTTGTGATAAGTGGTATCATACCCGTTGGTGTTCGATAAATGATGACGTCTACAACACTCTGGCGAATACATCCTGCCTGTGGATCTGCTGTATCTGTAATCTACCGAACTTTTCAAGTTCACTGTTAAATAGTTCTACTACAACTACGACAAACTCGTATAACTCACTTGTTGCATGATGCTAGTCAAATGAATGATAATTTGAGTCGATCTGATCATATTGGAACTGATCCTGTCATAACATCCACTCCCCAAAGGCAAAACTGGCAAAACGCGAATCGTCATGTGAACCCTAGGGGTTCTAAGAGCAAACGGTTGCTAAAGAAATTGAAATGTATGGAGATCAACTGTAATAGCATTTTAAGCTCTGAGAGGTCTGGCATATTTAAGGCCCATGTCGATCTACATCAACCAGACATCGTCTTTGCCTGTGAATCGAAACTTAACCAGGAAGTACCTACATATTCAAGTTTTCCAACTAGTTATACCATCTATCGCAAGGAGAGGCTGAATACTGGGGGAGGTGGTGTGTTCTTGGCCATCAAATCAGACATTGCTTCATGTGAGAAAACCAAATGAATTTGGAACAACATGCTGATGATGAATCTGTTTGGGCTTCTGTCAAAATTGTAAGGACTAAAGAACTTAACCTCTGTAGTTTTTACAAGCCGCCATCTGCTACCTCGACTCGTCTAGAGCACCTATCTGATACTACCTCTAATATTGTGGTATCTGGTGATTTCAATCTAGGTGACATTAGCTGGTGTGATGATCCCCCTGCCCCTACAAATCCAGCTACCTTTAATGAATCTACAGCACTGCTTTTTTACTATATTGATGACTATGTTACAGTGCCCACTCGCCCATCCTCTCTTAAGACCCTGGCCCTTGTTATCTCATCGAAGCCCACCCTATATAGTATCTAATATACGAGTGCACCCAGGCATGAGTGACCATGACATCCTCACTTTTGATATTAATATTAATGTTAAACGTTTACCAAAGCCACCACATAAGGTTTACTTATACAAACGCATGGACTTGGAAGGCCTTAAACAGGCAGCACAGAGCATCAATAATGACTTTTTCAATGCTAACCCAGCCTCCAAATCAGTAGCAGAAAACTGGACCTTCTTTAAGAACAGGATCATGAGTGTAATTGATAGCTTCATCCCAAGTAAACAAACAAAATCCAAAGCTCATCTACCGTGGGTTACTAGGTCAATTAAGAGACAAATGCGGAAACGTGACAGGCACTTGAAGAAAGCTAGACACTCAAACAACACTGCAGTCTGGGCCATGTACAGACGTCAACGGATTAAGGTAGTGAAGCTGTTAAAGACCGCACATAATGACTTTTTATGCAATACCATCGGCGAGAGTCTTCAATCTAACCCCAAGCGTTTTGGGGGATACGTTAAACAATGCAAAACAGAGAGCATGGAGATCCCTACTCTTAGCCATGACGGCTCTGTGTTTATCTCAGACAGGGACAAGGCGCAAGCACTAAATGAGCAGTTCAAGTTTTTTTTTCGATCAAGCTGGTGCCATTCCTGTAAAAGGCCCTTCACCGTACCCTAGCATCCCTTCACTACAAATTAGTAATGAAGGCGTGAGAAAACAACTGCTAAACCTCAATGTTAACAAGTCATGTGGTCCTGACCTCCTTCCTGCAAGAGTCCTGCGAGACCTAGCTGATGAATTATCGCCAATATTAACATACATCTTCCAACAAAGCTTCAATACCAGCATTATCCCACCTGACTGGTCCACAGCACTTATCACAGCAGTATACAAAAAGGGTCCTAAAGCAAATCCAGCCAATTACAGACCTATTTCCCTTACATGCCTGTGCTGTAAGGTAATGGAGCACATTGTCCTTAGCCATATGAATAAACACCTGGCCACTAATAACATCTTAGTAAGTAACCAGCATGGCTTCAGAAAACAGCTGTCCTGTACAACCCAGCTTATAACCGTTATTCATGACTGGGCTACTTCCTTAAACAATCGTAGTCAAACAGATGTGATCGTACTGGACTTTACTAAGGCATTTGACAAAGTGTCGCACAGTAAACTAGCTGCAAAGGTTGAATACTATGGCATTAATGGCCGTACACTTGGTTGGATTCAACGCCTTCCTCCATAAGCGCTGCCAATATGTTTCGGTAAATGGTTCTCACTCAGATATTGCTTGTGTCACTTCCGGTGTCCCCCAGGCTCAGTCCTCGGCCCAACTTTGTTCCTACTCTACATTAACGACATTGTGGTATCAACTCAAAGATCAGATTGTTTGCAGACGACACTGTTGTCTACCGACAGATTGAGTCCGACCTAGATCACAAGACCCTCCAGGATGACCTTGACACTAACGAAGTGGTGTACATCATGGTCAATGGAATTCAATGATGTGAAGTGTCACTTACTGCCTATAACCAACAAACACGAGCCAAGTAAGTTTACTTACCATATGAATGGCAAAGCTCTCTCTCAGAAGTCCTCCCATGATTAGCTAGGGGTCACACAGTCACACGATCTTCGATGGAACACTCATTGTTCTAATATTACATCTAAAGCCAACAAAACGTTAGGAATTATACGTAGGACATTGAAACCTTGTTCTTTATCTGTTAAAAAACGAGCATATGAATCGCTTGTTAGACCCAGGCTTGAATACGCATCAGAGGCCTGGAACCCTCATACTGATTCTAATATATCTAAGTTAGAACAAACTCAAAAGACTGCAGCAAGGTTCGTCTGTAATAACTATGATCGATATACTAGCACCTCCGACCTCGTTAGTTCTCTGGGCTGGGACACTCTTGAGAATCGAAGACTTGCCCAGCAGGCCACTATGTTTTATAAAATTCGTAATGGCCTGGTGGACATAGACTTCCCTCACAATATTGTCCCTAACCCCAGACACAATAATCTGTACTACTGCCAACCTTCGTGTAATGTCTTGGCCTTAGCTACTCTTTCTACGTCCGAACAATTCGTGTTTGGAATAAATTACCTGTTCACGTAGCTAACACACCGTCATTGGCATTATTTTCTAGCATTATTGGCCCTGCAATCAAGTCCATGAAGCCTCCTCCATATCTGAGGCATTTATAATTTGTTTATATATTTATTTAAAATAGCTACATTTACATGACTATTTATTATACCTGTATTTAACTATATTATTGTCCGGACTTGCACTATTTTATTGACTTTGTACTTCACCATTGTATTGTAACTAGCTTTAAGCTTTCTTATTATTTTATGCACCTTCCGGTATTAGTGTATACTATCCAAGGAAGTAAAAATCTAAGATCTAAGACTCCATCCATGTACTCTCATGTTGTCTTCCAAGCCTTTGAAGTTTATAGGATAACATTTTTAAAGGCGCTGCATGATTATAATACCTTGAAATTTGTGAGAGCAATTTCGATGATTGTAATACGCGGGGGTCAACAGCTAGCCAGCCGAAGATCAAGATCCGTGAGTACAAGTACATAAATATTACATTTTCCGTAAAGGGAAAACTCGGAAACATTTTACGGAGGTACCTATGTAGGAGCTTTCGATCTGTAGTGATTTTGCGGGATGAAATGATAGTAAAATTCTACAAAAGCACCTACGAGTTTCCAAGTCTCTGTTCGACACGACGAACACCACTACTCCCCACGACTGCATGGTGACCAAAACGTGATCGAAGTTTTGTCCCATTCGTAGCCATTACGTTGCTGAATCCGAAGGTTTCTTCGACGGAAATGGAAAAATGTTGAGTTTTTCTAGGGCTGACAGGAGTTACACCACAGGCAGCCCAATCTCATGATTTGTGTATTTATACGCTTACAAATATCGCTTGAATAGTTCATATTATAAATCCTTCCAAAACATGTATGTTAGACAAATAAATACATGACTTCACCCTACAATGTTTCAGTTGTGGTTATTCATACCTCTGAGCTCTTCTAGGGTCGTTTCCGCTGTTTTTTTCGAACTTCTTTCCCTCACCTCCTAATAAAAGGAAAAGGCTGGAGACAACCGACAAATAGACGATGCATAACCTGTAATCTTTACCACGAAAATCACACTTCCCTCACTCCAAATAACTCGAAACTACGGTAGGCCATAGAATGATAAATGAACTCATTCCAATCCGAATTTTAAGATCCAGCGATACCACATTCTGGAGAAATCGAACAATTTGTCGCACATTTCCAAGTCCTTCGAGATTGGCAGCCAACGAAGTTGGACGGGGAATTTACGGTTTGGACCAACCGTCAAATAGCCTCGGTCTGGCGAAGCTATTAGCTGGAGATAACCGACAAATATACGATACATAACCTGTAATCTTTGCCACGAAAATCACACTTCGCTCACTCCAAATAACTCGAAACTACGGTAGGCCATAGAATGATAAATGAACTCATTCCAACCCGAATTTTAAGATCCAGCGATACCACATTCTGGAGAAATCGAACAATTTGTCGAACAATTTGTCGCCCATTTCCAAGTCCTTCCGGTTATGACCAACCATCAAATAGCCTCGATCTGACGAAGGACTTGGAAATGAGCGACAAATTGTTCGATTTCTCCAGAATGTGGTATCGCTGGATCTTAAAATTCGGGTTGGAATGAGTTCATTTATCATTCTATGGCCTACCGTAGTTTCGAGTTATTTGGAGTGAGCGAAGTGTGATTTTCGTGGTAAAGATTACAGGTTATGCATCGTCTATTTGTCGGTTGTCTCCAGCCTTTTCCTTTTATTAGGAGGTGAGGGAAAGAAGTTCGAAAAAAACAGCGGAAACGACCCTAGAAGAGCTCAGAGGTATGAATAACCACAACTGAAACATTGTAGGGTGAAGTCGTGTATTTATTTGTCTAACATACATGTTTTGGAAGGATTTATAATATGAACTATTCAAGCGATATTTCTAAGCGTATAAATACACAAATCATGAGATTGGGCTGCCTGTGGTTACACGGGCTTTGAATGAAAATTTCTCACATTTTATGAAAGGCCCAAACGCTCGTGGCCTGGCGGCATTTGTAAATGTGAGTAAAACACAAACACTTACCAGATTGGCAGTGTTGTTATTTAATATACGTTTCAGTTAAAATTATGTTAAAAAAACTGACACAAGAAATAAAAATAATAGAATAACATTCAAACAAAAACTATATTCTTACCTTGTTTAACAAATATGCAAAAATTAACTGAACAATATTTATGAATTTTACAGCTTTTCTCAGTAATATTTTCTCTAATGAGTTCGTTCTATTCACATGATTGCTGCTGGCTCTTTGTATTAATATTTATTTGCACGAGTTTCATCTTTTCTCTTCTCTTATTCCTATATAGTTTTTACAATGGGGAGTCGGGGTGGCACATGGGGAGCTGGGGTGGTGCAGTGGTTCATCACCAACATTTGCTGAATTTCTTTGTGCTTGTGAATTTAGCTATTTTCTAATTTAGATTTTTTTTGGTAAAATCACTTTGATAAGTTATAATTTTAAAATAGGTAATTTGTCTCTACCAGCATGCTTTTGTATAATAGGAGTTACATTTCAGTACAACAGTAGATTCGATGTACACTTGAAACTAAGCTTAAAGAGGCAAATAAGTGTTTGTTCGTATCGCGGAGAAGCCTTAGGAAGGAGGGATATGGTCAACAGGAAATCAATCACCTTTTTCACTCAATTGTTATGCCTAAGTTAACCTACGATCTGCCTGTCTACTGTAGCCTCCTCCGCAGGCATCTCTATTTTTTGAAGAAATCAGATTATGGGCTCCCTGTGGCAGTCCTCCTCTTCTCTCCCGGAGTCACAGGTAACCCAATTCACGATTTTTTAAATCTGATTTCTTCGAAAATTAGAGATGGCTGCGGAGGAGGCTATGTCTACTGTGCTTCGACACCTGAACTCACAACTATACAATGCTTTCTAGACAGATGTTTCAAACGTAGGTACACCTCCAAGAACATTAATATATCTAACTTAGTAGAGAGGTTTGATAAACACATTTTTAATAAGGTTCAGAAGATGCCAGTCCACCCTTTAAAGAAATTTCTACTGGTGGCCAAACAGTCTAAAATTAAAGGAGCCGTCTCACCCACAGTGCTTCGCGTGCTTTATTATTGTTTATATCTGGGACTTTGACCCCTTGTTCACAGCGGGAACCTCACGAACTGAGCGTATTCTTTATGTTGGCGACATGATAATTTTGACTTGAACATGGATGACCTTGATGAAACTAATAGTACCTTACAAATTGAATGTGAAGTCACCAAAGACAAGTGTTATACAGCAGTGTTATACATATTGGCTGCACTATAATATTTACCGCTCACCCGTCGCTTCCCTGCTATCAGTGCTATAAACAGAGAACACTCAGAACAGTCTCTCCGGGTAATACTAATAATTATGAAAGCGAGACTGGGTTTCTCTCCTCCGTTTTATTTTTATTTGCAGAGAGAGAGAGAGATCTGCTAGCTGGCAATCTCGTTGCTGGCAGTAGCAGAGAACCAGTTCAAGCGAGAGCAGTGAACGAATTACAGCTCGCTTCAATGGAAAATTATTATCTCGGCGGATCTGTCAGTGTCAAATTTCGTGCGAGTATAAACTTTGATCCGAAAATCTCGGCGAAATCACAGATATAAACGCCGAAGCCCGGACTCAAAATGTTTTAGAAAATTGCTCAGTTCTTTTCGGGTCGACCAAGCGGAGTTTCGTTGCCTATAATATTTTGTTGACTATTACCGCTCACCCGTCACTTCTCTACTATCAGTGGTATAAACACAGGCAGCCCAATCTCATGCATAACCTGAACTATTCAAGCGATATTTGTGAGCGTATAAATACACAAATCATGAGATTGGGCTGCCTGTGTTATAAACAACAGAGAACACTCTCTCCGGGTAAATACTAATAATTATGAAAGCGAGAGGTTTCTCTCCTCGATTTTATTTTTCCCTGCAGACAGAGAGAGAGAGATCTGCTTGCAGGCAATCTCGTTGCTGGCAGTAGCAGAGAACTAGTTCAAGAGCTCGCTTGAAAGGGAAATTATTATCTCGGCGGCTTCGTTTGTTAAATGTCGTGCGAGTATAAACTTTGATCGACCCGGTGGATCCGAAAATCTCGGCGAAATCACTGTCTAAAAGTCCTTCGAAACCAGGGAGAGAGCTGTTTCCACAAGTTAAACACCAAAGCCCTGAAAATGATTTTAGGAAACTGCTAAGTTCTTTTCGGGTCGACCAAGCGGACTTTTGTTGCCATATAAGGTCACACCGTAAGCCATCCACAGTGTTCAACAACCAAATCGGCTCAAAGATAGTAGCTCTCGAACTAAGCGCTAATATATCTTTAAATATAAAGATTAATGGTCAGGATAGCTTCTCCATGTTGTAGGTGGACACAAACGGACACTTGTTTCCTTTCGTTGAGGACGAACGAGACTCAGGCACCCAGGCACCCAACTACTACGGCCACCTGAAATAAAACTAAAATTTACATGACCAAATGATATAAAAGACGGCTTAAATAAGAGGCTCAACAGGAAGAGCAATAAAGAAGGTTCAACCTAGAATGAGTTTTTTGACGATAGCTGGAAGGATGGCAGAGATGTAGAGAAGATTAAAACCACTGCCATAAAACTCTCGATTTCGATGGCATCGAAATATTTGAGCGCGCTAAGCACTGTGGGTGAGACGGCCCCTTTACCCCTTGTACTGCTAAATAGGCCTGAATAGATTGTGCTCGGCAACTTTTGAGCAACTTCTGGAGTTTTGAGCAACTTTTTGTACTGCAAGCAACCTAGAGCAACTTTTGCCTTCCTTGGCAACTTTTGAGCAACAAATAATGATAAAACACCCAAATTATCCCAAATGTTTCTGTTAATTGAAACTGGTCGACACTAAGAATGCTGTAGACGTGTATTGAATAGTATTGACCCTGCAAATGATTAACATTCCTTTGTTTTCTACTTTCCGTGCATGAATTAATATGCGCCCACGAACTGGACAGCAGCTATCTATTTAATATCGCCCGCGAATTATCCAGAGGCTTCAGTCATGATTAGATACAACAATGCAAAGAGGCTGTAAACTTTATCACCGTATGTGGTGTCTATAGTCAATATCATGAGATTTACTCATTAGAAACTACTTTACTTCATTAGAAAGTACTACTATTGGTAGTTATGTTGAACTTTAAGATTATATTGAATTACACATCCAACATTCCATGTTTTAAGTTGTTATCTAGAATAAAATGGCTCGCCAAAGTGAGCAACTTTTTTCCAATTTTGGTGGCAACTTTTTCAATTTTTGGCAACTTTTGAGCAACTTTTAGCCTTTTTTTGGAGCAACTTTGGCTGGATTTGCTAGCACAATCTATTCAGGCCTAAAGACGAATATACTCGTTTTTTAATGGTTACTGACTTTGATGGTTTCAATCTTACATTAAAGTTTAAAGAGCAAAGCCCTGAGATTCCTACACAGCATAAGGTATAGACAAGTGATCATATTGAACTGCATTGGGCATGTTAACAAATAATAATTTCATCTAAATCCTCCTTTCTTTGCATAAGTTAACTACAGGTTACATTATTTCATTTCAGATTCTAAATTTTCTCACAAAAATGCATATTTCACATAAAATTTGGAGTTTCATGTTTGCACTAACGTCACTTTCTGTCTCCCAACACCTAAACCTGCCCAGCACCAAGCCATTCTGTCCATAAGCACTTCACCACAAGCTAAATTCATCCACAATGACCGCAAAGCATGCCGGGAAATCCTACCAAACAGCAACAAGACTCTTCCCCCATCTTCATTCTTCAAAATATATACTAAAGCCATTTTGACCTAATAGTTTCATATTGGAATCAATGGCAAGTAAATGTTGTCCAATATTCCAAAAAAGCTATGATAGGTGGCTCCAGACCTCCATTTATAAAGCCCACGCTAAAGTGACAGAACACGTCCTGGCCCATTCACGATTAGAAAATGAGGCTCTTTCCGTCTATCACACTTAGCAGGCACAGACTCAGTTCTTCGAGAAAGTGCTGATTCAAGCTCTCATCAGACTTAATGATGTCCTCCAGCACTCTAAAAATGGGAAAAATGCATTAAAAAGCCTTAACTTCTGAGTCCTTCCTCAAACAAACGTTGCTGTGTGGTCGATTGGATGAGTTGATGATATCAGCAAAATGGTGGGCTAAATAAGATGGGCCCTCAGTGTTAATGGTCAGTTGAAATTTCCATGACAACCGTTATTGCCTTTGTTTTAGGGGGGAGGGTTCTGTTCAGGCTAAAGTAGCTAAAAAGTTTAAAATCTCAGCAGGACAAGGGTTAAGGAAGCGACATTCATACAGGCCTAAAGTCAATACTTATAAATGGCCTTACGTATTGAGTCTCTCTTAGAAAATATGTTTTTCGATAGGGATTAATAGGGATTAGTTGCATGTCGTTGGCAGTGTGTCAATTCACTCTTTTCACCTGGTGGCCATCTTGGATTCAAAGCGAGGTAATCCTTTGTTTTTGCTAGGTGAGCCTCGCAGTGAGGGATAGTCAAAACGAGGCTCACCTGGCAAAAACAAAGGATTGCCTCACTTTGAATCCAAGATGGCCACCAGGTGAAAAGAGTGAATCATTTTGTAATCTTATTTAATTTCGCAACAGCCATCTCATTCAAAAATAAACGCCATTGTAAATTTCCTTCATTGTACCTGATAAGCCGATTAGATAACTAGTTTGACCAACTTGCACCAGCAGGATTCTCGTTCACGGTTGCTTGCTTGAACAATTCATCATAATTTTGTAAATTAGAGCAGCCCAAGAGAAACTGATCGTTTCCGTAGATTATTGAAGCAGAAATATAGAAAAACTGACCTCCTCACTGGAAACCATGTGCCATCATGCCGTGTTCAAGTGGCCAGTGCAATCTGATTGGTTAACGTTGACGGCGAAAAATCGCGACACGGAAAAAAATGAAACAAAAGTAAACACAGCATGCGATTTCTGACCCGAGCCCAGCCAGGCTTCCACCACCTACAACCCTGTACAATAAATTCCCAAATCCAGTGCGTAAAATATATCTGTGATTAAGCGCCCATCTTGCCGAACTCTAACAGTAACCCAGGCGTTATCCGCAATCGAACATCTGATTCTGAAATGGAAACCCTGCTATCAGAGATCTCTTCCTTTCCACGGCGAGAGAGAGAGAGAGAGAGAGAGAGATCTCTGTGCACGTGTAGGAGGCTTTCTTTGATACACCTGTTTTAAAAAGGTTGTCCCGGACCGAGCGGCAAACGACGAGCGACATACCCAGGCCGAAATGGATTGTGGTTGCTGCTAAAAGTGAATTCGGTTGTTTTTGTAGTCAAAGGCTCAGTAAGAAGAAGAACATTGATGGTTTCCTTCGACTGGATTTTCGAATTACACCGCATTCCATTCTGCATAGCTGCCGCCAGTTATAATGACAATCCTTTGTCGCTCGTCCGTGACAACCTTATTTGAAATAGGTGTATACCACCCTTTCCACAACCGCGGACGAATCAAACAGGTTTTGAAACCGGTTTTTACCAGAAATGGGTGATGCGCAAGGAAAACACAATGCATCGCTTACACTAGTGAGCCCACGTTAGTTGATTGCCAACTGGTTTCAAAGTCAAGTGTAGGATTATGACAGGTTGCTAGGTAACTCAAACGCATGCGCGGCAAAGAAAGCGTGGCAGACTTCATGTGATGTCCACGCGTACACCACGATTCATTGCAAACCTAACCCTAAAATAAAAATAAACCTAACCATTTTCAATCCCAAATCATTTTAGAACGACTCTAAATACATCTGAACTATAATGGAGAGTTTTGTACTAATCGTGGTGTGCCATAACATGAAGTCTTACCTCCTGTAGACTTTCTCTCTCGCCGTGGGAGCCGGGAATTCAATCTTGAGTTCGATTGATTCGGCAATCGAACCTATAAATAAATAAAGGTCTTTATTTCAATCATAAGATAAAAATACATATCTTACGTTACAGTTAAAATCGAAATATATACATATAAAAAGCTAAGACTGAATAAATATAAGTTATAAAGCTATGTTATAGTTAAAAATCAATCTATTTATACTGAAAAGTTCTTAAAACGTTCACTTTGGGCCGTAGGCTTGATTTTGATCGTAGTTTATATTGAGTGGCTTTTTGTTTTGGCATTAAATTATTGAGAGGATGCATATCTAAATTAGCTACTTTCTTAAAAATCTTTCTGTCCTGCTTCTCTAGCAATTCCTTTATCTTACTTGGTTTTGATACGTATATACGCTTAAAGCAGCGATCTAGAAAGCCTTGAATTGTAGTGAGCTCCGCACTAGACGCACCATACACTGGCTATCCGTAAATTATAATCGAACTAAAACATTTCTGTGAAAGGCAATCGAATTGATACCAATATAGGCCCTGTTAGGTATGGAGCGTCATTAGTGCCAAAATTCACTTGTGGTATTATGATGTGAGTATTTAATTTCCTGAGGAAAAAATGGAGTAATGATGATAATTGTATCGAGTAAAAATGGCGTTATGAACTGAAATTCGAATTTGTGAAGTAAGTTTGGAATTATGAAGTAAGTTTGGAATCATGAAGTAAGTTTGGAATTATGAAGTAAGTTTGGAATTATGAAGTAAGTTTGGAATTATGAAGTAAGTTTGGAATTATGAAGTAAGTTTGGAATTATGAAGTAAGTTTGGAATTATGAAGTAAGTTTGGTATTATGAAGGTATGAGCACTTGCGAGCGTACTCAACGCGAAAGGGTTCACGGGAAGACAAACACGTGTTCGTTCATCACCTACAAACATGGCGGACATCGCGGAAGCACACACACAGAGCTTTTAAAGTTATCTACCGAGCTGTCTTCCATTGATCTTGGATATAGTGGAGTAAGCAAGTCTCTGTATGATTACGCAGAACATTTAGGCCAAAGAGCTGACCGCATTTCTGGCACCTTTTCTTTTCGCCATTCTCTGTCACACTATAAGTTGAATGGTACATGTATTTTGTACAACAATAAATTAGTCAAGGTTATAGATGCTTTCCGACGTAACAACGTGTAGTCGGAAAGTGTCTTCGTTTCGGCTCGTAGCTATTTTGTCACTTTAGGTGATAACTCATTAGTCTTCCTTTGTATTTCTAGCATTGAATATGCACACCTTATGTATATAAGGGCAGAATCTCTTATTGTCTGCCTCTCGCTTGTTGGACAGCACATAGTAATCCAAACTTAAAGTTTTTTGTTTTGGCTTTAGCCCTCGGAGCCTTGTACGATTGCATGCGGTCGAGGAGTACGTTTCCAGAAGTTTTTCACGTAGTAAGACGTGGTTTTTTACGATGGTTTTTCGTACCGGGCAACGTACACAATTTTCTTTAGACATTGTTGTTGTGCTATTACTTTTCAGATTTTCTCTATTTGATTTTAGCATGAGAATTTGTTATTCTCAGGTGATTATGTTATTGGTTGTTCAACCATCCTTTTAGGATGGATATATGGTTTTTGGAA
This sequence comes from Actinernus sp. WN-2022, assembly GCA_030867875.1. Taxonomy (NCBI): domain Eukaryota; kingdom Metazoa; phylum Cnidaria; class Anthozoa; order Actiniaria; family Actinernidae; genus Actinernus; species Actinernus sp. WN-2022. The sequence continues at coordinate 33,423,625 of JAOWCC010000019.1, forward strand.
TGTTTGCTGCATGCCAGTTTATGTCACGCAAAATATTATGATTTTGTAATATAATTAGTACAATTTAATGATTTGTATTTAACGAAGTTAATTAAAGAAACCGTTTGCTGTTGTCCACCAGGCATCCGGCACTGTCACACTCCACGGAGTCTTTGCGTGTTTTATACATATCATGTGTTACGTTTTTTGTGCCGGCATTTGCGGAGTATAGAAATGAACTGAAGTTTCTTATGATGTTGACTTTTTAAAATTTAATTGGCAATAATCCAACTGTGTCGATCCGCCTTCCTCCCCCAGGCCAATGCATGCGAGTCATTTTCATGTTGAGCACATCCCAGGGGTGGGGCATTTGCTACCAGCAATAAACCCAGGGTATTTTTCCTCTCTGTTTTCACAAATATATGGGAATTAAGTAAGTGAAAACACAGTCTTGGATTGGAGCTTTAGTTATCCTGAATTGTCTCCACCCTGCATTTTCACTTTCCTTGGGTAAAAACATGTCAAGTTCCTAGAATGGAGAGTTGGTTGATGGCATGCTTGACAATGGTGTACTTTGGGTACTTATGTTATGGTTTCCATACGAAAATGTATATTTTTGTAGAAAATATATTGTGGTGAGCCATGTGAGATACATTGGTTGAATGTCATTCTGTATGAAAATATAGGTGTCACAGGGACGGCGCAGGTCGGTTTCATGACAATTTTTAGCCCCTTCAATTTTTTTAGCGCGCCCACTTGAAATTTTGCTCCACCGTCCTGTATCAATCTAATAAGTGTGCAAAGCATTTTAAAATGTGATCTCTCAATTCCAGACCTGCCATTCCCATACGTGGGTAGGGCATTTGCCAGCAAAGAAAACTTGGTGGGGAGGGGTGTGGCAATTATTCAACGAGTCAAAATACCGAATTTTACATCAATGTTTATAAGAGATTTGCACTTGTTCCAAAGCCCCATAGTGGGGAGCTGACCCCGGCCAATTATGTCTACTCGTGAGCCCTTTCGCGTTGAGTACACTCGCATTCATAATACCAATGACCAAACTTACTTCATAATATCCAGCCCGGGTATCCAGAAATGCGGTCAGCTCTTTGGCCTAAATGTTCTGCGTAATCATACAGAGACTTGCTTACTCCACTATATCCAATATCAATGGAAGACAGCTCGGTAGATAACTTTAAAAGCTCTGTGTGTGTGCTTCCGCGATGTCCGCCATGTTTGTAGGTGATGAACGAACACGTGTTTGTCTTCCCGTGAACCCTTTCGCGTTGAGTACGCTCGCAAGTGCTCATACCTTCATAATTCCAAACTTACTTCATAATTCCAAACTTACTTCATAATTCCAAACTTACTTCATAATACCAAACTTACTTCATGATTCCAAACTTACTTCATAATTCCAAACTTACTTCATAATTCCAAACTTACTTCATGGTACCAAACTTACTTCATGATTCCAAACTTACTTCATAATTCCAAACTTACTTCATAATTCCAAACTTACTTCGCAAATTTGAATTTCACTTCATAATGCCATTTTTACTCGATACAATTATCATCATAACACCATTTTTTCCTCAGGAAATTAAATACTTACATCATAATACCACAAGTGAATTTTGGCACTAATGACGCTCCATAGTTAGGGGGGTCTGAATAATCCGTAATCCTGGGTAAATTTGGGATATAATCCGTATCTTATTTTGTAAACGCAAATATCCGTAAGTCATGGATGTGATAATAATCCTTAATCCTAAAATCCAACCCAAATAATCCGTAATCCTTTTATTTAGTTGCCAATAATCCGTATCCCTTCTCTGAAAACCCTAATAATCCATAATCCTAAAACTCTAACAGGGCCTCAATAAAGAAAATCCTAGCCTATTGCCAGAGATACCAAGTATTTCGATTCAGTTATCATGGTAATAGTTTCAAGACACATAGCTAGTGTAATATCCCGATATAACAAACATATTTTTCACCCCGCCAAAACGTTTTCCGAAAAAGCGATCAGTAACGAACCTATTTTTTTGGGTCCCTTGGCACTTCGTTATAACGGGGTTCCACTGTACTTCAAATGGGTCGACATACTTCAGAACTACTTCGTTGTCGTAAGAACATGACCATCAGTTCAAAGGAGCCGAAGTACATTCCAAGTATGGTTTTTTTCTAGTACTTGAGACACATGACGTCCATCTTGGTGTACCTTTAACAATAGATTCTTCGTTAGCTTCTTTTGTTAGGTACACCAACATGGCCGCCATGCCCTTTGTCATTTGAATCTCTGGGGATTGAGTGCAAACCATCTTTTGCTGAATAGAGATTTTAAGTTCAAGACAAAACTAACTATCACTGACGCTATAAACTTTATATCCTACTCTGGACTGCTTTATACCGGCTCGTCTGAAAAACATTACAGATTGAGAAGAGCCAACAAGCAGGCTATGAACTTTATCTGATATCACCGACGACAACGACTGTCATTTCTGGTCGAGCTAACAATAACCGATACCAATGTCGAGGATGACGCCAAGCCAAAACTCTGCGAATATTATTCAGTCTAGGATTAGTCATGAAGAGACACCGGCAATTCATCTGAGATAAATGTAGTAATTCAAGGAATATGACGTGACATATTCATCAGTGTTGAAAGACATCTGATGCGTCACTCTCTCAAAAGTAGAGCCAGAAAATACAGAACGATGAGTTTGCTTCCATGCGTGATATATGTGTCATCAACAGAGAGACAAATTCACATTTATTCCAAAATAACATATTTTCGGTGTGCGAACGGTCATGACTTAGGGGCCCATTCGACTGTGAAAACACCTGCATTTTTTTGATCTATCAAATCGTGGGGAGTTTGAAGTGTATCTGACGGGCTTCTGATTGATTGGTGGTAGGTATAGATATATATACGAAGCGAAGCTGAAATTAATCGAATCAGGTAAACATTAAACTATCTTCGATCGGGCTTTCTGAACTTTACTCGTCGATCACATCAGAAATAAAAAATGTGAACGCTGGGCAAAAATCCACTAATGAGAAACAACGTATAATCGCCTCAGGTATATACCCTATAATATTTATTCACTTATTGCTGATATCCTAAACAGCGATTTTGAGCACAAAGTTCAATATGTCAGACTCGGTTCAAAACTAATGGTGATTCATGATTGTAAAGAACTGAAGCCGATATAAAAATAGCAAAACAAATCAAATTCCAACACCAGTTTCGCTCAATGGAAAGCTGAACATTGTATAATTTAAGTACAATTGATGTATAGCGATACTTACTGTTTGTAAACACTGACGTCATTTATATATTTGCATATATAATGTGGTTGGCAAAAAACTCCGCGTGTTTGTATGACTTGTATGGGAACTAGCGATTTAGGCCTCACAAAATACATCTAAAGTCTCAATTCTGCTTCCAAATCTTAATTCCTTTATAAGACTTATAAGTTAAGAGCGTATAAGATTCGATGAAAGGGCTTGCTTGCATTTTGGAAGAACAAGAAAGTAATTTGGCGATGAATAAGCACCGACCTGTGATATTTTATAAGCAACTGACTGGGTTCACTCTTCGTTTCTGCCAACCACAGAAAGCAACAAATGTGGCATGACTGGCCTGTGTGACGTCACAGTAAGTATCGCTATAGCTTGACTCACCTGGTAAACTTCTCTCTGTCGTGATTTTGAGATACCGAGAAAGGAATGAAACGTGTGAATAGTTATAGTTTCTTAATTCTAAAACATCGTTGTAGCCAAATTATGTGTTGTTTTAAGTGTGTTTATACTGTCCAACTAGCCAATCACAAATATGTTCAGTGACCCGTTTCAAACCTTAAATTTTATGCGCCGCGCCGCACGCAATGAAACAAAACTGATATTTAGGTGGCTTCTTTATGTAGTGTTTTATATCCGAGTAGTCGAGGCTGCTTCGGCCGAGAAGTTGGCAGAACCCGTTGGAGGCAGATTGTTTCTTTCGGTTTCACTTCACTTCTTTACTGTTGACATGCTAGTTTCCCAGTTATTATGGACAGGACTTAGACATTTCAAAGTCCATTCTATGGCAAAGTACGGCACGTGGTACAAATAAATAATTAATGAATACCGTAGAATCCCGGTTATAAGCCCCCCCGGTTATAAGCCCTCCCGGTTATAAGCCAAAACCCTAAACCACCCAAAACCACCCAAAACCCTTACGAAGTTTTATAAGCCCAGGGCTTATAACCGGGATTCTACGGTAGTAGAAGAGAAAACCGCTTGACCGATGTTGAAGGATGTTGAAAGCATGCGTGTCACACGGTTTCAACATCAATTCAACCGATACGAGAATAAACGGTTTCAACATCTATTCAACATTCTAATTCAGTTAACTGTTATTGTTCTCGGAAATATCAAACAATTTCAACATCGGTTTCAACAAAATAATGTTGTACCGATGTTGAACTCTTAAATCAAATTTGCACAGCATAAAATACAATTCTGAGTTAGGATCCCCATACAGCACTAAGTTAACTTGAGCGATGTTTCATGCACGTATATCGATCAGACCAGTCCTGATTGGTTCCTGACATATGACAAAGTGATAATTTGAAATCATGAACATTAGCATAACAATTGTACGTCATAGCCGCCATGTTGATGTACAGTTAACAATAGATTCTTCGTTAGCTTCTTTTGTTCTGTACACCAACATGGCCGCCATGCCCTTTGTCATTTGAATCTCTGGAGATTGAGTGCAAACCATCTATAGTCCGATTTCTTTTAATACGTCTTTGGAATAGACCTTTTTAATTTAACATATTTCTGAACTTCGTACGCTCGGAATGTTGAAGGTGATGAAGCATGCGTGTCCGTGAACGGTTTGAACATCAATTCGTAGGGGGGGGGGGGGGGGGGGGGGAGGGGGGGGAGGGTACTCACTTATATGGGCCTAATTCAACATCATGATTCCGAAAACAAACGGTTTCAACATCTGTTCGATATTCTATTTATCTACTACTAGCCTGAATGAGGGTCTGAATGGGGTTAACTGCCTACTGACAAACGGCCTTCAAAATAACTGACAACTGACAAATGACGATTTTTTTACTGACAACTGACAAAAACAAACGGTTTCAACATCTGTTCGATATTCTATTTATCTACTACTAGCCTGAATGAGGGTCTGAATGGGGTTAACTTACTACTGACAAACGGCCTTCAAAATAACTGACAACTGACAAATGACGATTTTTTTACTGACAACTGACAACCGAAACATAACTGACAACTGACAAATTTGTTTTTTTGTGAGTCAAACATAGTAAATTTTCTCTAGTAATGATTAACTAGGCCTAACTGACAACTGACAAATGGCCAAAATTTAAACTGACAACTGACATGTAGACCCCCCCATTCAGACCCTCCTGAATTTCAGCCGTCTCCTCCGGTTCGTTCCAGAGGAGACGGCTGAAATTCAGGCTAATCTACTACGGCCCAAAAACTATTTCCGAGAACACGATGTTAAACGGTTTCAACATCGGTTTCAACAAATGTTGCACCGATGGATTTGAAAAGATGTTGAAACCGTCTGACGAACAGTCAGTGTGACTGTTAATGAACTAACTGCAGGATACAAAGCAAAGAAAGCGAACTGACGGCCTAAAGAAAAAGCGAAGCAAACAAAGAAAATGATAGAATCCATAGCAAACTAATTAGCTCAGATGACTACTCTGGCACAAAACAATAACAAGGATAACGCCACCCGCAATGCTGGCAAAATAAATAAATCGCTACCCGCGATAGAGTGAAATAACCCGTGAAACAAAACTTTACAGTCAGAATCTAATAGCCAAATAGAAACAAAAGAAAACAATGGAATTAGTGTCTAATAGTGTATATTAGTCTACAACGACAACGATTTATTCACACTCTGTATACTACTAAATATTTTACAATGAATTAGAATTGACAAGATAGAGAGCTGGGATGCCAGAAGTAGCTTGTATAAAACTAATCGAGTCTGGCACCCCAAAAATGTAGTAAATTATATATGAAATGAATGGTCAGACAAGAAAACACAAACAAACGAATAGATAAAATGTAGGTATAGTAAGTAACTATTTACGTCTCTACGGTACAAGTCAGAGGGAAAAAAAAGATACACAAACAAGCTGACAGGAAGATCTAAAATTGTAGTTATATTACGAGAAGATATTAATTATTGAGTCAACATCGATCTTCTGTTCAAGTTTCTGATCTAAAATGTTCTCCAATACAGTTTAGTTAGAGGTTTGTTATCACAAACATAACTCAGTAGCAGAATACAGATGAAATACGAGTAAACTTTAGATTTTAGTCAGAGCTCTCAAAAAGCCCGCCTTATTGGTTGCTGACCGCATAGTAAAATCACTCTAGTAAATAATGAAGCGCTACCCGCGATACTGATAAAATAAATAAAAGAATTGCTTCGAGCATAAATAGTGCGGCCCAAATGTGCGTGCATGCGACTCTGAAAACAAGAATCGAAGTGCGCGATATACCGAGGAGCATGAAACTGAAACTTGTACGCGACACATACTGTAAATTCGGCGAAACCCCGCGACAGAAGTCCACAAAATATGAATATAATACATCAGTTGCGGCTACTGAGAACAACAACGAACAGGTTTCCACGTGGAACGGAAACCTGTAAAATGAACTGCGAGAATTAGAAATTACCGGAAATAAAACTGTAAAGCCAAAAAGTATGAAACGCTCGCAGTAGAAAATATCGAAGGAACAGAACAGGGAGGAGGGAGAATTGGCAAAAAAAAAATCAGGGAGGAGGGTGAAATGTCCAGTAAAACAAGGGAGGAGGAAGAATTGAGCATACAGGGAGGAGGGAGAAAACGGGATCTACATACATGCTCTACTGTTCCTATGTCCTATTAGTAATAGCTAGTGTTCCTATGTCCTATTAGCAATAGCTATAGTGTTCCTATGTCCTATTAGTAATAGCTAGTGTTCCCATGTCCTATTAGTAATAGCTAGTGTTCCTATGTCCTATTAGTAATAGCTAGTGTTCCTATGTCCTATTAGTAATAGCTAGTGTTCCTATGTCCTATTAGTAATAGCTAGTGTCCCTATGTCCTATTAGTAATAGCTAGTGTTCCTATGTCCTATTAGTAATAGCTAGTGTTCCTATGTCCTATTAGTAATAGCTAGTGTTCCTATGTCCTATTAGTAATAGCTAGTGTTCCTATGTCCTATTAGTAATAGATGGTGTTCCTACGTCCTATTAGTAATAGATGGTGTTCCTATGTCCTATTAGTAATAGCTAGTGTTCCTATGTCCTATTAGTAATAGCTAGTGTTCCTATGTCCTATTAGTAATAGCTAGTGTTCCTATGTCCTATTAGTAATAGCTAGTGTTCCTATGTCCTATTAGTAATAGCTAGTGTTCCTATGTCCTATTATAGTAATAGCTAGTGTTCCTATGTCCTATTAGTAATAGATGGCGTTCCTATGTCCTATTAGTAATAGCTAGTGTTCCTATGTCCTATTAGTAATAGCTAGTGTTCCTATGTCCTATTAGTAATAGCTAGTGTTCCTATGTCCTATTAGTAATAGCTAGTGTTCCTATGTCCTATTAGTAATAGCTAGTGTTCCTATGTCCTATTATAGTAATAGCTAGTGTTCCTATGTCCTATTAGTAATAGATGGCGTTCCTATGTCCTATTAGTAATAGCTAGTGTTCCTATGTCCTATTAGTAATAGCTAGTGTTCCTATGTCCTATTAGTAATAGATGGCGTTCCTATGTCCTATTAGTAATATATGGTGTTCCTATGTCTTATTAGTAATATATGGTGTTCCTATGTCCTATTAGTAATAGCTGGCGTTCCTATGTCCTATTAGTAATAGATGGCGTTCCTATGTCTTATTAGTAATATATGGTGTTCCTATGTCCTATTAGTAATAGCTAGTATTCCTATGTCCTATTAGTAATAGATGGCGTTCCTATGTCCTATTAGTAATATATCGTGTTCCTATATGTCCTATTAGTAATAGATGGTGTTCCTACATGTATGTCGTATTAGTAATAGCTAGTGTTCCTATGTCCTATTAGTAATAGATGGTGTTCCTTTGTCCTATTAGTAATAGATGGTGTTCCTATGTCCTATTTCTTATAAAACTTATGCACTTTCGAGATCTTGAAAAGCTGCTAACTGCACTCGCGTTCGGCTCGTGCATCCACAGCTTCTCCAGACCTCGAGCGTGCATTATTTATAGGACATGGAGAACCATCGTCTGATTGTTACACAAATATATATATTTAGCCAAGTCTAAAAGCGGAGCTCCCGATTATCTGAACTGAGGTAACGAAAAAAACGATAAATTGCATAAAGAAAACAGAGATAAAAACGTAAAATTAACTAGTAGAATCAAGGAAAATCAGTGCAAAAGGTATAGAATAAAAAAGAAGATAACAGATCATGAAAAAAGAAAGAACAAATTATCACTAGCTACTGGCCACGGTTTCGATCCGGTACGCCTGGTTACAACAATGCGCGCGCAGGTGTAGCATTTCTTCAGGCGAGTGAAACCGGAAGCGAGGGAAACCGGAAGTCAGCCATATTTTTCCTCATTCGGCACATGTCTATGGTGCTCCGCTCGGTTTCGGTCCGAGAGCCGGGAGCTCCGCTATCAGAAATATCGTCGTAAAATACTTAAATAATTGGGGGGAGGGGGGGCACTTTATACAGCACGGACCAAATCCCCATTTTACATCTTTAAAATATGAGGTTTTAAGGATCATAACAATAATAATAACTTTATTTCAGTGTCAATGTGTTAGCTGTTCAGCTAATGGGGCACACTTTAACAAAAGATAGAGTAAAATAAGATAAAAAGGAAAGATATATCCTACTATAACTATAACTAAATCTATTATAAAATCTAAAAATTAATATGCAGAACTGATTATATCATGAGCTGCATAATTTGCAGCAGTTAGACTAGGCCTAAGCGTTGCCGGTCCACATAAACGGCCCTAAGTATCTAATTGAATGCTTTCCATAACTAACTGTTAACATACTGTCTAACTAATCATATACTGTCGACATATAAAGTTCGGCTTCCGCTTATAACACAGATCTAGCTCTTGATAATTCTTGATATCGCAGGAAGTGTCATCCAGTAGTTGTTTATTAGTTACTTGTTGGCATTAAAGGTTCAGTCTTCCATGCATTCAATACCTCCCTTTCCGGGGTATTCATCAATTCTTCGAAACCCTGCCACCCAGATTTAGCTGTGAAAAGCAGGTACTCATTCCCCTTTTCTAGATACTTGTATTGGTACGCTCCTATTACTAACGACTGGCAACAGCGCGCGGCGGCTGCAATGTAGAGCATGTCGATTTCAGCTGATGAGAGTGGGAATTCTGATTGATAGCTTGCGAGAAAGTGACTGGCGGCGTCGAAGGCACTCATCCGGGTATTGGGCGACATCATTATGATGTAAGAAAGAGCAATAGCAATGTCTAGGACACGATAGGAGTTCTGAATATCACTGAAGTCGATGAACCCGCGTATAAATGCTCCACCTTCTGGCTTTGTCTGCACAATAATATTGTGTTCATTGATATCGCCGTGGATGATCTGCGACTCTAAGCTGTCTAGTTTCGGCAGCACTTCAGCCTTGAACCTCAGGCATACCGATTCGACGAGCTGTCGTCTTTGTTTGTTTTCCACTACATGTAGAAAGCTCTCCACTACAGTAGGCATGTTCCTCAAGTTCCAGCGAAATTCCTCACGACTGAGAACGCGCGCGGAGGCATATGCATTCAAGTCGCTGAACTCCTGTTTCAAAATATAACCATAACACTTATCGGTAAGAACGTATACAGCTCTTTCAATTAACGTTTTCTGGGAGAAGGGATATGGCATTAGATTGGGAATAGGGCATTTTTTAAATGTCAGGCGTCTGTACACAGAATAAAAATGGATAATAAAAAAGGAAAGTAAGTCGGCTAAGTCATTTCGCTCTGGGAATACCCGAATGCTTAATCCCTACTGCCCTGTTCCCTATCTCCCAGACAACATTAATGCCAACAGATGCACATGTATTTTAAAAAGGATGCCCGATCAAAAGCATTATACCAACAAGCTAAGACCCTAAACGCCTTTGATTGATTTCTTATGAATACGATTAGTTTCCAAGTAATATTATAAACTGAATAGCCTTTAGAGTTAGGTCCTTGATGAAAAACAGTTCGAGTGATTGAAGTTTCACTTAATTTCTTCAATAATAAGCAATTATTGGACGAGGCTGAGCAAAATATGATGAATTGTTTGTGGCGAGCCGAAGGCAGAGGCAAAGACACAGACAATTCATCATATTTTGCGATAGCCGCAGTTCCAATAAATGAATGTTTCATTATTCAGTAATTGGGCATCCAAAATGCTCGCAATTTCCTCCTCTGAACGCTCTGAAAATCGAGTCGCCATGCTGGGATTTGTTGTTGAACAGCACTGCGCATGCTCACAACAATATCTGTAGCAAACGCTTATTTGCGCACAATTATCTGCAGGTGAATGAACCAATCAAAATTCGGGATACTTAGGAACTGAATAATAAAGACTATTATCATTCGACTCTCTTCCATCCCGAATTCTGATTGGTTGATTCACCTACAAATACAGTAACTGCTGCAAATACCGGCAGAGCATGCGCAGTCGTGATAAATCAATATTTGCTACAAATAACGGTCTGAACATGGGTATTATTGACTACTCCATTTAGTAAACAAGACAGACCGATTTGAAGAGCTGTAGTTTGAAACTGTAGGTAACGTTATATTTTGTGGAATGATAAAACAATAACACTGCTATGAATTTATTTTAAATAGTACTTGAAGCTGTATAACGTTGAGAGGATTCGTTTCGTAGCCTTCGACAAACGACAAACGACGAAAACATGTTGGACTTTTGCTGGAATACCAGACGGATTGATATCACAGGACTGAAATTATTCGATTCGCGAACTCGCTCAACTTCTCGAGGTTTGTAGTCAAAAACAATCGGCGACTTTGGGGATCAGATGAAGAAAATGGAACATAACATCTTCACACTCTGAACTGAACATTTCAAAGATCCTAGGCACGCTTACTGAGATCAACTGAGATCAACTTTATTTAAAACACACACGCAGCAGGGCGTGCACTACTCGTATAAATAAAATAAAATTATAAGCTAAAAACTAACCTAATACATGTCAATCTATGATAAATACTACTATAAATACTACTAAAAACTGCTAACTACTATATTTAGATACTAATGCATATAATTACGCTAATAGGCCGGGGGAAATCTTTGAGCTAAACTGGGCAAATGACTCAGAGGTTCTTAATTCTAATGGTAATTCATTCCATATTTTGGCTCCATTGTAACTAAGGCTCTTTTTTAGGAATTCAGTTTTAGGAAGAGGAACGGAAACTTTTTTAATTTTAATTTTAGGTACGCATGTACAATTTCACCAACAGCCCGAATGGACTACGAGTCAATAGCCCACGAGGCATAGCCGAATGGGCTATTTAACTCGTAGCCCATGAGGGCGAGAGATCTAATTGTGTTAGTATAAACAAGGAGCCCCTTACCATGCAGGAGCGTTCCTATGTCATGGGCTGGGCCCCCAGCACAGGAGTAGATGTGGCTATATTTAGAATTCGAATTCCCACGTTGACAGTGAGAAGAATGATACTGAATAATAATGAGAAGTGACGTATAGCTATCTGATTGGTTAAGACAACATGGCCTTTGTTTATTTCGCGCGAAATGCAATTCTAAATATAGCCACATCTACTCCTGTGCTGGGAACAGAACCAATGGGGAACATGGAAGCTCCTTGTAATGGGCTCCTGTATAAACTGACTAATCGGACAGTAGAAATAATAGAAAGAAACAAATTGACTGAGCTGAAATAGAAATTTGTATTGAACAATAACGCAAATAGACTGTGGCTGTCTCGAAACTATCGGCTGATAGCTTCCCTTGATCATGAAAATTTGATGTTCTTAAAACAAATATAAGCCCGAGAACGAAGTTCGAGGGCTTATATGCTAGTTTTAAGAACATCAAATTTCCGCGGGCAACTATCAGTCGATAGTTCCTCGTCGGACACAGTCTATTTGTATAATAGTTGGCAATGGGCGCAGCCCCGAGTCGATAGAAACCAAGAACGAGAAGTCTAATTGTTTTAGCATAACCAGGCCACTGTTCTATCAACTTAGCGATCGAGGCTGTGAAAAAACGCGCGAAAAAGCATTTTTCTAAGTGATTTTTGTCTGTAGCGCGCACGGTCGACTATCGATTGGTACACGGCGACTGGCTAGCCAATCAGATGAAGATTTTATCAATAGACAGCGGCTGAGTTATGCTAACGGCTGATAGTTGGCGAGGAGCAAAGCCGCCAGTCGATAGAAACCAAGAGCGAGAAGCCTAATTGTTTTAGTATAACTAATAATAGCCGCAAACAATCTTATTAAGATCACTGTGATCAAACTCACCTTCATGGCTTTGTGTAGGTGAGCTACGTGTAACCCTAAATCCACAAGTAAGTCCTTTGTGAACTCAACGTCACACAGTAGCGTTCCAGGTACGAAGCTGAACAGCTTCACAGCACAAATTTCTTTGCCATCTTTCTCTGGACTCGCGTCTACGAGGTCCTCATTCGACAACACTATGACGTCATTGAGGCGGGATCTTTCAGTACTGACATTTCCTTGTGTTTTTTGTTGAAAACGACAAAAGACCTCTGTGGAACCATAAAGCGACGTTTGTGGAGTGGGGCAGTTAATACCCTTACGATTTAGAAACAGAAGCAATTCGGAATTCAACCTTATTAAAACTTGATGTTTTGATTCCGACGAGTTTATGATTTTCAGAACAAATTCTTCCTCTTGAGTAGATTTTTGTTTTTTCTCGTTTCTGTCCAGAGCCTGTTCTAATTTTCCTTTGATGTAAAAGTTCCTGTCATCATAGCTTTCAAGTTCTTTGACGCTGGATAGAGCCGTAAGGGGGACTTGAAGCCCAAATAACGTGTTAGCGAGAGGAATGGACTGTTCCTTAGTGACATTAGGCCTGGTAGGGAATTGCTTGATCAGTGCACTGGAGGTCATCTTACATTTGTATCTTAGCTTCCAGAAGAAGGTAGGTTTGAATCTCTGAAACAAAAGCGGTTTTCTGCATCAGTAAGCCACAACAGATCGAGTTAGCTCTTTAACTGTCCCAGTCAGACCATGTGACAGATCTCCAGAGGGTTCACTCCTTTGTTTTCCAATTCTATAAATCTAAACATTTTCTCTTGGGATACAGAAAAACAAAAAGATAATGGAAAATCTTATATTTTGGTCTGAAATAGGGTCAAGGTTTTGAGACCCGCGGGCGGCACACTCCCACCCGAAATTCCTGGGAGTATGCTCCTGTATTCTGTTTAAGTGATGCTCCGGCTAAGAACGATAGCAACGAATGTAAAAAGGTGTTAATATTCTATTCTTCTTTTTCGTAAATTCATTGGTTGATATTCATAAATTCAATAGAAGTCCATCGAAGTAATGCACTTTCATTGGATAACTTTTGAAGTTTTAATTTAGTTTTGATCAAACTATGGTTTCAACCGTGAGGAAAGTCACATTTGTGATTCAAATATATTTTGTCTTCCCTCTTTCCTGTTGGCTGGATGGTGTTTATGTTCGTCGTGTTTATGTTCGTCGTGTTGGTGTTCGGTGTTCATCGTGTCGAATAAATCTCTAGGTAAAAAACGACAATAGACGGTACGAGGTCGGGGGAGGAAGTGAGCGGACGATCTCGTACCGTCTGAAAATCAGGTTACCCGACAAGTGCGCCTGTCGAAATCTGTTGGAAGGCTTTCCAACGAATGAAGTTAAATAAAACATTAACCTGTTTACATTTGAGAGAAATTTCCTCCGCCAACTCGCGCCGACAAAAATATGAATTATAAACACTTGCGTGTCATTGTGTGCAAATATTCTGAATAGTAATTTTTTTGAGGAATTTGGAAGGTCATTTATATATAAAATGGCTTATTAACATAATAATAATAAATACATATTAGGAGCAGTATACTGCGTCTCAATTGCTCTTACAGATAACTATAAGAAAATATTACTACAAGATACATCAACTTAAGAATGTAGATAAATACATAAAATAGAGTTTCTATGGTACATAAAATAATCAATTCAGCAGGAAAGGTAACTTAGGAAAAGAAAGGTTTTCAGTTTGGATTTTAATTGTGCTATTAAACGAGTTATGTTGCCTAATGTATTCTGGAAGTAAGTTCCAGAGCCTAAGAGCCACAACTGAAAACGCTCTGTACTAGACACCATTAATTAACTTATGCAAGATGGAGAGAGTATAGCCCTGGAAAAGACAACCCAGCGGACTATATGTCACGACAACCTTCAAAACCGAACATCTTATCAAGCCGTGAAGAGAAGACTATGTTAACTTCATCTCCGAGACATCAGTACCGATAGCCATCACTCTCGAGGAGGTGCAAGTCGCGACAGCTCAAGACCACCCGCTACAGGCCGCAGTCATCAGCATGTTACAGACAGGACGGTGGCATGACGCCAAGAAATACGAAGGAGCAAACGGACACTGCCGCCCTCCAATGGTACCGAAGCGTTCTCGAAGAGCTTACAGCCAACAGCATGAAGCAACCTGATTCTCAGAGACACCAGAATATAGTGATACCAGCCAGCCTCCAAGCACGAGTAGTACAGCTAGCACACGAGCCACTCAACATATCTGACCTCCCCCGTGGTCCACGGCTCAACCTTAGCATCGATTTCTGTGATCCCCTTCCATCAGGCCAGTATTTGTTTGTTATAATTGATGAACACTCCCGTTTTCCAGTCGTAGAAGTTGTCCGCAGCACCGCAGCTTCAGACAGTCATCCCAGTAGTATAGACAAGGTCTGCTGTACGTTTGGAGGCATGGAAAATTGTCTCCAAAGCCTGCGGCGTGAAACACCGAAGGATTCACCCCACTGTGGCCCAAAGCCAACGCCCAGGCCGAAAGCTTCAACAAACCTCTCATGAAAGCCATCAAGGCAGCCAAGATCCAAGGCCAAAACTGGATATTTGCCTGGCGCACCGCATATACACCGGGCGCACACCACTACAACCTTCACACCGCATCGTCTGTTATTGGACAAGAAGCACGAACCAAGTTACCCGACTGACTCACCAAGCAACACATGCCGAAAAGTCCACTTTGGAGATTGGCGATGTTGTTCTCGTCCGACAACCCAAGGCCAACAAACTGTCGACTCCATACGACCCAACTCCGCTTGTAGTCACAGAAAAGAAAGGGTCCATGGTAACAGCCAAACAAGAAAGTGGTCCGACCCAACCTCGTGACCAGGGTCTTCTCGGTCAGATCCAAGATGGCGGCTACTCCGAGAGAAGATCCTGGTAAACGCTGAATCACGTGACCAAAAATCTCCAGAAATCCTGGAGATTTTAATCACGTGATGTCGGCATCCAATATGGCGGCCAAGCTAAATATGGAAATGTTTAACACGTGCCTACAAACCATAGGTATCCCAATCCGGAGTGAGCGAGATGCGATAAACGGTATTTCCACGCGGCGAACGACCAAGTGAAAACAGGTCTACTAAACAGTTCGAAATGGAGTTTACTTGGATAAAGAAACAGTGGAAGGGTATCACAAAGCTACCAGGATGTATCTAAGCTAGAAGAGAATCCTAAAAAGCCGTTCATTTTCTGTTAGCGTTGAAGCGAAGAGATCGATAGCACGTTCAGATTTAACGGCTTCTCCTGGCTTTCTCACTGATTAAACTTACCAGAAAATTACCCAGTAATGCACTTCATCTATTGCTCTACCTACACAACGTGTTTTAAGGTTATTTAAAATCGTTTTATTGATAAAATTTGAGCAATCGAATCTATATACAAATTCATCTCTCTGGACTCAGTCCGTTTGGCCAATAAAAAGCATCGTTAGAACAACCCTTGTGTCATAATCGAAGAGCCAATCAGAATACGTGACAGTTTAGCGTTTACCAGGGTCTTCTCTCTGAGTAGCCGCCATCTTGGATCTGACCGAGAAGACCCTGGTCACGAGGTACAAGGAACGTATCGATGTTTCATCACTTGCCCCAAACCTCAAAGGTCGAAATACCCGAGTCAACCACCTATGACAAACAGGACGACATTCCAACCACTGCACATGCAATAAGAAGAGGAAGAGTAACCGGTTGCTCAACAGCAACTGATCCCTGAAAGACCTAAGCATATGCACTCCACCAAACTCACGAATTTCGCGACTGCAGTACTCTTTTACATAGGAGGGTCTAGATGGGGGGATCTGCATAACAGTAAACATTTAATTTTTAGGGCATTTCACAGCTAACATTTAAATTTTATGCCATTTCACAGTTAATACTTAAAAATGTCAATTGTTTCTGTATTCTGACGTTGATGTGACGTCATAAGGAATGCCTCATTTTTTGGTGAAAATACCTTTAAAATACGTTTCAAACATATAACGTCATCAGAATGCCTTTATGAAATACTATTCATTTGGCGAAAATTTGAACTTTCTACGATAAATATATTCAAATTTCACCCGATTTCAAAAGCAATTGCACCAACGTAACCTTTAATAACGTAGTTCTCCAATGCAAATGGAGTCGTAGGGTTACTATGTGTTAACACAAATAACCTACCTTCACCGCATTTTGTGATATTTTACAGGTTTTCGAGCAATTATATATAGCTTCACCGGTTTACAAATTTTTGTATCTAAATTTATACTCAATTGATTTTAATTTGTTTGCAGTAACAAACGCTACGATGGCAGTGCATTCAAACAAACATTGAACATCTACTAAGAATTAAGCCGAGCAGGACAAAATAACTCTGAATATCGAAAGGCATGGAAATGAGTCTTTGATCGAACTCTGATCTTTGATCTTCGAACTTTGATCTCAGCTACGTTGCTTGGAATTTACACGAAGAAGTGAGAGGCCGGTTTAACTTCAACGGAGGTTTAGACATTGGTCAAACATGGCGGTCATGAATTTGATCGCACCCGCTTGTTTCTACTTATTAGTCCTATATCTGAGATATTCTTTTGCTCCAAATCATGGAATTACTAAAAGAAATGCTGCATATACTGATGGTTTCCAAATATCATCCTCTCTCGCGTACTTGGACCTTGGAGCAGCGACTTTCCTCAGGAACACTCGTATTAGTCGAGCCGCCATCTTGAACTCTACTTCAACTCCAACTGGATTTGGCTCTTGAGTCTTCTCACGTATATAGCCTAATGCTTCTCTGCGGTGATATCGAGGCTAATCCAGGACCTAAGTGGCGATATCCATGTGGTGCTTGTAATAAACCCGTCAAATGCAATCAAAAGGGCTTACAATGTGATTCTTGTGATAAGTGGTATCATACCCGTTGCTGTTCGATAAATGATGACGTCTACAACACTCTGGCGAATACATCCTGTCTGTGGATCTGCTGTATCTGTAATCTACCGAACTTTTCAAGTTCACTGTTAAATAGTTCTACTACAACTACGACAAACTCGTATAACTCACTTGTTGCATGATGCTAGTCAAATGAATGATAATTTGAGTCGATCTGATCATATTGGAACTGATCCTGTCATAACATCCACTTCCCAAAGGCAAAACTGGCAAAACGCGAATCGTCATGTGAACCCTAGGGGTTCTAAGAGCAAACGGTTGCTAAAGAAATTGAAATGTATGGAGATCAACTGTAATAGCATTTTAAGCTCTGAGAGGTCTGGCATATTTAAGGCCCATGTCGATCTACATCAACCAGACATCGTCTTTGGCTGTGAATCTAAACTTAACCAGGAAGTACCTACATATTCAAGTTTTCCAACTAGTTATACCATCTATCGCAAGGAGAGGCTGAATACTGGGGGAGGTGGTGTGTTCTTGGCCATCAAATCAGACATTGCTTCATGTGAGAAAACCAATTTGGAACAACATGCTGATGATGAATCTGTTTGGGCTTCTGTCAAAATTGTAAGGACTAAAGAACTTAACCTCTGTAGTTTTTACAAGCCGCCATCTGCTACCTCGACTCGTCTAGAGCACCTATCTGATACTACCTCTAATATTGTGGTATCTGGTGATTTCAATCTAGGTGACATTAGCTGGTGTGATGATCCCCCTGCCCCTACAAATCCAGCTACCTTTAATGAATCTACAGCACTGCTTTTTTACTATATTGATGACTATGTTACTGTGCCCACTCGCCCATCCTCTCTTAAGACCCTGGACCTTGTTATCTCATCGAAGCCCACCCTAGTATCTAATATACGAGTGCACCCAGGCATGAGTGACCATGACATCCTCACTTTTGATATTAATATTAATGTTAAACGTGTACCAAAGCCATCACATAAGGTTTACTTATACAAACGCATGGACTTGGAAGGCCTTAAACAGGCAGCACAGAGCATCAATAATGACTTTTTCAATGCTAACCCAGCCTCAAAATCAGTAGCAGAAAACTGGACCTTCTTTAAGAACAGGATCATGAGTGTAATTGATAGCTTCATCCCAAGTAAACAAACAAAATCCAAAGCTCATCTACCGTTGGTTACTAGGTCAATTAAGAAACAGATGCGGAAACGTGACAGGCTCTTGAAGAAAGCTAGACACTCAAACAACACTGCAGTCTGGGCCATGTACAGACGTCAACGGAATAAGGTAGTGAAGCTGTTAAAGACCGCACATAATGACTTTTTATGCAATACCATCGGCGAGAGTCTTCAATCTAACCCCAAGCGTTTTGGGGGATACGTTAAACAATGCAAAACAGAGAGCATGGAGATCCCCACTCTTAGCCATGACGGCTCTGTGTTTATCTCAGACAGGGACAAGGCGCAAGCACTAAATGAGCAGTTCAAGTCTGTTTTTTTCGATCAAGCTGGTGCCATTCCTGTAAAAGGCCCTTCACCGTACCCTAGCATCCCTTCACTACAAATTAGTAATGAAGGCGTGAGAAAACAACTGCTAAACCTCAATGTTAACAAGTCATGTGGTCCTGACCTCCTTCCTGCAAGAGTCCTGCGAGACCTAGCTGATGAATTATCGCCAATATTAACATACATCTTCCAACGAAGCTTCAATACCAGCATTATTCCACCTGACTGGTCCACAGCACTTATCACAGCAGTATACAAAAAGGGTCCCAAAGCAAATCCAGCCAATTACAGACCTATTTCCCTTACATGCCTGTGCTGTAAGGTAATGGAGCACATTGTCCTTAGCCATATGAATAAACACCTGGCCACTAATAACATCTTAGTAAGTAACCAGCATGGCTTCAGAAAACAGCTGTCAGGACTGTACAACCCAGCTTATAACCGTTATTCATGACTGGGCTACTTCCTTAAACAATCGTAGTCAAACAGATGTGATCGTACTGGACTTTACTAAGGCATTTGACAAAGTGTCGCACAGTAAACTAGCTGCAAAGGTTGAATACTATGGCATTAATGGCCGTACACTTGGTTGGATTAACGCCTTCCTCCATAAGCGCTGCATGCCAATATGTTTCGGTAAATGGTTCTCACTCAGATATTGCTTGTGTCACTTCCGGTGTCCCCCAGGCTCAGTCCTCGGCCCAACTTTGTTCCTACTCTACATTAACGACATTGTAGAAGGTATCAACTCAAAGATCAGATTGTTTGTAGACGACACTGTTGTCTACCGACAGATTGAGTCCGACCTGGATCACAAGACCCTCCAGGATGACCTTGACACTAACGAAGTGGTGTACATCATGGTCAATGGAATTCAATGATGTGAAGTGTCACTTACTGTCTATAACCAACAAACACGAGCCAAGTAAGTTTACTTACCATATGAATGGCAAAGCTCTCTCTCAGAAGTCCTCCCATGATTAGCTAGGGGTCACACAGTCACACGATCTTCGATGGAACACTCATTGTTCTAATATTACATCTAAAGCCAACAAAACGTTAGGAATTATACGTAGGACATTGAAACCTTGTTCTTTATCTGTTAAAAAACGAGCATATGAATCGCTTGTTAGACCCAGGCTTGAATACGCATCAGAGGCCTGGAACCCTCATACTGATTCTAATATATCTAAGTTAGAACAAACTCAAAAGACTGCAGCAAGGTTCGTCTGTAATAACTATGATCGATATACTAGCACCTCCGACCTCGTTAGTTCTCTGGGCTGGGACACTCTTGAGAATCGAAGACTTGCCCAGCAGGCCACTATGTTTTATAAAATTCGTAATGGCCTGGTGGACATAGACTTCCCTCACAATATTGTCCCTAACCCCAGACACAATAATCTGTACTACTGCCAACCTTCGTGTAATGTCTTGGCCTTAGCTACTCTTTCTACGTCCGAACAATTCGTGTTTGGAATAAATTACCTGTTCACGCAGCTAACACACCGTCATAGGCATTATTTTCTAGCATTATTGGCCCTGCAATCAAGTCCATGAAGCCTCCTCCATATCTGAGGCATTTATAATTTGTTTATATATTTATTTTAAATAGCTACATTTACATGACTATTTATTATACCTGTATTTAACTATATTATTGTCCGCACTTGCACTATTTTATTGACTTTGTACTTCACCATTGTATTGTAACTAGCTTTAAGCTTTCTTATTATTTTATGCACCTTCCGGTATTTAAGTGTATACTATCCAAGGAAGTAAAAATCTAAGATCTAAGACTCCATCCATGTACTCTCATGTTGTCTTCCAAGCCTTTGAAGTTTATAGGATAACATTTTTAAAGGCGCTGCATGATTATAATACCTTGAAATTTGTGAGAGCAATTTCGATGATTGTAATACGCGGGGGTTAACAGCTAGCCAGCCGAAGATCAAGATCCGTGAGTACAAGTACATAAATATTACATTTTCCGTAAAGGGAAAACTCGGAAACATTTTACGGAGGTACCTATGTAGGAGCTTTCGATCTGTAGTGATTTTGCGGGATGAAATGATAGTAAAATTCTACAAAAGCACCTACGAGTTTCCAAGTCTCTGTTCGACACGACGAACACCACTACTCCCCACGACTGCATGGTGACCAAAACGTGATCGAAGTTTTGTCCCATTCGTAGCCATTACGTTGCTGAATCCGAAGGTTTCTTCGACGGAAATGGAAAAATGTTGAGTTTTTCTAGGGCTGACAGGAGTTACAGCCCAATCTCATGATGTGTATTTATACGCTTACAAATATCGCTTGAATAGTTCATATTATCATATTATCATATATCATATATCATATTATCAGCGGCCATGATATATCATATATCATGGCCGCTGCTATACACGTTTTACGCGGTCTCTGAGACATATACGTTTTAGTCCTTTACAGTCATTTTATTTTGTTTCCTTGTTACATGTCTGATTAGTTAATATGGCCAGTAATCCAAATGAGGTCAAAGAGGAGACTTCCATAGTTCATGAGTCCCCTGAGATAGACGAATGCGTTGAAGAACAAGAGATTCTCGAGACATCTGAGAAGGGGGAAGTCTACTTGGTTAAGGTTTCGAAGGAATCACGCTTCAAATGTTGGCTGAGAGCTTTCAAGATCCGTTACTGGTTTGATTTCGGAAACCTGCAAGAATACACGGTAAACTGGACAAAGACGGACGATGGCGGTGATCTGGTTGAGGTAATTATTCAACTCAGTCGATGTAAAGATGCCGGGAAAGATGGCGCGAGCACAACAGGACCACTTCTGTTTACAATTACGATATATCTGACCAAGCAGAAGGTCATGGTTCAGGGAAAGCAAAAATCCCTTTGGAAGGAGACAGAATTTTCTAAACTTTTGAGTTTAGTGAATGAACTTGGGAGAAGTGATGAGTTGGATAACCCACAGATTGGCGAAATTTATTCGAAAGTGTTTTATGAAACCTGCGAAATGAACACTGTGACGAACAGATTATCTCTCGATGGTGAGTCACTAGAGGTTTTTTTGGACTCGGACGATGAAGCTGAAGCGGAGGAAGATGAAATGTTGGCTCCGCCGGAGTCCATAACAGTGTCTAAAGTTATCCACAAAGTTAGATCCCCCAGAAAGGCGAGTATCAAGAAGATGAAGAAAGTTCAACCAAATGTTTCGGAGAAAGAGGGCATTCTGTCACAAGAAGTTTTGGATCTCGTGCAGTCACTTATTCAAAGAATTTCAAAGGTAGAGGACGTCGTCGCAAAGACAGACTCTTTAGTGGCTGAAGGTAATTTCCAATTAAAAGTTTTGAACGAGGATTTGACGGTAACAAAGGAGACATTATCTAAGTCAGTGAGTGATCACGTGAAGCACGAGTTAATTGCCTTGAAAAAAGCGCATGACACTTTCGTCCATGAAGTCGAACAGCGGTTGATAAAGGCTGAAGCTGAAGTGAAAAAAGTGCAAGGGCGAGTTGGGTCTCTAATTGAAGAAAAGGCTAATCTGTCTAAAAGAGTGAATGTTTTGGAGACAGGAAATGACAAGTTACAGGAACGCGTTTCGGCGTTGGAGAGAGAACGCGACGTTGCGCTACAGCAAGCTATCCCGGTCAGTAATCCTACTGTCATTGAGAACTTAGTACCTCCGCATGGTCAAAGTAATGATGCTGGATCGACTGGAGATGATAGTTCGGATTCGCAAAGGATTCCTCAGCGGCAGAGGGATGAGCAGTTTGATTTTGTGATCCTCTGCGATTCCAACCGGAAGTTCTTGGACAAGAATAAACTCTGCCCACGTAATGAAGTCAAGTTAATATCGTGTAGCACCATTAGTAAGGCGACTGAGATTCTTGGTTCACCAAGGTTTTCGGTACGAAAAGGTATCATTTTTAATACTGGGGTTAATGATGTGGAGCATGACTCAGTAGAAATGGTTGTTAATAAGGCAGTCGAGATGGTCAAGATTGCAAAGAATTCATTTCCGGGGAAACAAATTATTGTTTCTAGTATTACGCCACGGTGTGACAATCTGGACAGATCAGTGTATGATGTCAACATGTCGATGCATGCACAGATAAAGGACATTCCTAACGTCACCCATATCGATAATAGTAACCTCCGGAACAGACAGTTTTACCGTGATGCTAAGCACCTTAATGCAAGGGATGGGGTTACGACCGGTTGTTAGATCAAACCGGAGGCTTTCGGCTTTACGTACGACGCAAGAACCAAGGATGGGGAATTCTGAACAAATGCCGCGAGCTGATGGTCCACAGGAAACCGAAAGTATGGTAGTTTTAAAGGAGCTGTCGGACATGCTGAAACAGGTTTTACAGTCGAATGTTAGTCCAGTTCAGCATCAGAGGGTCATGGTTCCGCCTCCATATCTGCCGCCTGGTTTATCTTATTGTAGTACGCAACCTAGTTTCCCGCCATTCAATAATGCTATAAGGGCGGCAGTATAGATTTATTTTTTAACTTCATCTGTTTTTAATCTTAATATATATATATATATACAGCCGTTTGCAAAAATTCTGACCCCCCTCACCATATATAAATATATATAAAAAATGTATCAAACATTATGGGATACCTCTTCCTATATTTTTTTCTGAAGCCCTTGGTGATAGGCAACTTGAAAAAAATATCAGCGATGACATCCCATAATGTTAGATATATGTTTGATATATATTTATATATGGTGAGGGGGGTCAGAATTTTTGCAAAAATTCTGACCCCCCTCACCATATATAAATATATATAAAAAATGTATCAAACATTATGGGATACCTCTTCCTATATTTTTTTCTGAAGCCCTTGATGATAGGCAACTTGAAAAAAATATCAGCAATGACATCCCATAATGTTAGATATATGTTTGATATATATTTATATATGGTAAGGGGGTCAGAATTTTTGCACACGGCTGTATATATATTTAATTTTTATTATTATTAATAACATGGTCTTATGGCTTTAGGTTTTTTAGATTCTTTTGTTTTGTTTTGTTTGGCTGTTAGGGACGAGCGTTTGAGTATGCAGATTTTCGGTGGGTTGTTATGACAAACACGTCGTTTTTGCGGTTTGGTTGTTGGAATATTGAGGGGCTTGCGGGGAAGTTGAATGACAATAGCTTCCTTTCAGCAATCAATAAATTTGATTTTGTTAGTCTTGTAGAAACATGGTTACCTTATGGTACCACGAACCTTGGTATTGATGGATTTTATTCATTTTCAAAGTGTCGGTTAGCTCCAGTTAACGCTCGCAGGAATTCTGGAGGGATAACGGTTCTTATTAAGTCACACTTGCGGAAAGGTGTAAAATTTCTTGATCACGAAAGTTGTGAGGAATTTATTTGGTGGAAACTCGAAAAGGAGTTTTTTCACTTGGATCAGGATATCTTTGTTTGTACTGCATATGTCCCTCCAAATAACTCTTCCAGGGAACGTAGATTAGATAAAGATCATTTTGAGTGCTTACAGGAAAGCATTTATAACTTTGCCAGGAAAGGTGAGATCATTTTATGTGGGGATTTTAATGCAAGAATGGGCGGATTACAGGATTATGTAGACGATACTGTCAACTGTTGTGTTAATTCGGTTACAGGTTGTGTTAATTCGGTTACAGTGGTAGTTGAAGGGCGAAATTCAAGGGATGTGCAGGTTCAACTTCAACTTTATTAATATTTATACACGGAATTCTAACAGATAAGAAAAAACTGATTTACATAGAAGCCGTGTTAACTACTATTAAATATATAAAAATACAGAATTGTCAATGTAATAATAATAATAATATAAAAATATATATACTATACTAATAATATGATATCCTAAAATTATGTAAACTACTACATACTATTATCAATTTTCAAAACATCATTGGTCATTTAGGACGGCGACTGTTTTGATTTTGTTTTTAAAAGAGCCTAGTGATTTAATTTCACGTAATTCTGTTGGAAGGTCATTCCATGTCTTGGCACCGTGATACGAGAAACTTTTCTTCATAAATTCTGTTTTTGGTTGCGGAAGACAAAGTCTCGTATCACGGCCCCTTAGATTATAGTGGGTAAAGCTTCCAACAGTAGTGAATAAATCACAGGCTATTTTGGGTCTTAAACATTACGATGGCTTTATGTTTTGCTCTGCGTTCATCTAATTTGTCCCATTCCAAGACACTTAAAAGTGCGTTTGTACTTGTATCATAATCTGCCCTGAGAATAAGCCGAGCGGCTCTATTTTGAAATTTCTGAAGTTTATCTGCGAGAACTTTGCCGCAGGTATCCCATACCCCGCAACAATAATCTATGTGCGTTTGAATTAAAGAGTCGTATACCTTGATTAGTGTATCTTGGGACACGAATGCTCTGATTCTCTTTAGAGCTCCTAGACCTGAGACGATCTTTTTTGATATATGATTTATGTGATCCTCCCATCTTAAGTGCTCGTCTACCACGACACCAACTGTTTTGATTTGTGATACCTTTTTTATTAGTTTGTCTCCGATTTTTAAATAAGGCATTTCTTCATCAGTCAGAGCCGATAGGCGTTGTCTCGAACCAATCATCATAAATTCAGTTATGGTAGGTCTTATGGTAGGTCTTTGGCAGAGATATGTTGTGGAAATGGTTTAATAGCTCTAAACGGCAGAACGAAGGGTGATTACATGGGCCAATTTATGTGTCAAACATATAATGGAGCAAGTGTAGTGGATTACGCTATCGTTTCTCTCAATATATTTGCGCTGGTTAGTTATTTCGCCGTCTCTAGTCTAACGGAGTTTTCACACCATTGTTTATTATCGTTTGCTATGAAAGCTTACGTGTCTAAGAAATTGGACGATTCTTTAGTATTGACTCCACACCCCATGGCTTTATCGTGGGATGATGATTTAAAATACTTATTTCGTGAAAGTATTGATTCAAAGGAAGTTCACGAGGGACTTGGTGCGTTGTTTGACTCAAGGATTGATGATCATCTTGACGTAGATTCTATGGTAAATAGGTTTACTGACGTATTATTATGCGCGTCGAAGAAAGTGATGTCTGTTAGGAAAAGAGCGTCTTCATTTAAGAAACCACGGCGGAGAACAGTGCCAAAGCAAAAATGGTTTGATAAGAGCTGTTATGACCTTAGGAAAGAACTACGGGGTTTGGGAAAATTAGTTTCAAAATATCCCAATGAGCCGTATTTGAGACAGAATTTTTTCTTGACTAAGAAAAGGTATAAACGTTTAACTAAGCGACTGAAAAGACAGTTTCATGATGCAATTTTAGACAAAATACAGACTTTACAGGATACTAATCCAAAAGCATTTTGGAAACTGGTGAACTCTATTAAAACGCATCAGTCTGCGAGTGGCTCTGATGACGTTCCGCCGGTTCTGTGGTTTAATTCTTTTAGGGATCTGAATATAATCAATTTTTCAGCGGAAAGCAACAGTACTGAATCTCAGATTGTCAATGATTTTTGGCTTTGGGCTGCCAAAGATAGTACGATTCTCGATTCACCTATTGATATTAAAGAAGTTTGCACTTTATCTAAGAAACTCAAAATAAAGAAAGCGAGCGCAATTGATTCTTTAAGCAACGAGATAATCAAATCATCAATAGATGTTTTAGCGCCTTATTATGTTAAGCTTTTCAATGTGGTGTTATCCCACGGTGTGTTTCCACGGGTGTGGTCTGAAGGTCTTATCGTTCCTCTTTACAAATCAGGATGTAAGTTAGATCCGGCAAACTATAGAGGTATTTGTATTAGTAGCTGTTTGGGTAATTTTTTTACGTTAATCTTAAATGACCGCTTAAATCGTTTCTTAAAGGAAAACGACATTATGAATAAACACCAAATAGGTTTTAGGCACGGTTTTAGAACCTCTGACCATATACTGGTATTAAAAACGTTGACTGATTCTTATAAGTCTAGCCGTAAGCCGTTATTTTCGTGTTTTATTGATTTTAGGAAAGCGTATGACAGTGTTTGGAGAGAGGGTTTGTTTTATAAAATGATTCAATACGGTTGTAGCAGAAATTTTATACGCATCCTTCGTAGTATGTATGCGTCTGTCAATTTAGCGGTAAAGCTGAGTCAGGGATGTACTCCATACTTTCAATCAGATGTTGGGGTGAAACAGGGCTGCAATTTAAGTCCTACGTTATTCAATGTGTTTATTAATGACATTCCTGAGTTATTTAATTCGCCTTCATGTGCACCAGTGATGCTAGGTGATACCAAGTTGAATTGTTTACTATATGCGGACGACCTAGTAATTCTATCTGATTCTGCATCTGGCATGCAAAACTGTTTGAACAAACTCCACTCTTATACCAAGAAATGGAGACTGAGAGTTAACTTGAAAAAGTCTAAGATTCTGGTTTTTGGGACACCGGCCCAAAGGCGTTTATGTATAACTTCTAAGTGGTATCTTAACAATGAACAGTTGGTTTGCGTTGAGGAATATACGTATTTAGGGATTTCTTTTCATTGTGCTGGTGGTTTCAAACGGGCCCAAACTACTTTGTATAATAAGGCATTGAGGGCTTATCACAGTCTGTTTAGAAATTTTTCAAATGTAGAAAATATGTCAGTTAAGTTACTGTTGAAACTGTTCTCTTCACTTGTAGTGCCAGTGTTGCTATATGGATGTGAGGTGTGGGGTGTATATTTGTTGGGACGAACCTGCCCTAACTTAGATATGTTCCGGCAGAAACTGTTTAAGGTAGTTAATAATTTAGAGAGACTTCATTTGAAGTTTTGCAAACGAATTCTGGGCGTACACTCTAAAACAACCAATCTAGCAGTCTATGCGGAATTAGGTAGAGTTCCAATGATGGTTCAAGTCGCTTCTCTCGTAGTGAAGTATTGATTAAGAATTTTAAACTCGGAATACAATAGTACTTTAGTTGGAAAAGCTGCGGAAGTATGTATAAAGTCGAAATTTCAGGGTGCAGTTTTTACAAACCATATTTTAGAACTATGCAATATCAAACCGCTCACTGAGCTTTCAGTTTCTCTCAAGCAAATAGGTTTAATTGCCAAATATGTAAAGGTAAAAATGTACGATTATTTTGCCGAGAAATGGAAGGACCAGGTTCATCAGAGTGATCTGCAGAGCCACATTTATGGCGGGAAGTTACGTACTTTTCGTCAAGTTAAACCGAAAGTAGGTTTTGAAAAATATATTTCATCTATTACGAACTTCAAACACCGTCAGGCACATGCAGTAACTAAACTACGGGTGTCTGCACATAAGTTACCTGTTGAGTCTGGCCGATACGGAAATATTCCATATGAGTCACGGAAGTGTACTCTATGCGACTTGGGAGTGATTGGAGACGAATATCATTACCTTATGATTTGTTCGAATCCCAGTTTTATTAATGTTAGAAACGAATTTATGACTGAGTTATTAAGTATTAATTCCTCTTTCTCGCGTTTTAAGAGAGGGTCCATGTGAAAACCATGCAGACGAGTCTACAGTGCACCTCTCCGATTTCCTTTAAACTTGGCACACATTTATATCTTAACTAGCTAATGTCCCATGTGAAATAGTTTGGCTGAAATGTAAAAGGCCTTTGAGATATGACAATCAAACTGTTTGACCCCCTGAAATGCTCAAAATCAGAGCAAAATATACCTTATGTTGTAACATGTCGCAATCGCAAATGTTTTTAAGTAGAAATATAATATTTTTACCTGCTTTAGTACTAAGTCCCGTCAGCATATTAAAACCAAAATCAACTAATTTTATTTATATTTTGTCGCTTCTGTCGAATTTTTATTTAACGCTACTTTAATAGGTCTTTTTAAAACCCGATAAATGCTGTCTGGCAATGGCCGTTTGCAGAGTTGCGGCCTTCTTTTCTTTGAATTTAGAAATATTCCTAGATTGACTTACAATAGATCTTTGCATCTGGTAAAAAAAATCTCTGTAAAGTTAATGCTGGGTTAGAGATTACGCACTCTCAAAATCCGCAATGTTCAGTTATTAAACAAACGACGATATGGCGACACGGCGATTTTTTTTCGATTAAAATCGAAAATTCGATGAACTTCACAGATTTTCTGCCAATAATTGCTTTAAGAATTCGAATGCACATTCATTTTCAATATTATTTTAGTTTTGAAGGGTGACCAAGTCCATCACCCGATATGCAGATGTCTAAAGTGACTGAATTATTGTCGAGTTTGACGGAGTCAAAGCTGAAAAATAGGTACTCATAGTTTATGGCAGTATCTTCGTTTAAAATTGTTTGATTGGATCAAAGACAATGAATTTTCTTTGAATATGATATATAGAGGATTTCAAACTACGCTACGCTTTAAATACAGCTTCTAATCCGGCGAGTCACTCTGAATTTTGCGAGCCTCTGTAGCGGGGTGAATGAGTGACAAGTAGAAATGCACGTACAGTCGTATTTAGGTTCTTCAGCCGATTCTCTATTCAAGTTTTTAGTTTTTATTCTGTAAAGAAACGATGTTTTCTTTTCAAAATAAAAAAAACCCTAATGGTTTCGTTTTCTTGGAAGCCCTTTATTATATGCTCATCGAATAGTTGGCCAAGTTAGAACCGTTTAGATTCAGCAACGGGAAGCCATTCTGATGTCGTTACTACCTTGTTACGGACTCAATTTGTTTCAATCTTGTGCATAATATTCTGTTCATTCCGTTGAAATACCAAAATGTGTGTATAATCCATGAAATCAAATGTGGTATCACCGAAATAGATGAAATCACTTCAGTGATATAATGATATCTCAATAATTGCGTGACAGGAACTGCGTGTAACGTCTGCACGTGTATTTCCC
Organism: Actinernus sp. WN-2022; assembly: GCA_030867875.1. Lineage (NCBI taxonomy): Eukaryota > Metazoa > Cnidaria > Anthozoa > Actiniaria > Actinernidae > Actinernus > Actinernus sp. WN-2022. The sequence continues at coordinate 33,453,447 of JAOWCC010000019.1, forward strand.
GCCCTATCCACGAGATGGATTTGGACTTGATCAAGTGCTCATTTTGTGTATATTCAACGAGGGAATGTGGCATATCTTCTCGGCGTTACCAGGGAAAAACAACTATATTACCGTTGAAGGCATGTCCCGACCCCCTTACTAAGAATTGTATGAAATGCCTTGGCACTTGGCGCGGATGTTGTTGATGGCGCGTGTCAAGTAAAATTATCATAAAATCTATAAATATTTTCACCTGTACTGTACTGTCTAGACAGGGTATTTTATTCATTTTTGATTTTAGGTAATGCACAAGTCAAAGTAACCCCCCCCCCCCCCCCTCCTCCTCCCCCAACCCGGGACAGGGTGGGAGGGGGAGGGGGGGGGGGGGGGGGTGGGGGTTGATTTAGACTAGTGCATAATGGCTCACTCTCTGCTTAAAGCTGCCTGTGATACACTTGTATGCGATTTGTTACTGTCGTCCTCGTATCTCTTTATAGCGGAGCTCGTTGCATAAAAAAACAAAGAAAATCAATATGGAAAACAAAAGATAAAAGAACAACCCACACAAGTGAAACAAAAATAACGCCGCGCGCCTCGCCCGCTCGCAGACGTAAAGGTCGGTACACACGAAGGGACAAGTCACGTGTCCTGATATCCTGTTCCCCGCGGACACCGGACATCCTACAGCTGAGAAACTACAAACCTCGTACACAAAGAATAACGTATTTCTTTACAGTTTTAAGGTAATAGACCAGTTCGCGGTTTATTATAATTCCGACATTTTGAAAGGGGTGTAAACATGGCGCGAAATACAGTGTTTGTATGGGAATCCGATGACAAATAAAATCCGTAAAATCGAATTTCTGAAATATTCTTCAGATACAAACTTAAGATACCAGGTAAAAGATTAATTGATCGAAATTTGAGGGATGTAGCTGTGCTGGGAAGCATGCAATCGTGGATTTAGTTTTCCATACATTTGTCTGTAAAAACGAGTCAAAGTCCGCGGGAAAATTTGCGCAAAAAAAATCAATCTTCCAGGAATGAAAACATTTTTCTGAAGCATTTCAAAGACATTTTTTTGTTTCGATGAGGCAAAATTTGCTTCCGCAACAATGTTTTCACGTTGGCTATAGAGGAAAACAATGTTTACTAGGCTCCAGTGACACACAGCATATGTGTTTCTTAGCAACACAAACCCAGACCCCACCGGCAAGACAATTTGACACAGTGCGCATTCGTTAGTTTTTTTTCGGCAACAACGTTTCCTCGTATATCCACCCGTGCAGCAAAACATTTGTATGCTTCCTGCTCGTTGAATTAGCCACCCAGGCAACATTAAGAGAAACAGAGAAGCGCAGTGTTCGCGCCTACGCCTTTTCGATCCCTCGTGCCTCGATCAGATGATCACGTAAAATGGCGGTCCCGTCTCACGCAATCTCGTTCTCATAACCAGCGATCTTTTGGCCAGTATCTTGGCGCTGGTCAAATGATCGCGGGCTCTGGGAACGAGATTGCATCTCACGACGCTCGTATTCATCAGCAGCTGTGTATCACAGGACGCTAAGGAACCACTTTGGACATTAAACAAATATCTGGCAGTGACCACCCTCAGTGCTTGTTGGTCAGCCGCATTAATGGGAAGATAACTAACATAACTACTCATGCTTGTAAACTGCGTGGCTTACCGTGTGTCTGAACAAGCGCCCCGCACATACATGTATATGTAAATCCAGCGTAATTCAGGTCTGGATAAAGTCTGTCACGATCCACACAATATGTTTCATCGTTCACCCAGATGTTTTCTGAACCCTTTTCTAAGATAATTTGTAGCAATAGCAACATACGTCAGACATTTCTGAACTTCGCTTTCCAGGATGGCACTGCGCTCCAGTTCGGCACCGACACAGTTGATTAGGCCATCCCAATAAAATACAAATACGTAGAGAGCTAGAAAAAGAGGTGTAGTATGAAAGTATGTTCTTCAAATTTTTTTTTAACTTTTCCCCAAAATTGGGTCAATGTCAAGCTTTGTATTTTTGTTAACTTTTCCCAACAAAATTGGGTCGGTCTGGCGATTGGAAACGGAACATTTTATTGGGATGGCCGTATGTGGGTCGTGTGAATATACAGGATATATGCACGGGATGTTAGAAATCATTTATAATTCATTGTTGTGACCTTGTGTATGAATGTATGCAAACATTTGACCCCATAACAGTTACATATATCAGGTGCATCATGGGTAATTTTAACCTATAATCAACTTGAAAAAATTAAAGTTTTGCAAACAAAATTATGTAGATGTATTAAGTAGTGCATTATGATTATTTTCAGTTCTGTTTCATGAGATTCATAAATATTTCAATATAAATTACCCACTCTGGTATATATGTTGGGCACCACAGACGAAATGATAAAACACCGGATCTCCTAGCGTGTAGGGATCTGATCAGCAATATATATATATAAATAGACAAGAAAGGAAAGGCTGATTCAACGGTAGAGAGTTTTTTCTTCCAATATTCCACATGGAATGTACACATATGTGTTCGGGCTACCTGTGGTGCACAACAGCAGACTGGGTTCTAGTCCTAAATAAAATGGCGGATGCTACAAAGCCATCTGTATAAACTATAATGGGTAAATGTTCTTTCGGTGTAAAATCGACAAGAAGATAATTATCGTAAGTTGTGGCTTCGAGACCATGACAGAGCTGGGGAGGAGAGCACAAATAAGGCTAGAATCAGGTATGCATTTATCGCTGATTCATCCTTCGTATTACTAATTTCTCTTATTTTGAAGTTGATTGTTAATTAGTTGTTGTTTATTGCAAAACCATAGGCATAAGTGACAAATAAATTTATCACCCAGTTATTTTAGGGCTATGTTTCTCATTCCTGTCCGTTATTTGTCCCGTTATTCTGCACACGATACAGATTGCATCTGGCGTTGATTGTTTATTTACGTTGGACCCGGGCGTTGGGAGTATGTTACTTTGGCCTCACTGCTCCTAAGCTGAATAAACTTTACAAACTTTTTAGTCCCCAGTTGTATTTCCAAATGACTGATCTACAAAATAATAACTCTCTCATCTTCTACAATTTCGCCGCATCGATAGTATTCGAATGTCATTTTACCCTAAAATTTGACTTTTTGAAAAATAATTTCGGAAGTCACTTGTACATGAAAGCCTTACTCCTTGAATACTGAATATTTGTTGGCACTTATATCATAATTAAATTGCAATTGGTCGTGTTTATGCTGTAGAAACGTTTTGTGTATATAGCTTATATGGTTTGTTCAAAAATATTCTGTAAACATGACTAAAAATACATAGTGGAAATACCCCTCAAACCGAGGCAGTTCGTACTGACCCCCATATCTCTTACAGTTTTTGGAATTTTTCCAAAATATTCTACCAAGTCTAATGCCAGGCCAATAGTAACATATGTGCAAAATATGAACAAAATCTGAGATGTACCATGTAGACTCATATTTTCAGGGTGCATGGTTTTCACATGGATGCCCTCTTAATAAGAGAGAATTATGTTTATACATAATGTCTATGAAGGATGATACAATTGTAAAAGTTGTTGGTAAATATTGTTACAGTTTGCTTACAGTATTTAATAATAGTAATTTGAGATAGTTATGAATGTTATTTCATTGTATTTCGATTTATATTTAGTTTTATAAGAATTCCTATGTACCATTTCTGGTGTTTATATGGAATAAAGTTTATCTTATATTTATCTTATTATAAATCCTTCCAAAACATGTATGTTTCAGTTGTGGTTATTCATTATGATACCTCTGAGCTCTTCTAGGGTCGTTTCCGCTGTTTTTTTCGAACTTCTTTCCCTCACCTCCTAATAAAAGGAAAAGGCTGGAGACAACCGACAAATAGACGATGCATAACCTGTAATCTTTACCACGAAAATCACACTTCGCTCACTCCAAATAACTCGAAACTACGGTAGGCCATAGAATGATAAATGAACTCATTCCAACCCGAATTTTAAGATCCAGCGATACCACATTCTGGAGAAATCGAACAATTTGTCGCCCATTTCCAAGTCCTTCGTCAGATCGAGGCTATTTGATGGTTGGTCCTAACCGGAAGGACTTGGAAATGGGCGACAAATTGTTCGATTTCTCCAGAATGTGGTATCGCTGGATCTTAAAATTCGGGTTGGAATGAGTTCATTTATCATTCTATGGCCTACCGTAGTTTCGAGTTATTTGGAGTGAGCGAAGTGTGATTTTCGTTGCAAAGATTACAGGTTATGTATCGTATATTTGTCGGTTATCTCCAGCTAATAGCTTCGCCAGACCGAGGCTATTTGACGGTTGGTCCAAACCGTAAATTTCCCCGTCCAACTTCGTTGGCTGCCAACCTCGTAGGACTTGGAAATGGGCGACAAATTGTTCGATTTCTCCAGAAATGTGGTATCGCTGGATCTTAAAATTCGGGTTGGAATGAGTTCATTTATCATTCTATGTCCTACCGTAGTTTCGAGTTATTTGAAGTGAGCGAAGTGTGATTTTCGTGGCAAAGATTACAGGTTATGCATCGTCTATTTGTCGGTTGTCTCCAGCCTTTTCCTTTTATTAGGAGGTGAGGGAAAGAGGTTCGAAAAAAATATGGGGGGCTCCCATATAAAATGGGTAGGGATGCTCGTCGGACATTTTCGATTTGACCCCTAAGAGGTACTAAAATGGGCGTGGCTCAAGCTTATTTTGACCCCTAAAAGATAATAAAAATGTAAATTGATAACAGCTTTTTTGTTCAATTGACACCCGACCACTAAAAGGTACCGCTTTACATAGAAATGTCTGTGTTTGATGTTGGATACCCTAAGTGGTACCAAACTCCTGATTTTGACCCCTAAAAGGTACGACGAGCATCTATGTACCCCTCACATAAGAGTCCCCCCCCCCCCCCCCGGGTATCTACTGTGCTTCGACACCTGAACTCACAACTGTACAATGATTTTTATACAGATGTTTCAAACGTAGATACACCTCCAAGAACATAAATATATCTAACTTAGTAGAGTTTTGATAAACACATTTTTAATAAGGTTCAGAAGATGCCAGTCCACCCTTTAAAGAAATTTCTACTGGTGGCCAAACAGTCTAAAATTAAAGGAGCCGTCTCACCCACAGTGCTTCGCGTGCTTTGTTATTGTTTATATCTGGGACTTTGACCCCTTGTTCACAGCGGGAACCTCACGAACTGAGCGTATTCTTTACTGTTGGCGACATGATAATTTTGACATGAACATGGATGACCTTGATGAAACTAATAGTACCTTACAAATTGAATGTGAAGTCACCAAAGACAAGTGTTATACAGCAGTATTTGGCTGCACTATAATATTTACCGCTCACCCGTCGCTTCCCTGCTATCAGTGCTATAAACAGAGAACACTCAGAACAGTCTCTCCGGGTAATACTAATAATTATGAAAGCGAGACTGGGTTTCTCTCCTCCGTTTTATTTTTATTTGCAGAGAGAGAGAGATCTGCTAGCAGGCAATCTCGTTGCTGGCAGTAGCAGAGAACCAGTTCAAGAGAGAGCAGTGAACGAATTACACCCGGAATTACAGCTCGCTTCAATGGAAAATTATTATCTCGGCGGCTCTGTCAGTCACAGGCAGCCCAAGCTAATGATTTGTACAAGGAATGTATGGGAATTTTTAGAAAAATCAGAAACTGTACTTAATGGTCAATAAAGTCATGAAATATTACCTGTGTGTTGTGAAGTTGATTGATCTTTGGTTTTTTAACGATTTTGGCCTGTTTAGACGATTTTTCTCAGATCACACAGGTAGAGAGAGGTGAGATCTGAGAAAAATCGTCTAAACAGGCCAAAATCGTTAAAAAACCAAAGATCAATCAACTTCACAACACACAGGTAATATTTCATGACTTTATTGACCATTAAGTACAGTTTCTGATTTTTCTAAAAATTCCCATACATTCCTTGTACAAATCATTAGCTTGGGCTGCCTGTGTGTCAGTGTCAAATTTCGTGCGAGTATAAACTTTGATCCGAAAATCTCGGCGAAATCACAGATATAAACGCCGAAGCCCGGACTCAAAATGTTTTAGAAAATTGCTCAGTTCTTTTCGGGTCGACCAAGCGGAGTTTCGTTGCCTATAATATTTTGTTGACTATTACCGTTCACCCGTCGCTTCTCTACTATCAGTGGTATAAACACAGGCAGCCCAATCTCATGATTTGTGTATTTATACGCTTACAAATATCGCTTGAATAGTTCATATTATAAATCCTTCCAAAACATGTATGTTAGACAAATAAATAAACGACTTCACCCTACAATGTTTCAGTTGTGGTTATTCATACAGGTGAGCTCTTCTAGGGTCGTTTCCGCTGTTTTTTTCGAACTTCTTTCCCTCACCTCCTAATAAAAGGAAAAGGCTGGAGACACCCGACAAATAGACGATGCATAACCTGAACTATTCAAGCGATATTTGTAAGCGTATAAATACACAAATCATGAGATTGGGCTGCCTGTGGTATAAACAACAGAGAACACTCTCTCCGGGTAAATACTAATAATTATGAAAGCGAGAGGTTTCTCTCCTCGATTTTATTTTTCCCTGCAGACAGAGAGAGAGATCTGCTTGCAGGCAATCTCGTTGCTGGCAGTAGCAGAGACTAGTTCAAGAGCTCGCTTGAATGGGAAATTATTATCTCGGCGGCTTCGTTTGTTAAATGTCGTGCGAGTATAAACTTTGATCGACCCGGTGAATCCGAAAATCTCGGCGAAATCACTGTCTAAAAGTCCTTCGAAACCAGGGAGAGACCTGTTTCCACAAGTTAAACACCAAAGCCCTGAAAATGATTTTAGGAAACTTTAGGACTTTTGTTGCCATATAAGGTCACACCGTAAGCCATCCACAGTGTTCAACAACCAAATCGGCTGAAAGATAGTAGCTCTCGAACTAAGCGCTAATATATCTTTAAATATAAAGATTAATGGTCAGGATAGCTTCTCCATGTTGTAGGTGGACACAAACGGACACTTGTTTCCTTTCGTTGAGGACGAACGAGACTCAGGCACCCAGGCACCCAACTACTACGGCCACCTGAAATAAAACTAAAATTTACATGACCAAATGATTTAAAAGACGGCTTAAATAAGAGGCTCAACAGGAAGAGCAATAAAGAAGGTTCAACCTAGTATGAGTTTTTTGACGATGGCTGGAAGGATGGCAGAGATGTAGAGAAGATTAAAACCACTGCCATAAAACTCTGGATTTCGATGGCATCGAAATATGTGAGCGCGCTAAGCACTGTGGGTGAGACGGCCCCTTTAACCCTTGTACTGCTAAAGACGAATATACTCGTTTTTTAATGGTTACTGACTTTGATGGTTTCAATCTTACATTAAAGTTTAAAGAGCAAAGCCCTGAGATTCCTACACAGCATAAGGTATAGACAAGTGATCATATTGAACTGCATTGGGCATGTTAACAAATAACAATTTCATCTAAATCCTCCTTTCTTTGCATAAGTTAACTACATGTACAGGTTACATTATTTCCTTTCGGAAAAGAAGACTAAAATAGCAATTCCAAAACAAATTATTTCTCCTCAGATTCTAAATTTTCTCACAAAAATGCATATTTCACATAAAATTTGGAGTTTCATGTTTGCACTAACGTCACTTTCTGTCTCCCAACACCTAAACCTGCCCAGCACCAAGCCATTCTGTCCATAAGCACTTCACAACAAGCTAAATTCATCCACAATGACCGCAAAGCATGCCGGGAAATCCTTCCAAACAGGGACATGACTCTTCCCCCATCTTCATTCTTCAAAATATATACTAAAGCCATTTTGACCTAATAGCTTCATATTGGAATCAATGGCAAGTAAATGTTGTCCAATATTCAAAAAAAGCTATGATAGGTGGCTCCAGACCTCCATTTATAAAGCTCACGCTAAAGTGACAGAACACGTCCTGGCCCATTCACGAGTGGAAAATGAGGCTCTTTCTCTATCACACTATGCTGATTCAAGCTCTCATCAGACTTAATGATGTCCTCCAGCACTCTAAAAATGGAAAAAATGCATTAAAAAGCCTTAACTTCTGAGTCCTTCCTCAAACAAACTTTGCTGTGTGGTCGGTTGGATGAGTTGATGATGTCAGCAAAATGGTGGGCTAAATAAGTTGGGCCCTCAGTGTTAATGGTCAGTTGAAATTTCCATGACAACAGTTATTGCCTTTGTTTTAGGGGGGAGTGTTCTGTTCAGTCTAAAGTAGCTAAAAAGTTTAAAACCTCAGCAGGACAAGGGTTAAGGAAGCGACATTCATACAGGCCTAAAGTCAATACTTCCAATTTTATGAATGTATTTTTTAATAGATTAGTTTTTAGATACATGTATGACTTGGCTGTATATTAGTAAGGTTTTACTTAGATATATTATTAAGGTTTTTTAGTATTTTAAGGTATTTTTGTAAGTATAGTTTTTAACACTATTATTAGTTGTGTCTTAGTCCTAGCTATTAATTTTATTCAATTTACTATGCTTTACTATAATTGTAACTTTGATATGTAATTTTATCAACTGTAATAAAGACTTATTATTACTATTATAATAAGTGTGTCAGTGGTGACATCACATCATTAGCACTAATTTGGCACTTTAAGATAACCCTAAGGACCCACCTTCTCATAATTGTAATTCTTAGTTAATGCCTTATTACTCTACATTTCCATCATCTTATGAGAAAATAAATGTTATTGTTGTTGTTGTTAGTAATGGCATCAAATATTAATATAGTAGTAAATGGCCCGATTCCTCAGTTCTTGGATCTGACCATTCCAGTTCAGCATCGGCACTTTCACTCGGTCAGGAGTGTAACCAGTACTTTTAAGAATTATTCTGGAATTATTATATTGAGAATTTAGCCTGAATTTCAGCTGTCTCCTCTGGTTTGTTATTGAGAATTACTCAGACATCTAGACAGATCTAGATAGATGACTTTATTTCACATGTAGAATGAGACATTCTAAATATTCACAAGGAATAGCCGAAAAACATTATTTGGAATTACTACTCAATAATATTGTATTGAGCATTTAGCCTGAATTTCAGCCGTCTCCACTGGTTTGTTATTGAGAATTACGAATAGATGACTTTATTTCACATGCAGAACAACATTACCTAACTATTCACAATGAATAGCAACATTATGTGGAATTTGTTGTTCTAAATTGCTTGATTTCTCATAGTACAGTCGTACTGCACCTGATATAATTACAATGCATCACATTTGAGTGACTTGATATCGTGCAGACTACTCAAATAACCATTGCACTTCAATCAACAACACCCATACCAAGTTTTTATAATTCTAAAGATCCTCAAGGAACTATTATTGAAAAGAAAGTAATATATATTAAACTACATAATTGAAAGAATTGTGGCTGAAATGTGCATGTACAGCATGTATGTATGTGTGTTGTGTGTGTATTATGGCTCTATCATTTCCAAACCTGACCCCCACCCCTCCTTTCCGGGCATACGTGGGGCATTTCGATATTTTTAGTTCCAAGAGCATCAGTATGTGAACCAATTCTCGGGTTCCCCTAGCACAAACCATGTATGACAAAATATGCTAGAACACCTAGGCCTTGAGGAGCAGTGTCACGATTCTGATTGGGTGTTATAGACAATGGCAAAATCACGCTATGTCATGCGCCGCTGCAAATTTCCCTTTCGATTGAAATAAATAAAATGCTGCTTTATAAAATATAACATCAAACCATAGTTAATAGAGTGGAATGGTTAGGAAACCCGGCAAACTTCAAAAGGGCTAACAAAGGCACTGCGATTTAGGTTGGAGGGGGGTAAGACAAAAGATTGTGCACGATCATAGTTCATTAGCGTTCCCTAAACGACTGAACTCACACGTTTCTATTGGCTGATTGACTAACATGTTGGAATTTCTATTGTGTTATGTGCACGGTAGTGGTCGAAAAAAGCTAACAAAGACCTATAACAAAGAAGGTGCCTGAGTTTCCTAACCATTCCACTCTATTAACTATGATCAAACCTAACCATATAATACTGAAGTATAGTTTTAAAGCAATTTCGGCTCGAGATATCGTGCAAATACGCCGATGCAAGCGGATTACTCACGGACTTCTACTTCTGTCACATCTTTTGATTTCTTCAATTCTTGTCCGCCTGACACATTTTCAAAACTTTGGACATGAATACTAATCGTGACACTGCTCCTTTAAAGTCACTCGAGGCCTCTTGTTTAACTTAATTAAGCCTAATAATCCATGCAATTATTGCACCATGGCGGGTCGAATGTTATTTTAAACCATAGTTAGTCAGGCTCTCAAGAGGATAGTCGAATGTATGCAGGTCAACATCACATAGTTACTGTATAAGTATAAATAATACGTTTAACTTATATGTTTTACTATACGAATACATCCAAAAATGCATACCAGCGTCACAGCTATCTGGGAAAGAGAAGATCTTGATGCACAAAGCCACAAATTATGGGGCAACAAACAGGCAAGCTGAAAGGGTCTATTATTCCACCAACGTATACATTGTAATTTAATAGGGTCAGTACCTGAGCTACATTGTTTCTAGAGGATTTTAGCCAGTAGAGCAAGGGAGCACGGCAGACTTACCTGTTTTGTTTCACTCACGATCTCTTCCAGGTTCAGCCGCCATCTTGAAATTCATTTATTACAATGCGGCTTTCCGCTGACCCTAAATAATGTTGGCGCTTTGAGTGTGGAGGTACTTCTGTATCTATGGTGATACAGGACACATCATGTCTTTCCTCACCACCACGTGATCGGTTATTCATAAGCGGATTGCGAAATAACTGTGCTCATGCAGTGCAGTGTCATCCAGCAGACAAATGTAGTGGCTTTAGCATGTCCATATACAATCCATGTTCAATCCCTCAGATTGGCACAGGAGTGGACAAAACACTGACCCCCAGTCCATGGACTACCTACATGGACTACCCAAATGAACTACCCCAAAAATACTATTCTGGGCAAGGGAGTGCTTAAGGAACTTCATACCTTCTTTGTGCTGGTAAAATAGTTCTCGCAGCTCGTCAGAAATCCACCGCTATGCCACCATTTTGAATGAATAACCACAGGCATCCCAAACCCTACTTTTGTATTTCGGGTTATATTTATAGTTGCTTTTTATTGTACTTGTACTTAGAAATAGAAAATATATAATACAAGCTTGGGTATCCTGTGTTTTATTCCATGGTTTGTATAGATCATTGGAGGAAGAGGGATTTACTTGCATGTATTTGCTATACAGGAATGTGCCACCCCATAGGGTATGCTTTTTGAGCTGTTTTAGTCTGAAATAGGGTTATAAATTTTGCCTTTTCAGTCTGGTCAGGAATATGGTGTGATTTTGACACGTTAGATTGAGACCGAAAACAGAAAATCATACATTTTGGTCTGAAATTAAGAGTCGGGGGTTCTGAGACCTGCGTGTTACACCCCCACCCAAAATTCAGGGGTGAACCCCCTCCCCCCTGGGTGTTTCGGCCATTCATGCGGCCCTTTCTTGGATAAATTTGTTGATTTAAATAGCACATGCTACAATGTAATAGCAGTCCTCGGATCTGGGGGGATGTGTCATTTGACTCGACTTACAGTTTAGACTGTACATTGGTATCAATCAACGATTTTATTTTCAAACAGTAGTTTACATTCAGCTATAAGCATCCCTGATTTCATCTGGTTACATGCACTAATTTAGGTGCTGTCAACTATAAGTAAATTATATAAGTTGGCTGTAATTTAGTTGAATTTAGCTAATTTTAAACCAAACATTAGAGTGACTAGTACCCTGTAATAATTATAAGTGTATGTAAACATTTATATGTAGAAATTGACACAAAAGGGGCTTACAAATTAAGGAATACTCCTTTTCTGTAAACATGCCTGATATATATAATTAAAACATATGTAAATAAACTGTAGATGTATAACTGGAACAATTAGTGTCTAACATGTCAATAAATTCCAAAATATTGCAATAACAGTCTGAGTACCAGTAACCTGAATATGATACTCTATTGTTACTTAGTAACTGTATATTGAGAAGAAAAACTGTCACTGCGTTGAAATAGTCATTATAAAAAAGGACATATAATCTTATTAAAACAACTATATTCTTCAAGTGACAATTAAGCTTCAGGATTATTAGTCATCATCATCAAAATCATGTTGTAGTGTGTCGATCTTCAGATACTTGAATGAACTGTGACCCTTCAAAGAAGAATATAAAACAAATAGAATATAAAAATAAAAACAATAGAATAGAAGGTAATACTAACTGGATTAACTTAAAAAAGTAGGTTGTATTCATTAAAATTTGAAAAAAAATAAACAAGAATATATAAAACATGAATCACAAGACAAGAAAATTGTAGTTATATATGTATACAGCTTTTTTTTAAAAGGTTGTATATGTCATTCTTGTTGCATATTTCATTGGCTGTTCCAAGACAGGAATGCATTATTGTATTGGTGTGCCAACAAATGTGTTATCATTATTCAGTTTAATAACAGTATGAGGGAATCATTCACTCCACCGGACCAGTTGGCGCTGGAGGTTAGGGTTAGAGTTTTTAAAGACGTTGGGGGCCGGCGGGCGATGTACTCATTCGCCTCGGTGTCAAGGTGGCGTTAAGAACCGTCATGGGGTTACTGATTGAGTTTTATTTCAAGTCGGGGGAGGTATCTGAAACTGTTCACATGCGTTATTCAAGTTTTCATTGATGGTTGGTGCGGGGCATGAAACCTGAAGATGTCAGGAGCTACGAAGGCAGCGATTGCGAGGGGACGTATTACGGCGAGTACGTTCGAATCGTCTACGAGCTATGCGTGGCCTTAGGGTATTGTGTCCCAATTACAGACGCCGTCCCTTACAAGATGGAGTTTGCGTAACAATGTATATAAACAAAAAAATAGTGCCCGGGGGCTGGGGCAGTAATAAAGCAAAGCATGGGACGGCAGACCAGACGTGGCGACGACGCGTGCGCGCATCGGAGAGCCGAGACACGCGAGCGGAAGGCCCGGTAGGCGCTGCTGCGGAGTTGGGTGCGGGAAGAGAAGACGCGGGGACGTCAGGGCCGGACGCACCGGCGGGTGATGGCTGACCCCCACGTGGGGGCGGGGTCGGCGCACTTGGACGGTTTGGAACCGTGTGCATTGCGTACGGCGGGGCTGGCTTTGGCCCGACTGGCCTCAAAGGTGGCAGTCGTTTTACCCACCACACGAGAGAAAGACGGTCCCGCTCGCCATGAGACATTGGTGGTACCACGACTGTGTGAAGCCGGACATCAGGCGGGTGAAGATATACCCCTGGGAGAAAGTATAAAGGAGGGACCAGAAGGGAAAAGACCGGCAATTCTTTGGACGGGCGTGGCGACGACGCGTGCGCGCATCAGCTAGCCGAGGCGCGCCAGTGGAACGCCCGGGTGGCGCTACTGCGGAGTTGGGTGCGGGAAGAGAAGAGGTGGCAGCGCCAGGGCTGGACGCACCGCCGGGTGATGCGGGCGGCGGGGCTGACCCCCACGTGGGGGCGGTTCCGGCGCCAGTACGTCATGACGGTGTCTTACCGTCTGCGGTATATACAGCAGGGCAGGCTCCCCCCCGATTGGCCTCAAGGCTGGAAGCTGTTTTACCCGCTCTACGAAAGGAAGACGCTCCCCTACGCCATGAGACCTTGGGCGCATCAGATCGGAGCCGTGCAGCCGGACCTCAGCGCGGACTTCAGCCTGGTGAAGGGAGGAGGCGGCGCTCGTGAGATCCTTTTCATTTAGGGTGGGGCAGCAGAGCTATAAAAAAACAGACAAAAAAGTTCCAAGGGTGAAAGTGTTGTCCGGTGCGGGACCATGGCACGTCGTGGGAAGAGAAGAACCGCCCGCTTCGCCGGAAAAGGGGGCGGCGGGGGAGGAAACTGCCGGCCCAGACAGGTTTTTTTTACCCTTCATCCTACTCAATGCGGTCAAGAACCTCCCGCAAAAGGGTGGGGCGTACCGCCCAGGGAACCGTCGAATGATTAAACCGTTGGCGCAGGCGGGCGAGCTGATGAGCATGCTGTTGTCGGGACCGGCACCAGGGTTTGGGACGGTTGCCAAGATGTTGGGCAAACATGCATTTAAGGGAATCAAGGACAACGTGATTCCATTCGTACGGAGACGTTAGCGGTGTGACGATGGCGAACTTTCAGAGCATGGAGGACTATGTCCAAAAGATCCCGACGCTACCGGCGCTGCCCGGGACCCCGCTGCAGGTCCCGATCTCAATAGACAGCGCGGAATGCCGGCAGGTGGCGAGAACGTATTGGAGGCGGTTGGATCGCCTGTGGCCGGGGTATGGGGTCATGATTCACAAGGTGTGCAAGTTCGTGTGGGTGTCGGGGAACGAGAGGGGAGCGAACGTGCAGTACTCGGTCAACGCCATCCGGTGGGCACGTGGGGTGCACGAGGAGGTGCGGACCATACTCATGGCGGCGGACGTGTGGGCGGGGGCGGACGAAGACGCCTGGAAAAAGTGAGGAAGCCCGTGGTCGGTGGTGGACCCGGACTCGTGGTGCGCTGAAGAGGAAGAAGAGGAGATGAGTGAGGAGGAGGAGGAGGACGACGGCGCTACCCCCTCCGGCACCCCTGTGCGATGACCTCGCGGGCAGCAACACGGATCGGGCACGGGCCTCAAGTGACGGTGCTGACGGTGGGGCATTGGGAGGGGTTGGAGACGTTTCTGCTGAAGCACCGGTACAAATGGCGGCAGATGCATTCGCACGTGCACGAGATACGCAAGATCGACTGGAGTCAGGTACAGGACAAGCCACCGGACCAGGGCGTGCATTACGAAGTGGAAGTCCGGCACCCGGACTGTGACCGCCGGGCGTGCTACTGCCTGCAGCAACAGGAAGTGCGTGAGACCATATCGCCTGATTACGAGATGGACGAGGGCGAGGAGAAGTGATTTGTGGGGGACGGGCAAGCAGTAGGAGTAGGCTATAAAACACAGAGACTTACGATTCCGAGGCATACTGACTTGGTAAAGAGAGACGGCAACGACGACAGCAGCGGTAAAGACATTAGTGCTTCTCTTTGGAACGGCGGTAAATGTTTTTTTTCTGTCATGGATTCAGGACCTCCCACACCTCGAGATGTCCGGAGCGGTGGGGCGCGGTGCTTTTGCGGGGAGGTGTGCAGAACGTACGACAACGACGACGGGGTCACGATGGCCCGGTGCGGCACGCAGGTGGAGTTCAAGGGGAAGTTGAAGCACCGTGGGTGCAACTTGTCGATGCCGATGAGCGACGTGCCTCTGGTGATGGCGGCTTTGGCGCATAAGCATGGAGGGGCGACGTTCACGTTCAAGGAGGCCGTCCCCAAGTGCCGCAAGCACGGGTTGTATCAGGCGGTTGTATCAAGTCGGATATCAACTACGGACGCCCGTACATGTCGTGCGCGGCCCCTTTGCCCAATAGGAAGTGCAGCGCCTTTAAGTTTATCGGCAGAGCCACGCATGGACCGGACTCGAGCAGCTGTTCTTCGGAGAGCGACGAGCCGGAGGAGAGCGACAGCGACAGCGAACCCGCCCGCAAGAAAAGCAGGAAGGGAAGGGACAAGGGGAAGAAGCACCAAAGGAAGCACTAAAGTCAAGACAGGAATTGACGATTTTTTACAAGGGTGATAATAAAAAAGTGATAATAAAAAAGTGTTATTTACATAGGCGTCAGTCTTCTTCTTCGTCTGTGGAGGTGTCTGTGTCGTCGTCGTCGTCGGCGGCCGTCAGGTCGATGGCGTGAAGGCGACGACGCTTGGGGGTTGGGGCATACTCTATCATCATCGCTGGTGGTGGTGGGAGGAGGGGTGTGGGGGCTGCGGCGGTCCCAACTGGCCAGAGGGACGTCATCGTCTTCGTCGTCACTGCTGTCGTCCCACAGCCCTGGCGGGAGCGGTGGGGTGGCGCGGTTAGCTCCCCCGTGTCTAGGGGCAGGCTGGGTGGTGTGGCCGGTGAGGGAGGTACGTAGGAGCTGGTCGTCGGCGAGGAAGGGGTGAGGAGGATGTGGTCGATGGTGATGTTGTGTTCCACCACCCCGTCGTCGTCGGCCTCTTCCTCGTCGTCGCTGGAGGTGAGGTCGATGAAGAGTTTGGGGTTGCACTCAACCCCACCCACATCGACCGTCCCCTCTTGGAGTAGATGCTCCTCGTAATCTTCCTCGGTCCACCACACCTTTGGGTACACGGAAATGCCCATGGACAGATGCTCCATGCAATGGCCGAGTTGACCCCAGTCGGTATACGCGGGGGTCCCGGCCTTGGGGTTCTGGGGATACACGGCCAAGTACGTGTAGCTCGTATCCCGGCTCGCTCGCTCGTGGGGGCGACGCACGAAGGCCACGTTGGATGTCACGCGGTACAGGGCGTGGGCGTCGACCTCCAGGAGCGAACGGCAGTAAGGGCAGGAGGGCGCGTACTTGTCCGCGGTCCACTGACGGAAGCAGCTCAAGCACAAGGGCAGGTGGCAACATGTGGTGACGGTCTTGTGCTTGACCCGTTCCAGGCATAGGGGGCAAATACTGTAAAAAAAAGAGAGAGACACATCATGAGTCGAAGGTTCATGGGCGGTAGTCGTTTTTTGGAGGAGAAGAAGAAGAAGACAAGATGACGGTTCATAAAAAAAAATACCGGTTGTAGAGAATTTCTGGCAGGTGTTTGTCTTCAGTACGAGCCATGGTTGTAAAAAGTTTTAAAAAGGTTTCTTGAGGATATTTTTTCAGTCTGCTCTGGTCTAGTGCTTCGTGAGGAATGATATCTTCACAGCACCGCAGGATTTAAATACCTTCGTCAGGGACGCTGCTGAACGCTTCGGATTGGTCGAGCGCCCCTTACGGCTGAAGGTCTAGGATTGGCTGGCTCAACGCGTCAGCGCGATTCTTACACCGTTGCTGATGGCAGCGCGCCAGCGTCAGCACGCCTGTTACACCGGTGCTGAAGTAGGGCGTCCTACCACGTTACAGCAGACCACACCTCCCGAGGCTGAAAGCGTCGACTCCAAATTAGGGCATCAGCACGCCACACCTCCCGAGGCGTCGACTCCAAATTAGGGCATGACGGTACCGGTCAGCAGGCTACACCCCCCGAGGCTGAAAGCGTCGACTCCAAATTAGGGCATGACGGTGACGGTTGGTCAGAAAAGGGAGGTGGGGTTTCAGACGTAGAGCCTTTAAAAAAGAACGCGTGTGGACAGTCCAGCATCAGTCTGGCAAGTATCACCACGAAGACAGAGAGAGCCGCAAGAGAGAGAAAAAAACCATGGCAGCCAACCCTCGAGAGGATCTACCTACGAACGAGTTCTGGTTGGAATACTTGATGATGACCCTTGAGAAAGATGACGATGAAGAGGATGAGAAAGAAGAGGATGAGAAAGAAGAGGATGAGAAAGAAGAGGATGAGAAAGAAGAGGACGAGAAAGAAGAGGAGGAGGAGGAGGATGGAAAAGAAGAAGAAGAAGACGAGGATGGAGGTCTTTTGCAGTGGGGTGGGGCCCGGGTGCCGACACCACCCCCACCGACACCGCAGACCCGACCACGCCCCCGTCTAGCCCCCGTTCGAGATCGTGACCAGTAAACGTTTCGCGATTCGGGACGAGGTGTGGACGGTGCAGGCGCGGTTGGAAGCGCCGTCATGGGAAGAAGCGGGGGATGTCTTGACGGCCATGCTGCGGTATTTGCTCGAGCGGGGGCTGGCGCGTGTACCCGAGGGGCAGTTGGTGCAGGTGATTCTCAACCACGAGAGCAACACGGGGCGCGCGATCCACTTGGGATTTATACCCAAAGACGAATTCACGTTGGAACGCCTGCTGCTCAAGGTGTTCAACGTGGTGCAATCGAACCAGACGTTTTTTGCTGAACGGGGTGCTAACGTTTCACCTGACGTACACGACCAACGTGGTCCCCGTAGGGCGCCGGAAAGAAAAACCGGGGTCGACCAACAGCATGTTGAAGCAACTGTACCAGGACCGAAAGAAGAACCACGTGGAGGAATGGCTGCGCGGAAAACCGACGCTGGTGTTTCACCATCGGGATGCGGTCACGGCGGCGGCCCGGGCGATTTTTTTTTTCCAGCCTAGTTCATTGCGCATCCGCTTCTGCGCATAATTTTGTTTAGCAATTGGTGAAGCATAACACAATTGTCTACTATACATATATTGTATAATCCAATATGGCGACTACCCCAATCGCGACGTAACGAACAGCTTCATTTATCAGCAAATTGAATAAGATTTATTCCTTTCATACCAAAAATGAATATTATCTTACAATGAGAATTATGATACTGTACATATGTAATAATCCTATCGGCGTTTCGATCCCAACAGCAATATTGCCGTCAAGAGTTTGAATAGTCCGAAGTCGAAGACCAAACCATGTCGAGTGCTCAACTAGCAATACGAATTTCAGCTTCCAAACAACGAATTTCACCTTCAGAACTATTCTGTTGCGAGTACCAAATGACCTAGAAACACAAAGATGCGGCTCGAATGATGAACGGATTACCCTGCAGTTCGTCGAGCAAACTAGGCTGTGAATCGATTATACAGCCCACTTCATTGCGCATACCCTACTGCGCATCGAAGTTTTAGCAATTGGTGACCGTGGCATAATACGTGGCATTCTATTATCCAAGATGACTAACAATGACAGATCGAGGAAACACGCACGTTTTAAATCC
This sequence comes from Actinernus sp. WN-2022, assembly GCA_030867875.1. Lineage (NCBI taxonomy): Eukaryota > Metazoa > Cnidaria > Anthozoa > Actiniaria > Actinernidae > Actinernus > Actinernus sp. WN-2022. The sequence goes on from JAOWCC010000019.1 coordinate 33,472,231, forward strand.
GGTTTTAAATATAAATGTATAGCTCTCCTTTATACTTTTGTATAAAGCAGCTAGTAGGGATACCAAATCAGCTTTGAACATTGGAATTTACACCTTCAGAAGTCTTATGTTGCGAGTATCGAATGGTCCCTAGACTCAGATGTGACTCCAACGAACTGGGCTGTAAATCAAACGTACAGCCTAGTTTATTGCGCATGCGCATGCTCTTATGCGCATTAGAAGATTTGAAAGACCTGTGGAGGACAACAACTTCAAAGGTGAGACATTTTATTTTAGTTTACAGCATTATTGAAAACAATTGATACATCCACAAGTCCTGATTTTATTTTAAAACATGATGAAAATGTCCTCATTAACTCATTATAACTTATTCTATAAACTACAGTGCTTTACAAGGATTTCCAGCACCGAGAAACATCGTATTTAAACACACATAGAAATACGATAATTTTATGGGTCGCCTTTCAGCCAATTAGCAATTTCCACGTCACATGCTTACCCTTGCTTTGAACAACAGGGCCCAGGTCCAAGTATTGTTATAAAATAAATCAAACAATACATGGATGCTTGGATATATGGAATTGATCTTCACTTGTTCAACTCGATATCTCACTCTTGATACCTCACAACTTCATATCTCACTCGTTCGCTGCGCTCACTCGTGAGATATCATCAAGTTGAATACTCGAAGATAAATTCCATATCTCTGCGTGCCCATGTATTATTCTCTATTTACACAGCTCATCCCCATAAAATATTTCTCATCACCCAACTAGCCGACCCATAATTATGTTACACGCAAATTGATGCTATCTTGAAATCATGCAGCATGCTAGTTGAGGGGCTGTGTGTGGACACTAGGGCATAAGTGACTGCCAATCAAATTCTAAATTCTCCTTCAAGATCTTTGTTTTTTAAGTGAGAATTTAGAATGTGATCAGGAGTCACTTACGCTCTTGTTACACAAAGCCCTTCAATTAGCAATCAGCAATATCTGTTGCAATCTTGAGATCACTGTATAATGAGCCAATAATTATTTTCTTTTTCTGGAAATGGGAACAAGATGTTAAATGCTCAAAATAGGTTCTCAATCGTCCTGACAAATTACAATGTACCTACTGATGCTGTAGCCAACAAATACAAAAACTTTGTACAAAGGTTAACAAAACTCATGAATCACCAAAAAGAATGGGCTCTTGCATTTCGTCAAAGCTTACTTCTGCGTGGAAACCATACCACAAATTTTCCTAAGCCTGGGATAAGAATCCTAAAGGACATTGTTTTTGACAGGGTGAAGGCATACAACCTAATTCAAGTATTTGATTTCATTACGATAACCCTCGAGTCATATTATCAAAACCAACTTCTCTCCATTGGACTGTTTTGTTGCAAATAGATTTAAGAACTTGAAGACAGAAGGTATCAGCTTCGATGCTATCACAAAGTTAAAAACTAGTGATAGTTCATATTCTGTCCAAAGCATGCATGGATAAAAAGGGATCCTATGTAGTAGACCTAAGCATTGGAATTTGTGAATTTCCCATAGGGGCAACTGGCCAGCCATGTAAACATCAGGCTGCTGTCATCATCAAATACAGGGTACCATGCTTGAATTTTATTCCATCGCTAAATGCATTTGGTAGGCAGCAGTATGCAAAACTTGCACTTGGAGAGAAAGCAAATGACTTAGCATTCTGTGCTTGTCTTTTTCAAAAAGACCAAAGCTCTCCCCAGTCTAGCCAGCATGTACTTGAAAATATATGTGACACATATGTAATGACAGATTGTCCTACTACAGAGTTTGTTGCTGATAAAAGAACAGACATTAACAATATTAATGCTGTACTAGAAGAGAACCAAACCGATGATCCAAACACTATTGTTTCAGTTAAGGAAAGAATTAAATGTATTTTAAAAGATCTCTCAAATTTTTTGAAACAAATGATATTAACTTAGTTTCAGGGGTAAATACATTGTAAGTTCTGTGAACGCTATCAGAAAATGGCTCATGAGAAAAATAACATATGTCAAATAGCATCAGCTTTTCATCAGTTTGCCAGTGTTAGAGCACACTCAGTAAGTAAAAAAGAAAACACACCTCTGAGAAGGTATGGGAAAATAATTGCAATCCAAGCTACTGCAGCAGACAGGCGGACTGTGGGACCAACAAAGGGAATGAAAAAGGCTGCCCAGGGTCGTCCTGCAATAGGCACTAAGAAGTGCAACCAAGAGTTGCCTGGATATCTTATGCCAAAAAGGAAAAAATTAAGCATCCCAAACAGCAGCATTCATTGTCAAAAAATGCAGCCAGTAACCAGCAAAATGCAGGAAAATTTTAGCTACTATACTGTATAAATTGCTGCTACAATTTGTTTTCTATCAATTGTTACAAATCGTACATGTAACATGTTTCCTTCATTCAGAATTTTGACTTTTGTGTTAATAATAATAATTATTAGTACTAATAGCAGTTTTAAATTATACATCCACCACATCACTGTTTTTGTGGACAACAAAATAATGGAGCAGGACTGCAATACATGCATGTATGTACACCTCGCACAATTAAAGGGCTGTGTGCAAAAAGGGCATACAAGTGTCTCCTGATTAGATTTTCAATTCTCCTTCAATTTCTTTGTTTTCTAAGGGAGAATTTAGAATGTGATCAAGGGTCAAGTACTTACGCCCTTTTTTCACACAGCCCTTCAATTTATGGTACATGATAATATTCCCACACATTTTTTATTATTATTTAGGATAGTTTATCACAGTATGTCCTCTTATTTACCAGCATGAATCCACAATAATTTGACCATGCAATGATGCAAAACATGGTAAGTAAACTACCCTAAATTTGTTTTTATAACAACAACCAGAAATAGTGAAGCGGAAAATCTTTGAAAACAATGGAAATTGTGGGAGAAAATTATTTTAGTATGCGCTTGATGTAATCCGTGACAGGAGCAATGACACAATCCGTGGTATGTCCTTATCTCCCATGGCAATAAGCCAAACAGAAAATGAGAAACTGAGCAATTGTTGTAAAAATATTAATTTACCTATAAGTATTCAGTGTGAAATAGGTATTCAGTGACAGTGAGTGCATGTATTTGGTGTTGCTGCTAATGTTAAAACCTAGAACTTTGTAAAGAAGTACTTGTAATAGCTATAGTAATCATGGGATATTATAGTACATGTACTTACTATACGTATTAAGCTGCTTACATGTACAATGTTGGCCATCCCAGAAAATATTTTGTTTCCCAATTTTGCTGCTGGATTACATCTTGCATTTAATCGACTATGGACTGAGGACGACTGAGAACCTATTTTGAGCATTTAACATCTTGTTTCCATTTCCAGAAAAAGAAAATAATTATTGGCTCATTATACAGTGATCTCAAGATTGCAACAGATATTGCTGATTGCTAATTGAAGGGCTTTGTGCAACAAGAGCGTAAGTGACTCCTGATTACATTCTAAATTCTCACTTAAAAAAACAAAGATCTTGAAGGAGAATTTAGAATTTGATTGGCAGTCACTTATGCCCTAGTGTCACACACAGGTCTTCAACTAGCATGCTGCATGATTTCAAGATAGCATCAATTTGCGTGTAACATAATTATGGGTCGGCTAGTTGGGTGATGAGAAATATTTTATGGGGATGAGCTGTGTAAATAGAGAATAATACATGGGCACGCGGAGATATGGAATTTATCTTCGAGTATTCAACTTGATGATATCTCACGAGTGAGCGCAGCGAACGAGTGAGATATGAAGTTGTGAGGTATCAAGAGTGAGATATCGAGTTGAACAAGAGAAGATCAATTCCATATATCCAAGCATCCATGTATTGTTTGATTTATTTTATAACAATACTTGGACCTGGGCCCTGTTGTTCAAAGCAAGGGTAAGCATGTGACGTGGAAATTGCTAATTGGCTGAAAGGCGACACATAAAATTATCGTATTTCTATGTGTGTTTAAATACGATGTTTCTCGGTGCTGGAAATCCTTGTAAAGCACTGTAGTTTATAGAATAAGTTATAATGAGTTAATGAGGACATTTTCATCATGTTTTAAAATAAAATCAGGACTTGTGGATGTATCAATTGTTTTCAATAATGCTGTAAACTAAAATAAAATGTCTCACCTTTGAAGTTGTTGTCCTCCACAGGTCTTTCAAATCTTCTAATGCGCATAAGAGCATGCGCATGCGCAATAAACTAGGCTGTACGTTTGATTTACAGCCCAGTTCGTTGGAGTCACATCTGAGTCTAGGGACCATTCGATACTCGCAACATAAGACTTCTAAAGGTGTAAATTCCAATGTTCAAAGCTGATTTGGTATCCCTACTAGCTGCTTTATACAAAAGTATAAAGGAGAGCTATACATTTATATTTAAAACCGGATTTAAAACGTGCGTGTTTCCTCGATCGAGTCTCCCAGGAGTTTGTAATAATTATTGTTTCAGGCTTGATATTTAGCTGATAATTGATATTGTTATTCCAGCCAGTACTTCTTAGCTCCTCTGTCATTGTTAGTCATCTTGGATAATAGAATGCCACGTATTATGCCACGGTCACCAATTGCTAAAACTTCGATGCGCAGTAGGGTATGCGCAATGAAGTGGGCTGTATAATCGATTCACAGCCTAGTTTGCTCGACGAACTGCAGGGTAATCCGTTCATCATTCGAGCCGCATCTTTGTGTTTCTAGGTCATTTGGTACTCGCAACAGAATAGTTCTGAAGGTGAAATTCGTTGTTTGGAAGCTGAAATTCGTATTGCTAGTTGAGCACTCGACATGGTTTGGTCTTCGACTTCGGACTATTCAAACTCTTGACGGCAATATTGCTGTTGGGATCGAAACGCCGATAGGATTATTACATATGTACAGTATCATAATTCTCATTGTAAGATAATATTCATTTTTGGTATGAAAGGAATAAATCTTATTCAATTTGCTGATAAATGAAGCTGTTCGTTACGTCGCGATTGGGATAGTCGCCATATTGGATTACCTTATTATAGGAAATTAACAATGCACTTTATTAACGCGATTTTACAAAATTCGCGTTAATTTAATGTATCTTAATTAATGTCGATGTAAATTTAATGCACGCTATTTTACAACATTGTTATTTTAAAGCACCTTTATTTCATTTCAAAACCTTATTAGTTCATGACTCCTCTATTGGCTCTTCAGAGTCACTATTGCGGTTTGGTTTCCGTCAATCAAACGAGTGAGCAGCTCTTGGTGATTTCACCGTGAGGCTTTGAAAGATCTTTTGAATTGATAGGGTCTAGTTAGGCTTCAAACCCAAATTTTCGGCTTTAAAAAAAACTTAGAAACATCCGTGCACTTGTCTTGGAAGGTTTTATTGACGGAAGCCAAAACGCAGTTTGGCGTTCAGAAATGTAAAGTGCGAGTTTGCAGAATTATGAAAATCGCAGTAAATAAAGCAAGATGCTTATCGAAAAATTCGCGTTAATTTATTGCATGTAAACCTAACTTTTGAAAAATTCGCGTTAATTTAGTGTAACGTTAATTTTTTTCGCGTTGTCAACGTGCATTGTTAATTTCCTATAATAAGCATGTGTCAAAACTGATGATGGTTTGACTAATTTTTTCCAATCACTTGTGGGGGTGAAACAAGGATGTAATTTAAGTCCCAATTTATTTAATATTTTTATAAATGATATACCTGATATTTTCTCTAAAAAATGTGAGCCAGTAGTCTTGGAAAATTTAAGGATAAACTGCCTTATGTATGCAGATGATTTACTATTGTTATCAGAGAGTGAAGAGGGTCTACAATCCTGTTTGGATAAATTACATACGTATAGTCAAAAATGGAAACTCCAAGTGAACTTAAAGAAAACGAAGACTATGCTTTTTAACAAGTCAGGACGAAAAACAGCTATTGCATGTACTTTTGGTGGAACTAATGTGTCCATGACCTCTTCGTACACCTATCTTGGTACTGTTTTGACTCCCTCCGGTTCTTTTAATGCAAATCAGTCACACTTATACAATAAAGGATTAAGGGCTCTGTTCAGTCTGCTGAAAGTTTTTCATCCACGTTTTGGAACTTCTCTGAAAGTCTTCCTGAAATTATATAACGCTTTGATCCGGTCCATTTTGACGTATAATTGTGAAATATGGGGAGCATATACAAAGCGTCATAGTTCAATTATCTCATTTAAAGAGAAATTGTTTTATTCTGAGTTAATTTGCGAGAAGCTTAATCTGAAAATGTATAAAATGTTATTAGGAGTCAATTGCAAGACAACTAACTCAGCTGTAAGGTCTGAACTCGGAGTATTGCCCATGCATGTCTTTATCTACGACGTAGTACTCAAATACTTTGTTCACCTACTTGAACATAACGATAACCCTTTCCTGACGAGCGCCCTAAAAGTCTCTTGTAATTTGAGCAAGAAGGGAGGTTGGTCTTGGTTTAGTCTTGTTTCATACTTACTGAAATTAGGTGATTTCAAATTAAATAACAATCTTGTTATTATACCAAATTTTGATTTCAAATCAATATGTAAGATGGTTACCCGAAAAATAAAACAAATATATAAAGATAGATGGAATGAAGAGAGAGAGGAAATAATCCATGGTCATAAAAACTCGAAATTGGAATTACATGCAGAAGTCAAAAGTGATTACTTTTTTGAGAGTTATCTGAATAAAATACATGATTTTGAAACCCGTAGAGCTGTGACTAAATTGAGATTATCGGCTCATCATTTTCCAATTGAACGTGGTCGTTATTTACGCATACCAAGAGATAAAAGGATTTGTACGGTTTGTGATTCGAATGAAGTTGGCGATGAATTCCACTATCTTCTCAAATGCGGAAATCACAATATAGCACAAGCTCGGACCTTATTCTTGAACAAATTATACGACCAAAATCCTTCCTTCTCTTCATTCGATCTTTCTTCGCTATTTTACTATGTGATCTCAATGAAAGATCAGAATATTATAAAGCTAAGCAGCATCTATATAAAACAAGTTATAGATTTATACGATGAAATTGCAAATTAGCCTATTACATATTTACTTTTTATTATTACTTTATTTGATTTATTTTTCCTCCACTTATGCTTATTGGATGTACACTGATGTACTTTTGTCTCAAAGTGCCAATAAAGATATATTGTATTGTATAATAAGGTATACAATATATATGGTAGACAATTGTGTTATGCTTCACCAATTGCTAAACAAAATTATGCGCACAAGGGGATGCGCAATGAACTAGGCTGGAAAAAAAAAATCGCGCGGCCCGGGTGTACGCGAGCTTGACGGGTCAACCGCCGGAGTCCGTTTTGGCGCAGTTTCAAACATCACGAGCCAGAGATAACCGGATGTTCAAAAATACGCGAGGTCTGGTTGCCATGGAGTGACGTCATAGGCCTGCTAAATTTCTGTCGTTGTATTTGATTTGCCGTTTTATTATAACAGCGTCTGGTAATTACTTTATCGGTTTGCGTACACGATCGCCTGTGGTGCGAAGATGCATATGCCGGCCTGTTTAGTTTTGGAGGCTGGACTTGAACCAAATTTTGACATCATCCCGTTGCCGGCTCCGGTTGGAAGATTTAGTCTGTAGTTCTAAGAACTGATATGTTCTCAACTCGAAGATCTGCGGTATTCCTGTTGAAAAATCAATTTTAATTGATGTCAAGGAGCCCTGAAGTGGCTAATTGTCCCGCGAGGAGTTAGCCAAAGTCCAGTTATCTGATCTTGAAAAAGGCGGGCTTTCTGATCGATGAGTCAGTACAAAGAGCATTGCCTCTATACTATCTATACAACGTTTGGTGTTGTTGCCGCCATATTGCTACAGAAACTGGACTCAAACCCAAGATAGTACAGCTAGTTGGTGGATGACATATCAATGCATTAAAACTTAATGTGGCGATCGACTCGAAACAACAACTGCATCGGCAACGTCAACAACTGTCCCAGGAATGCCATTATAACCTGGATTATAATTATCAGATCGACTCGAAGAAGAAAATAGTGGGCTCAAAGTTGCTCTCGAAGCTGCCATGTACCAAGTATCATGCCTTCGAGATGAAATTGAGAACGTTCACAAGCGATCTCGTGAGGACAGCAATAATATAAAGGGGTAAGCGAAATTTTACTTCAATCTTTTTATTGAGATGATTTAAATTGGTTCTCAGATACATACTCAGCTACATCTTGTGAGCTTGTGAGCTCTAATCATCAATTAACTCTAAAGCATAGGTTTACTGACCAGTCACAATTATCGGTTAAGCTTTTGTATTTCCTCTAAGTTCATTGGATTATCAATTCCCAATAAAAAAACGACACAGAAATGACCCCCCTATATACAATGTAGATCATGACTGGTATAACCCTCATTATCTGTTGCTCTGAATGAGGGATTGATATGCAGATGGTGTAAGAAGGATAATGCACAGCATAGTCGGTGTTCTCACCAGAATTTTGTAGCTTGGGATCCAAGCTAGCCCTCTAGTGTATTATTTTTTAGTGTACCATTTCAAAAACAAATGTGAGAATCCAGCAGTGGCATGTTCTGGTGTGAACACTGCATGCATAGTCCAGGCCTGTAGCCAGACTAAAATGATGCAGTAAAATGAAAATGGTGACCAAACCAAAGAAAATGTTGACAGGAAAACACCAAAACAATGCTTGTAACTTGTGGAAGGTACGTCATTGCTTTGTAACTCTTGCAACCTCATTGGACAGGTGAAGTACTGAAATACCATTGGACCCCTCAACTTCAAGCGATTTGAATAAAAAACTTTTGTTTACCTCTGTTTGCCTCATACTGGCTAATTGGGCCTGTAGTAGCATTTTGTAATTTAAAGGAAGGTCCTTGAATATCAACAAATTGTGAGTTTTGACTTCAAACACTGCTGGCAGCACAATTAATGTACATGTGTCGGTGGATATTTCATGACAGTATACAAGTACAAGGAAGAGTTGCCCTCCAGTTTCATAAACTCTTTAATTTTAGAGATTTCATTTTTTCTGGCTTTAACTTGAAAGATATGGGGATGACACTTGCACAAGTTACTATTTTTGGCTTGCTCTTTCCAATTTTGGCATCCATTTTGAGAGCAGCAGTACCATATACTTGATTGAAAATACACAATGTTTTATCTAAATCTTTGACTTTTTCCAGTTCTTTCTAAACTTATCTTCCTTGTATGCTACATTATAAATACTAACATCCCAATTCTATGCCGCAGAGCTGGAGCCCAAATTTCCTCCAAAATTATTATTTTTAAATAAAGTGCAACATAATCAAATTATTATCCATACCTTCAAGATTAATTTAAAAATAAGTCAATTTTATGGCACAGTTCTCCTTTAACTTGATTACCCAGTAGATGTAATGACAGTCCACATAAATGGGGCCAACAGACACCTCAATTTGCCAAAAAAACCTGGTGACTTCAATGACTGCTATTAGCTCTCCCCAGGCCCCTTTTTAGTGTATGAGTACCTCTTTTCTTGTCTCTTTCACAAGCTCAGCCAGCAAGAAATCTGTCATGAAACCATGGTAACCAGTCGGTTTTCTCACATGGTTGATTAGTTCCTGTAAAAACTAGTGATGATCTGTGTCCATGGGGAAGATAAAACACTGCCATAATCAACTGAATGATGATTAAGGTATCAGTGGGAAGTGAGTAGCAGCTGACATTTAAATGCTTGCCCTTTGTCAGAACAAGAGGGAATTGTGGATGTGGAAAACGTTTATCAAGTGTTACGGAGAGCAGGATTACCACTGAGGAAGCATGTACTCAGATGAAGGATCAAAGGACACTTCCCCATCCAATATAGAAATACTAATAGGTGTAATAATCAAAAATCCTGATCAATACTGATTTAAAAACTTTAATTATGTGTTTTCTCACATAACTGTAAGTATGGGTGACAAACAACAGTTCTTTTTCACACACAATATACAACACATGACTAATATGAATAGCAGGCAATTCATATGAAATAGAACAATAATTATTATATTTTTTATCCTTGTTATTAATATTAACTTCGTACAATCTTACTATTAATAATCCTGTACTTCCATATAATTTTTCTCATTTCATCAATCATGTTTCATGCAATTTAATTGTTCATCATATACGACCATGCATACTAAACAATTTATTAGCATTGTTTACATATTTAATAAAATAAGTACGAATTCAGGTGCTGCTTGCAATATTAAAGTTGCATCTGTGAATAGCAGTTTCAGAGGTATTGACCCAAATGCCTCACATGAATGATGGTTTCAATGCTGCTTCACAAGAGACCTGTGATAATCATGGTCCTAAATGTGCTTCCATATTACATGTATCGAAGTGAGGCATTTGGGTCAATACTGCTGAAACTGCTATTTGTTGATGCAACTAATAATAATATTATCAGCTATTGCTAATACACAAGCACATTACTAGTATGTCAAAATGTGGTTGCCTGTATATATGCTAGTTCTCACCTGTTGGGTACGTGTTCTCTTTTGGTATGGCTTAATTACATTTGTATTTAATAAAGGGGTGGTTAAAAAATGTCAGAAGTTGCTTTGAAGAGTATCAGACCACCAAGTTCCTGGTCTGTACCCACACTGTCAAACTTAGAATGTGAACTTCCAACTAGTATGAACTAAATACTGGAACAGTGCTGGCTATATAACTTGCCTATGCAAAGTGTACGTACGTTGCACAAGTTAACTGTAATAACTAAATAAAATTAAATATGTATCTAATTACTCGGGCTGCCTGTGGCAGCACCGAGTCTTAAAATGCAAGTCGTTTTTTTTTTTTTTTTTTTTTTTTTTTTTGTTGGGTGTCGCAAAATTTCTGCGCATGCGTTAAAGGTCAAATTCACACCAATCAGATTGCACTGTGCTGATCACGCAACAATCGCCAGGTTAATTTATTTACATAATTTAATACAGTAAAGCAAGATGGCGGAGGACCCGCGAGCAACTTTCTCTCTAATTTGGAGTCTCATCTCTCAAATGTAAGCCAGTTTAATGTTTTATTTAACTTCACTCGTGCGAAAGCCTTCCAACAGGCTCAGGATATTTCAACTGGCGCTATTGTCGGAGCCGAAGGACCGCGTTTTTTACCCAGATGGCCAGTGATTTTATTATACGACACGTACGACGACCTGAAGCCAGTGTAGGGGCCAGGATCCGGAAAGCTAAAATTCGAAGAAATAGATATTGGAATCTATAAGCCATCGGCTCGCTGTGCTGCATTTAAAACATCCGAGGAGAACATCTTATTTTGGGTGAAGGCACTTCAAGACCAATATTATGAGTCTCTTAAAAACGTCAGAGATTTAAATTTACCGTAAGTTGGATCAGAGAGTATTGAGATCAAGTTATTTCGTTCCAGCGAGGATATGGACCTAGCGGAAACGGTACAAGCTGTCGAAGGATTTTACTTATAATCATCCACGTCTACTTAACAACAGGAATAGTTATGTGCCAAGGCATGGGCAACGATAGAGTTTCCCAGATTACAGATGAAAGTAGAGAACTTAATGAACGAAGAAACAGAGGTCACGCGCGACATGCTTGATAACATGAACATGTTCAACACTTTATGTTATACTAAGAAAACAAAACAAATTACAGAGCCTGCAAGTTCACAAGTCAATGAAAAACCCCAAGAGCCTGTAGTTTTGGATCAACATATCCTTGAAACTCCAAAAGCAACATACACATGAGTCAAATTCAAACCGGAAGAGACGGAATTCTTTAGATTCTTCACGAGGATAAAAATATTTGTTAGCCCGCAATAAAAACTCTCTCGCTGCTTTAACAACCTTGATTTGTAACATGGAGGCTGACCTAACTGATATGCGTAATGAATTCTTACTCTCGTCACATCAAAACACGAATCAAGAAACCAAACTCAGTCATTTGGAAGACAAATTAGTACAGCAAGATAATATATACAACACCGAAATCAAGATGCTGTCATCTCGAATACGTTATTGACTTAGAAGTTGAAAATGTCGAGTTGAAAGCGCCTCTTTGTGGATATAATAAAGCTGCATGAGATCCGACTTTCAAACTTAAAAAAAAAAAAAGAATACAAAAAAGAAGACAATGTTCTGAGACTACCCAACCTACTGAAGCTTATCAGTTTGTTCAAGAGCCATATTTCTTACATATACATGACAACCCGATCCCTATTCATCAGAATACATTTTCTGTGCTAAATGACGAGAGTTTACAATCACCTGACCGACAACCCACTACTAAAGAAAGGGACCATGAAGTACGGTAGTACGGTTAATTCTCGGGTTCAAAACAATGAATATATGCCTGCTCAAATCCAGTGTTAAACGAATAAGTAGTGTTTAAATTAAAAGGTCAACATACGAGAAAAAGAAAACTATTAAATTACATATATACTAGGGGAGCAGAGAATGAAAGTCACCGCGCTACCGGCCACTCCTAAAGACTGCTAAATTCAGCTAATAATTCTTCTCTTTGGTTAATATTAGAGGATTAAGCGGATTTCAAATGAAAGTGTATTTCATATTCAATCTAATGTGGCCCGAGTGAAAGCCCAGATGGGCTCTTGTTTAGATAATAATTATGGTGCTGGTGAATCTCTATAAATAAGAGCAGGTGGGTTTCAGAAAGAGCTAGTAATAATATTATTGAATCCGAGTTTAATACCCTGCTAGACAGATTCCTTGGGTATAAATTCGAGTGTTAGCCCTTTGTTGATTTTAATTGTTCTCTGCATAATCGTCTGGCATAGCAAACACAAGAACTAATGGGGAGCTGAACGTCTCTGATGAGTTCTTTAGTCAAGGAATACAGTTTACCTTTGATTTGAGTTTTGATTTGAGTTTATTTTACACCATGATTTACAAATTTATACAATATAACATTAAATAACAGACAATAAAATACACACATACTACACTAGGAAAAACGATACCTCACACTCAACATTAATCATTGGTGTAAGGGCATCAAATAGTTACCTAAATACGATACCCTTAAATCTGTGATAATTATTACTAGAACAAATTAAAAGGAACATTTCTGCCAAAATAATGCATAATAAATATCAATATTGGGAAAGGTAGTGAGAAAAAATAGCTTTTTTTAGTTGTTTTCTGGAATGAATGCTTTTAATTCGAAGAGGTAAGTTATTCCAATAATAAAGACCTATTACTGTGGGGGAAAATTTTCTCAAATTTAACCGATATCGTTCAATGTAAAAATTTTGATTTGTAGAGCTTCTTGTTTGGTAAGAATGTTGTTCTGAGACATATTTCATATTAATTGAACAGCTTTTGCTTTCGGTCATACATTCATAAATGAAAAGACATGTATTCATTTTAACTATATCAGGAATTTTAAGTACATTAAGTTTAATATAGTATGGAGTGATATGCTCTCTTATAGGAACATCACATATAACACGAATAACCTTATTTTGAAGTTTAGCTAGGATAGATAACGGACTGTCATAGTTATTTCCCCAAATTATACAGCCATAGCTTATAAATGGGTAAATTAGAGAATAATATAAATTTAGAAGGCTATTGAAGGGTAAATATTTTTTACACTTAATGAGAACATTAATATTTTTACTAAGTTTATCATTTAAATATTCAATATGTTCTGACCAAGTAAGGTGGGCGTCAATGTAAAAGCCTAAATATTTGATACTGTGACAGTTTTTATAGGTTTATTGGCTATTTTTAAAGGAGGATATATATTATATGTTTGTTTTTGTCGAGGTTGAAATATTAAATAATTAGTTTTTTCAAGGTTCAAAGTGAGTTTGTTGGCACATAACCAGTTATACAAATCACTTACATTGCTATTTATATTGGGTATAATTAAATCTAAATCAGGTCCAGCAACAGTAACCGACGTATCATCAGCAAACATACGGACAGAAAAATAAGTTGTCGACGCTGGAAAGTCATTTACATATAACAGAAAAAGTAAAGGGCCTAGAACTGAACCTTGTGGTACACCATAGGATAAGGTTAATTGATCAGAAAATACTCCATTTACAAAAACTCTTTGTTGTCTAGATTGCAGATATGATCTAAACCAGTTATGGGATGTACCTTTGATACCGTAATTATTTAGCTTAGATAGTAATGTGGCATGGTCTACCGTATCAAAAGCTTTTGCAAGGTCTAAAAATATTGTAATCACATATAGTCCTTGATCTAAATATCGAGTTATTTCGTCAATAAGATCTACCACACAATCTGTTGTATTTAATCCTGAGCGAAAACCATACTGCAGTGGAGATAACAAGTTATGAAGACATAAGTAAGTAGATAATTGATTATATATTACTCTTTCAAAAATTTTACTAAAAATAGGAAGAATTGAAATTGGCCTGTAGTTGTTACAGTTTGTACGCTCTCCTTTTTTAAAAATTGGAAGAACTTTAGCAAGTTTTAAGGAGTCAGGGAAAACACCATTATTTATAGATAGATTAATCACATATGCTAATGGTTTACATAGTTCAAGTGCTGCGAGTTTAAGCATACGGGGATGTACACCATCAATCCCAAAGGATTTATTTGGATTTAAGTTATCTAAAATTAAATAAATTTCTACCTCATTAGTTTGATCAATTATAAATTTATGTTTGGTCTTTCGTTTACGAGTATTTCTATTTTGAAAACCACGAGGTAGCTTGGAAGATAATAATACTGGAATGTCTGCAAAGTAAGAATTTAAAGCGTTTGCAATGGAATTTGGATTGTGATAAGTTTTTTCATTCTTAGTAATTCCATTAATTGTTGAAGAGCGTCGTTTTTTATTAATAATAAAATTTATATTGTCCCATAATTTCTTAGAATTGTTAGAGTTAGTCATTAAAGAATTATAATATGTAGTCCGTAATATCTTATTTAATTCAACAATTTTGTTCCTATATAGTTTGTATTTATTTAAATATTTTTAGTTTTTAGCCATATTTTGTGAATTTTATCGCGAATTCCTATTGATTTTCTTAAACCTGTAGTTACCCAGGGTTTATGTTTACTTGTTTTTAAACGAACAGATTTCATGGGGGCATGCAGATTACAAACATAATTAAATTTATGTGTTAAGCGGTTTAGTGACTCATTTGTTTTTTTGCAATTGTAAACATCTGTCCAATCAATGTTTTCTATGTCATGTTTAAATTTGTTTGTGTCAAAATGTTTAAAATCACGAACCTCTACCTTATCAGGAAAAGGACTTTTTGTAGGGTTATATAATAAACAAAATACAGGAAGATGATCGGAAATTTCATTTGTAATGCACCCGCTAGTACAGGGTGATACAAGGTTTTGATGAATATGGTCTATGCATGACTGGGTATTCGCTGTAATTCGTGTAGCTTCATGTATGACAGGTATAAAACCTGAAGAATGTAATTGAGAAAGATATTCTTTAGAAATTTTACTGTGCTTACTTAACGTATTGATATTAAAATCGCCCATAATTATGCATTGTTTCTTAGTAAGATAAATATTATGTAATGTTTTTTCAAAGTTGTCTAAAAATTCTCGGTTGGAAAAATTTGGGGGTTTACCTTGGTATTCTCTTGCTTGACGATGATCCACTTTCCCATTCACAGCATTCGCAAGACTCGCGGTTTTCTAATACACACTAGCAAAGCAGCAAGACTCCATAACTCGTAAGCACAACTTCGCTCGTGATTTTCAACACGGGTGCAAGCACGAAAGCATGGGGTGCAAAAGACAGGAGATAGAATAAACAATAAACTCCTTATGTTGAACTTTTGAGGCTTAACTTTTACTTCTCCACCTTAACTTTTTCAAAATACCAGGCCGGAAACGTTTGTTGTTGACAAAACTAAATGGTTTCAACAGGGAAGAGTGCAGGACAGGAAGTTGGAGGCCGCGCGTGCGCAATGCGTTTTGCCGCGGTGTTCAAAGCCCGCTTAGTGTTAATCCTGGATTAACTCTGCACAAAACCTATTGGTTGTCATGGAAATTAACCCTGGATTAGCACTAATCGGGCTTTGAACAACCCGGCTGTGGTGTTTATTGAGGCCACAAAGGCCAAACTACTCTGCATACATCTTACACACGAGCGTTCCGGAGTCGCACACTCTGGCTCGTCACGAACACTACATTAGGTCCCGGATGTACAATACGTCATGACTCATTAACATATGCACAGGAAGTGTGTCTAGCTACTACAAACACTACAATCCCTCTTCTTCTTCAGATCACTGTTCTGATAAACAACAACTATAACGTATACAATGGTTTGCAAGTCCATCATAAAACTAAACGAATACTGTCCAAAGTATTGTAAGACCTAGCCTATATCATAGTCCTCTAAGGCTCGTGGAGGTCTACAAACTCTCCCAGATCGCCTTGGCGACTGTGCCTGTTCAGCAGCCGCGCCCTGTTCAGGTACCACAAACAACTGCTTTTCTTCTGTACGAACTGGTTCTAGCTGTGGCAGGTCATCCTGTTGGTTGACAATGCTCCTGAGACAATGTTCCGGGTGGAGGTTGATCTACCCCTTGCTGAATAACTGGTGTCTGGAACTTCTTAACATGTTGAATGTTCCTCTTGTATTCAACCCCAGTTGGTGATCTCAGCCTTAACTGGTCTCCGTATCGACCCATAACCTCGTAGGGCTGCCTCTCGTACGACGAAGACAGTTTGTCATTTTTTCTCTTCTCCAGCAATACGGAATCACCTGTATTCACATCCCGATCTGCAGCATGGAATTTCTTATCCACGTAATCTTTATTAGCCTGTTTCTTCTCTGCGTCACGGTCTCTGACCTGTTGGTATCTAACATCATCCCCTTCGTCATCATACTCAGGTAGCTTCGTGATCAGCTTTCTCTTATACAATAACTCCGATGGGCTCTTCCCCGTAGTGGTATGTTCAGTCGATCGATATGCAAGTAGAAACTTGTTCAGCTCGACACGCCAATTCTTCCCTTCTGCGTCGCTCTCATGGATTTCAAAAGCGATCTGTTTTTACGTTCTACCTCGCCATTCGCTCTTGGCCAAAGTGGTGTAGTATACCGATGTTCAACACCCATCTCCTTCAAATAACTTTCCATCTCTTCGGATACAAGGTTAGAACCGTTATCTGTTCTCAGTCCCGTTGGTACACCATGTCGTGCAAATTGTGAATCTAGACACCGAATTATCACTTCACTTGACGTCGAACGAACTACGTCCACTTCCATCCATCTGCTGAAGTAATCAACTAAGACAATCAAGTGCTCACCGGTACTGACTCTAAGGTAACTGCACGAACATACTCGTCATCCCGTAAGAACTCGTTGTTTGCTGATATCTTAGTCAAACGCGACAGTGCATCCGCAATGTTCCCACTCGAAGACACGCAGCACACCTTGTAGTTGTATGACTGCAAGCGCAAAACCCATTGCTCCACTCTTGCAGATGGCTTTGACTTTCTTGAATAGAGAACCCTCAGTGCCTCATGATCCGTAACTAAGTCAAACTCTGGCAGTCCCTGCAAGTACAGGTTGAACCTTTCGCAGGCCCACACAAGTGCCAGTGCCTCCTTCTCCGTTTGACTATAACGACGCTCTACATCACTCAGACTTCGACTAGCATAACACACAGCACGACTCTGTCCATTCTTTTCCTGGACTAGCACAGCCCCGAGTCCCACCGGACTAGCATCCGCAATAACTCTTGTATGTGCTTCCTTGTAAAAGTAAGCCAACACTGATGCATCAGCTAGTTGCTCCTTAAGCTTAACAAATGCCTGTTTTTGCTTCTTGCCCCACACAAACTGTTCTCCTTTGCGTGAAATAGCTCTCAAGGGTTCCGCAGTTGTAGAAAAGTCCGGTATAAAACGTGCGCTAAACCCAACCATACCTAGAAAACTGCGCACCTCTGAAGGTGATGTCGGGGATTTAGCCTCAACAACTGCCCGAACTTTCTCTGTCGTTGGCCCTATGCCATGCTTTGTTAGTAGTAGTCCCATAAATACTACTCTGTCCATCCTAAAAGTACACTTATCCACTCTCAGCGTCAAATGCTTCTCTTCTAATCTCTTTAATACCTTATGCAGGTTGTTATCATGCTCTTTCACATCCTTTCCATGCACTACCAGGTCATCAGCAATATTAACTACACCGTCCAGGTCTGCGACAGTCTGGCTTACAATGTGCTGGTATTTCTCTGGGGCAGCATTCACTCCGAAACTTAGTCGCTTGTAACGGAACAATCCATCATACGTTCCAAAAGTTGTAATATCCCGTGAGTCTTCGTGTAATTCCATATGGTGAAATCCCCACTTTAGGTCTAACTTGGAAAACACTGCACTCCCATTCAACTCCTCCAGCACTTCGTCTACTGTTGGTATTGGAACTCTCTCCCGAATAATTGCCTCGTTTGCTTGTCGCATGTCCACACAAAGTCTAATCTCTCCCGAAGGCTTTGGTGCAATGACAACTGGGCTGACCCACGTTGTAGGCCCTTCGACCTTTTCTATAATATCTTCTCTTAATAACTCTTTCACCTTAGCTGTCACTTTGTCCCGAAGTGAGAACGGTATTCGCCTTACTTTCTGAGCTACTGGAACCACATTTGGATCAATATGTAGTTTAAGCTTATAGTCCTTCAACTTCCCAAGCGCGAGATTTATTTAATGCCTCTTCTAGCGTTATATTTCTAGTTTCCAAGAGCTTCCTTTTCAGTTCATAGTTCCTCAGCTTGTCTATCAGCTGGTCCCTTAAGTTTTCTTCTAGACTTCCTCCGAAATTACAATGCCGTGCTTGCTTTCGTAGACGAACCATGAACTGGTCAGCGGTTTCCCCCTCCTTCCGCACAAGTTGTCGAAAAACGTGGCGCTCGTAGGGGATGTTCTCTTCCGTTTTAAAATACGAATCTAGCTTTCGAATCGTTGACAAATACACATTGTCTCCCTCCGCTGGAATCGGTCCTGGGTCTTGTAAATCTTCGAAAATATCTTGTACTTCCATCCCAGCGAAATGAAGTAATTGCGAGGTCTTCTTGCGAGCATTCTCGACTCCCTTGCCTTCTGCATAATATTCAAATGCTCGTTTCCACTTCCTCCAGTGCTCAGCCACTTGCGAGGCGGATCCTGACAGGTCCAATGCCGGTAGAGTTTTTGCTGACATTCCCGTCTACTTTTTTGCCATCCTCGTCGCCAATTTGTGGTGTTTATTGAGGCCACAAAGGCCAAACTACTCGGCATACATCTTACACACGAGCGTTGCGGAGTCGCACACTCTGGCTCGTCACGAACACTACATTAGGTCCCGGATGTACAATACGTCATGACTCATTAACATATGCACAGGAAGTGTGTCTAGCTACTACAAACACTACACCGGCCCTGGACACTACGATTGTATCAAGGTTTTGTACCATCATGTTGTTGGCAGGAACAATGAAATTTGTTTAATCAAGTGAAAAACATTATCTCAAAGGAATAACATTTAATTGTTCCTGCCATCCAACATGGCTTTCGTCTATTGTTCTTGCCACCAACATGGCTGCCATCACGTGATGGTGCAAAACCTCTATTCAATACGAATTGTATATTATCATATGTTGTGGTTATTATGTTATGTTATGATTGACTCTGTGATTACATTGGTTTTGGTTTTATTACACTCAATTGAAAACCGCTCTATGTATATACAAAGTTAGAACAGCTAAATGTTCTTCAAATTTGGTTATATTTCTCAGGAATGTATTTAGAATTGTACAGATGAACAATAATCAGGTAAAGGCGGTATATGGTACGACCACTTAGCGGAGAGCCAGCCTGGAACTGATCACGAAAAATCGGTCTTCAGATGGATATTTTTCTGGCTCCCGGCCTCAAATACTTCCCTGCTTCTTAGTTATAGCGCATGTTGTTATAAAAAAATAATCATGGAATGCCACAAGGACATTCTAGCATATACTTCAATGATTGAAGTTTCAGATTCATTTTATATCAGTTGTTGTGTTGGCAAAAGTTAGCCGATTACTTTAATTGCTAGTTATATATAGTCACATTAAAAAGATGAAGTTACAATCATCTGCAAAATAATTTGAGGCACTGCTCGCCTTTAGAGACCGTTTTTAAATTAAGGTACAATTCATTCATGCCCAACATTGAAAGGGGAGTGGGTTGGGAAGCCTCAACTGCTTTAACTTTGTTTCCAACATTTTTCTTCTCATTTATTACTTAGTTTTATCGACTTTTTTACAGATAGGAAGTATTGTTATGAAATGGTGTCAATAAAATTGATTAAGCCAAATTCCGCCTCTTGGTCTTACATTATATTTACATAAAGTTGTAATATGCCATCAAATACAGGAATATGAAAGGTAACCCCTTGGCCGACTCATGGATGAGACTGTCAAATAAAAACAGATAATATCAACTGAAAGGAAAAGAAAAAAAGTTTATATATTTTATTGTACTGCAAGAAATTCCCCTTAGACAACAATAACCAGACGATGTAACTATGGTTACAGCCGGTTAAGATTCCTAGTTCAAAGGATTTTCATTCTTAAAGGGGCTATGTCATGGTACTGCGCATGTATCGAGTAATCGCTCGTTTAGTGGCTGTTAATTGGATCTCGGACCCAAAAATAGATTTCGTTTATATTTCTACCATGAATGGTACTATCTACCCTTACTACTAAAATGTAGTTAGATTGATTGAAAAGTTTATTTTACTCCCATTTCGAGGGGTTGAATGGTTAGTCCTGCTAACAGGCCAAAAAGTGCTTATTTTCAGTGCTGTGACACTGGGTTTTTAGGGTCCACTCAAACATTCTTCGCAGCATTCCAACTTTAAAATTTTACACATATTCAATAGATTATTACTTCTTTTTACCCTTGATGTGAGATTTGGACATTTAAATGCTCGAAATAGGACGAAAATTAAATTTTAATCGAACCCATTCAAAGAGTAACTCCTTCAGCCCAAAATTATAGCTTTTCAAAAATGCAGAATTCTCACTTGTGGCACCTAGGCCAGACCTAAATATCCATTCTAGGCATAGATTAAGAACTATTTTGTAGAATTATGCAATAAAACCTGCGGCACAATGCGATTTCGAGGAGTAGGTTTCAAGTTAATTTAGCCGTTAATTTATTCATTTCGCTAACTTCTCTGGCGTGACACAACTCCCATTTTAGACTTCTGACTATTTAACTGGTCCTTTATCGACTCAGCTAGAACTATTTCGGTTTATAAAAAGGTTATCCGTTAATAATGGAACAATCCATAGAGTGCTTTGTGTGTTTCGGTTCCATCAACACAATAATTTAGGTCCTTCGCTCAGACTTAGTCGCGGTGGTGTTGTGTGACTCCCCACTAACTTTGGTCTCAAGGTCGAGTCCCTAGTTTCGAACACGTTGAAGTAGGCCTGGATACAAATATCACGTAAAATCGCCTAAATATCATTCCGGAATATCACGTAAAAAGTTCTAAATATCAGGCAAAATTTTCTAAATATCAGGCAAAATTTTCTAAATTTCCCACTAACAAAGATAATGTTAATACAGTTTTAATAAATATTATAATATAACAACCTTTTTTATTATCGTACTCGCATTTTTCACAAAATAAGCTTACAACCATTGGTGGATCCGCCATTTTGCTCTGAGTCTGACCACATTATTAAGTGGGAAACCGCTGATCCAGATTACTGTTGCCACTGAATTGAGCTAACCAGTTTCAATCACCAAAAACTACACTGAAAATGACTAGAAAATTCCTAAATATCCCAACAATATCCCTTTTTTTCTTCTAAATATCACATTGTTTTCTAAATATCATGGAAGGTTCTAAATATCTAAAAAAATATCATGATATTTGTATCTAGGCCTACGTTGAAGACGTTTTTCTTGTGGTCCTTAAATAGTTGGAGGAAGGAATTCGGTTAATCAGGTATTAAACTCAAACCAGTTGATCGAAATCCAGAGGAAAACTCATGAAAAGCGAGTGTTGCACAGTAAACTAGCTGCAAAGGTTGAATACTATGGCATTAATGGCCGTACACTTGGTTGGATTAACGCCTTCCTCCATAAGCGCTGCCAATATGTTTCGGTAAATGGTTCTCACTCAGATATTGCTTGTGTCACTTCCGGTGTCCCCCAGGCTCAGTCCTCGGCCCAACTTTGTTCCTACTCTACATTAACGACATTGTAGAAGGTATCAACTCAAAGATCAGATTGTTTGCAGGCGACACTGTTGTCTACCGACAGATTGAGTCCGACCTGGATCACAAGACCCTCCAGGATGACCTTGACACTCTAACGAAGTGGTGCGCATCATGGTCAATGGCATTCAATGATGTGAAGTGTCACTTACTGCCTATAACTAACAAACGCGAGCCAAGTAAGTTTACCTACCATATGAATGGCAAAGCTCTATCTCAGAAGTCCTCCCATGATTACCTAGGGGTCACACAGTCACACGATCTTCGATGGAACACTCATTGTTCTAATATTACATCTAAAGCCAACAAAACGTTAGGAATTGTACCTTGTTCTTTATCTGTTAAAAAACGAGCATATGAATCGCTTGTTAGACCCAGACTTGAATACGCATCAGAGGCCTGGAACCCTCATACTGATTCTAATATATCGAAGTTAGAACAAACTCAAAAGACTGCAGCAAGGTTCGTCTGCAATAACTATGATCGATATACTAGCACCTCCGACCTCGTTAGTTCTCTGGGCTGGGACACTCTTGAGAATCGAAGACTTGCCCAGCAGGCCACTATGTTTTATAAAATTCGTAATGGCCTGGTGGACATATACTTCCCTCACAATATTGTCCCTAACCCCAGACACAATAATCTGTACTACTGCCAACCTTCGTGTAATGTCTTGGCCTTTAGCTACTCTTTTTACGTCCGAACAATTCGTGTTTGGAATAAATTACCTGTTCTGACGTAGCTAACATACCGTCATTGGCATTATTTTCTAGCATCATTGGCCCTGCAATCAAGTCCATGAAGCCTCCTCCATATCTGAGGCATTTATAATTTGTTTATCTATTTATTTATTTAAAATAGCTACATTTACATGACTATTTATTATACCTGTATTTAACTATTATTGTCCGCACTTACACTATTTTATTGACTTTGTACTTCACCATTGTATTGTAACTAGCTTTAAGCTTTCTTATTATTTTATGCACCTTCCGGTATTAGTGTATACTACCCAAGGAAGTAAAAATCTAAGATATTAATTAAATATAAATCGATAATTGATTATCAATTTATAATTATCGGGGAATTTCTTTTGGTGGTTGCTGTTAGTTGTTCCACTGTGGCCAGGGTTGGAGCCCTGGTAACATATTGAGTTGAATTGGTTGGTATCTCGCCTTCAACTTGCTCCGAGGGTTTATCCGTGCGGATTCTACTTAGGCCTCTTCCCCTCTCCTCCCTAACCCTTGTTACTACAACACGGTGGTACGTTCTCCCGGAACTTGAGCCGGATAGGGGTGTGTCGCGGAGATATCAAAACCCTGACCCAAATCAAGGGTGAAAAATCGGAAAGTTGCTTCCCTTTCTAAGGCCTGAAACTGAAAGGTTAGACCATATTCAAGGGACAAGTGATTAAATGATTACTATATGCAATGGTTTATGTTTAGATTGTTACGTTTAGCGGGCGTTGAGCAAATGCACAATACTGCAAGGCAAGAGTTTAATAGAGGAAAGGGACTGCCCCGAAAGGGACTTGAAAAGGTGAATTGATGCATCTATTTGATACACACATGTCATGGTAGATTCTCATATACGTGTGATTAAACTTGAAATCCAAAATGTGTCAAAATGCCTATTTTGCCTGGACCCCGGCTCTAGACAGTCTAACCTTCCGCACTATCAAAAATAGTAATCCTCCTAACTAATATAAGTTACCTATATATACGGTCCTGCAATTGCAACTAAATGTTAAAATACATGTGAGTGTTAATATATGTGAACCAAACTACACTTACAAATGTGTGTTTGATATCGAAATAATCTCGTTTGTTACTCAAATGTTGTTTCGGAAGAAAAATGGGGACAGGCCACCTTTCCACCCAGTTCAGAAGTCCATCAGTCTGGAACATAAAATTGCCGCTATAAGCCATCTCCTCCACACTTTCTCGTCTCTTTTAATGTACCAAAGGATCAGTTTAATAAGGATATGATCGTGTCATTTTCTGTTAATTCATTTCAGAACGTTTTTGTCATTTCCTTTATACCAAAGCCCCCACCTGAAAAGCATTTAAGAAGTTGTATAAGGCCAGGACCTAGAAGCGTGTCGATCGAGGACCGTTGTATTTTTTAGGGTTTGAAATCGGCGATCCAGTATATTTTAGGGGTTGGTCAAGTGAAATCCATTTTTAGGGTGATTTTTAGACCATGAGGCATATTTTAGGGTGGGAAATTTTTCACGGTTTGTATTTTTTTTTAGGGTATTTTTCGAGGTTTTCCGACGGTCACCCCTACCCTTTTTACCTTGAAGAAACCCTCCCTGGGTTTCATTACGTATTTCTCGAACAATACGAAGTGGTATACGCTGTATACGGTATACTGGCAGCTATATATTTCAAAATTGGTTACACAATGCAACATGCACCAGGCACGAGACATTCAAAAACTACGGCGAGTTCAGAAAATGCAAAAACGTGAGTTAAGAAAATAATAATATTTGTTGTTGAACCAGTATCTATCTAAAATCATAACATTTGGTGCGGCACAACAACAGCAACGTTTTTATTGGACCTGGATGCTTCTACAAGTATATTGGTGAAGCTCCAGAATCAATATTACTAGGTTAATTTGAGTAGTAGCTGTTAAATATTGTAACCGACATTTTATGAAGCATAAATTAATATAATTGCTCATTTTGTTGGCAAATTGTTTGCCCTGATCATAGGCAAACCACAATAATGAAGTGTAAGCTATAATAAAACGTGTTTACATGTTGTTTGTGAAGTGAAAACGAGAATAAAACGTGTTTTACGTACTTTTTGTGATTTTGTCAGTTTTACCCTCCATCCCCTCCCCTCCCCCCCTACTTTTAAGACTGCTCAATTCAAATTATAACTATAACGGATAACAAGGTCGGCAACTTCAAGCCAGTCTGGTGGCAAAACAGAAAACGAAATCGTCAATATCGGAAACTAAATACAACTCAAACACAATTTCAAAACCACACAAAGATAAACCAATGACCAAACTACCTTCGTAGCGTAAATTTTAAGTCGAATATCAGAAGAAGCGATTGTTTTGGACGACGCTTCCAAGTACAGAACGGCTTCGCGGTTGTGACTTGAGTTAAGGTTCCACCAGCGCGGTTACTGCGAGTCCTGGGCACGAGACCAAACGTTCTCCCTACCCTACAGGGAAGAAAAACGAGTCGACAAACAAATAAATGAGACCTCAGTCCTCAAGGGATGCAGTTATGTGTTGAAACGTTTCTTACGATCGAAAACTAAAACCATAAGAGTTGGAGACTCCATGGCTAGGAAGACGTGGGACCTACGATTTAACGTCCTTATCCGAGAAGACGTGAAGGTATAACAATTTGCAGTTCGTGAACGAGATTGTTTCACAAAGGCAGCACCTTCTACTCAGTTATTTTAAGAAGTAAGTAAGTAATCTTTATTTATACACGGTACGCTCATCAGGGTTTTGTAAAAAGTTTACAATATAAAATTACATTTAAAATTAGCTCAAATAAAAACCTGCTTTCCATGAGTGCCGTGTGCTAATTTAAAATTAAGTTAAGCTAAGATAAGAAAAGAAACTGCTGCAACCAGAGCGAAATCTACTTAGAGTTCTGGCTTGCCGCAACTCAATCGGAAGGCTATTCCATAGGACCGCACCACTATAGCCAAAGCTATTTTTGAGAAAGTTGGTGCGGGGCAGAGGAATAGCAAGTTTGCTCTCAGTGTCTCTTAGAGAATAATTTGTAACGCTGCTGCGGTCAACAAATTTCGAACGAAGATAGTCAGGGGCGAGTCCATTAAGCGATGAGTGTTGGTCCGGCCGGGGTTGAACCCACGACCTCCCGCACAACAGACGGCGGAGCTTAATCACTGAGCTAACCGTAAATCAGTAGAAGGGTAAAGAGAAGTATTTAGAAGGGCCAGGCACGGGTAAAATGTTTCGTTTGGCACGGGTAAAATTAGGCGTGGCAAACCATTTACGCTGCAAAATTCATCCGAGCTGCTCTTTTTTTGGTACGTGTACCAATTTTATCATACCCGTGCCAAAAATCCAGTATATCTATACAGTATACATGGGCCTAAGAAAAAAAAAACTCTGCCAACGGTCCGCCGATTTCACACACAAAAAAAACCTTTTTTTTACTGATTCCAAATGAATTTCGGTGACAATATCAGCAGCAAAACAAACACAACAAACAAGCATGCAAGAACTAACAGCAACCACCAAAAGAAATTCCCCGATAATTATAAATCGATAATCAATTATCCATTTATATTTAATTAAGAAATTTTCATGAGTTTCCCTCTGGATTTCGATCAACTGGTTTGAGTTTAATACCTGATTAACCGAATTCCTTCCTCCAACTATTTAAGGACCACAAGAAAAACGTCTTCAACGTGTTCGAAACTAGGGACTCGACCTTGAAGACCAAAGTTAGTGGGGAGTCACACAACACCACCGCGACTAAGTCTGAGCGAAGGACCTAAATTATTGTGTTGATGGAACCGAAACACACAAAGCACTCTATGGGTTGTTCCATTATTAACGGATAACCTTTTTATAAACCGAAATAGTTCTAGCTGAGTCGATAAAGGACCAGTTAAATAGTCAGAAGTCTAAAATGGGAGTTGTGTCACGCCAGAGAAGTTAGCGAAATGAATAAATTAACGGCTAAATTAACTTGAAACCTACTCCTCGAAATCGCATTGTGCCGCAGGTTTTATTGCATAATTCTACAAAATAGTTCTTAATCTATGCCTAGAATGGATATTTAGGTCTGGCCTAGGTGCCACAAGTGAGAATTCTGCATTTTTGAAAAGCTATAATTTTGGGCTGAAGGAGTTACTCTTTGAATGGGTTCGATTAAAATTTAATTTTCGTCCTATTTCGAGCATTTAAATGTCCAAATCTCACATCAAGGGTAAAAAGAAGTAATAATCTATTGAATATGTGTAAAATTTTAAAGTTGGAATGCTGCGAAGAATGTTTGAGTGGACCCTAAAAACCCAGTGTCACAGCACTGAAAATAAGCAGTTTTTGGCCTGTTAGCAGGACTAACCATTCAACCCCTCGAAATGGGAGTAAAATTAACTTTTCAATCAATCTAACTACATTTTAGTAGTCAGGATAGATAGTACCATTCATGATAGAAAGATAAACAAAATCTATTTTTGGGTCCGAGATCGAGTGGACCGCTCTTACAGAGACAGCCTCTCCATCATAAGAAAGAGCACATTGAAATTAGTAAGTTTACCAACGTTGGAACGCATGTCCTTCCAAACGTCTCTTATTTTTGCGATTTTTGAAAGCTTGCTACCAATTTCTATTTAGTACCAAATCATGCAGTCTTTCTTATGGCGAGGTTTATATGTTAATTGGGTTAACTTTACAAACTCGGCCCCAGTCCTTTTTTTTTTCAATTTAGTAGTGGCTAATTTACTATTCAAATCAATGATTTAACATCAATAACGCTAAAATCGTATGGTTAGTACAATCATTGTAGAGTCCATTTCAGCGATCAGCTTGTCTTCTGGAGTGTTTTTAATTTCCGTATTTGATAGACGATGTTTCCTTTCGGTGCTCGCCATATTTCCTCGAATGAAGTCTTTACGGACCTGAAAAGAAATATAATTATCATTCATGAGGAGAACAACACAACCTTCATGAAAATAATCACAGATTTTCCTCAGTATATCTGGCAAGCATAGGTGCAAGTTTATGCACCTATCAATGTTAAGCCCGACAGGGGGGGGGGCAGGGGATTTGACATTTTCTCCCCAACAAATGTCAAATTCCCCACCCTCGGGACAACACGTTTGGTCAAAAATATCAAATATCTGCCCTGTCTTCCTTATGTTTCCTATAAATAACACCACCCTGGGCAGGCAGCATATGTCAAAATCCCCACCCCTCCCCCCCCTCGGGTTTAATGTTGATAGGCGCATTGTCATTTGGGAGTTGACAGTGCCTCGTTAAGTGGCACACTTTATTGGGGGGGGAGGGAGGGGGAAGGTATGAACCCTTCTCAAGTTAGCAACTGTAAACTGATCTAAGCTATATTTACTGGTTATTTAATGGTTTTCTATGGAAAATTTCACTCGAAATTGTATACCAAATAATACAAATGTCAGGGAGCCGGGATGGCGCAGTGGTTTTAAAAGCGCTTTACCTCTGTGGCCCGGGTTCGATCCCCGGACGCGGCGCCAAATGCGAGTTGAGTTTATTGGTATCTCGCGCTTGCTCCGAGGGTTTTTCTCCGGTTTTCCTCCCTCCACAAAAACCAACACGCTAAATTCCAATTCGATCTGTGGATTAGCCGGGTCCGGCCTGGCTTTGACCAGCCCCTATGGTTGTTTCAGGTCCGTTAGAAATTCAGAGGTTTTTTTGTTTGGATTAGGTTATAGCGTAAATGCTCTATTAACTGCCCCAACTCTAATAAGCTCCCCCTCTCTATTAAGCGCCCCCCCCCCCCCCCCCGCCCCCTCACCCCCCACCAATTTGCAGGAAACTAATTCTCTGACTCTTCCCTGACCAAGAAGCGTTTTTCACTGACCTGTCAAGCACGCTCGTATTATTCGAAATATTCAATCGTTATTTTGAGACAGAAACATATTGAACGAAACAGCCCAAACAAATCAATATGTGAAGCCTGAAAATAAAAATTCCTTGATTTGTCAGACTTTTCATTGAAATTTGGGATTTCCTACCAAATCCTAAATACCCTGGCAATTCCCTGACCTTGATTATTTCCCGACTTTTCCCTGACCGTGGGAACCCTGTAAAGGAATTCTAACAGTTCGAGTTGTAGGATGGTAGTTGTATCTATAAATTCACCTTTTCGATGTAATCTCGACCTCTAGCTCGCTTGATTTTCTAGCAGCGACTGTCAGGATCTCTGGAGGAACACCCGCCAAGCGCGCTACGTTTACACCATAACTCCTCGCCGCGACACCCTTCACTAGTTGGTACAAAAATATCACGGACGGCGTTCCCATAGCAACTGCTTTCGGCCCCTCGTCCAGCGCGGAATCACAAGCATCACTATCACCTGTGACGTCATCGTCTGACGTCATGAAGGCCATGTGATTGTTGGTCACGTTGTCAGGGAAGTTTTTCTGCAAG
Organism: Actinernus sp. WN-2022; assembly: GCA_030867875.1. Classification (NCBI taxonomy): domain Eukaryota; kingdom Metazoa; phylum Cnidaria; class Anthozoa; order Actiniaria; family Actinernidae; genus Actinernus; species Actinernus sp. WN-2022. The sequence continues at coordinate 33,501,597 of JAOWCC010000019.1, forward strand.
TCGGCGAGGCTTGGATAATGCGTGACAAACAGCGTCAGACTACGAGCCTGCAAGGCACATTGGAAGCAAACAGCTAGTCTTGAACCTATCGCTGATTGTAACATCAACAGCCCACAAACTAGTGTTCGACAGTAGCGGAAAACACAGATATCACCATTTGGGATTACTCTGACAACACACATCGAAATAGGCCTTTTGCAGGAAACAGTCACGTGTTGATATATCACTTCTATGACCAATGAATTCCGCTCGTAATCCCATGAGAAAGGCTTTACTGGATGGCAAACTATCTTCAAAAACGCTGTTTTAGAAAGATCGACAATCGACTGGAGATGAAAATACCATTTACAAACAGGTTTTGCTAATAACACTACCGATCTCGTACAAGTGCCTTTAAATAAATGAGGTCAGATTATTTTGCCATCCAGTACACCCCCGTGATTGAATTCCTGCAAAAGTCCCATTGGCTGTGGAGTTGATGATTTCTTTCAAGTTTACGTACCTCCCACTCCAAACATATTCTACGGTTTTTGCGGCACCAATGCTGATAACAACATGATTAAAATATTCGATTTCTTTTTTCTCTAAAATCCTGTTTCGGTAAGATACTGCCAGTCATGGAGTAGCACGGAACCTCTCGAGACCTGTATTCTGATTGCACCCATATAATACTATACATCTATTGTTTTGGTACTGCACTTTCTAAAGGTTAGGGTGTTTTCTATTGTTGGGTAGGCCAAAACTGTCGCTCGTTTCGAGAAGTTCCACCCGACCCCGGTCATGAGGGTTTTCCCACAGCTGTATCACACTATCTAATGCTAGGATCACCTGAGTAACAAAGTGATGTAGAGTGGCGAAGGCTATCGCCATGCCGTCGTGAGTACTCGTCCCTCTACCCAGTTCATCAAGGATCACAAGAGATCGCGAAGTGGCTTGTTCTAGAATCTCAGACGCTTCCTAAATAGAACAGAACACCACTGTTGTTATTATATAATGTGAAGAATTATGTACTTATGTATGAGATGGTGCACTTAGAATATGAAACATGCATACAAGGCCAAGCGCCCACAGTTTAGTAAAACCCGGGCGTAGTCAATCGAGCGTTTGGTAGTCGAACTCAATCCATGGGTTGTGTTCGACTGAAATTCTGTTCGATAGTGAAGCAGGTCGCAAGCTCACAAATACAATTACACTGGAATGGCATAGGTTTGAATCGTTCGACTTACTACGCCGGGAGTAAACGGATAGAAAATCTCATACAAATGAATTTATTAAAAGACGTGCTCAAGGGTCCGTGTTCCTAAAGTGCCCCAGCCAAGAGAACTCTTTTACCAGGGGAAGCCAATATAGACTGGGAAAGGGAAAAGATGCCTACAGAGGAAGCTGAATACGAGGCCGAGTATAAAGGAAAAGTTTGAGTTTTAGAAGTGAACTTGCTCGGTGATCATCATTGTGTTCTATTGTTTTTTCAACTCCTTTCAACACGCAGCCACGTTGAGTTCTTGAACGATTAAAACCTGTGATTTTGCGCGGTCAAACTCGTTCTGAAACTGTGTAGTTCGAGGCCGAACGCAAAAAACAACAATATTTCTAGCCAGCATGGTTGCCATGTGAGCTGAGATCAGTCACGTGTCCGCCGCTCGTTCCCAGGGATCACTGGGAGTGATCACTGGAGTGATTCCTGGGAACGAGCAAGGCAGCGGGTGTATTTCAGGCTATAACGCAATGTCTTATCACTGACGTAAAACCCACGCAGACAACCAGTGTAGTACAACTGTTGTATGACAAGTCACAAGGCTCATTTGTTGGGGTTAGAGGCACTTTAGCCAACTTTAGCAGCACGTGTAATGCACGTGTCAGTAGTTTACCCAGGGGAGGGGTATTAGGGATACCAGGAGATTTTGACAATAACTGCTCTTCCCTGGATCGGAATTTGATATAGTTGTGTGGCCCGAGGACCGGAATGATTGGCATGCAGTACAGAAATGGGGACTTAAAAGAACCACTGAGGACGCAAACAAATCTCTGACGGTGACCACCCTCTGTGATATTCTATGGCTGACTTATAAGGAATGAGATCTCGACTCACTAACTGTAACCACAATACCACCCAAAGCTAGTTAGTTGATAGAATGTGACCATGCAAGTGCCGAACTGGTATCCATTCAAAATGTCCATTCCTCTGGGTGTCCCCGATAATGACCACCACTGGGGGTCCCTGATAGCTGACTGGTGCATTACCTGTAGTTCCACCATGAATGTGCTTCGTCCCTTGTAAATGCTATCAGACGCACCCATCCTATATAGATCCATAAAGTATTCAGGTTTTCTCCTAATCTGTTAGGAACATTTAGAGACCTCACAGCGTATGTACGTTCCGTAATGTCTGTCTAATAACTACATGGCATACTCTGCTATATATGATACCATTCAGAAATATATATATATATGGTTGTAGTCAAAGCGTATTTTTGTCTGGGTTTCTGCTATTTTATGGACCCATTGCATAAATGGCGTCCAATTTGAAAGGCCTACTCCGGGTCCTAAAATCGCTGTAATTTAAGGCGATGAATAGCAACTTCTTAAGGCAACTTAAGGCGACTTAAGCAATTTCGGGGGAAAGAATTGGGGAAATTTTAGGCGACTTCAGGCAACTTAAGAAAAATTGAAGAATTGCTTGTTGCATCTTAATGCGACTTAAGCAAAACTGATTATAAGGAGTAACTGCTGAATACCCTCTTAAAGCGCTTTTATGCGATTTAAGGCCACTTTAAGGTGACTTTAGGACCCGGAGTTGGCCTATTTGAATAACCATTGTTTAGGCATCTTTAGCCTCACATTCATGTGAAAACGCTTGTGTGTGGCAACGTGAACACGAGGCTAGAGTCTCCAGGATAATACCTATTTAAATTAGACGCCATTTATGCAATGAGTCTATTGACTATTGAAGAAAGAAGCTTTTCCGCAAAGGATTTGAAATGAGCACAACAGACATATGAAAGGGTATATACTTCATGGTAGTGTTTCGTTCCATATAGTCTCCCATGCATAACCATTTTCTCTACTGTTTTACAGTGCTATACAGGGAGACTATGTGGAACGAAACACAACCATGAAGTATATACCTATGAAAGAGTCTGTTACCCACTTTCAACATTATGCGCAATGTTGATGTCTTTTGTTTCAACTGGCGGGCCACCTTTTGACGCATGCGCAGACATTTGACCGCTGTGTGCTGGCGGGCCACCTATTGTTTAAAATCTACCCGCAAATAAACAAAGGATTTGTACAACTGCGCATGATCCTGAAACTGGGTTGTTGTCCCAGTTGCACAACGAAAATTTACAACCGAGGGAACGTGAATGAGGACTGGACTTAGTAAATCAATGTGTGTGTGGGAGGGGGGGGGGGGGGGAGGGGTAAATGAGCAAGAATACAAATCCCAGCCTCCTATCCACCTCCAGGGGGAGCCAGGATGGTGCAAGTGTACGCGCTTTGCCTCTCACCGCTGTGGCCTGGGTTCGAGCCTCGGTAACATGCGAGTTAAATTGGTGTCTCGCCCTTGCTCCGAGGGTTTTTCTCCGGTTTTCCTCCCTCCTCATAAACCAACACGTTAAATTCCAATTCGATCTGTGGTTTAGCCGGGTCCTGACTTTGATCAGCCCCAATGGTTGTTTCAGGTCCGTGAAAATTCAGTGTTCTTTTTTACCTTGTATAGATGGCATCAATCGGAGTGAGCTCTGCTTCAAGTGCAGGTACGTACGAGCCTATCTGGGCCATGATAGCTATCAGGGCAACCTGTCCAACATAAGGAAAATAAAGATAAGATCCTTTTTCTATCCCTACAACGTAAGGAATCGGGATACCTATGGTATAAAGGGTGGTGAAGCGATCAGGAAAATAATCACTCCTCGCTTGTCTTTCATTTCCTCGTGACTACAGGAAATCCGATCTATTTTGTTGTTATACGATATAGGACGAGTCCAACTTGCTTAAGTCCTCATCGACATAATCACGTTATGTGGTTGGGCTCCCTGTGGTGTGTCCAAACGAACATGCAACCGAAGAACCGTTTTTTGTGTGGAAGCAAGTGTTCTAAGAAATCCTGTTTACCAGCGCTTACTTCAATACGCAGAACAATGCCACGGAGTTCCGAGAAGCTAAGTATCCAACCAAGATCCTTTATCTTATTTTAGAGATTCGCGTTTGAAATGGCTGCGAGGACACAAGCCCAACTGACGCACTATAACAGCACGTTACTCTCCTCTCTGCCGCAGAACAGGCGCGACAAGACATATTTTTCAATAGGTACTGACCTGCTTGATATAGGAACTTTTTCCTCCCATATTCGGACCTGTAATAATCATACAGCGAATATCATCCATCTGGCGAGGGAACAGTATAGGCAAAATTACAGAGTTCAGGAAAACATAATGTCAGCACTTACATTTTAAAATATAGCACTATTTTCCAAGAGCAAAGATGGACTACAATTTCTAAAATATAAACTTACAAAGAGTAATGCATAATTTATTTCGCAATATGATCGAGTACGGTGTATTGTGCATGTTCGAGTCAATCTTCGATTGGTGTCTGTTAATTGGCTACAAACAGTTAAAGTCCCCTCCCTCAATGCCTTATTCAAATGATATGCAATGTTTTCCTTCAGGAATACGTCTATATACAGTTTGTTAGTCATTTTTGCATATTTGCTTCAATTTTAACCGTCTCACATGTACACGAGGTTCATCAGTTTAATCAGTTATTAGTCAATTTAGACAAAATGCTAAGTATTTATTCAAATTATTGGAAAGTCGAATTAATTAGATGACGTACACAAGTACAATGATACGGAGATACCAAGATACAGTGTTACAGTGATACGGTGATACGGTGATACGGTGATACAGTGATACAGTGATACAGTGATACAGTGATACGGTGATACGGTGATACGGTGATACAGTGATACAGTGATACGGTGATACAGTGATACGGTGATACGAATATCTCAAATTTCTTTTAAAATTTAAAAAATGGGGGGGAAATACTTTTCCACAGAAATGTAGTTTTGGCTAGCCTTCGTTCCTCCGAACCGGAGGAGACGGCTGAAATTCAAGCTAAGTTTTGGCAGCAATTTTTCACATACCAAAAACTGTAAAAAAAAAATCAGTACGCAAAAGGAAGTTTTTAACCGGAAGTAAAAAGTTCTGTTTGATTGACAGCAGGTCAATTAACACAAGACATGTGCTCACTCGCCCGTAACGAAAGCTAGCATAAATTCATTTCATGTTTATTGAGAAACGTTTTTCCAGCCCCGATCCTTGGGTTGTTGGCCTTATGTCTTCCAAAAAGCAAGCAGGGCTAAATGCTCCAGCAGGGCTAAGTTACAGCAGGATGCCCTTAGCTTGGAAAGAAGCAAAACAAGGCCAAACAATGCATACGACTACGAGCCTCGCAAAACCCGACAAGTTCAGACAGAGTGCCGAGTGGTCCACATCTGAACATAAAGAAGAATTGATAGGAACCAGCTGAGAGAAGATTTGCTTCCAAGAAAGCTTAGATGGAAACATATTAAAACTCTGAATCGCTTGAAACCAACACCACGATCTCGCTATTTGCCTTGCTGTTCATCAGGACCGTTCAGACTCCTGCAATCGCTGCAGTCACTGGCATTTAAGGCCTTTGATTTCTGTGCCCTTCCTTTGTCATTTATAGGTGTTCGCTTTGGCTTTGTCCCTCAAGGACCTTTCGTCTTTTCCATTTTCCAAGTCGTAAGAAAACTAGAACCGGCTATAAAATATTCTCGATGCGGCGCGTAGGCGTAGCTTTGATCGGAAATCAACATTGCATTTTCGGGAAATCTTGGGCTATTTTCTACGCTTTCGATTTTCAACCAAAATAGAGTTTTTAAAAAGCTCTAACTCAAGAAGAATTGATTCGATTTGTCTGAATTTTTTACGCAATGTCAATTGATATCTCTGCTGCAAAACAAAAATTTGTTGGGGAATTGGGAAATTCTAAAAAGAGAGCATATCTACCCTTATATCTAGTCGGATTTATGTTTTCGCCTTTTCACCGAAAGCATGATAACCAAATCGAATTTTGATATTCCCCTGCATGGTTTTGTAATATGATTCCTCCGAAATGCGACAAAGCAACCATAAACTATTTTTGGCGTTGGAGCTTCTGAAAGCCATCTCACTTCTTCTTTATGTTCAGATGTGGACCACTCGGCACTCTGTCTGAACTTGTCGGGTTTTGCGAGGCTCGTAGTCGTATGCATTGTTTGGCCTTGTTTTGCTTCTTTCCAAGCTAAGGGCATCCTGCTGGAGCTTAGTCCTGCTGGAGCATTTAGCCCTGCTTGCTTTTTGGAAGAGATAAGGCCAACAACCCATGGATCGGGGCTGGAAAAACGTTTCTCAATAAACATGAAATAAATTTATGCTAGCTTTCGTTGCGGGCGAGTGAGCACATGTCTTGTGTTAATTGACCTGCTGTCAATCAAACAGAACTTTTTACTTCCGGTTAAAAACTTCCTTTTGCGTACTGATTTTTTTTTTTACAGTTTTTGGTATGTGAAACATTGCTGCCAAAACTTAGCATGAATTTCAGGTTCGGAGGAACGAAGGCTAGCCAAAACTACATTTCTGTGGAAAAGTATTTCCCCCCATTTTTTAAATTTTAAAGGCAATTTGAGATCTTCGTATCACCGTATCACAGTATCACTGTATCACCGTATCACCGTATCACCGTATCACTGTATCTTGGTATCTCCGTATCATTGTATCTTGTAACACGTTATATACCAAGCCCCGGGAATCGACCCAGGTTTTTACTTACGCGGTCATGGGTCAGGAAAGGTCACATTTTCACCATTTCAAACAAGCCTAGAACATAGAGTATTCTCTGTAAACCAACAATGTATTCACAGAAGTACTCAAAACCTTTCAAAGGTTCATATGTATAAAAATTGCAACAGGATTTAGCGGCACTCTAAGACTATAAAAGAGGCTGGAGTTAATTATTTAAAGCAATTTGAACGCAGCCAGTCTAGATCTGGCTATGATTTTTCGTTTCTTCTCATTTTTTTTGCTGTCCACGAACGCATGCCTTTAAACAAACTTAAGTTCAACTTTACAAATATTTATTCTATATCGATACAATGTAAATTCAGATCTTTTTCTACATATTTAAGCTCGGTTTTCCATTTTACTTTAATGTACGCAGTGAACAACCCGAAAGCATTAGCTACTTAATTTGTTCACTGCACTGACACTATTTTCTAAACATATTTATTTTTAGTAATTAATACTAAATTATGTACTTTTAGTTCTTTTTATTGTAATTTCCTTTGAAAATAGTGTAAAATAAACTGAACTTGTCTTCCCTGGTTATGCGGCTTTGTGCATTTTTGCGCTAATTCAGCAAGGGTGCAGCCTACAATGAACACTAGTACAATACAACAATTACCAGTCAAATACGATGCAAAATACCATTTTAGAATGAAATTTATAAAATTGACTCAAGTCTAAACCTGAGCAGAAATAGGCTATTTTCGATGAAGTTCAAGTCAAACCGTACCTGAGTCCAATTGGCCATTCTTTGCAAATCTCAACACAAAGTTTGCATTCAAACATGCGCTGAATAAAGAGTCCGTTTGATATGGATTCAGTGTGAAAATAGTCCCAAACCTATTCTAAAAGAAAATGTCACTAGAGGTCTCTATATTTGCAGTTCGGGCCAGACACGGATATTTGCAGTGATGTTCATATGAACTTGAGAACCTCGCGCACACGCGGCATGGTTAAAATCAAAGCAAATATGACCAACAAACTGGTATAGACATAGTCATCAAAGGAACTATTGCGTAACATTTGAATCAAGCATTGAGGGAGGGGACTTTAACTGTTTGTAACCAGTTTACAGCCGCCAATCGAATGTTGACTCCACGCATGCGCAACGCCATGATCACACCGCGGCAAAACGTCTCGCGCAGCGTATCTCCCCAGTTTCCCGCCGAAACTAAAAGAAAACAGAGGCCATCACGCATGTTTCTAATGTAAAGTACGTACGCGTATATACGTGAAATATTTCGTGAAAAACAAGTAATTACTTAAAAGGTAAGCTTAAGACTTTAACAGGTTGAAGTTTTCTTAATTTGTAATTCACTGTGAGTTTACTAAGTTATAAAATTATTTAATAAAAAAGTTTAAGAACTCGGAAACTTGTATTTGCACTCCAGAGCCTTCGTTCTTTCGGCCAGCGGAGCACAACGTTACTTTTTAACCCTTTAAGGTGATGTTACACGAGACGACTTTTAACCACGATTTTTCGCGATAATTTTGAATGCATGTTACACGAGACATCTTTTAGCGCAACATTGATGCGGCAACGGGTATGTTACATGAGACTAATTTTAGCGCAACATCTAGATAGCACCTAGACTCCTACTCCGAAATCTTCGTTTAAAAACATGGCGGACGAGTGGAGTCTTTGTTTGTTGACGTAGCCTCCTTTCTGTGGGCATAGCGAACAGGTTTCTAGGACGATGTTGCGCGAAAAGTCAACGGCGAGGGTGTTACACGAAGCAACTCCAACAAAATTGGGGCAACAATGTTGCAGGTTTTTGATGGTAATTCAAAAACTTGCAACATGTTGCCGCAACGAATATTGCGTTAAAAATCGTCCAACGCGCCATGTTGACTTTTCGCGCAACATTGTTACGCAAAAAATCGTCGTTAAAATTCGTCTCGTGTAACATCACCTTTAAGGGTTAAGTCCGCCATAACACAGACAACCCATACCTGCATGCTGGTGTCGTTAGGAACGTACTGCTCATGCTCGGCAAGTAATGTGTCTATTATGGGATGTCGGCCTTGCTTGATACGAATACTCGACCCAGTCCCTTCCTTTATCACTGGGCTGAGAATGAGAAAGAAGTTTATTAAAGACTCTGTTGACCATTACGCTTTGCGCGACTCAAGCGAACTTCGTATATGAAATTCAGAACTTGAAAGCGTCAAAACAAATAGGCCCATTGCGTAAATGGCGTCCAATTTCAATAGGTATTGTCCTGGAGGCTCTAGCCTCGTGTTCACGTTGCCACAACAAAAGCGTTTTCATATGAACTGGTGAGACTAAAGATTCCTAAACAATGCCGTTATTCAAATTGGACGCCATTTGTGCAATGGGTCTATAGCGGCGGACGGCGAACTTGTCATGCGCAGAACGCAATCCACCGTACCGAAAAAGATGGCGGCTTGACTTTTACCCACAATCCTTTGCGCGTGAAAAACTTTAAATCCGTCATAAAATCACGGTAAAGAGGTTTGAAATCTTAAAAACAAGCCAGTACAAGTGCTGTTGCCAATACACTGTCATTGAGAAAACAGAGGATTTCTACGTGTTAATTTGACTGTGTTAGGTTCGCAAGGAATTGTGGTCAAATGTACAGCCGCCATCTTTTTCCATAATATCCCACTTCCGAGATTTGCCTCACTTCCTACGTACAAAGGAATCAATACGATGCTCCGTGTATAATACTCAGTATTTCATGACAAACTACAGAAGTGCCGTAGTCTTGTCACGAACGACTGAGCATTATGCACGGAGCCTCGTATTGATTCCTTTGTACGTAGGAAGTGAGGCAAATCTCGGAAGTGGGCTATTAGGTCGCTTTTTGGTCTAATTAGGTTCGGCGCATGAAACGTTCGACGTTTGAATCAGGCCCAATTTAGTATTGTTTTTAGTATTCTCAGAAGGTGCGCAATAATAGGTACGCTGTTATGGTCAATTAAAAGTCGATTACGGTACGCTAACCGCCGTGGGGAGCGAGTAGCAGCTGACGTTTCGAGCGCTAGCCCTTCGTCAGAGCAAAAGAGGGAATCGTGGGTGGGGAAACGGTTTGTGTTGAGTGCATGATGCCGCTGAGGAAAACAAAGACGGCCGACATAGGATTTTTAAACAAAAAAGAGCTTTCTAAATACATGATATTACAAGAAATTCAAATGGAAACATTTCCTTTTCGCTGCTATAAAGTTGTTTACATTTGTGAAGTCTACATATGCATTATCATTCACTTCAGATTCCTATTTCAACTTACCGAACAAATCCTGGTTGCTTAGCAACAGTTGCCAATGACAACAAGCAGTCAGTGACGGCAAAACGTTGTACAGCCTTGTGGTACCTGGCGTAACGTGTACAGAACATATCTAGGAACTCCAGCCACGCCCTATGGCACACTAGTGCTAGGGTTTCTCTCTGTTGACAAAGTAACTTGTACTGCTCTTCCACAAATGGCGTACGGAACCGACAGAGCTGTTTTGTCCTGCGAAGAAATAAACTTAAACAAGGGACCGGCACTATAAAAGGGCTTCAACTAGGTTGAAGATACCTTCAGTTGTCAATCAGCCTTTGTCAAATGAACATCTCTGTTCAAAGCTCTGTAACATGTGATGCTCCGCTTGAGTGATCTCTGACATTTGGTAACGCGCGAAATTTGAATGTCTAAAATACACTAAAGAGTTTGTAACCGGTTCTAAAACGCTATTCACAGGCATAACTAAGCCACTAGCTTGCTGCTGTTTACTTTTACTTGGTTTATTTTAATTTTAGCTTCAGCAATTTAGTAGACTGTTCTGAATTGGTAATTGGTTGGTAAAATTGTGTCGGCAAGTGGTCGGTCAGCCGTAAGTTTGCCGACTACATATCGACAACATATTTACGGTGCAATTTGCTCACTTCTTCACAACTAGCCCACGTCTTTCATGGCCTTGTGAATTACAAGTATAGAGCGGGCAACCAGAGATAGTAAAATTCATAAAACAGCTCATTTGCTGTTTGCATCTCCTACTTCAGTTTTGGCTGCCTGGCACTCACGAGCTTATCTTGATCCAGCTGGCAGGCACTGAAGGTAGCTTGGCGTTCCTAACTTCGATCAAGAACTGAAAAAGTTCAAAAAGTGTCGGATGAACTTGTGGGATGGGAATTACTGAATTGATTTCCATAATCAATGAGTTGACTATACACCCTTTTAATAAGTCTGACTGTAAGTATAATCAATGACGTCATGAATGCCTGTTTTAAAATGTAGTTACCAGCGCCTCTGCTGCATCTTGAAAAGTCTGAATTTTATTGCCATCTTTTATTCAAGAAATCAGGAGTTAAACATTCGCGATGTGTTTGCTTTTCCGCGATTGACGTCATTATAATTGAATTCCAATCACTTATTAAAAGGGTGTATAACATGTCCAAGTTCCACAGTACGAAATAATTGAACATAAAGAATAGAGCTATCTGTATGTCTTTACTTTAAACAGTCCGGCATGTGCACGATTGTAAGGAAATCGCTGACAATGATTTTGTTTCGAGCCAGACACAGCCCCTTTAATATTTCTGAAGACATATCAAGTTTTTAGTTCAACCTATCAAGAACTCGAGCAGTGTTTTCTCCACCTATTTTAGCTCGTTTTTCCTGGTTTACACAACCAACAACATCAGAGTGCGCACCATCGTAACACGAAAAGCGATGAACGGCAAGGTGGCGCAGCGCATACAACCGCTCGTCTCTCACCACTATGGCCCGGACGCGGTTGTTGATTCTTTCCCATGCTCCAAGGGTTAAATTTCTCCGGGTTCCCCGGTTTTCCTCCCTCCCTCCATACAAATCAACACGTGAGTTGAGCGTAGCCTACGTCGCATCCGAACTGAACCCCAGTTAAGTCAGTCTGCGAACCAGCGACGGAGTACGCGTTCTGATTGACTTTTAAAAATGCTTTTTCTTACCCTTCTTCTGACTGGTCATTCAACTGTCACCAGTGCGACTTGCGACTAATTTACATTTCAAAATAGCCAGTCAGAAGACGTGTAAGTAAAAGCATTTTTAAAAGCCAATCAGAACGCGTACTCAAATCACGGTACGCTGCTGGGGGTCTAGAACAAGCTTTCCGTCGCTGGTTCGCAGACGGACTTAACCGGGGTTCAGTTCGGATGCGACACAGGCTAGTTGAGCGTCGAGTGCAGAGAATATATGAATATAGTAAGGAGTGTGTTTGTGGAATGAGTCTCGGAGATATTAGCATATCTTGCCTAATCAGCCTTATTAATTCGAGAATAAACAAATAAATATTTTAATGCCAAACCTCATTTCCCGCCACGGTGCAATAGTCTATGGATGGATGTTGAATGACCTGTCGGATGCTGGAGCGATGGTTTTTAAGCTCGTCCGTAATTCTTCTGATTTCCTGAACAAAGAGGAAATGTATTGAATAACCAGTGTATAATTAAGTTCTTTAATTAAGGCTGGTTTTCACTAGCAACGGAAGTAGAAACGGAAGCATAAGAAACTTATGTTCTAGTGAAAATCAACACGACGGAAGCATAAGCCTCGTTCAGAAGCGGAAACCTCTCTTGCATGTTATATTTACATTGCTAAGGGCCTGAGAATGAGCATTCTGATTGGCTAAATTCTTCCGCTTATGCTTACGTTTAACTAGTTTTCACTGGAACGGAAGCGACGGAAGCAGAAATAAACGTAAGAAGAAGGAAACCTTCCGTTCCTTCTGCTTCCGCTTCCGCTAAGTCTCCGTTTCTTGATTTTCACAGGAACGTAAGGCTAGTTATGCTTCCGCTTATGCTTCCATCGCGAGTAAAAACCATCCTTAAAGCTACTCGATAAAGTTAATGAGTCAGAACTGGAAGGCACATACACACGATAAGAACGAATGCGTGCACGTTAAAAACTCTTTTACATGTATATCTGCCATGTTTTCACAAAAGGACCCTTAGAACCTAAGACCCCCTTTTGTGAAAACATGGGTGATCTTGTGTGTCTTTAGCTTTAAAAGCCAGTAACTGGTGTTTTTGCCGTTTTCGTGAAAGGGCAAATGACAGTTTAAGACTTTTATGGCCTTTCTATCCCATAATTTACTTGTGTTAGATCTATCCCATAATTTCTTTATTTGAGAGCTAGAGGTTAGGGTTAGGTTAGAAAAAGGCCATTTTCTGGTATTTGTACTCAAAATAAAGCAAAATTCAATGGATTAAACTTAATCTACAGGAAGAGAACGTTGTATTGCCGTGTAGTGCATCGAAATCCATTAACAGCTCGAGAAATGGCGCCACTTTGAAATTGAGGTTACACAAGTAACTTTGAGAGATTAAGGTTAGGTTAGAAAAAAAAAAAATCTGACATTTCTACTCAAAATACGGCAAAATTCCATCGATTAAGCTTAATCTACAGTACGAGAACGTTGTATTGCCGTGTAGTGTGTAGTGTGTAGTACTCGAGAAATGGCGCCACTTTGAAATTTAGGTTACACAAGTAAATTAATGTGTACATGTTGGCTTTAAAAGCCAGTAACTCACTTTTCAACGTTTTCATCCAAGAAATGCACTTTTTTTTCTCAGACCTAGTGGGAAATGTACATCTTTCACTAAGCAAATCGTTGCGCCATACGTCAGGCATAAAATACCTAGAGATCAATTATTGAAAAAAAAGGCCAGAAAAGTCGTAAACTGTCATTTGCCCTTTCAAGAAAACGGCAAAAACACGAGTTACTGGCTTTTAAGGCTAAAGGCACACAAGATCTGCCATGTTTTCACAAAAGGACCCTTAGAACCTAACACCCCCTTTTGTGAAAACATGGGTGATATGTATACACCCATAAGTACACTGAGAGCATTTAGGGTTTGATTTGGTGGAGAATATAGGGAGGGAGGGAGGAGAGGGTGGGGGTCAATTCCGACAAAAACTCTTTTACATGTACGTTCACAAAATTAAGAATAAGCAATCATTGCCTTCAAATTGAAAAAGGAAGGCACCTTAAACCTTATCTAAAACCAGAAGAACGAATTTGCCCAACATGCAAACAAGAAATGGAAGACGAAATTCACTTCCTGCTGAGATGCAAAACTTACCAGACAATCAGGCATGATTTCTTATCCTCCTTAAAAACTCTAACGAAATTAGATGACAGAAAAAGAACTATTTTCGGTAATCATTGATCCCCCGAGACAAGTCACAACAGTAGCAGCAAAATATGTTTATGATCGTATGGACATGCGATCCACAATAATTTCAGCACAAATAATGTAAGCTAATTTAATATATATATATATATTAGATCTTTAAGATTACAGAACAATCTGTCCGTCATTCACCAACTTTTTAAATTTGTTAGCGGTCATCTGATGTACCAATGTAGTGCAAAGAGCTAATGAATAAAGTCTGTCTGTCTGTACACCCATACGTACACTGAAGGCATTTAGGGTTTGATTTGGTTGAGAAGATAGGGAGGGAGGGAGGAGAGGGTGGGGGTCAATTCCGACAAAAACTCTTTTACATGTACACCCATAAGTACACTGAGGGCATTTAGGGTTTGATTTGGTTGAGAAGATAGGGAGGGAGGGAGGAGAGGGTGGGGGTCAATTCCGACAAAAACTCTTTTACATGTACACCCATAAGTACACTGAGGGCATTTAGGGTTTGATTTGGTTGAGAAGATAGGGAGGGAGGGAGGAGAGGGTGGGGGTCAATTCCAACAAAAACTCTTTTACATATACACCCATAAGTACACTGAAGGCATTTAGGGTTTGATTTGGTTGAGAAGATAGGGAGGGAGGGAGGGAGGAGAGGGTGGGGGTCAATTCCGACAAAAACTCTTTTACATGTACACCCATAAGTACACTGAGGGCATTTAGGGTTTGATTTGGTGGAGAAGATAGGGAGGGAGGGAGGGGTGGGTGGGGATCAACTCCGAAGGAGTTTAATTTCAAAACTGGTGTAGCGCAGTTTTAAATGGCTTACTATTATTAATGCCAACCCATGGGTTTACTCCGTTTTGTTTCACTTCTGAAGCTAGAGCAGATAACAAGTTTGCAACGGTCTTTTTCTGTTCCATGTTTTCTAGTTTTGTAGTACTTACCCCTCCCACAAGCCAGACTGAAGAAATCCGTTCCTTCTTTGCAGTTTGAACATCAATCCTTCATATTTCGTGTTTACTTATTCGAATCTTACTATCGTTTACTACTGCAGGTTTACATCGCTTTCGGAGTTCACCAAAAAATCGCGCCTTGATTCATCCGTGGAATAGAAACCTCACAACGTAGCATGTTATAAAATACTAACGTCATGCTAAATACTTCTCGCAAACAAGTTTCAGTTAAAAATAAGACGGAGCATAAAAACAAACAACAAACCTGTTTGCTCTTCACTACTTCGGGAAATTGAGTGTGATCTGTAAATAATTTTGTTTTGTCCCCATTCCTGCATAAGTTTGACAAAAATATCATTAAGACATGTTCCTACAAGATTTAACTTTGAAGCCCTAATAGACTGTACAACAGTTCCGTATATATCGCGAAAACCAGTCGAGAAACAAGAGGCTTGGTTCCCTTAAAATAAACTTCAAAGTCAGATCATCTCCTCTACGCTCAAAGGCCTACGAGGGCCTTGTGAGACCTCAACTCGAATGCTGCGCCACTGTATGGGATCTCAGGCCGGGCGTGGAGAACAAACGGGGCTTACAAAGTCGAGATGGTGCAGCGCAGAGCCGCTCGCTGGTCACTCAAGAGATACCATAATACGTCTAGCGTCTCCGATATGCTGGACCAACTAGGCTAGAGATCGCTGGAATTATGCAGAACTGATGCTCGCGTCACCACGCTGTTGAAGATAAAGCACGGCCTTATCTCAATCAACCCGAGAGATTACCTACGACCCGTTCAGCGTAGGACAAGGTATTCCCATCCTGAAAGTCTGATACCTTTATCTACGTCCACTGCTTCTCATTGCTTCTCATTCTTCCCCAGAACAATAACTCAGTGGAACAATCTCCCTCACTCTTTTTTCACTGATGATTGCTCGCTACTAACATTTAAGCAGAGAGTTGCCTCGGTGCAACACAAAACTATTGTCTAAACATTGACATATCAGCCTAGTTATGTATTTATCGTTTATTATTATGCTTTGTGCAATGTAAGTTGTATTCTTTTGTTGACCTCCCAGCCAATAATACTCAACAATGAGGGGTAGGTTTGGTAGATGTAGATGAAGATGCCTCAAGGCTAGAGGCTGAAAGCACACCGCGGCCACACAGCGGTCAAACGCCGTCTGCGCGTGCGTATTACGGTCAGTCTGGTGGGCGGCCGCGCGAATTTCCCGCGCAAATTTTACCTTAAAACATATTACAGTGAACTTCTACCCCCAAAAGTTAAGAAAAATATGTGAAAGTTAAGCTTTATATTTTCACAGTCGACGGGAAATTGAACAAACTTCAAACTGTGAGTTTACCAAACGTTTTCGTAATTTACCAAAAAAGTTCTCAAGGTTTGAAAACGGGTGTGTGAACGGTGACGGCCGCCGGCTCGCTTTGAATTTGTTTTGGAATATGTTGTTGTTGCAAGACTTTTGACGCATGCGCAGACGTTTGACCGCTGTGTGCCGCTGTGTGCACCGCGGCAAAACATTGTGCTCCGCTGGCGGAAAGAACGAAGGCTCTGGTCTCAAATACAAGTTTCCGAGCTAGGGCTTAAACTTTTCTAGTAAATAAAATTTTATAACTTAGTAAACTCATAGTGAATTAAACTCCAACCTGTTAAAGTTTTAGGCTTAGCTTTCAAGTAGTTTTCTAGTACTTCGCGAAACATTTCACAAACGTGTCTAACATTAGAAATTTGTTTTCTTTTAGTTTCGGCGGGAAACTGGCAGGACGTGCACGCGCTGGGCTAATCAAAAGTGCATGCGCGTGAACTCTCGTGACAAATTTTGACCATGTGATGACGTAAATCGTGGTAAATAAGAGTCCACGTTGTTTTTTACAACGATATTAGAAAACGTACAAGGAAGTTTCGTTACAAAGCGTGACAGCTTTGAAAGAGCCAGCGTTGTCTATAACTTTCTCGCGTCAGCACCGTTGTCTGGACTCTCATTTACCACCGCACATCGACCAATCAGATCGCGAGATTACCGGCAATTGTGGTAAAATATCATTCTGACTGCACTCGTAGCCATGTAGACTTGCCACAAGTCGATCACAACTTTGTTGTGAAGCGAGTTTCTTTATCCTGGGGACAGACGAGCACAGCAAGCGACCGAAGTCGTGAGAGGTCCAGCGCGAATCCAAATCGCAAAAAAAATACGGGAGGACGACTTTGAGAGAGTTTAGTAGCCCAGTTTCTCGACTGAATTTCGCGATATGGAAGGGACTGTTTTACAGTCTAAATCCCTAATCGAGCTCAGAAATGAAGCAACACATTGTTTTACGTCCAACTATAAACAGAAAGAACCATTTGATGATAAATGATATACTAACTTGGCTGCCTTTTCGTCAATCATCTGTAGGAATTTATCAGTTCCTTGAAGAAGTTCAGGAACCTACATGTATATATAGATAAACATGCATATATAAAAAATAAAAAAAATAGACAGTACTCTGCATGTGATCAAACCATGCGTTGTTGGGTGCATTCAGTTAGGGCTAAACTCAGTCAAAGAGGTCGAATCTAAAGTTCAAAATGATTATTTCTTTATTGTTTGTATTTCTATGAAGTTGCAATTCTGCTCTCTGTGATGCCCTGGTTAAAGTGCCACAATGGGTGGACAATTGGCCCTTTTGCAAGGAAACTATTGGCTAACCAATTGTGTTTCTTCAAAAAGCAGCAAATGATCAGAAAAGAACTCTAGAAACCCTCTCAAATTCCATCTACTAAATACTATATTCAGAATTCTTCTTTAGTATATGAAGCATGTTAACACGAAAAGAGTCTTCCTGTCTAAGGCTCTTTTTGCGTTAACGTGCCTCATATAGACAGATCACGGTTGACTTACACAGCATCCCCCCCAAGAATATAGAAGCTGAATTACTAAGGATTTCCAAGTACATGTTCTGTCAGTTACCCAGTGGTTTATTCTGCAGCCAGGCAGTTCACAAATATAAGTAAAGATATAAAATACATGTGGCTGCATGTAATGCCCCATTTAAGCTGCCAAAGCCATGACAGGACTTCGAACCCTTTCACTGTCCTTCCTAACTTGTTAAAGATTTCTTAAAAAACTGCACATGTTTAAGAAAATGTTCACCTCTACAAACGTCTTGACAAGCATGGGAGATGAAACTTCTCGCACAGCAATCTCCTTTGCTGCATTCAACTCTATGGCTAATTTGTTAAGGGCTGTGACCATCGTAAGAAACTCACTAGGTGAACACTGTAATGAAATACAGGAAATTAGGGCATTAATCGGAGTGAGAAGAGAGACAAAGCTTCACACGAAATCTTAAAACCACAAGTCCACAACAAAGGGTTCAAACTGATCTTTCTCTATTGGTATCTCGGGAATACGAGAGTACAACATGCATGGTTTATATTGTGACCAACATTCAAGGGATTTTTAAGGACAAATTGTCACTTTCAAGTGCTTATATATAAGCACTTTATATATTTTTGGATACAAGGACTCTTCAAGAAGACTGTGCAAGCCATAGTACAATACCAAGCACTAGATACCTTTTAAAGTGCCTATGAAGTGAGCCGGGGTGGCGCAGTGGTTAAGCGCTTCGCCTCTCACCTCTGTGGCCCAGGTTCGATTCCCGGACGCGGCGCCATATGTGAGTTGAGTTTGTTGGTATCTCGCCCTTGCTCCGAGGGTTTTTCTCCGGGTTCTCCGGTTTTCCTCCCTCCGCAAAAACCAACACACTAAATTCCAATTCGATCTGTGGATTAGCTGGGACCTGGCTTTGATCAGTCCCCATGGTTGTTTCAGGTCTCGTTAGAAATTCAGTATTATTCAGAAAAATACGAGCCCGTTTTTAATTTATTTTATTAAATTTTAGTCTTCCCTTAGTCATTTTGTGACATAAAAAAATCAATTTGGAGAGCCGCTACTTTTTTTTCCTGTCAAAGTGAGGCATAATTGCCAAAATTATAGAACAATTGATATGCCGTTAAATCTATGCTAATCACATGCATGACGTCAAGTGCTTTGCACATTTATATTCGCAAAAGAAAAAATTATGCCTGATGGCAAGTCTTCATTTAGAAAAAAAATATCTGAATTTCTAACGAGACCTGAAACAACCATGGGGCTGACCAAAGCCAGGTCCCGACTAATCCACAAATCGAATTGGAATTTAAAATGACAATTAGACAAAATAACGTACTGTATTTGTAATATTTACGGAGATGAATATAACTGTGCAAACACTTGTTATTCGCATATCTTTAAAGGCATATATGTTGTAGGTTGTTTCTCAATTCAGGTTGTTTTTCAAACAACCTAGGTTGGAATATCAATTATTCTAAAAAGGGATTTTTTTTATTTTTGGGGATTCATAAAAAAAAGGGTTTAGATTTTTTTTTTTGGGGGGGGGGGGGGGAAAGGGTTTAGATTTGTTTTTTTTTTGGGGGGGGGGGGATTTAAAAAGAAAAAAAATCACCCACCCCTCCGCTACAAAATACTTTTTTGACAACCCACCCCTCCCCTCTACTTCCTTCCCCTCTCACTGCCTCTCAATTTTCTCCTTGTCCCCCCTACACACACACACCTTACTGTACCACTTACCTTGACGGTCACCCATCCACTTACTAATCTTGGTCGGGCTTAACTTGGCCGAATCACGAGGAACGCCTGGTAGATATTAATCCAGTGGATTATCGCACTGATCATTTATTCTCCAAGTGACTAATCGTCGAACCCAGTCCCTCTCGTTATGTGCGCATACGTACTACTAACAAAATCCGACTTTGAAACATCTTTCGAAAACATTGCATGGACGACATTAAACTGGGACGAAACTGTAACACAGATGAAGTTTGTGTTGACTCTGCGTTCTTTTATGAAAGCTGCAGCAACTCAAGGGAAGTAAGGAAGCTAAATCCAGAAAAATACTTTGTTTCTTGACTTTATTACGGCTCCACTCGTACTTCGAAACAAACTGTGTCAACCGAACCGACTTAGAGTAATCACTGACCTAAAATAAAGACAAAAGAAAGCGCATCACCTCTAACATTGTATCTAGAAGAATATTTTTACGATTCAAGAGCTAAATAGTATCTCAGTATTAAAGTAACGAGTGCAGAGGATCTTGGAGTAGCTGGCTCGTACTCGTTAGACTCAGCTTTTCCAATGGAATAAAACACTGACCACTGTGTCTAGAAAAAAATTGAACTGGATCAAAGAAAGAGTGTATTATATTGTCTTGTTCTCTAATCAAAGAATTCCTCAGAGAATGTGAAAAGCCGTAAAAATGGATAAATGATCGAGAACTTACACAGAAATAACTCAAAACGTTATTAACAGTTATGTTTTCACTTTGCCGTTTCCATGCGGAACAAGTGCCAATAACAAGCAGATTTATTTTAAAAACCAGTTAACACCCCACTCCAAGCAAACTCATTCCTAACACTATTATATTAAAATCGAATTAATGGTCCTGCAAACTAATCCAAACCCTAGCCCAACATTTAAGTAACCCTAACAGTAACCAATTCTCGCTAATTTTGGGTGTTTAGAGCTAAGTCACTAACCTAACAGACGAGTATAATGCTTCTTCAATGGTCCTGTGAACTAATTAATCCAAAACCTAACCCTGCATTTAAAAAACCCTAACCGTCAACAAGGGCTGCTCACTTACTTTGAAGTCAATCATTTTGGGTGTTTTGAGCTAAGTCACTAAACAACAGACAAGTATAATGATTCTTCAATGGTCCTGTGAACTACTTAATCCAAAACCTAACCCTACATTTAAAAAAAAAACTAACGGTCAACAAGGGCTGCTCACTTACTTTGAAGTCAATAATTTTGGGTGTTTTGAGCTAAGTCACTAAAAAGCAGACAAGTATAATGCTTCTTCAATGGTCCTGTGAACTACTTAATCCAAAACCTAACCCAACATTTAAAAAAAACCTAACCGTCAACAAGGGCTGCTCGCTTACTTTGAAGTCAACAATTTTGCGTGTTTAGGTTTAAGTCATCAAATAACAGACAAATGTTATGCTATCCAACATTTAAAAGACTCTAAAAATGTCGAAATGACCTAGGTAATTTTTAAAAACAAAAATGACCTAGGTTGTTTAAAAAATGACCTGAAATTAGAAACAACCTACAACATATACATTGGCAATTATGCCTTTCAACAGGAAAAAAATATTTGCGCTCTCCAAATTGATTTTTAATTGCATGAGAAGACTAAAATTTAATACAATAAATTAAAAATGACACTTCAAAAGAGCTAATTCCATTGTAAGTATGTCACACTTTACAAATTGATCGTTTCTGAAATGTCAGCATATCGTTTACAATTGGTCAGTTCCCTGTAACGTGCAAAGTGTCATTAGCTTGTTGGGAATCGAAAGGTGTACAAAAATAATACAGTTATCAAAAATAGTCATTTACAACAAATGAAATACCTTTTTATAGAAAATACTGCATAGTCCTCTCTCTAGGTCAGGGAGCTGGAACAAAAGGCGTTGGAGCTTCTGAATGCAAGTCACATTAGACGAACAGAGCTCAGAGACACTCTCCAGTCTGGACTGTATCTCCCTAGTGAAAAAGAATAAAGAAAACCTGCATTCCCGTGTAGGTAAACATCCATTCAGTGCAGGTGACGTAGTTTGTGTACATACTTACAGTCATATTAAAGACAGACATAGATGTTTACATCTATCGATAGCAGCGGTTAGTTTTACGAGTATCAACCAATGAAATTGCGAGAAAGAAGAATAGAAAATTAACACGGTTACATTCCGTTGCTCCTTCGCCGTTTATCCTATCGTTCTTAGCTAGAGCCGAGTCCTTTTTATTTAACTTATATGTATTTACTGCTTATTTTGTGAATTTATCTGCAGCAATATTTACATGTAGCTAAGTATAGCATCAGTGTTTAGTATGTTTTATTATTTTAGTGTGTCATATTTGTCTCTTATTTAGTATCATAGCTTAGTGTTTTATTCATCCTACCCCATCCAGTGTTGTAACTGACCATATTATTATGTCAACTATCAGTTTGCAAATAGTGTCATCTGACTTAGACTACCTATGGTTATTTTCAGATGACCTGTATTTAATTTAGGCACTTTCCATCTACCTATACCCGTTTCTTTTCTTCTTCCTAATATGTAGCCTAAGAAAACAGCTACCTAATATGTAATTTAAAGTGCCTAAAACCCTTCTTGAAAGTTCTATAGCTATGAACCTTCGAAATGTTTTGATTACTTCTATGAAGAAAGTTTTGGCTTACAGAAAATACTCAATGTTCTACGCTTGTTTGAAATCGTGTCGAATTACTTATAATTATGACGTCAAGATGACATCTACTCAGGAATCGACCGAGGCTTTTACTTACGCGGTCATGGGTCAGGAAAGGTCAAATTTACACGATTTCAAACAAGTGTAGAACATAAAGTATTCACTGTAAACCAAAACTTTATTCACAGAAGTACTCAAAACTTTTCGGAGGTTCATAACTATAAAATTGCAAGAAGGGTTATAGGCACTTTAAGTACAACTAAAAAGTTGTCGTTGTATTACTTTAAAGCCATCATACCCTGTGTCCTGCAGTGGCTGTGATATCCATTTTCTTAACAACCTTTTCCCAAAAGATGTTGAAGTGTGATTCAGGACCCAGAATAGACTACCCCGTTCACCACCTGACTGTAATGTAAAAACATGCACATCACATGTATAATTTAGTACAGCATCTTAGGCATAAATTACAAAAACTAAGGGCGTAGTCTTTTGGGACTATTCTGACTATTCCGGTATAGGAATAACAGAATGCTCGGAATACTAATTCCCAATTGAAAGAACAGATATTCTGAAAACGGAATGATCTTGATGGAGGTGACCTGGGAACTAACGTAGGAAGCGCGCGCCACATGTTTCCAGCCAAAAAAGTTTATTCCTAAAGCGGAATACACGTAGGTCTCAACAGAACACGATTAGCGTCTATTCCGGCTATTCTTCTTCCGAAATTGTCCCAAAAGAACGCACCCTTCGTAGTCCTTCTCTCCTCTATGATCTCCATTACCCCAGCAAGCATTGGTTATTACACGAGGTTTTCCTACCTGGTTTTTTAATATTTCTAGATTGCGTAGCGTACTGCCGTTCAGCTTCATGTATCTTGCGCTGGTCGAGAACTTGACAAAGTTGCTGAAAATTGTCACAAGGGAAAAAGTCTGAGGAAACTGTAAATTATCACGAGGTTTGAACATTTTCCGACTTCATTTATTTCAAAAAACATCACAAACAAGTGATAAAGGATTGTGTTTATAACACAGGCAGCCCAAGCTCTGAAGCAGAGGAAATGAAAACTCGCTAAAATCGCATCATATCAACCCTGTTACCACACAGACAACAAGTAATACACTATGGAAGCAAGGTAAGGCATTTTATTCATAATTCTTTTGTATTTCTAGCTCGTTGAAATTCCCATACAAATGCTACTAGCATTAGCTAGATATTTAGCTTGGGCTGCCTGTGGTTATACCTGTCCAGCTTAGCCTGCTTGTGGCTCTCTTGTGTTTTTTGTTTGTCTCATTTGTTTTCGGATTGGGCTACCTGTGGCACGCGATCAAAATGGGGCAAGGAGAAAAGGAAATGAGGGGGGAGGGAGAGGGGGAGGGATAGAATCCAGCTATATCCATCTATGCAGTGTAATTCAAAAATCGATTTGACGCCGGAAACCATTAATATTAATGTATGTACACGTAATTTATTAAATTGAGATAGATATAACTTAAATGTATATGTATATTTTCAATTTCATTTAAAAATACATGTAAATGTGACCAAAAGAATTCTTAACATTACTCACCTCTTTAATTTCATTACTTTATCTAACTTGAAGTCCTTCAGATAAGAAACTAAAGCAGCGAAACAAATCTGAGTAGTCTTGGGAAGATTGAGAATCATCTGTAATAGTGAATTGTCCTGTGTTGAACCATGATTCGTGCCAACAGATCCAGGTGAATTCATAACACTGTAACTCGTATTGTTGTCGTTGTTGTCACAAAAATCTCTGATGATTTTTAGTGCTGCATCTTGGGTGAAGTCACACTCGCTTGACATCTGCTCCACCCTGATTACTTCCTCTGGCCTAAAGAGAGAATGCATACCGGCCTCCCGGTTAGCTCAGTGGTTAAGCACCGGTGACTGTCGAGCGGAAGGTCGCCAGTTCAAACCCCGGCCGGACACACACTCAGGACCTTAAAATAACTGAGTAGAAGGTGCTGCTTTTACATAATACAGTAAACGGTTAGACCTTCACGTCTTCTTGGATAAGGACGTAAAATCGTAGAACTAGTGTCCCCAATTAGCTGCAAAGCTAAATACATTGACACTTTAATAAAGTCACTTACTTACATACATTGTACTTACTTACTTACCTTCCCTCTCGCATGCTTTCACACAAGGTGTGGCTACATTTAAGACATATAAGCACAGTCTCTTCCCTTTAACTTTCACCTCAAAATGCAGGAAATACATGTACCAGTCAAGAGGACCTAGATTTCCAAAATTGTCCCCAGACCCCCTAGATCAGTGCATCTCAGCCACAACATGATCATGCACCACATGCAAAAACATCTACTTACACCCCTAATAATCACTTACTTTTAATTCACTGTTTAGAAAATATGCCTTGTACATGTAGTTTTCCAATCAATCTTTGCATTTCCAATCAATCTTTGTAAAAATAATAATGATAAAATGATAAAAGCAAACACTGTTCCTAAACAAACAAACACAAACTTATGGCACAATAGAGAGTAGCGATATGGGCCTGTAGTTTTCCGCATGGTCTTTGTTGTTCTTTTAATATACGGGGACGACGTTAGCGAACTTCCATTCATCCGGTAGAACACCTACGTTAATGGATTAATGAAATAATTCGCATAAAGATAGTGCGATTTCGTTAGCAGTCTCTTTCAGAATTCTAGCAGGGATCTCATCCGGGCCTGTTGCTTTATTAACATCCAGCTTTTTTAATATCCACAAGACTTTGCAGTTGGTAAAAGACACGTCTGTCAATATCAGAACAGGGGGATCTTGTAATTGCTGTTGTCAGCTGATCCAGTGGGCGAGTCTATTGTAAAGACGCAAAGTAACGATTGAATAACTCTGCAATCATCTTAGGGTTATCGGCCTGTGTTCTTTGCCTGACACCTGTTGTTTTGCATTGGTCTGTGGCCATAGAGATCAGTTCTGGGATGTTCCGCAGTTTGTATTTGTATTTAAGAATCGACGGTTGAAGTGTAAGTCAGTTTCAATAGAATCGAAGAATAGTTCGCGGCTCTCCCGAATCATGCGGTTTACCTCAGAGCGCATGTCTTTGAATTTCTTTCGCAGAAGAGTAGATGGAGCTAGTTTGAGTTTTTGACGGATGTTTTTTTTTCTTGATTAGGTTAATAATCGCCCCATTGATACAAGGGACAGGATCCCTTGAGCTTTTTCCTTGGGATGTAGTCAGCCACGCCCACCAAGAAAGAGTCTTTCCAATGCCGCCAGTCGTCGTTTATGGCAGTACTGTCAGCTGATATTAAGCTTGACATATTTGCTGCGCAACGTTTTAACATATCTTGGCATTCAACTCAATCTAATGACAATGGTGGCAAAATGACCGTTCAGTTACAAAGGAAAAGAGCCCATAGTGAGGGTCAGCCATTGGAAAGCTGTATACGCACTGATTGGTCAGTAAAATATTCCCTGTTCAGCTGGATTTTGTTAGCCTCACAAGGCAGTGTGATCAGATGGACAACTGCAGGTGCCATATTTTTCAGTTTGGTGGAATAATAATTATGGTAGTGTCATGTGCATAACAGTCATGTATGTGTAAAGTTACTAGTACTGATCAAATTCCAAATGTTCCTTTACGTTCTGTGTTTTCTACGGGAGAATTTATAACTTGCTCAAAAGTCACCTACATGTATGCTGTTCTAATACTCTGATCACATTCTAAATCCTTCTGTATACATACCGGTATTCTTTGTTTTCTAAGGGAGAATTTAGAACTTGATTACAAGTCACTTATGCTGTTCTTGCATGGATCCCTTCAGTCTGACTTGCTGATCACATTCTAAATTCTCCTTTACATTCTCTGTTTCCTAAGGGAGAATGTAGAACTTGATCACGTCACTTATGCTGTTCCTGCATGGACCCCTTCATTCTGACTTGCTGATCATATTCTAAATTCGCTTTTTCGTTTTCTGTTTCCTAAAGGAGAATTTAGAACTTGATCAAAAGTCACTTACATCGTATGTCATACTTGCTACACTAATGGCATACCTTGTAGCATGTGATGTGAAATCTTGTATAAAACCCTGAGTTTGAGGTGACAATACAATTGGTATCAGTATCTCTGCTGGTCCAATATGCTCAATGCGTGTTTCCAGCTCGCTACAACCTGGAGCATCCTGGAACTCGTCAAAGATTATGTCACCTGTTGCAGGCTGGACAGCCTTAAAATGGAAAAGAACAAAGATGAAGTGTTTTGATATTAATGTATAGTTGGCCACTATACTGTTTCTTTGTTTCAAGGGGTGTACAAGTACATGTAGATAATTTTATAGATAACATTGAAGGCCAAACATTAATATTATTACAGAGCCAAACAAAATTAACGTTTTCACATAGGCGCCACTGGCAACTAGCCAAAAAAAATTGTTGCCAAATAACCAATTGTGGTTGCCACATTACTAGTTTCAAGCAACACACAATAAAGAACATTTGCTGGCATGTTTCATTGGCTAAATTTACTTAGAACATTGTGTGACTTTGGGACATTGTGAGACATTGTGCAGACTTTAGGTAAGTCGCTAGCTGGTGACTAACTCTGAAATTTTGGTTGCCAACACTCAAAATTTAGTCACATTAATTGGCACCAAATAAGGAGCAATATCGGACCCTGTGGAACCAAGTAAACACACAATGAGCCAATCACGAACTGAAGTAATTTGTGATTGGCTTTACTTGAACCAATCACAAGGACAAGTAAATGCATGCAGTCATGGAGAACTCTCAATAAAAATAAAAACTAATTGCCTGACAGACTAAAACAATGTACATGTACATTTGTATGGTTTTACATGTAGTTTAGAACTTTATTTGGCTGATAATTACAAAACATTTAAAGAACCAATAGAAATTAAAGCTATAAGCAAACACAAATCCAAAGCAATCACTTAATGCTTTCAACGCTCAATCAAAAACCACTCTAACCACTGGCATGGCATTAACGTGGGCTCACTGGGAGGCAGTACATTGTAAATACACTTACCACTATACCATAAGTAATTCCACTTATACTTGACTTTGACAAGGAACGATTGTCATTAGTAGAGGTGTCATCTTCACAGATACACATCAGATAAGCCCCACATCCTGTGTCTGTTGTCTCTCCTTCATCGACACCATCACTATTACTACATGTAAGTGTTTTCATATCCTCCCCTACCAAAGTTGACTTGGTATAGAGGGCATGAAGCTCCCTTGTGAACACTCTACCCTTGTTGTCTCCTGCAGCTTTTAGGGCTGCCGTCTCTGTCTGCTTGACCACACCTACTTTGTATCCTTTGCCAACAAGTCTATGGTTTAAGAGTTGATCATACTGTCATTATACATGCACGTAAGTATTAAGTTCAATAATTTCAAGAAATTATTTGCCTTTAAAGGTGATTGTTATGTCTACGATTCAGTAACCAGGGTCGTCAGTAGAAATTGAAACAAGAGGCTACATAGTGTTTTGGTATACATGTAGATGGCTACATTTTCCCAGGAATAGGTTCAAATGCTGTAATGAAGGGAAATGGATGCAAAACAGGTACATGTAGCTACTTTTATCCTGACAGCCGGTGGAAATCCGCCAGTTGCCGGCTTCTACTGACAACCCTGTCTGTGAGTAACTACATTTACAATACATCAAATTAACAAAAAATAATGTTTCAAACAAAGAGGTACAATGTACATGTGGTGATTATAATAATTTGGAATATTCTTTCTAAAGGGAGGCGCGATTATTCAAGTGGGAGCAAATACAGTGAGTTTATATGTACAGACTGTGCACATCATTGTAGTTTACATTACTGTATTTTACTTGTGGCTTTTGTCTTTTTAACAATGTACTGATTTTGAAACAGCTTATTATACACCAGACGTTCTTGCTCTGTTTTGTATTTTGCTGAATTACAGTACAAACAATTCAAAATAATAGTTCTGCATAAGGCACACCTTTGCACATGGACGTGCAGTCTGTGTAAAGGAATGCTTGCTACCATGAAGTTATGATCCATAAAGCACATGATATTCAGCTCCTTGGAAGCAACCTATGAGCAAATATTATAATTTAAAAACCAATCAGTAAACATGAATCAAAGAAATACTTACTTTTGGTTTTAATTAATAATATTATTATTCAATATTTATTATTTATTTTTTTATTTTTTATTAATGTTGTTGTTTAAATTAAGTAGTACCATTATTGACAATCTGCATGTAATTACCTCTGCATCTTCTCCAAAGAATTTGAATTTGTATCCACACTCCACAAACAACACTGCATCTTTGTATTTACTCTTGATCTCCATGAATTGTAACTCAAGAGGAGTGTATGGGCTCTTAGTTCTGTGATTCACTGTCTTTTCTGTACACTTGGAAGATTGGTCTTTACTGTTACAAACTGATCCATGTATCTCGGATGTTGTTCTCCTTAAGAACTGCCCCATATCTACATTTAATGACTTAGAAGGTCCGCCAATTATCATGCATTCCTCATCAGTTTTTTTAGTTTCCATTTCAGCCGTCTCCATCAAAGTGACTGTATCTGTCTCAAGGTCCTGTAGCCTTTCCTGTCCTTTCTCAGATCTCACTGTACTTTCAACTCCAGTATCCTTTTCAAAGTTTTTCAGTCTTGTGAAGGTTGCAGTAGAAATGGATATTTCATGGCCTCTTTCAGTCATAGACTCAGCATTCTGCTTTGAAAACAGTTTCTGTCGCTTGCTTTCCTTGGAAATATCCTGTGAGTCAGTTGAGCTGTCATCTAAGACTATGACTGCAGGCCTCTAATGTACATATACATGGAAATACAAAAGGTATGCAAAAGAAGAAATTAACACAAGCATGCAACACACATAGGTGGGGCATTTGAGTGAGTTTCTGTCTTGGAGTGATTTTCCTGCCAGCAAAGAAAAGTTGGGAGGGGGGATTGGTCAAAGAGTCAAAATAGTGAATTTTATAAGTGATTTGGACTTGTTCCAAAGCCCCAAGTAGTATATACAGTGGCGGTCCTAATTCACATCCTTATATAAGCCCCCCTTTTCCCATTATATATCCCTACCCCCACGAAAAATCGTCGGAAAATTGTGCCTTATATAAGCCCCCCCGATTCCCCCAGTAAGAACTACCACCAACTACATTTAATGTAACCATTAATAAATCCTAATTAGAGATATGTAACTTAATGTATATCTGAGATACCGAATTACGAAAGTATGTTTACAGTTTCTATACATATGGCTAACATTTATCGAATTATGAAAAACATGTTTACAGGTACTATACATACGACTAATATATTATGCCTCCCCATAGAAATCTTGACTAAGATCGTAGAGTATGCCGGTCCCACATCATTTGCAAGCATCTCTTTGACTTCAAAACATCTAAATGATGCAGCATCTCTGGCACGTTACAAAAACGTAGATCAAGAGTTCCGTAGGCGAGTACTCATTTTTGGGTTTAGGTCTACTTGTAATGATAACGAGCGAGACAATTTGGTTAGGAAATTCAGTATTTCCGCAAAGGACGCATACAATAATTTATATCTACTCACTGTCTGCGAAAAGGGTAATCTTGATGTCATTAAGTGGCTCGTTAAGCACTTCAAGCTCACCATAGAGGATGACCACAATGATTATAATATACTACGTGCGATGTACTGTGCCAGCAAACATGGTAATCTTGAAGTCGTTAAGTGTCTCTTTAAGCACTTCAAGATCACCATAGAGGGTGACTACTAAATTTGTGAAATAGCGATATTAACTGCCAGAGAAAATGACCTTTTTGATGTCGTTAAGTGGTTAGTTAAGCACTCACAGCTCACCATATACGATGAAATCTCTAGTGAGACGATATTAGATGCCTACGGACATAGGCATCTTGATGTCGTTAAGTGGTTAGTTAAGCACTTCCAGCTCACCATAGAGGAGGACCACGATAGTTATGTTATACTAGATCCCATCGATGGGCAGCCCATCATAATTATTATATACTAGTACTTGAACAAAAATAAAAATAAACATTTCCCATTTAACCGAAAGGGCTAATTCGTGAGAACGACAGTCGCCAATACGTACCCATTCAAGAATTTAGTTTAAAACCATAAGAAGAAAAAACCCAATAAAGAAAAAAGACGAAAAAAAAAAAAGCAAAACTGGACTTCGCCAGAACCTCTCTAGGAACCTTTCACCTTTTCCTTCCTTCGCCATTTTTTCGTTCCTAGAGAGGTTTTTGCTTTATTGCCGGGCCCGGCATTTGACTGTATTCATTCTACTGTATTTGTTCTACTGGTATTTGGATCCTGTACTAGCTAACTGGTTGAGGCACAACCGGCACCCGTAAGAACTCTATTCGAGATCCTGTAAGCTTCACCCAAGCACCCGACCCAGTATTGACATTATACCACATTTACTACTACTTCTACCACATGACAGACGCGCTACGACTTGTGTGATGTGGTGGAGATTTTTCCATCACACAAGCCGATCTACCACATATGGCCCGCAGGATTCGAACCCCAGGTATATGATCGGCTCCACCTTGTCGGTCACATACCCAGCGCAGAACCGTTAGGCCATATGTGCTAGACGAAATATTTGATATCAAAATATCCTACTTATGTTTTAAGCACCTGCCGTATGTTAATTAGCGGCACCCACGCGTTGGCTCAAAATTTACATACGAACCAAAACAACACGGTAATTTATACTATTTTGCTCTTAGTGAAGTTAAAGTAAAATCCACGCCGGTTTCTTTCATAGGAGATATCTATTTTTATCCCACTAGACTGCCAAGTTTTTCTCGCATTTCTTGCTTGAGTTCGGTTCGAATTTGTTCCATATTTTTTTCACGCATTATTTTGTCCTAAATTAGCTGAAGTCTCTTGGCGAATTTCAGACCTCATAATCTCGTATTTATCTGCTTCAGCGAGGATGAGACCGTATTCAGAGTCAGATATTTTTTCATCGCGAAGGGCCTTTGATACTAGATCACGAATCGTATTGATTTTCGCTTTAGCCAACATATATAGCGGTTTTCTCATGTTTAAAAACTTTTTTTCCGATCTTTTTAGTCCCCACAGTTGTAGAGGCTGAAATTAATCCACAGAGTCCACCAATAACACCAAGCGGTAGACCAATCACTATTCCAATCCCAGTTAGAGCAACTGCCAATCCAGAACTTGATAAGAGTACGGATAGACCTCCTGTTACCACAGCGACACCATGGACAATTCCTTGTGCGCAGGCGTATTTCTTACGCACACCTTCATAGTGTTTTTCTTGAGTTTCGATATCTGAAAGCGTATCTCGGACTGTTTGCAACCGAAAATTCTTTCCAGTGTCACTCCGTTCCCCTGGGCCGAGCTGTGGATAGAGCTGTGGTGCCGTTGGAAGTAGTTGAATCGAATCGCTTGTCATTAATTATGTTATAGCTTTACTATATATTATATGATTTACTCAATCTTCAATACGAAATGCATAGGCTGCTTATTGAAGTCTATGATATTGCCTTTCTCATCGCGAACTGTGAGGCGAATGTAGCTCTGCATTGTTCCTTGGGCTCGAACGGGTAGGAGAGTTGGTGGAAAGTAAGTTTTTGCTTTAAAACTGTGGTCTGCCATATAAAAAATACGTAGGATTTTAGATGGCTTCCCCTCAAGAAGTGAGAAGTCGGAATCTACCACATCGCAGTAGATATATGCATAATGAATATCTTGTGGCACCACAGGGTGTATTTTCCCACATTGATAGTCACATAGTCTGCCACATCTTTATTTACTTTGATACCAAACAAATCGCAGATATTCTTAGTGAACTGGATTGGTTTCTTGACCTCGATAATCCAATATTTCCTAAATGGGTGGCCTATGAATTTCAAGAAACCAGCCTCAACTGCGGGATCGAAGTAGGCTATCAAGTTTTCTATACTATAATGCCACGCCGTAATTTCGTATGGAACCCCCACACTATTGTCATCCCACTTAAAGCTCCCTTCCTCAGCTAGGTTCCACCAATTATGACTAATAGTGACCTCAACTAGCGAAATATTATTGATAAGAATAGGTCGGTCAAAGTAGACCGTATGGTCAGCCGTAGGACATGTGACATTTAAGATTACCATATTAAAGCCTGAAGTTTACTTTAATATCATATAATTGTTCAATAAGCATGGCAGATAAGACTTGGCAGCAGTTCAAGTATCTATTTCCAGATGCTACGTTCAGGTACTTTGAACCTAGTGGTGGGGGTAACGTCAATTTCATTTACCGTGGGCTGTCCCACCGTGTGTTCACGGAGGAAGGCCCTACTACGATAGATGGAGGAGGTAATTAAGTTGATGGGCTGGCTTGGAGACACAGGCCGGGCGCTTAACATAGCTCTTCGTACCAAAGCAGTTTACGAGAGGGTACTAGCCGAGTGGCAACACAAGGCAACTGAAAAACGCCAGACGCAACCCAATAATGCACCACATGACATACACAAGCACGTTACGGTTGGGTGTTTCCCACAGTCTCTACTACTAGCAGACAAGTCCAGGAAAATGCGCCTTCCGACGGATTGGTCATCCGATTTATGGGATAAAAAAGCCTTTCAACTCCAAGATCTAGACATTTATGTTAATGAGGATAGTTACTTCACTGTAGGTGTCCCAGACATCTTTTCAGACCTCGTTGTGTTATATGGTGGCGGAGCTGGTGGAGGCCCTACAGGGGGTAAGATGGTTGACATTTATAAGTGGCTACGAGGCCCTAACAGCGATTTCTGGCCACAACAGGTCAACTTTGCTATGTTTCTAGCCACAGAAGGCTGTGGGATCTACATTGAGATGCTGGAAGATCTACCAAGGCGCGTCGTATCACTGCTAAGGTTCCACATATATTTTACGGCTCGTAAAATTCTACAGGAAATAGGTGCTCCGCTTCCTGGAACCTCACTATGGACTGCTTGGAACAACCCCCACAGCAGAGCGGTTTACCCCCAAATTTGTAAAGATTTTGGTATTTCTCTAAAAACTGATTTTCGGTTCCGAGAAGGGCGTATGACAGGCCTGGGCACCACATCCACATGGATACTGGCAGATAAGCGGTGGAATGTAAACCCTACTTTTGGCGATGAGTACGAAATGAGTACGAAATAAAGAGCTCGACGCTGGAAGGACGCGCATCATAAACGAAGAGGCAGCTGAGCAGTGGAAGCAATTTGTCCCAGCCACAGCTAACACCCATCCGGGGTTGACAGTCATTGGTCGCGGCCGGTTAAACCAAAGCATTGAGGCATACGTAATTTGCGTACTTGGAGCACAGAACCTAGCAATAGGATCAATATTTGGTAAGTCTGGACATGCAAAGGAGGTTCGTGATAAGTTTCTTTCTCTGCTCGAAGACGAAATCGTAGCACCAGGAGGAATCGCCGCTAGCATAAAGCGTTTTCAAAAGATCATTGGAGATAACAATATGCGCCTCAACTATGCAGTTACTCCCGGAGTATGGTTTCTTCCAGGCAACATGGACCTACGTTTCAAACCTGTGATGGGGTATAACAATAACCTTAAGATAGTCAGCAAAGATATGCAGCCCGGAATCAATGGCATCAATGGAGTGCATAAAAAAAAACATCAAAACATGTGGCTGCGGCCATCACACACATTTCGGAAGAGACACACTTGCAATCCACAAAGCCACCAACGCCGGTTGCAAACGTGATTACCACCCACGAAACTAACTTAGTAGTCGTGGCTATTGTGGCGGCCGCAACCACATGGATGATGTTTCGCTGATTATCGTCGTCCCAATGATTTATACTGCCCTATTACGATTACGACTACGGCCACGATTAACAGCCAAACATTCTGTGCTAATAACCCCACGGCCTTGCCAGCCATACTAAATAGAAAGCTCACAATTGGTCCAAGCATTTTAGGTAGGATTTCTCCCAGCTTTTTTCCTATTTCCTCTAGCCCTTTTCCCACTGCCTTTAACCCCTTTTTCATTGCTTCTTTTATTTTATCAAACATCCCATCATCATCTGGGGTATTATTTGGACTATTCAACAACTTGGAAACTATGACGCCAATCACAGTGCTTGCTGCGACCACCACGCCAGTTACACCAACCCCGTACTTCTTGAAAATAGCTTTGATACGGTATCGCAGTGACATACTTTTTTGGAGGGCTTCTTTTCGACGTTCGAGGTCATCTATTTTATTTTGATCATCGATTATCTCATTCTTAGCTGCTTCTTTCTGAGCTGGAGTTGACTTAGGGTCTTGAAATATCTCTTCCTCATTCTCGATATGCTCTTTTAGCTGTCGTTCAGCCTGTTCGACTTCCTTGTCTGCCTCTTCTCGCGTAGGCCCTAGAGCCCTTTTGAGGTCCTTACCCATCTTCTTGTATATTTCTCCTTTCTTAGAGGTCAAAGGTATAGGCTTCTCTTTGCTATCCATCGCATGGAGCTCGATTCTGCCATCCGGCGTGATAGATACCTCTAACGTACCACGTATGCCTACGTCTGGGTAGAAATCCCTTATTGTCTTAACCAAATCCTCACTTGTTTCTCTTGCGATTCGATCGGTGAATACCATACCCCTCCTCACCTCGATGAATGATGTTTCAGCCTGGCTATCTTTTGACCTAGCGCCCTGTGCAGTATAGTCGTGTAGGGTTTTCATTTCTATAGCCTCACCACCTACTGGGGCATCTGATACGTTTGGGAACAAGGCATCCATCTCATCATGCATATTATTCAGGGTTTCGCGTTCAGCGTATTCACGGTGTTCTTTAGCGCTATAGCTTCATCCTTATCTTCCACGTCCGCATTTTCCTCACGCCACTTCGATCCCATATTGAAGATATCTCCTAAGGGTTTAATATTCAATTTATGTGGCAGGAAACATGATATCATCAAAGCTCCATCCTGATCACGCTCCTAGAGAGGGCGAATCTCTCAAAGCCAGATGTGCTATCTATCGTATGAATTTCAACCCCGCAACGGCCAATCCAGGTGTGACTTTGAGAGTTGATGTTCCCACACTCGGCGAAAACAGACTTCTAGTACCTGATAGTCTGGCACTCATAGCCAATATCACTCTATCTGGAGGTCATGCCGACAACTATCTGGTGGCCAACGTCGGACGCTGTTTGGTATCGCAGCGGGTCACAAAAATGAATCTTGATATCTTAGAAAATTGTCCTAGGATCGATCTACCACAGGTATATAGAGATCTCTATCTATCTAAGCCAAAACGAGAGGCAAGTATAGCACAGGGTATTCAATCCAGCAACGTGAACAAACTTCGCTCCAAGGCTGCAAATGCAGTCGCTTCGAATGCGACTGACAATGCGATGCTGGCTGTATATGGTAGTATTAGTACAGAATACCTATTGATCACGATATTATCACGACCTACGGCGTCTTTTATCCACACGCACTACACGAAGTCTTAATCTAGCTTCGCATTGACTCTAGCGCCAACCGCAGACGTAATAGTTGGATCTGACAGCACGAAAATAGGTACGTATCAGCTCACAAATATCGAGCTCGAATACCAAACCATCGATAGTTCCGTTCTTGCAGTGCAGACCAAGCAAGTCTACGATTTTGGTAAAGACTTCATGTACAACCACATCGCATACTTCAGTACCATTCCAGTCAACCAATCAACCGACACACTCGTATCTGCAAACGTAAACATCCTTCGTCGCTCATTAACTGGACTTCTTCTTCTCTTTGTGGAGCAACATATCGCAGGCACCCGAGACAGCGAGAAGTTCGTAAATCCGGGTATCACCAAGGTCGAGATGGACGTAAATGGACGCCCTAACGATCTCTTTCCTGCTGGGATGCTACCAGAAGACTTTTGGGAGTCAGCAAAGAATTGGTTTTGTACAGGTGTCGGAACGACAGCCACTACATCCATGACACCGCAAAAGTTTTACGAGAACAAGTTCGCTGTACTCATTGACTGTCGTACCTCTAAAGATAGTAATACTCATGGAGATGGTCTGGGCCAAATAGGCAGTGGTCAAAATCTACAGCTAAGGATTCATCGTAAGGGTGACTCAGGAATTGTTAATATGCATTTATTTGTGCTTGCTGATGCGCAGGCAACTATTGAACGTGGAGGGCTGTTAAATATTAAATACTAACGTATAACGTTAAATGGACGCACTAGTAGAACAAATCCCATTTAATGCCCTGATTGTGGGGCCAACGAATTGTGGAAAAACGGCTTTTCTTGTGGAACAGCTTCGCGGATCGTTTCGTGAAAAATTTGACTACATCGTATTGATATGCCCCACATATGACCACAACGAAACCTATCGCGGCTTTGCTATAGGCGACAAAAACTTTCGCGTTATATCACCCTCACAGGATGCCATCAATGCGGTATTGGGGGTGTGTACCACCTACTACGAAGGAACCAATACTCTCTTCATCCTAGATGATTGTGCCGCTTCAAAGGATGTAAAAGGAAGGACTAGCAATCTTTCGAAACTTGGCTTTTCTGCTCGCCATATTGGTATTTCGGTTTGGGTGCTCACCCAGCAACTCACAAGTATCTCCAAATCCTTTCGTGAAAATATAGCCATAGTAGTGGCCTTTCATTTGGTGTCGGCTATTGATGGTAAGAAACTCTTCGAGGACTACGGCGAAGGTATAGAGGTAGATGAGAAAAAAAAGTTGCAATCTGAACTCAAGGCCCACAAGTTCTCTCGGCTATGCTTTTGTTTACGAAGTCCTTTTAACGTTGTGTTAGAGTTACCTGCGCCTGTGATATATAACGACATACTATAACATGTCGGATATGGATAAAGCCCTTGAAGACGTATTAGGTGAGGATGTGACAGGTCCTCCACCCACGACCCGCAGCGGAGCTGTACGTAGCGGAGCTACGTGTGAAGCTTGTCGCCATACCACCGATGAAGATCGCAGCATAAAAATAGGTGACTATCGGGAAGCTCTTTCTATTCTAGCTGTGACTGGTACGACAAAAGAATATCTAGGGAAGGATTTTTCTATTGGGGACATTTCTAAGTTACCTGAAAAAGACATAGAACGCCTATATCGTAGATATCAAGCCGTCTTAGCAAAGCAAATAAATAACTGCTTAGTGGATAGAGCACTAAGTCTAGCAACTCGTGTAGTCGCATGTGCGGTGCCTGTAGATTCTCAACAAGAACTGTTGAAAGATCTACAAGAAGACCGCTTAGTCCGAAACGAGATATCTTCCCTGGCTGGATCATTGTCCTACACAGCAGGCCCACTTGTAGCACTAACTAGTGCCTTTTGTCATATTGTTAGCCATTATATGTCAGCGGAACAGGATGCCGAAGTCAGCGAATATGAAGTGGCTACCCCACAAATCGATGAAGTACTTGAGGCATATTCAAATTTTAAGAATCTTTAGCGTAATTAGCGTAATCTTTAGCGTAATTAGCGTAATCTTTAGCGTAATTAGCGTAATTAGCGGTAATGTTAACGTAATTAGCGTAATGTTAACGTATTGAAGCTAACCACAACGAAGTTATAATAAGCTATGGCTGAAGTGGATCAAATTACTAATACGGACCCGAAGCCCGCGCCTAAGGAAAAAAATCCAAACCGCGTTGGGGCTGGGAGAAAAATGGCAGAAAACAATCGCCTTGGTAGAGAGGCTCTTCGTGAGAAAGAGGAGGCTCAACGAGGGGGGGTACCTGGATGCGACATCCACGAATGCGAGAAGAACGAAGGCTGGTTTGATAACTTATCTGCCAATACTACACTCACAGCTATTGGCGTAGGCGCTACGCTAGTAGGTCTATACTACCAATACAATGCTGGGTCTCGAGTGGCATCACCGAAAGACACTGAAGACGCACGGCCTACCCATTCGGAACGAACACGCGTTAGGTCTACAATGGAGTAAGTCCATTTGAAGTCATAACATAATGAATGGATGTGTATGATGGTAGAGAATACGTTGATGAAAACATTACAGGACGCCGTCCGCGTATTATCTGGACTAGCGGCAGGCATTGGGTTTTTAGCGAAAAAAATAACCAAAGAGTCCATGCTTAACGACCCTTCAGCTTCAGTCACAAACTACGCGAAGTGGAATGCCGTATTAGCGGGAAGCCTTGCAGCAAAGAAATACCTTGAGGACCAATGGGAGCGGCGATTGGTACCGCGGTAGCTTTTTCCGTCGCAGGTATAGCCGCGCACTACGCCCAAAAAGCGATTGATGGTAAAGATCCAGACTTGTTGGCCGTAGAGGCTGAAAGACACGACAAAGCCCTCGAGAAATATCAAGCTGATTGGGCTACTTACCAGGAGAATCGACAAAAATTGTCTGACTGGATACAATCGCAGATACGTCTGAAGCGCTACTCTCGCGAAGAACTAGCCAATTTGGATCGAGCTTCCTCCTTATTCAATACGAACCAAGTAGGGCTAGACCACATACGTCCGCAGGATCTGAAAAGGCCTAATTTCTCCGATTACTATCGACCACCTAGTTCACATAGAACTGCTGAATTGGTATTCGTAGGTGGTGGATCGCTCGCGATAGGATACGTTGCCAGTCAATGGCTATAATAAAGGAACAAAAAAATCGACTTGTTGAAGGTTCATTAGTTATACCAAAATGGAATTCGCAAGTATCTACTATAGTCCTAAAGGCTACTGGAAAGGACTCGCGGCGATTAAGCATCTTGCCACTGCGGCCGACGCCTCCGAAGATGTGACTCGGATGTGGCTAGAAAAACAAGCTATATGGCAGATCTATTTACCAGCTCCTCAATATGTGCCACGACCTAAATTCGATGTATCTACACCAAATGAGGTCCACCAAGCTGATTTGATATTTCTACCTCATGATCGACCTGGACGTGGAAGAAAGCTATATAAGTATGCATTGACGATCGTGGATGTAGCATCAGATACAAAGAAGCTGAACCATTAGCCACTAAAGAAGCTAAAGAAGTCGCTGCGGCATTCGAGCGAATATACGAGCGAAGTCCACTAACATGGCCAAAACTTTTACAAGTCGATCCAGGACGTGAATTCATGGGTGCCGTTGCTCCACTACTGGCCAAGCATAAAGTTTCTGTACGTCGTGGACGTGTGGATATCCATAGAGATCAAGCAATTGTTGAGCGATTCAATCGAACTCTATCCGAAAGGCTATTTGGACACCAATATGCTCAAGAAATGGTGCTTGCTTCCAAGGGAAAAGACGGTAGATCTGTCGAATGGGTGGCTCGCTTACCTGCAGTCGTAAAAGCTTTGAACAACGAACCTACGCGTTTGACAGGAAAACAACCGTCCATAGCAATTGCGAGTTCCAAAGGAATCGAATCAAACCCGGCAGAACCAGCACGGGTTCGGGACGAACGGATACGCCTAGTTGGTCTCAAAGAGAAAAGGCTGCCATTCAACATAAACGTTCGATATCTATACGCTCCTGGTGAGCTAGAAGGTGGACGAAGGCGTGCTACCGACCCTATATGGAGTTTGAAAACATATAGTATTTCACGTAGTATGGTTTCTTCGGGTCAGCCAGTTCTGTATTATTTGTATGATTCACAGGTTTCGAAGAAACAACCAACGCGTGGATTTGTGCGTGAAGAGCTACAAGTCGTACCACCGGATACCGAACTACCTCCGAATGGGATCTTAAGCTAAGTCGGTGGTTACTCCACCAAGTACTCCTCAATAAGGTCATCAAAATTCGTTTGGGACAAACAGATATCTTTATGCCCATGGGCTAGGGTATCGATTCCATTTTCGGAAATCCAACGTTTTGTGTCCAGGGGCGAAAGGGAGATTTTATTAACTCGCAGACCATACATCTGATGTCCAATGCTTCGCAGCATATTCATCCCATGCCTGAAGGTCTTCCTATCGAAAAGAGACTCCTTATACTGCTCGTGTCGCATGTGCTTCTTCACGACATACTTCCGTACTCCTTTAGCCTTGCGAATCTCATTGGTGTCTGCGCATACGATCGAATACATCTTAGGTCGAAGTCCAACATACTCTACGATGGCAACGCCTGCACACTCATCCTTCATCTTTCCAAGAACCTTTTTATTGGTAGTGTCGTATAGTTGATGGTTTTTTGGGTAATCACTTGTATCGTATAGGTCTGCATTTGAGATCATGTCTTCGTAGACGTCTTCGATTTGGATCTCAAGCAATAGCGAATCTGTGTCTGTGTAGATGCTCATACCAACGTAAACTGGGCGGTTAAGCATGAGCCTGCTTTTATGCATGTGTAGGGCTACGAGGCCATCATCAAAGATATTCGATCTAGCAAATGTTGGGCTTGATATCAGCCGCCGAAGCTTGTCCTCCTCTCTTGCACGCACCAGCTTCACATCCACGCGCTTACGCAGATTCTCCATTGTCTTACCAAACACGCTATTATTCATCAGTTTGTAGAGGTCTTTCTCGAAATTGCTCGTAGCCAGTTTACGAAGGTCCGTATTCATACGTATATATGGCTCCATCCAAGGGCTTTGGTTGAATCGTAGTGCTCGGTGCACCTTTTTCAATTTCATGCCAAGAGATATGTATAGCTGTAGATTCCTATAGTGCAGGACGTAGCGTTCTTTGTCAAATAAATTGGGCACAAGCTTTTCAACTTCGATTGGAAACGCTCTTTCGCCTAGTAGTCCACATTGGTACTTTGACATCCATTTTTTCTGTACTTTCATACGCTCTGGGGCTAGTGGATACGAGTTGTGAGTGTCGTGGAGTTCTAGAGGATACTCAAGGTCTACCTCAAGGATATAACCTTTATCCGCATCTTTCGCGATATGAAGGATACTCAAGGTTAGTTGTTCGATAGGCTGTAGCTTTGCTACATTGCACCACTTGAATCCTCCAGTTGGTAGCGCTTGGCTCATAGCCCATCCGTATAGGTTGTTTGCATCCAGATACTGTATGTACGTAGTGGGCTTGATTGGGTCGTACTTCGTTGTCTCAACTGTGCAAGCGTATGGATTGTTGGCCTTTGCATGGCGTCGACTGACCATAGAAATGCCGCCTCGCATCCCTTTCTCTATGAAAAGATGCATATCGTAGTCGGTGAGCAGCTCAAGCTCTACACCAGTCTTCTTTAGCAATGCATCCCACGATAGACCAGGACTCGTATAGTAGTGAGCTGGATCTAAGCCATAATTTTGCATACATGTCTCTCGAAAGCCTTCAAACACATCTGCGAGTAAAAGTACATCAGTTCTAAGATATAGGTCGTGGTAGTCTCCCATAGTTTGACAGCCAAATGCTTCCCAAACCTTCTGTGCGTGAGTATAGTCCTCGTCTGAGATTCCTTCGTCAGAAAGCTTGCTATAAAAAGCATTACGTGGTGGTAGCTCATCCTGAAACCTCTCCCAACTGTCCATATATTCGTATGGGTAAACGCCCTTGCGTAGAAGAAGCCCGCGCTTATGTTTGTCTTGCTCGTATCTGGCTATGATTTGGAATCCTTCCGGGTTTTTAGCTGATACTAGCCGATCAAGAGAGGATAGCAAAAACTGAGCACTGTCGATGAATCGCAGTTTCCCTAGGGAGAATGAAATGTACTTCTCCATGTTATTGGGTATACAATTTATCTGCCCCTCTACTTTGGAAATAGACTGCATTAAGAGATGAGAATCGTATCCCCGCAAATTATGGAAGACTACTGGTATTATGGTGTTCTTTGGGTCTATCCGCAGGAGTAGATTACAGGCATTGTGTGCTGCCCCCTATACTTTCCAGTGATATGGCAGTGATCACGAACTGAGTCCCCATTAAGAGATTTCTGACAAATGTGACAAATGGTTGCACCGCGGTGGGCTATACTGTCCTCTCGAGTCATGCATAGGACTTTACATTTAGATAGGGCTGCCTTAACTTTCTGTTCTTCTTGTTGTATTGCCTCCAGGAACATTTCCGTAGCATTGGGCCCTCTATAGACGACTGGAGTCTCTGTATGGCCATCACATCTCACCACGATGTAGCCGAACCCGCAGGCCACATGTAGTTGAGTTTTCTGGGTGTTGCTTTGCAGCTCTGCTGCCGGGTCAAGCTCTGGTACTTCGATCTTGGTTGTCAATGCCTCGAAATCTGCATATATGACGTAGGGAACCTTCATCTGCTTGTGCCAGTTCTGAAAGGATAGCTTGTTCTTACCCTCTTCAGGCATCTCAACTCTAACTGCTGTCTGTCCTATACCTTTACATTCTGGAATGTGTTTTTCAAGGAGATCTTCTCGGCAGTATCCGTGGAGACACCTCTCGCAGAAGTGTTTTCGGTGCTCGTGCTTGCTCTGATCGAATAGGAGGCGATTCAAATCCTTGATCCAAGTGTAGTGATACTTTCCGGACTTCTCTATGAGCAGCATGTTGATACGGCGGGTGTCCACACATTTCTTGCTAATTTTTCCGGATTTATCTATAATGCTAATTTTTCCGGATTCATCTATAATGTGGCGGGTGTCTACACATCGCTCGCTAATCCTGTAGACTATCACCCCTTTCTCCCAGCCGAAGACATTGATTGCAAGATTGTTTTGCTTCTCAAACCTGCAAATCTGTGATATGGGGGTTGGCACATCGATTCCCGTAAAGTCTAGATCATCCTCTATAGGATACTTAGATGGTCTTTGCGTATTAATCTCAGCGGGAAAGAGTGCTGATCGGAGTGTCCAACGAAAACAGTTATCATCCTTATTTTGAACATTAATCACAGCCCTCTTGTTTTGGACTTCTTTAGGTAGTGGAATGTATGAGCCTCCTCGTAATGGTTGATATCGGGCGATGTCTAGCCAAAGCAGAACTACTCGGTCTACCACCCAACCTGAGCCTATGTGTCCATTTCTCCAGGGTCTCTTGGATCACAGGAAAAGACTTGTCTAGCGCGGAATT
Source organism: Actinernus sp. WN-2022 (assembly GCA_030867875.1). Classification (NCBI taxonomy): domain Eukaryota; kingdom Metazoa; phylum Cnidaria; class Anthozoa; order Actiniaria; family Actinernidae; genus Actinernus; species Actinernus sp. WN-2022. Next base: position 33,544,757 of record JAOWCC010000019.1, read on the forward strand.
GATTTCGTGGGCTTGCAATACGGCCTCCTGCTTGTGGCGAAGTATTGCATCGATGAATTCTTCACTACCATCGAGTTTGTACTTTAGTAGATGTACTCTCAACGTGAGCTGAAACTTCACACCTTTTAGATCGGCAATCTCATCCTCTAGCTTTTTATGGATTATATGGCGTACACCATCTAAGAAGGCCATTGGGTCTGCACCAAATTCGTGGCCCTCTGGAACATCCATCTGCCAACCTCGTAAGAACTTACCAATGACCCATTTAGTGCGTTTGAATGCTAGTGGGGAATTCTGATGTGGGGCTGGATTGCGATCCTGTCCATATAGATCTAGTACGTCTCTCTGATAATTACCGTATGCCATATTTACTACGATTATACTATTAGTATATCTATTCTTTAATAGGGAGATTTTTAGTTACAAGTTCAGTCAATACAGCGTTGAAATCCGTTCTAGCCCTCCTACCTTTACGCATCAGGTTTATCTGTGCGGTTATATTACCACATGGGCGACAAAGTCGTGTCTCTGCTTGAGTCCCAACTCCACACGCACGGCAGGGGTATGGCTCAAACGATCCTTCTCTGATCTGGTGTCGATGTTGCTTACAGCACTCAAATAAACAACTCTTACCACAAATAGTTCTCCTGCCAATTGTTAACCATCGGCACTGATTATGTCCTCGCATTTTATGGCTTATAATATAACGGTACCATATCTCTAATTAGGATTTATTAATGGTTACATTACAAATACAGTAGAACAAATACAGTACAAAGCCAGGCCTGGTAAAAAGCAAAAACCTCTCTAGGAACGAAAATGGCGAAGGAAGGAAAAAGGAGAAAGTGGTTCCTAGAGAGGTTCTGGAGACGTCCAGTTTTGCTTTTTTTTTCGTCTTTTTTCTTTATTGGGTTTTTTCTTCTTATGGTTATAAACTAAATTCTTAAATGGGTATGTATTGACGGCTGTCATTCTCACGAATTAGCCGTTTGGTTAAAATTGGAAATGGGGGAGCTGGAAGTGTTCAATGAGCCACTTAACGACATCGAGATGACCATTTCCACAGGCACCGAGTAGTGCACGATTAGCGTAGTCATCATCTATGGTAATCTGAAAGTGCTCAACGAGCAACTTAACGACATCAATATGACCATTTCTACTGGCACCAAATAGTGCATAATCAACGTTTATGTTCTCTATGGTAATCTGGAAGTGATTAATAAACCACTTAACGACATCAAGATGACCATTTTCGCTGGCACCTAATAGTGCATAATCAACGTCTATGTTCTCTATGGTAAGCTGGAAGTGCTTAATAACCCACTTAATGACATTAAGATGACCATTTTTGCTGGCACCTAATAATAGTGCATCATCAACGTTTATGTCCTCTATGGGAATCTGGAAGTGATTGATAAGCCACTTAACGACATCAAGATGACCATTTTCGCTGGCACCTAATAGCAAATAGAAATCGTGTACGTACTCTATGGTGATCTGTAAGTGCTTAATGAGCCACTTAATGACATCAAGATGACCATTTTCGCAGGCATATAATAGCGTAAAATTAATGCAGTCCTTTGCGGAAATACTGAATTTCCTAACCAAATTGTCTCGCTCGTTATCGTTACAAGTAGACCTAAACCCAAAAATGAGTACTCGCCTACGGAACTCTTGATCTACGTTTTTGTAACGTGCCAGAGATGCTGCATCATTTAGATGTTTTGAAGTCAAAGAGATGCTTGCAAATGATGTGGGACCGGCATACTCTACGATCTTAGTCAAGATTTCTATGGGGAGGCATAATATATTAGTCGTATGTATAGTACCTGTAAACATGTTTTTCATAATTCGATAAATGTTAGCCATATGTATAGAAACTGTAAACATACTTTCGTAATTCGGTATCTCAGATATACATTAAGTTACATATCTCTAATTAGGATTTATTAATGGTTACATTAAATGTAGTTGGTGGTAGTTCTTACTGGGGGAATCGGGGGGGCTTATATAAGGCACAATTTTCCGACGATTTTTCGTGGGGGTAGGGATATATAATGGGAAAAGGGGGGGCTTATATAAGGATGTGAATTAGGACCGCCACTGTATATACTACTCCCCACAGTGGGGCATTTGCCACGGGGAGGGGGGGGGGGGGTACTCCTGTTTGAGACGTATTATGTACGACCAAAGAAAAAATCCCAACCACCGCAACAAACTTAGAACATATAGATTGTTTAAAACGGATTACAAACCAGAAAAATATATCAAGGCTGTCCCTAATATAAATCATAGAGTTGCTCTTACAAAACTCAGAATAAGTAATCACTGCCTACAAATCGAAAGAGGGAGGTACACTAGGCCCTACACGAAACTGGAAGATAGAATATGCCCCACCTGTAATAAAAACTTAAAAGACGAGTTTCACTTCATTGTTAAATGTGAAACGTACGATACGAAACGATTTTTATTGCACCCTTAAAATTAATACAAAATACAATACAAGTTATATGTCTGATGACCAGTTATTTAATTTGGTCATAAATCCACCCATGGAAGTAGCTCGTTTTGCAGCAAAGTATGTCTATGAGAGCATGATCTTAAGATTATCAATTTTATTGATTTAGCATCTAAATGTTAATGTTTACACTAAATTATATTTTATTAGCGCTATATTCCAATGTACCATTTGTTGTGTAAGGAGCTAATAAAAATATCTGTAATATCTGTAATATATCTGTATGTGCCACGGGCGTGGGTCAGGGTTTTGAGCTCAGTTTGGGCAGGTAGGGTCAGGGTTTTGACCTGATTTGGGCAGATCAGGGTCAGGATTTGAGTTTAATGTGGGTGCAGTCAGGGTCGGGGTTCAGTATTTTTTAGGCATCAGGGTTTTTTTTTTTCCCAAAAAGGGGGCAATCAGGGTTTTGGAGCTCGGTTTTTGGGTCAAACAGGCTCAGGGTTTGAGCCTCTTGGCCTCACATACATACCCATTTTTCATGTAAGTACCCCCCCCCCCCCCCCCAACCTGATTCAAGGATGTCAAATGCCTATCACTAAAATTTACAAATATTTCATAACTATAAAATTTTATACACTATATATGCCACTAATTAATTCATAATTGCATTATAGATTAGTTTATAATAATTGATATATAATGAATTAAATAAAATTGGGGCTAGATTGCAGAATACCCCACCACTTCGAAAGATCACTTGAAAAGCCCTTACAAATTGTGCAAACTTATCCATTTAGCTCAGGTGTATTTAGACTCGTTCTATGAATGATTTGGAGTTGAAAATGGCCCAGAGTAGCCAATCGATGAAATCGATGATCGGAAATCCAATCGATAAATCAATATCAATCGTTAAAATTAGTTAATTGATATCGATTGGTATCGGTCAATCGATGACCAATCGATAGTCACAGAAAAATTATCAATCGATGAATATCGATTGGCATTTTCGATTGAGCCTGACACGTTAATTTCGCGATTTTGGGGTGGTGCTAAATTTTCGTGAATCTTCTAAAAGGAAACGCAATGGAATATCATGTTACTAGCGGCAAACTTCACCGGTAAACGTACATACACTGGCAAAATGGCACGAGCATCAGAAGGTAGTACAGATAAGCTTTCCATTTACTGTATAGTGAAAGGATACCATAATTGTTTATTTGATGTGGCCGTTGGAGATACGTTACTTTACCTACCTGCCTTGTTTATATTAATCCTTTCAAAAATCGATGTCAATCGATTGCAATTGACCTATATCACTATGACGTCATATCAAAACAATCTATTGTTTAAACGCTAAGGATCACGGTCGTGGGAGGGGGACAAAACAGGGACAAAACAGCAACAACACAAAGGAATTCGCTATCAAATGCATTTTGAAGAACGTAGAATAGCGGTAACAGGCACCAAATATGGTAAATATTGTGGGATAAACATTGATACAACTGATATCTGGAAACCAGACAATTTGAAGTTAAATTTTCCTCAGCAGAGCAGATTTAGTTCAAAATTCTATTGTTCAAGTCGATTCTGTCCCCCTCATAAACAAGCCGTGACGTCATAATGATATAGGGTAATTAAGGGCAATCGATATCAATCGATAAGGTCACAAAGATTTGTTCCATCGATTGTTCATCGATTTCCAATATCAATCGATTGATTGGCATCGATTGGCATCGATTAATATCGATTTTAATCGATCATCGATTGGCTACGCCGGGAAAATGGGTAAGATTTATTTGAATTTCAGGGTTAGGTTTTTAGAGGGTTTGTATGAGAATTTGAGAAAATGCATTATTAATGAACCAAGTGGTGGGGTATTCTGCAATCGATAGAGCTATTACAATAAATATGTAAATATTAATGAATATTATTACCTTCTTCGGCCTGAGAGATTCACTATCCGTGCAGTCCCTTTGGGCTAAAGAAGCTAGAAATACTGGCTTGTGAAATATTATGTGATTGACACCCTGACTTCAAGTTAGCACCGACGCTAGATCTCCTACTTTGGGCTGCAACTTTCAACTTGGAGAGATTGACTCGAGGCATTGTAAGCCCACTATTCAATTCTACGATCTAGCGCTGTAGAATTTTCAGGGAATCAATTTTCTTCCCGCCATTATGCAAGAAATCGTGTATTGGTGGGTAAAACCGCTGTACAATGTCCAGGCCAATGCGCCAGCGATAACAACCACCAGCGGTATTAAATTTCAATTCAAAATGGCGACTGTGGAGAGAAGTTGGCGCTTGACTTTTTTCGTTGCAAATTTTTAATTTCTACATCAATTTTTAATCCCTTGACTCATCTGGATGGTGTTTCAAAAGTATATTTCCATGCCTAAGAACTCAAAGCCTTCAACAGCGCCAAAGCCGCCGAGTTTGATGAGATTTTAAAGGATTTGCAAGCAGCGGTCCCCGGAGACGTGGCTTTCAAGGCTCCTGAAGATGTTTGTAGTGATGTTGGGGAGTTAAAGGGAAATGAAGAAGGAAAACATGATGGGAGTGTTAATAGAGGTTAATATAAAACAATAGATATAGGCACGTTTGATCAGGCTTTACTGAACTGGTGAAGTATTTGGTTGTTCATTATTAATGAACATGTATCAATGTTATGTATGAGTCAATTCCAAACCCGTGCATGACCCGCCCGGGCCACCCCCGGGCATTTGAACATTTTGAAAAAAAATCGATCAAATGCCCCACTACCAAAGCAGAAAAACTGTTCAAATGCACCACCAGTTTTTAATCCAGGCTGTTCAAATGCCCCACCATCGGGGACCAGATCGGAAAATTTTCCAAAAATTTTCGACAAAGACAAGGCAAAGACTATTGACAAATAAATGAAATCATTGCTTTATTGACAACTCTGACTCAAGCAATTCACAGGAAACACCGACGGTGAAAACCACCTTCAACCGGTCAGGGATGAGAACAATCATTTCTACCGGCTCGATCGTATATACTTTATAATAAACATAATGGCTTGAAATTGAATATGTTAGCTTATGTTGTTGGTATATAAAGTACATGTATGTAACAGGCACCAATCGGTCCGTCTTTTACCGATATAAATAATTATGTTTCTAACTCGCGCTGTCGAGGGTCGCAGCAAATTCAACTTATCACAACTCTTGTCACGCACTTAATATCTCGCAGTCGGTTAAAGTTCACGAAACAAAGCAAAACAACATAGTTTATAGGTTTAAACATAAACAATTTACCTCTGAAAGTGGCCTTCAAATTTGGCAGGTTCACTCTTTCAAGCCTCTACAAATGCGCAATCCTTATCCTGGAAGTCCTTGTACGTTCGCCACGTGCGTTCGTCATTTCGACGCTTGTAGACAGACAGAATATATTTTTAAACACTGATCAAATGCCCTACCCCCACTGTTTGTCAAATGCCCGCCCCTGAGGTCATAGATACTCGTCAAATTTCCCACCCTCGGAGCAAGCCTCTGATCAAATGCCCGGGGGTGGCCCGGGGGGGGGGGGATGCACAGGTTTGGAATTGACTGATACATTAAGCCCGAGGGGGGGAGGTGGAGGGGGGAGGGTGGGCAAGGGGTGGAGAGCTTAATTACAGCACTTTCATCTTTGGTCGGGCCTGCTGTGAAAGATTTCTTTTCAAGGGACTAAATTATTCATTTCTTTGGATATTTATTGATTATTTATCATCACTGCAATTGCACTGAATACATGTATATATATATTATTTTGCTGAAAAGTATTTGTTGTCATGGTTGGTTAAAGTCCCTAATAAGAGCCAGCAGCTGGTAAAAATTAATTTACTGACTACTTTGGATATCAATGGGAACCAATGGAATCCTACTGTCACTCATAGGCTTCTTCGTGTATTGATAATACATGTATATTAGGCAACTTTCATGTACAAATTTATTGTTAATAGTACTTTGTGTTACTCTTCACAGCACAAAGATCAAATGTTGAATCTGCACAAAAAATACATGCAACAGCTACCACTACTGGTAATGAAGATACAGCAAGGGAAAAAGATGCTGAACAATACAAGCAAGTAACAGATTTCTTAAAGCACTACAACTCTTTGGTGGTGTCATCAAGTAAATTAAAAGGCTGTGGCCAAGACATGGAAAACCAGAGACAAACATTAGAAGAAAAAATTGAGAAAGTTGAAAGATCATGGAAAGATCAAAATATTACCTAGTATTACCTTAGTTAGTAAAGACATTTGTTAGGTTACTGGATTTGCAGGATGTTAATTTATTATGTAGAATGCATAGCCAGACATTCTGAGGGCAATAGGCCAGGCGATCAGAGAGGAAAACGAGTGCCTGCAAAATTGCTACTCGTCTTTGCATAACGGACCAGTCAGTCGTTATTTAGAGGGGGAGGGCTGGTGCAAATAGGGGGAGGGTCACTGATTTTTATGGAGGGAAAAAATCGGGGATCATATAAATTTGTTCAGGCAAATAAGGTGGCAGTGGTGTGTGTGTGTCTGAGGGGGGGGGGGGGGGTGTGGCAGCAAAAAATGTGCTTTGTAAAAGGGGAGGGTCAGGGACGATTGAGCATGGCATGCCTCGTTTTGCACCAACCCTCCCCCCATCTAAATAATGATGGGTCCCTAAATGATCCCCATCTCGGCTACATGTACATATATGACACTGGTATGTAATCAACTAAAGTCGATTGAGGTATGCTAACCACCGTGGAAAGCGAGTAGCAGCTGACGTTTCGAGCGTTAGCCCTTCGTCAGAGCAAAAGAGGACATACATGTATATGACAGCTTGTCAACTAGATGAACCAGTCGAAATACTATGAAAACTAGTAAAGTGTATTTTTTTCAAAATGATGGACAGTTATCTAGACAGTAATGACTTGTGGTTTCACACAGTAACAAATGCTGCGGAATATACATGTATACAACTTCACACATCCACATACTCTGACTTTATGATTTTGACTACGATTTAGATTGTTTTAGTGCCAGAAAAGGTTACTAATAAACTAATAAAGTCAGACAGTTGGTACATACAGCATTTATTACTCTACCATGCAAGACCACACTGATTCCCTCACGTCTAGAGGTGTGGTGCTGACTGCCTTTATTTACACAAAAGTGTTGATAAATTTGCCACAGCATATCAAATGATTTCAGCCAATGGGAATTGGTCACTGAATTTGCAAAGTACAGTAAGGCTGTTGCAGCCTGGGGGAAGGAGTTATGTGCCGCCCCAAAGGGTATGATTTTCAAGCTGTCTTGGTCTGAAATAGGGATATAAATTTTGCCTTTTTAGTCTGGAATAGGGTATGATTTTGACAGAGAAGTACGAGACAGCACGTGTTCATTGATTTGTCTTAATTTCTCTTGTTATTTTCACACTGATCTTTGAAATTAATCGAAAAAGAGAACAAACCACAGCAAAAATATCATTGGGTTACATATTATGCAATAATATTGAAGTCAGCGGCAGCAAGGTGCAATAATTGTGAAATAAGGACAGGCTTTCAATAAATTTTTGAGTAAGCAGTCATGAAAGAAAAGTAGGTGTCTGTATTTGCTTTATTTCAATAGCTGTATCAGCAGTAACAGACAGAGTAGGTGGCTGTACAAGGATGAGTAGCCACTGGAACTCTGGCAGTATCGAGCTTTTAATGAAACCCCTAATTGGTTCAGATTTTGGGGTCAGGTCTGAAAAAGAGTATGGAAAATCATATATTGGTCTGAAATAGGGTCAGGGTATTAATCTATTATGCAAAATGAAATATTAATTATTTAAAAAAACTATGTACTTTGTTGCACGTATATTAATTATTATGTTATGGCAAGTTAAGCTCAGGCTGGTACATTTACATGTATTCCACATCAGTATCACCTTATTGATATGCTTCCTTAACTATCCATGTCAGGTTTTAGAACTATTGGGTGCTCTTCATTATTTTATTGCTTTCACTGGTGTGCTAGTCCTAGGAATACTTGCAAGGGTACATTTAGATTTTTAAAGTGCAGATAAGCCCTGGCTAATTATATTTCTTACGATTCAAGTGATTAGAGGCCATAGACAAAGGATTCCGGAATAAAAAGTTGATTTGATTTATTTGTCATGGTGTATTTTCCGTTCAAATTTGCCCCAAAACGTGTCTTGGGTTGTCTGTGGACAAAAATCAAGCATGCTAGAGCGCTTTACAAAATTGGCACTGGGTCTAGTTTGACGTCATCAACAGAACACACATGATGTGCCATTGCATGAAAGGCCTTGCCAAATAAAGCTCTCCGAAACGTTTAGCGCGATATTATAATCTTTCTTGGTTATCTATTCAATTATTTTGCAAATAAGCCAACGCTTTAAACCCACGAAGAGACAAGTTCTGTTGATGACGTCATTTTTTATTCTCGTCCCAGTCCCCGAAGGTGCACAGAAATTATTCTACATTTGGAAGTTTAGTCGCTAAAAAAATAATGAAAACATTTTTATTTAAAAATTTCATAATATTTTCTCTACCTTTTAAGGTCTAAGCTTTTAAAAAAAAAGAATAATTAGCCAGGGCTTATACATGTGTATGCACTTTAAAAGATGTCAGTATTATGTTAATTAAAAACAACTGTTTGCGTACCTTATTTTTCACTGGCTTGGTTTTCTTTGTTCATTTTGGGGAATATATCTCGAAACCCCTGCCCTGTTCGAAAGGCAGAGGGAATCTTGCACCCCGTTAAAATGAGGAGACTGAGGGGTGGATCAGGTAAAGCATGTAAAAAGGGGGAAAAGTCAACATGCTATTGTCTCGTCCATCCCTCCCCTCCAACCCCCAACCAAAATAACTAAGCCCCCCCTTCCCCCTAATCAACTTAGTAATCAAGAAATTGAAAAAGCTTGCAAAAATATTTTTTATAAGCGATTTTTGTCTGCAGCATGTACACTGTCAACTATCAACTGATAGATGGATGATGCCTGGTTAGCCAATCAGATGGCAGTTTGCCAATAGATGGGGGCTGGATTATGCTAATAAAATAGTACAAAAAGTTTTTCCCTACCTTCGATTTTCAGTGTTTTGCAGCCTTTTTGTTTTGTTACCCAAAGTAACACAGGTATCCCAACCACGTCACAAAACCAAAATTCTGGTTTACCTGTGGTAATTCCGACCGACAGGAGATTGGGCCACGCGAGGGAAGCAATCCAAAATGGCGTCCTGTCCTTGACAACAAGAAAAGTACGAATAAGACTTCTAAGAGCTGCAGAATCTGCGGTGTTTATTTTGTAGATGAGCCAAGAGCTTAGTTACGTGCAGCTGAAGACTGCTAATGAAGCCAGACAAGCGGTGAGTGCAGATTTAATTCACTTCAAGGAAAATTAGCCAACGAGAAATTAAAATATTTATTATGACTGAACCCTGACTGAAACAATTAAGTTCTGAATCTAAGCTTGCTTAATATTTGATTAGGAGGAAGTTCGTATTGAGCAGAGGAAGAGGACTCTCTTGGTACTGATTCTACACCACTTGAGGGAAGAAGGGTGGGTGTTTTAGAATAATATAATTATTATATGTCAGAAAGACTCAAAGAGACAAGATTCAAATATGTTGTCTTGTTGACATTAAAAATGAAGTTATTTATGTACCCGGATTTTAGGATTATTAGTCCTCTAGCGCTAGTGAGATTATATTATGCACCTATCAATGTTAATCCTGAAGGGGAGGGGGACTTGATAGGTTTGGTTACCTCGAGGGGGAGAGTCCTATCCCTGAGCCTGAGGTGGGAAAGTCTGGCTAAAGGTGTTGTCCCAAGAGTGGATTTTTTTTGTAAAAAAAATCAAATCTCCCGACTCCCTTGGGATTAAAATTGATAGGTGCATTTAATAGCTAATATTGGCTATTGTACCACTTATTGTACCATCCTCAAAATTGGATTTGGGGTTCCTGTGGCCACTGTACAACTCAATTTTGTAGGATGAATTATATATATAGTGCTAATTGTGTAAAAATAAACTATCAATATTGTATGTATGCTATATAGCTAGTTAAATTTTGCAGGACCTCTTCCAAAAGCTTTATTCCCTTCTCTTGCATTATTTAATTGACCTCAAACTTGGCCAGGATGTCTTCCATATTCCCAAAGTACATGTAGATGAACAAGCAATTAGATTTAAGGAAAATTTTGGTGAGGAATCAAAATTAATGGTGGTTCATGGTTTGGTGGCCTGTTGTTGCATGCCTTGTCAATTTTCACCTACATGAGGGACATACTTGACTATAACCTCTAGTATCATTCTTTAAAAGGCATTGGATGACAGAAAAACACAGAACTACATGGTAAATATCATACTAGGCAAACTTTATTTTGATACGTACTACAGTTAGTTTAAGTAATTAAAGCTATAATTCATCCTGCAAATGTGAGTTGTAGGAAGTCAAAATATGTTTGAAATCATAGCCACAGGAAGCCAAAAACCAATTTTGAGGATGGTAAGCCTGTAGATCCCACAGATTTGCATAATTGGAACCCCTACTCACTCAGTGAGAACTCAATCTTTACCTGTGAACCCTAGCCCTAAGTGGGTGAGAATTCGATTACCTGAGTTTTAGGGTTGAAGTTTGGATTTGAGTTAATTATTTTAAATGACTGTAATTATTCACCCCCACTCAGTATACATTTAATGTTTGTTTCTGTTAAAGGAACAGTGCCATCCTTAGTGCGCATGTGCGAATGTTTGAATTTTGGTTGGGTTGTCCAGAAATCAAAAGATGGGGGGAGATTTGATACGTGAAATAAATCCTCTTCCATCGGCTTTGCCTAAGTTTCATTTGACCTTATACCTATTTAGAATAGTAATTTAGTTTTATATCCTAGGATTTAAGATGGTATTTCGTTCGTTTCCGTAATTTTTGCGAGTATTTTTGACTCTGAATTCAGTGCCCTTGGACGGTTCGTCGAGCGGAGGTTTTAATGGCTACAGAAGAAATCTTCCGTCTCCTGGTAGTTTCGTCCAAAGCATTTGAGAGGGAGACAATGAACAGCCTAGGAAACTTGGAGACAGTGAGAATGTAGGGGAGACATTTACTCTGCTTGTAAGTCGCTGAATATGATTCGCGTGTGTTTATTGAAGTGTCAACACGGCCTTCGTTCGGTACAGTTCAAGGCCTCGCTATTTAGCAAAATCGAACTCTTTTCTTACCCGATTTTGTAGTGGAAGCGCTCTTATAATTGTACAATAACTCATCCTAAAATCACAAAGCCCCAAAGCTATGAAGTCAGAACGTTAGTTTGGCCCCGTAGTTTCGCTTTCACTTCGCGAAACTGCAGTAGAATGAAATATTATAATTCACACGAAGTTGTTGTTTGTTTATGAGTCGGCATTGCCGAGTGGTTCCTAAACTATTATCCCGAATACCATACATGTATGTAGATCTTCGAAGCAGTATCTCATGGTCCAGTGGGAAGTTTATACGATTCTAAGTCCTGAACTTCTCAACTGATGCAAATTACAAAACTATTAACTCTAGATTTCGTGCTAGCGAAAATTCCAAAAGTCGTTCCAGATCAGTTGAGTTTTGATGTGACGTGTCATTAACAGCGTGATTTTCCATTGTCTTTCTCATTATTAGTAAGATTCACGTGTTACGCGTGCGCATTACCGTGGCAACTGTTCCTTTAAGTCGACATGGGACTGACACCATACAGGAATCGATCCAACTCCTGACATCATACACTACGAGTGTAACTCAGAGTTCTCCGGAAGCACACGGCTGCGACCAGCAATTTTCTCCCTGTACTCTACTTGACCACGCCTGCTACATGTTTTTTACAATACTCTTTTTACTTATCGTAGAAGCCTGGATTTGAAATAAATGCCCTCTACTCAATTTTTTTCTCGCTCTACTATGTCTGTGTTGGGAAAACCCTGGCTGGTAACTCTACCCCAAACCATAAAACTTACCCTGGCTAAACATTTGCAGGTAAACAACAAGTTCTTGTCCACTTTTAATAGTGCTTAGGGTTCACAAACAGGTAAACAACTAGTTTTCACCCACTTAGTGCTAAGGGTTTACAGGTAAACAATGAGTTCTCACTGAGTGAGTGGGTGTCCAAATCTGCTAGCTATAGCCAGGACACTTGGTACATGTTTAACAACAATTAATCCCCTTCTCTTCATGAATACAACTTAGATGTACATGCACTCTAAAATTAGATTATTTTTAAAAGACAAGTATAATATTTATTTAATACTCATAAGAATAAATATAAGAATTAATATGACGAAATAAAAAAAAAGGGTTTGAGGCACTTTAAATGAAGACAATTTTGTTCAATGAAGGAAATTTTGTTCTTGAGAGATGTGGCTGCATGGTTAAACTGATTGAGGTACAGCTGTTCATGCAAGAGATGTACATGCATTTATCAAACTCATTAATACATGGAGGAAAAACAGGAAATCAATGTGCGATAAGTGATCTGTAAATTAACCTGATACAGCAGGGCTCAAAATAGCGACCTGCCAATGGCCAAAAAGCAGGCCAGTTTTTAGGAATGGCAGGTGAAAATATGCTTGGAAATGATTTAAAACACTCAATGGCCTGCCAAAAAAAAGAAATTATGTCAGGTCATAAAAGTGACCACACACGGGAAAACGTACCTTCGTGTGAAAAACAAACGGCCTAAAAAGTCGTTCAGAGACCGTTCGGTGTCCGTTCGAACGTTTTGAGAAACCGTTCGAACGGTTATATAAAGCGTTCGAACGGTTTTATAAAGCGTTCGAACGTTTTACGAAACCGTTTGGATTTTTTCCTAGCCCGTTTAAACGATCCACTCAATCCGTTCGAACGCTACAAACAACCGTTCGAACGCTACAAACAACCGTTCGAACGCCACGGGCAATCCGTTCGAACGCCACGAGCAATCCGTTCGAACGCCACAAGCAATCCGTTCGAACGATGCACTCAACCGTTTGAACGATGTACAGCCGTTCAAATACTCAATCGAAGCTAAAGATTTTGTTAGAACTACGCGTTTTAAATAAGTTGTTTTATAGTGCGATCTCGTGGCAATCGACTCACTCAATGAAAGCATTTTACTCATGAAGGTGGAAACTATTCAATTTCACACTTCAGTTGGCAATTCGAGATACTGATCTACATTGTATCCGTCTTCAGTTTGAAATGAATAAAAATAACTGCGAACATTATAATATATATTTAGTAAACATTTCACTGTTTAGAGTAAGTTAAGAAATAAAGTCAGAATTCCGGGAAATCTGTCACACGTCCGTGAACCCTGTGTTGTTGTGTCAAGAACCAGACAAGCATAGACTAATTCCTTTTGATTGACACCCGAGAAACCTTTTTACAGCAAATTGACTAAACCGATTTTATAAGCAAAGAATTATCATTGAGAGGGTTTAGTTATCCACGGAACGCAATAGTTACTGTTATCTGCCCTCTAAAATCGTTTGTGGACTCTCACGTTGATCTAAGGTCTTCTCAACGACGCGTGCCAAAGCGTAAAACCACAGACGCGTGACAGTGTCACATATTTCTCGAGACAAACTAATATAGGAGCCAGGATCCGAGCCAGGATCCGAGCCAGGATCCGAGCCAGGATCCGAGCCAGGATCCGAGCCAGGATCCGAGCCAGGATCCGAGCCAGGATCCGAGCCAGGATCCGAGCCAGGATCCGAGCCAGGATCCGAGCCAGGATCCGAGCCAGGATCCGAGCCAGGATCCGAGCCAGGATCCGAGCTCTGGCACCACTGGTATACAGGGTATGAACTTATTCACAACTCTGTCTCGAACAAATGATATGATAGCTGGAATCACCTTGAGTTCTAAATCGTTTGTTGACAAATGAAGTCAACCAATCAGCTCCCTTTTTGACATTGCCATCGTTTATACGTCAACTGTAGGGTGCAAGGCCGCTATTCTAGAAACAACCGGATGAGTAGTTGTTGCTGGATAAATCGTTCAGTCTTCATAGTTTTCTTTTTCATTCTGTGCACTTGATTCTCTTAGATCCTACAGATTGTCACGTCAAGTGTTATAATGCCCTAAAATTCGTGAGAGCATTTTCGATCAATGTTTCTCTGGGATCGACAGACGACAGCCACGGGAAATCCAGTCAAAATTTAATTTTCCGCAAAGGGAAACCTCGGAAACACTTTACTAATGTACCTAATATGTAGGAGCTATCGATCTGTAGTGATTTTGCGGGATGAAATTCAACATGTCTCAAGTTTCTTTTTTTTTTATAGTCGGGTCGTGTTATTCCCTTGTTTCAGTGTTTGCTCAAAAGAAATGCAGCTTTGAGGAGATTACTCATTCCAAAAAACTGAATTAAAAGCAGGCATAAGAGCAAGAGGTCGTTTGGTGAATAATAAAGGGAGGCTAATTAAATTGTAAACATCTATAATTCACTGAGTGGTCTGAGTGACTTCATGAAGACAGAGATTTTTATGCGGAATGGCGGAAACTGCGTGTAGCTTCTAGCGGTTTCTGCTGTCAATGTTTGTCTTTTCGTCGCGTTCGTTTCTCCTAAACTATTACTCCTAATTTTTTTCTTTTGCATGTTTGGGATCTGTGTTCTGTTGTGCGCGAAAATGAGAATATTTTGTAAAGGATTTCATTAAAAAAAAGTAGGAAAACTGAATGGTATCGATGTGTGCAATATCAAAATCATTTCGAAAAATTAGAAATACTAACTGATACTTACGTTTGCAATAGCAAAATGTCAAAGTTTCAAATTTGAGCGTATTTACGCAAAGGTTCTAGCGGTTTCTTATACTGTTCGGTCTATCGGCTCTCGCGCAATGGATAATCACTTTTAGAGCTTATTCTGTATGAGAATTGTTCACAGACTGTCTTTTGTCAATTGCTGGGGTTATTTATATTCTAGAATATTTCGTTCAGTTTTCAGAGCATGGTTGCAGCTGCCTGTTCAGCCTCGTTTCCGTGCCGTCAATGTTTGTCGCCTTGGTGTCTCCTAAACTATTTGTCCAAATGCCGCCAATATTTTTCTTTCGCATGATCAGGATCTGTGTTACGTTGTGTGCGAAAATGAGAATATTTGGTAAAGGATTTCATTTTGAAAAAGTAGGAAATCAAAATATGAAAGTTTCAAATTTTAGCGTATCAATTTATGCAAACCGTAGATGTTTCTAGCACTTAGTAAACTGTTCAATCAATCGGCTGTCATTCAGTGTATAATCACTTTTAATAGAGCTTGAAACGTATGAGTATTGTTCACAAGGCTATCCTAACTCTCAGTTCTAGCATATAATCCTGGCTCGGATCCTGACTCGGATCCTGGCTCGGATCCTGGCTCGGATCCTGGCTCGGATCCTGGCTCGGATCCTGGCTCGGATCCTGGCTCGGATCCTGGCTCGGATCCTGGCTCGGATCCTGGCTCGGATCCTGGCTCGGATCCTGGCTCGGCATTTAGGTAGACTCATATTTCTCCTGTAGTAATTTGTCACCCTTGAGGAGTTTGACCAATGAGAGGAAAGCAGTCTCACGATCATTAGTATGCAAACGACGAACTGAACGTGTTTTATAGCAATTCATTCTATTTGTTCATTGCCCGTTTATTTGGCAATTCGAAAGCATTTTCACACAGCCGTCGAAAAATTAGAGATTTCACGAAGACTACCTGCTTCAAAATTCCGAGTATACAAATTGTTTACAACTGATTCAAAGCATTTTCGAATAAAGGTTGAAAGTGCTCACCGATAAGTAAACAAAACACCCCCAAAACAGCAAACTTTACTCAGTATGGAGCTAAAAGTAATGTAATGAATCGGTTCGCTTCTTCACACTTCAATCCTGCGCTGCCACTGAATTCAACCGTGTCGTTCATTCTCTTTTATATTTCTCTTTTATATAATATTTCTCATTACGGTAAATGTACTCAAAGTTCGACGAAATTCAAAGCCTTTGTTAAAGTTTGGTAGAATTCATACCGTACGGTAGTCGCGTGTTAACATTTATGCGAAAGCGTTTGAATGCTTTTGTTGAACTCTTCGAACATTAATTTAGGGCAAGTTGTTTGACCGTTCGAACGGATTGCCCTGACCGTTCGAACGGTCAGGGCAATCCGTTCGAACGGTTAGCACAAGTCGTTCGAACGGTCAGGGCAATCCGTTCGAGTTTTAAATCAGGCCGTTCGAACGCCTGCAGGAAATCGTTCGAAAATTTAGCGTGCCCGTTCGATTTTTTTTACTGACCGTTCGAACGCTTTGAGAAACCGTTCGAACGCTTTGAGAAACCGTTCGAACGGTTTTTAAAAGCGTTCGTTGCCCGTTCGTTGCCCGTTTATTTTGCCGTTCGAACGGATTTCCGTTAAGGTACGTTTTCCCGTGTGTGGTCACATTATTTATTATTTTATTTCTATTTCGAGCCCTGTACAGATTTGTCCTGATTTGCATAAAATTTTCTCGACTGAAATAGGTCATTATTGCCGAAATAACTGAAAAACATGACTCTATACATCTAGATGTTTAATAATTAAGCCTGATATTCATAACGTCATGTACATGATTGTAGAGTAGCCAATAAATATTGCTTTATCTCGCCTCCGGCTCGAGTTTGTAAATCTGATAAAGCATAGAGGTACTCATTGGCCGTTTTTATTCTAGAGATGTCTAAGACATCTAATACATCTAGTGTAAAAACAGAAAATAAGATTAAATGTATCTTAAATTTATCTAAGACGTCAAAGTCTAGGTGTAGTATAAAAATGAGACCCACTAAACTTGGATGCACTTAGCCAGTCAGGGCTTATTGGAAAACGATTTATGAAAACAAAGCTTTTATGTCGTCCCAACTGCAGTAACCATTTCTCCACCATTATTTGTTCATCTGGACTTCAATCCTTCTTGCCATGTGTTTTGGCTTATACAGGCACATCAGATCACACGTCAAGACAAAAGAGTTTTTGCCAGTTCCATGTCTAGCTTGTCCATATCCTCTAGAAGCCACTTCCTTCATTTATTCTTATTCCAAATGAACATTTGCAACCCCATTTTTTCTCTGACTTTCATTCTTGTCGACTCTGTGAAAGAGACTTCATAAACTGCAGCGATGGCTCCACCATTATCAGTGATATTCACAATCATTCTTTTTTTGTGTGCCAGTAGTCCTGTAGTATCCAGTCTCTTCTGAGAATAGTACCCATTTTCTGTTTAAGAAAATCGTGGTATTTTATTTGCTGCAGTGAAAACTTATGCATCCCATTTTTATATCAGGACTTCGCACTTAACAGTCATATGTTTAATGTGTCTAGGCGTTGTAGATGTCTCTAGTATAAAAACTGCCATTCTGTATCTTATTACCAGTACATACAAATTGAGTACAAGCTGGCATATTTGGTGCACTTATTTCATATTCTGATACTGTTTCAGCTATGTTGATTCAGCAAAAATACTTGAAAAAGAAGGTGGTGTAAGCCTGACCAGGTATGAAGTCTGTGATAATGTGGACCTACCCACCATTTTGCAGGTGAGCAATTTGATACAATTATTACAGATCAATTAATTTTGTCCAATGAATATTAATTAACTTGAGGTCCACAATGTGTGGTATGTACATTGTAAACTGCAGGCACATACAAATTATATAACTCTGCCATTAATCATCTTTGAACTCTTTAGGATCTTTAGTAGCAAAAACAGAATGTGGTTTGTGAAATTTTACTACAGGTGTATATAATTACATATAAATAATGTGACTGAGATGACTACAGTGCATGTAGTATGATACTAGACAGATACAATCTGTCGTTGGTAATTTACCTATTTAGGACATAATGTGTCCAATATCTAGATCTGAATTCTCTGAATGATGGGGCTGATTTTATGTCCTGATGGAGACTATTAAATAGTACCACTGCCGCAGCTAGAATAAGCAAAGGATCTGTGTCCAGATTTAGATGTAATTTTGGCGAGGTGAATGGTATCCTTACCCCTTGTATTATAATTGAAGGGCTGTGTACAAAAATGGCATAAGTGACTTGATCACTATATTCTCCCTTACAAAACAAAGAAATCGAAGGAGAATTTAGGATGTGATCATTAGACACTTACGCCCTTGCATGTTGCCCACAGCCCTTCAATTATGTACATTGTATCGCTGAGTTCTTTTTAACAATACTTGATAGATATGGAGGAAAAAGGCCATGTAGGCACTAATATATGCTGCTACGCATTTATGGAACATTCAACGTTCACTGATAGTAATCCAACCTAGCTGCTCTCTGAGGCTTGCTCCAGCAACACTCGACTCATGATCACATGTTAATTTTTATGGAGGAAGAAAAACCACTGGTTGCAGAAACCCTCAGAAAATCCGTCAGAGCAATTGCAAGGATGAGGAATCCGGGAATAAAACCGAGGCCGCAGCGGTCAGAAGTGACCGCTTTTACACTCTGTACCACCCACTTCTCTCCATAAATACAATGGTGTCTATAAATTATTATATCCACTAATTTGCCCTTTCCTTTTCCCACTTTAGGAGTTTGAATCCTATTACTGTGTTAAGTTTAACAAGACACCAAAAATAATCAAGAAGATTCCTTCAAGTGGTAAGAATAATTATTGTTTGTGCAAGACGATTAGTATAATAATTACATTCATGTACATAGAATATGCTCTAGATAGTACATACATTACTCTCTGTCTAGATACAATGTATGATGCTGGGAATTTAAAATTTATAACAACTGCCCAGTTTATTGTTTTCTGATTGGCTGATCGAACTGATTGCCATTGGAAATAAGAGGACATACACGTACCACGGTAGATTATGTGATCGCTTGCTGAAGATTGATGGCGTGATACCATGCGCTAGAATCACTTTTCTCCCACAATTTTCCTTCGCTTCTTGGCACTGCTCGCTTCACTACAATTTGAATGTATTTTTAGTTTGTTGTTGTTAAAAACAAATTTGCGATAGTTTACCATGGTACATTGTATGTCCTCTTATTTCCAATGGCAATCAGGCCTATCGCAAAGCTACATGTAGTGCCTTGTGACATCCACAGCAATCTTGGTCACGCGATGACGTAAAACAATGTGAGAGTAAGAGGACACACATGTACCACGGTAATTAAACTATGATAATAATCATAAATTTGTTAAATGTACCGTACATGTGTTATTTTCCAACAGCTGAATGCACAAGAAGTCAGCCTCCCAAGCTCAAAGCCTTGTCCAAAAAGTAATGTAAATTATGTAATACCAGTATCCCCAAAGCCTATATATAACTCAATGCAAGAATGGGAATGAATAGTTTGATATAGAATAGGAAGATAAATATGCTGAACTCATGAGGTCTGAAACAGAAGAAAAACATACCCAGGCCTAGAGTTTTAGATGTACTGTATTTCCTCGATTAAGCGCCCACCCTCGATTAAGCGCGCCACCACGATTAAGCGCCCCCTTGGCAACAAAATTTGAAATAAGCGCCCCCCTCGATTAAGCGCGCCCCCCCTCCCCTCCCCCAATAAATATGGCACAGTAAGAGAGATGGCATACAACTTGCGTTTTATTACAAAGTTACGGCATGTTCCTATATGTAGTACCGTATTAAAGTTTTGTTTGGCTGATAAGGGAAATTAGTTTCTTTTCTTCCAACTCACAGTCCGTGATTATTAAGTCCATGTGCTTGCATAGCTCTTGTACCCGAAGCAGCTCGTTCTTCAGCCTTCTTCCCATTTCAACGCTTTGGGTAAATGCTGTGAAACAGCCGGGGACGACAAGACCAATTTCCAGTTTCCGTGAGCCATTAAGCGCCCCCCCCCCCCCCCTCGATTAAGCGCCCCCCTTGGCAACAAAATTTGAAATAAGCGCCCAGGGCGCTTAATCGAGGAAATACGGTATTGTTACCCTCTTAATAATAATACTAGCGTGGTATGTAGTAAAGGTAAATTGTACTTAACGTAGCTATACGGGAATGCAGGAGTGAAATTCTGAATTTCATTTTTTGTACGGAATATGTCCCCCAGAGAGGACACGGTTGCTTTCGCGCCAAAGACAGAATATGTGCTATTAGCTAACGCGGTTGCAGGTCGTGCAATGTTCATAAGTTTAGCAGTTTGTGAATAGTATTGGGCGGTGTCTGTGCTTTTCCAACCGACGTGTCTTGCTACGTCTTCGATGTTTACTCCCAAGAGAGAAAGGGTAATCGCGCATCCGCTCCTAAAACTGTGCATTGTTTCTCCATTGTTGATACGAAGTACGTTCAGGTGCCGAGACAAACGACTTGCAACAGTGGATCCCATGAACGGTTTATCGCTGATGTAGCCTTTCTTGTCAGTAGCCCTGAAGAGGTAGCCAACTCGAAGATCAATCGACATTAGGTTACAGACTTTGACATACAACTGGAGATTTGCCACCAGCGAACCCAGCGGGTTCAACATACAGTCAAGATCGGATAACACTCGGGAAGGGTCACGTCCGCTGGGTTCTCCCCCGTTGGAGTGAAGAGAGAGCAACACTTGTCAATTGTCCATTGTGAAGAGAAATAGCGACTTCAAGATGTTAGAGATTGTAGCAGATCTAGAAACCTGTCTTTCCCAGCTGGATACGAGTACCATGTTGTCCACGAAGCCATCGACTCTCGCATTAAAGATAACATCAGAGGCAGCTTGTAGCGTGTTAAGTACCGGGCTTGGGCCTCCATGGCAGCGATAGGCTGTCTTACAGGGGGCTTGGCCAGGGCGGTTGATGATGCCGCCCCAGCCGGAATTAGAGGCGTCAGAGAACAACGATAGATGAATGTGTTTCTCGTATTTCCGCTCCGTGTATCGATACATTTCCACTGGAGGAGTTCCTGTCGGAGGTCACTGGAGAGGGGAATCTTGGTTCTAGCTGTTCTGGATGCTTTAGCAATGGCTTGATATGCGGCATTTGAGTAAAGTTTTGCTGCTGGCACTAGGAGGGCAAAGGAAGTCGTTTTACCAGAAAACTTCTGTAATTGTTTTAAGGACACGGTTTTGTGAGCCAGGATGTTTTCGCGGAGAGAGATGAATTTGTCAAGCTTATCTCGAGGTAAGGTGAATGCCTGTTTGTGAGAGTCGCAGATGTAGCCCAGAAACTTGACTTGTTGACGGGGAACCACCACACACTTTTTCAGGCCAATGAAGTAGCCTAATGAAAGGAGGGTTGAGCAGGCAATAAAGGCTCCCATCTCAGCTAACTGGAACCCCGAGAACTGGCATAGTCTTGGAGGAACGGGCGGTGGGAGTGTCAGCTGACCAATGTGTCTGTCATCAATGTATTGAGAATAGGGCACGCCTAAAGATCTGATAAAGCTTGTAGCGGCTTAGGCCAATGGTATTGTAAATATATGCACTGGATTTCCATCCAAAAGGTAGCGTGCGATAAGCAAAGTACCAGCCTTTCCGCTCGAGGCCGAAATACGTACAGCTTGAGGAGTGTAGTGGTACGTGATCATAACCACTCTTATCATCAAATGTTGTTTGGAGGTGGTCAGAGAAAACGTATATCTGTGATGAAGTTTGAATGGCGTGTCCGAAATCCAGCAGTTCAAAAATCTTTCATCATGACACATGCGTGGCTTATCGGCATGACTAGATAGGGTGGTTGAACTTCACCAACCCTACCCCATACGAAAAGAGAACCATTGGTAACTCTGTCTAGTATAATTTTAGAGACGAAATCTTGGAAGTCGTGACATATACGAGCATTAGGAAACATTCTGTGGGGGTATGGCTCTGTCATATTGATGACCCTGAAAGGTGCCTTGAAACGGTGCGAAGAAATCTTGAACCCTAACACCCTCCGCAAGATAGCGATAGATCTCTGGGGATTTACTATAATTGTAAAGGATATGCTCCCAATATGGTAGATGGTTTGCCAGGTTACCTGCTATGAAGGTGGTTGGATCTCGGAAAGGGATGAAAGTTGGGGAAGCATGGGCCAAACCTCTCGACACAATATCTGTGGACGGGAGTGGTCTGATCCAGCTGGTGGGGTTACCCTCCCAATCACACCATCGGCTCGTACGTGTATGCGATCTTACAGAAGCTAACCCGTTGTCGAAAAGGGCGAAGGTAACGGCCTATGAGGTTGGGGGAAAACAAAATGGGTGTTTAAGGCTGATAGACCAAATGCAAAGGATGGGAGGGTTACCCCACCAACTGAATCGGACCAGAAACCTGTCCAGAGACGGGTATAAGGTTAAATAAGAAAACCCCTCTGGTCATGATTCAGCGTTGGAATACAAACCTAAGAGACAACATGTCGGGTCGGAAAAATATATTTATTTATAAATATATAACCATACACTCAATATCTCCTCGCAGGAGGATTGTTGGGAGAACAACACTGCCTGGCGATATGTCCCCGCTTCCCGCAGGCGTAGCTTGTGGGTCCCGTGCTGCGTCTGTGTGGGTACGGAGAGAACCCATAGGTGGCTGGAGTCGCATGCCTGTCAAAGATCTCCGCTGAGGGAGGAGGAAGTTGAGCCTGCTTCAACGCCTTTTATAATTTAGCTGCCGACCCGCTTCCCGAAAATAATGGCTACACACGTCTAACATAATTTGGTTGGTGACATACGTCTTGCGACACACGCTTCTTACCAAAATAATGGCGACACACGTCCCATATAATTTGGCTGGCGACACCCGCCACTTACCAACAAATAATGGCGACACACGCCCCATGGGTCTTGAAATTGACAGCGAACTATCTTTTTATCCTCATGTAGATAAGCTCTGCAAAAAACTATCACAGCGCATTGCTATTCTAAAAAAGATAAAATCATGTTTACCACTGAAGCAGAGGTTACTATATTATAATGCAATGATAAGGCCCATAATGAATTACGTGAACGTTATATGGATAAACTGTGATAAAGAAAGTTTAGGTAGGATTCTGAAGCTGCAGAAAAGGGCAGCGAGAGTCATTATGAACACTGACTGTCGGGCTCCTAGCGTCCAATTATTTAATAGTCTTATGTGGTTACCCTTTTATGAAGAAGCTAAATTAGCTAAATGCTGTATAGTATATAAACGTTTAAACGACCTAGTGCCTATTTACATCAAGGACATGCTAAAGCTTAACAGTGAACGGCACACACGTAACACTCGGTACAGTAAACTTAACTTAGTTTGTCCTAAGTTTACTCGCAAGACTGAAGGTGGTCGTACTTTTACAGTAACAACTTGCCAATTATGGAACAGTTTATCTTTAGAAATTAGAAATAGTAACTCTTATACTACATTTAGAAGCCATTATTGGAACGTGTTATTTAAGGAACAGCAGTTTTTAAATCATTTTTTAGTTTAAGTGTGACCATTTTTATTCGATTTTATCAACTTTTTATCATGTATTATTTTGTTGTTAGGGTTTCAATTTGAATTTTAAACAATTGTTTTGCTTATCGTAATTATATATTTTTAACGTTTTTCATCTACGATCCATGTATTTATACCATTAATATTTTATTATAATAACTATATTTATATAATTTTATTAGCTATAGAGGGCCACAGGTTTGTTAGTTTTTAACTATTTTGTGCTACCCTCATGAAATAAAGACTTTATTATTATTATTATTATTATATGTAATTTTACTGGCGACACACGCCTGGCGACCCACGCTTCTTACCGAAAATAAAGGTTAGACACGTCCAATCTCATTTGGTTGGCGACACACGCCTCTTACCAATATAATGGCGACACACGCCCCATATAATTTGGCTGGCGACACCCGCCACTTACCAACAAATAATGGCGACACACGCCCCATGTAATTTTACTGGCGACACACGCCTGGCGACCCACGCTTCTTACCGAAAATAAAGGTTAGACACGTCCAATCTCATTTGGTTGGCAACACACGCCTCTTACCAACATAATGGCGACACACGCCCCATATAATTTGGCTGGCGACACCTGCCTGGCTACATCCGCCACTTACCAAAATAATGGCGACACACGCCCAATGTAATTTGGCTGGCGATTCATGCTAATTACTGAAGATAATGGCGACACACGCCCAATAATAGTTAGGCTGGCGACACACGCTTCTTACTGAAGATAATGGCGACACACCCCCGATAATAATTATGCTGGCGACACACGCTTCTTACTGAAGATAATGGCGACACACGCCCAATAATAATTAGGCTGGCGACACACGCCCGATATAATTTGATTAGCGCCACGCGCCTGTCACCGAAAGTATAATGGCGACACCCGCCCAATATGGTTTTATTGGCGACGTATGCGTCTTAATGAAAATAACAGTGACCCACGCCCAATATAATTTAATTAATTGTAGTTATAATTAGGCAATAGCCGACAAGAATGGTGCCACACGCCCAATGTAATTACGCCTATTTATGTAATAATAATGGCGGCGCGTCCAATAATAACTACGTTGGCGACAGTAGCCCAGTATGCACGGATGAAAATTACCCACGAAATGAGATTGAAAATACCTGTTCATAGGATTACAGTGAATAACAGTAGGTAAACAACACACAATAAAGTTAATACAGTGGGTAAACCAGGTGGTAATTGCATGCGAAATGAGATGAAACACGTGCATAACATGACTGCGAATTGTAAAACAACAGGCGAACGGCACCCCGTAAAAGTTATATGATGGACTAAACGGGTGAAAATTACATACAAAATGAGATAAAGCATATGTACATTTAACTGGACTGCGATTAACCACAAGCGAACGACACACAGTAACACTCATACAAAGTACATGTATTAACCGGGTGAAAATTGCATACGAAATTAGATAAAACATACCTACATAACTGGACTGCGAATAACGGCCGGCGAGCAACACACAGTAAAACTAATACGCAATGGGCTATCCGGGTGAAAGTTTTCTACGCATTGAGACGAATAAACAGGGCTACGAACCGTAGAGACGAAAACCAAAGTAGAAACTGGCTCAGTAAGAGGCGAACACGCCCAAGGCGACTAACATACATGTAAACATGAGACCGGTGAAAATTACGTTACCTCGCCTGCTGGTACAGGAATATCGGAGACGGGAACTGGTTCTGCAGGCAATAGTGGTGGATGGTCGTCCAAGGCTACTGGGTCTGGAGCAATTGGGGCTGCCATAGTTGAGAGTTTAGCGACGGTAGCGAAAATTTCAACACTGACCTAGCTGCTGGGAAGCGTAACTTGGCGAAAGACGCTGGAAACGTGCTCTATAGGTTCTTAAATACTACTGGGGACTCCCAGGGGAGCAGCGGTGTCAAACCATGTTTGAATGTAGGTGTTCTAATCTAGCGTGGAAGGCGCTTCGTGGCTATTTCACCAATGAGAATAGCGGCTACATTCACCAAGCCACAAAGTGGCTAACATTAGTGTTCGAATCTTCATGTGCAGAGTAAAAGAAAACTTTAGTGATACACTTGTCCTTCAGACAACCATCAGGAGTTATATATACGTGGTTGTCCAAAGCCCATAAGTGCATGTCCAGAAGCAAGATTGTTTGCAGGCAATCTGATATGTGTTTGTCCCACAGACAAGTCATGTCAAAGATTTAATTGCCAAATCTAGGTTTTGCTGCACCCTGCATGCGTGAGACTGAAAACAACATAATTTATTTCATATACCATTAGGTTAAATACATGTAGTTATATTAATTAGAAAAAAAAAGACTATATTTAGTATATATGTTGCCCAGAATAACTTTGTTGAGCTAAACTAAGCTGGGCAACATCATAATAGGTTAATAAATGATAATGTTGTGGTACAAGAAAGGGGAGAAAAGTGGGATGGTTTGAAAAACAAAAGACGGCACAAATAGTGCTGGATATTCTGAGTTTGAGTAGCCAATTGGGGCGTACGTGGTACAATCATATACAATCATGTATGTATATAGTAAGTATGGATATACATTTGTACAGTATAATAATAATAATAATAATAATAATAATAATAATAATGGTCTTTAATTCATTGATAAAATACATATCATATGTTACAATGTAATTTAATAAAATACGGAATACTAATTACAATCTAAATACAAATACAATTGTGTATACACATTAAATACTATTAATGATACTGATAATAATAATGTTGTAATTTTTGTGCCATCAAAGTTATGCACATATACACTGTACAGTGCGCAGGGCTCGATACTAACGGTGGTCAACTGGCCATTATTGGCCAGCGAAAAAAACTTTTGGCCTGAAGAAATTTGGAAAAACTGGCCATTTTGGCCTGCAGAAATTCGTTAAAGTTTTGACTTGATTGTATCCGATTTGCACATGGCTAATTAATTCCTAATTAATTAAACTTCACAAAAACACTTTTCAAATGGAAGACCTTTTAATAATTCAGAAATCAGACTCGTGAAATAACTGCCTACACATTTACGAACCCCAAGCCCTTGCCATTTTGGCCGCATATTTTGTCTTGGAACTGGTTATAGTTGTGCCCAGTCTCTCAAATGGAGGAAATTATTATCAACACATGACTGCAGTGGTTGCCATTGAAATGGCCCAGAGTCGGGTTTCGGAGTTGCTTTTGTACCTGGCCAGTACAACTTGTATTTTGGCCAGTTAAAATCTGAATAAACTGGACAATGGTTCAGTTGTTCATAAAGTTAGTGTGGAGCCCTGAGTGTGTTATAAATGAAACAGCAAAATTATTCTATGATTCACAGCCAGTTATATTTTGTGTCACATGCATCAAACTGGTGTAACAGTAGTCATTGGACTTATACATTCTCCACAGTTCAAGAACCAGTTCAGTGTCCCTGCCAAGTATTGACAGTCAAACAGTGGATGGTACATCACAATCCTCTGGTCCACACTCCAAGAGACCCAGTAGTGATGGTAGGAAAAAGACCAAACCTAAACAGGTAAGCATGTTTATATCGGGCATTCGTAATTAGCGTCTGTATATAAACCTGTTTGCTCGTTTTGCTCATCACTTGACACAACCAGTTTTCGCAGCTCGTTTTCCGGAGCTAATTTTTCCTGTTGTGCTTGTAAGTACGCATCATATGCTTCGCTTTTTCCACATTAATGTTCCTTGCTCAATAACTAGAACAATTATACGATTATACAACATTTTATTAGTACACTTGTCTCCAATACACATAATTGTTTCGCGCCTCTCCTATACCGTGTTGTTTGATGGAGAATATACAATATAAACGTTTTCTGTGTGGTGGAGCACAGTGACAATGCACAGAATGGTATATATGAACATGTGGAAATCAAATTCTGGCAAATTGCCAATTAGCAAAACGGTTTTAAGCTTGATGTTATTTTATAGCAATAAGTACATGTATCTCTGACACATTAGCAATAGCCATGGGGAATGTATCCCCTGATTTTGGGGGTAATGAAGGTGTGATAAATTTATGGAATCACATCATATATTGGTCTGAAATAGTGTCAGCTGTGTTCAAGATCCATCCTGGCAGCACACCCCTGTGTAGTCTGTATTACAAAAATAACCTTGTGAAGTACATTTGAATATATATAAATTATCGGTATACATAATTATAGGATTTGTGCTATATTAATGAATACATCTATACCTTTCTTACATTAACTGTATTCAAATTAATTGTATTCAAATTTCTTGGGAGTACATGTATCTCCTCCCCCAAGGGTTGTTTGATTTTTATAGACCCTTTAAAATTATTAGCAGTTTACCAAATTATTTGATGTTTCAGAATTCATCAGCAACTTCACCAACATCGGCCATTAGTCCACAAAACACTTCATCAGAGTTGAACTTAGCAGGGACGTCTATAACGACCAGCGGGAAGAATCCACTGCCTAGCAACCAGGCGGGGCATGGAAAGGTACTGGCTGTTAAGGCAGTAATAGAGGGTTCACAAAAAGGATATTCGGGATGCAGGATTTGGCTTATTTTGAAGACTGGATTCAAAGGGACAATGAAGTGGGATTCAGAATTGCAACTATGAGCGGGATAGGGGTTATAGATAGTTTTTGGTGCGGTATATGGGAAGTGAAGGTACTGAGAATCGGGATTTTAGCTATGCAAATCTTCTTGGCTTTATAGTCTGTCGGAACAAACTGAGTGTTGATAAAAGTACAAAGATGTTACATTGTATATCTGGTCAATATTTACGCACTTGTTATGACCCAACAACTCTCCCCTTTCATCCAATGGATTGCCAGGAAGTGGCGCATTGTATGTCATTTAGTGGGTTCATAACTATTGTCACTTGATTTATCCAAGACCTGATCAATGATACTTGCCTGAAACACCTGTCACAAAGTGTAGCTGTCAGGGATCCCTGTCAGGGCTGTGTTCGTACATGTAGTTGACCGTTGTGACTAAAACTGGTCATCGGAAAGACATGAAAGAGATGAAACTATGCATCAAATACATGTACATACCTATACCTATACCTTTAATGACCCGTTCAAACGGATCCAATATCATCCAACATTGGTGGACGATGTTGGACGGGGGTGTTCAAATGGATCCTACATCAATTCAACATTGTTGGACGATGTTGGACGGGGGTGTTCAAATGGATCCTACATCAATCCAACATTGTTGGACGATGTTGGACGGGGGTGTTCAAATGGATCCGACATCAATTCAACATTGTTGGACGATGTTGGACGGGGGTGTTCAAATGGATCCAACATCAATCCAACATTGTTGGACGATGTTGGACGGTGGTGTTCAAATGGATCCAACATCAATTCAACATTGTTGGACGATGTTGGACGGGGGTGTTCAAACGGATCCAACATCAATTCAACATTGTTGGACGATGTTGGACGGGGGTGTTCAAACGGATCCAACATCAATTCAACATTGTTGGACGATGTTGGGCGGGGTGTTCAAACGGATCCAACATCAATCCAACATGTTAAATAGTACAGTGACATCGAAGCGGATTCCGGTAAACAATATCATATAGACATGGATACGGTACGATTGACGAATTAAGTGCGCATGCGAGTCCACCGTTGTCGGGAAAGCCGTTCAAACAGATCCAACATGGTGGGACATGTTTCATCGATCACGATAACAAAAGAAATGTTGCACCATGTTGGATGAAAAGCTTGACTAGTTTCAACTTCATCCAACATCGTCCAGCGTCGTCCAACAGGATGGCCAACACGTTGGATCCGTTTGAACGGGCCTTAAGCCAATAAACATGGGCTTACAAGTCATTTCTTTCAAAATGCAGGGCACCATTTCAGAGGACCTAGATCAGATTTCCAAAAATTTCCGCAGGAGCATGCCCCACTACGATCATGCACATGAACCACACAACAACAACAGCACAATATTTATTTATACTCTCTCTTGAATATATTACAAATTAATTTATATATATAACATTGTTCGAGTATTGGGATACCAGAAGTAGCTGGTAGCCCGAAATATATTTATATAGTTATATTATTAAAACATAGATGTAGAAACACCCCTGTACTGATGTGATGGGCATGATAAATTCCATCATGGAACATTGTGTTGCCCAATGCTGTCGAGGGTAGTTAAGAACTATCGATAAATTCCATCATGGAACATTGTGTTGCCCAATGCTGTCGAGGGTAGTTAAGAACTATCGATAAATTCCACCATGGAACATTGTGTTGCCCAATGCTGTCGAGGGTAGTTAAGAACTATCGATAAATTCCATCATGGAACATTGTGTTGCCCAATGCTGTCGAGGGTAGTTAAGAACTATCGATAAATTCCATCATGGAACATTGTGTTGCCCAATGCTGTCGAGGGTAGTTAAGAACTATCGATAAATTCCATCATGGGACATTGTGTTGCCCAATGCTGTCGAGGGTAGTTAAGAACTATCGATAAATTCCATCATGGAACATTGTGTTGCCCAATGCTGTCGAGGGTAGTTAAGAACTATCGATAAATTCCATCATGGAACATTGTGTTGCCCAATGCTGTCGAGGGTAGTTAAGAACTATCGATAAATTCCATCATGGGACATTGTGTTGCCCAATGCTGTCGAGGGTAGTTAAGAACTATCGATAAATTCCATCATGGGACATTGTGTTGCCCAATGCTGTCGAGGGTAGTTAAGAACTATCGATAAATTCCATCATGGGACATTGTGTTGCCCAATGCTGTCGAGGGTAGTTAAGAACTATCGATAAATTCCATCATGGGACATTGTGTTGCCCAATGCTGTCGAGGGTAGTTAAGAACTATCGCAACTGCTCAAGTGGATCCGCATCCGAGATCAAAACATTGTGGAATGACGGGATTGAGGGGGGAAATACCGGTATAGCCGGATTTGAGAAACCCTATTGTGGACCCTCGTAAAAGGGTGGTTTTCAGTTGAGTGTCGTAAAACCAGAACGTTGACTTACTTTAAATACCTAATTCATAAAAAGAAACATTTGAAACTGTACAAGTGTAAATCCCACAAAAAAGGTCCGGTAAAGAAAATTGAACAGAAGAACTAAAGTTTTTAAAGGAAGAATGTTTTGCGAGAGTCTACTTCATTTTGAAGCCACAAGCAGTGCAAGATAAACTGTCCGATAATAGGTTGACTTACCGTGCCTATATACCTCTTAACAACGAGTGCGAGGTCCGTACCTTAAGTTATGGACTGAGTTTTTGGATCCGATCCCGGTTTCTGGGAAACCCCCACCCCTCCCCCACATTTCACCCTAACCTTTAATGGTTAATCACTAATAGAACGATGCATGCATGTCCACGGGAGGGGTGGGTGGGTAGAACGAGGATCCATAACTTATGGAACGGACCGAGCAAACGAGGTTAATAAGATGTTTATTATATAGCTTCTTCATTCTATTTGAGAACGGAAGTTGGCGGAAGGTCCGTACTGCAAGTTATGGACCGCAGGTCCGTACGGGAAGTTATGGACCGCAGGTCCGTACGGGATGTTATGGACCGCAAATTGACCAATCATAGCTCGTGAAATTACTTATCTATGTAATAATAGCTTTTATAAGCTTGAAAGATTCTTTGCTTTCCCAAAGCTTGAAATACCAAACTTCAGCTTGCAAGCCGGAATGGCACACAATTTTAAAGAAAATCGGCCTTAACTTGAATCAGTAGACATATGTGCATGCATGATCCTTGTCATAATTCACATAAGTAACATTGAATATCTTTATATTTATTCCTTGCAGCATGTGATAGTTGATGTGAGGGCAATGTTGAATAATGCCATCAAGGGAGAATACATGTCTGCCGACAATGACCCATCTGTGAGTACTTAACCAAACTAGCATCAATAACACTGCATACTGCATTATTAAATGCATGAGGCATTTATATACATTGTAAGCAGCAAACACACCTCAAGCTCTAGAAAAAACACAGTTGAAGTATCTAAAGAAAACAACCTTTTCTCCTGTAGGCCATAGATGGTTAGCATAGTGCTAGTACTTTACAGGCTGTGAGTTTGAGGAAAAGGCCTTCTGTATTGTTGATCAATTTTCAGTTTTGGTCAGTGACCTTGCTTCACTCAGGGACCACTCTATCGTGTATGTAAGTAGCACAGTAAACCCACAGTCTCTCAATCTGTCCTCATAGCACAGCAGGATTCTGTTAGGTTTAAGTTTTCTTAATTTGAAATTCACTGTGAGTTTGCTAAGTTATAAAATTATTTACTAAAACAGTTTAAGCCCTCGGAAATTTGTATTTGAACTCCAGAGCCTTCGTTCTTTTGGCCAGCGGAGCACAACGTTTTGCTGCGGTGTGGAGCCCATCATAATGCTACTACTCCTACTGATAGAGATGAGGATGGAGTAACATGTAAGTCATTTTTTTCTAGAGCCGGCTTCTGAAGCCTTTAGGGGGATTTGCAGGGCTGTCCGGTGAATGGAGAGACCTGGCGTCTGTCATCAGCAGAGTAAGTGCCACTTATCATATATCAATTATATTTATAAAGTAGATTTGATAGTATGCACGAAAGCAGTGTTTCTATAACTCTATAGAAAATAGAATATTGATCACGCTGTTGAGAGAATTTACGTGTTGATGATCGTAAACGAGCATTTTCCCGTGATTTTGCTCGTTTATTTTATTAAAGGAAATAGAAAACATATTTTACGTGTTCCCACACTTGTGGAAGATTAGAAGAGCTCGAAATAGCAGTGTAAACAGTCGCCCTTCGGGCTCGTGTTCCCACTGCCATTTCTCGTTCTCCCAAACTCCCACTCGTGTTTCAATAACTATAGAAACACGGAAAACGTTTTCTATTTCTTAATTCTACAGTTATCATGTTTTCACTGTATTGACTTGTAACGGGGTAATTAAAGTGGGTGATACGAATTGAAAGCTTTTTCTTTCTAATACTAGGTTTTCACTAATCACTTAACCACTGGCCCGCCGAGAGAAACAGAGAGTCTTGTTTCCCTGAGATCCGAGAATCAAGGGGAACAAAACTCACTGATTCCCGACAGGCCAGTCATTAAGTGTTCGTTATATAGCAGCAAATAAAAAGTTTTCGTAAACAAATCCGCCTTGTTTTCCCGCCCTTAGCTAGCCAGTGGTGCGCTTGACATTACTGACACAAAGTCACACCATCTTCTGTAACGATGTGATCACGTGCGTGGTGGGGTACATTGGATTTTGCGTTAGATCTAACAAAAATCCTTACCATGACGTCGGAGACCTCCATAGGGGGGCTTTAGCCTGTGGTAAAACAGAATAAATCAAATAATACGTGAAATTGTGTTCAGGATATTTACCTACACAACCCAGATGTTCGGTGGGATGACATCATAGGCTTAGATGCTGCTAAACGATTGGTTAAGGAAGCTGTCGTGTACCCTATAAAGGTGAGTCAGACCCGGTTAGCTCAGTGGTTACGCGCCGCTCTGATGTGCAGGAGGTCGCGGGTTCAAACCCCGGCCGGACGAACACTCAGGGTCTTATAATAACTGAGTAGAAGGCCCTGCATTTGTGAAACAATCTCGTTCTCGAACTGCAAATGGTTAGACTTTCACGTCTTCTCGGATAAGAACGTAAAATAGTAGGTCCCACGTCGGCCTCAATTTTATCAGTCTCACTGGACTGTCACGAGTTACCGACGTTAAATAATGTTGCGGCGGCCTCCCTTGTTTACACAATAACGACGCTAGATATCCATTCCCAAAAATTGCATGGTCTAATATAAACAACAATCATTGTTATAACCAAACTTTGTGTTTCTGTACACATCCAAGATGTTAAGACCTCTTTTCCTCTCAAGCCATGAGTTTAAAACCGAAAGTTCATACAAAAAATAGTATTCGTAATACATGTACATCTAGTTTGCGTCTGTGGATATTATGGATAATATAAATGAATACTAACAGTTGGTTTTGTTGTCTAGTACCCTCAACTATTCACAGGAATTCTGTCACCATGGAAAGGTCTGTTACTGTATGGTCCGCCTGGTAAGTAAAACCTCTAATAAATGGGTCAGAATTTTTTAATTTTGATTGGATCAATTGGAAGCCATGTCACAGTACGGTACTCAAATGTAGTTTTTTTTCTTACACTCATGAAGTCGCTGTTCTGTCCGCACAGTATGATACCTTCCGTGCGATCGGTGGAGGGTTCTATTCTCCGTTCTCTGCGCTTTGTTTTCCGTTAATTCTCCCTTTTTTAATAGTAAAATGAAATTCATATAATCTTTGGTTCCTGACGTGCGTAACTCGTTGCGGTATGTGCACTCTATCGAGGTTTGTGATGATGGCTTGCTATTGGTGATAACCTGAAGAACAGAGCAGGGATTGGGGGGAGGGGTTCACATGCAGAGCAGCTGTTCCTCCTTAAATTTCACGGTGTTTTCATAGGGTTGGAATACCTGTATGTTATTTAACAGCCGCGGGAGGTCCGTATGAAGAATAACTTTGCCACAGATCTTGCGGCCTCGGATCGTTTCCAAGACCGAGGGCAAAGTTGTTCTCCATACGGACCGACTATAAGCCTGGTAAAAAAATCAATTTATTTCATTTCCTTTCATTACTTCAGTCGTATGCTTGTACAGAAGCGATACATTTGTCAGTCTCGAGTGCGCGTGCTGTTTGTCACTCACATCACTGGTGATTTCCTGCAGTTTCCTCCCTTTTTCCCAGTCTTTCAATACAATATATTCAATGCTAGGGTACGTTTACGATAGAATTTCGTCAAAAAACTATTTCAGTTGATTACGGGGGAAAATAACTGCATATACATGTGAATTAGCAGCGTGCACCAAAAGTTACAGTGCCTATAACCCCAAAAAAATATTTTTGACTTGGATTCTGTATAGCGCCATGACTAAGAATTCGGAAAAAATGAAAGTGAAAAAACTAGACTTCGACGATTTTAGTGACGTCAAAGATAGGGAAAACATCCGTTTTGGGAGTTGTGTCCCTCCCCCTTCAGCTCATAATAGATGACTCATTGTTGACAATATTCGAGAAGTAAAGTTACACCAGAACACGAGTCGTATAGTGCAAAGTCTGGAGAAGAAGAGGGCGCCTTACTACATACACGTTACAGGTCACTCCCAACTGAGCTAACCAGTGAGGTGGTAACTTAGAGCACGGTCTAGAGTGCGGGAGGTCAGGGGTTCGAATTCCGGCCGCGTCCTTGGGCAGGGACGTTTATAACCCGTTGGCCTTGTCTCCTTCTACTTTTAATCAGTATTTGAAGGGGACGTGACAGAACCTGTTGTACTACTCGAAAAAGAGCAGGGGATTGTCACCCGGTACAGCAGCATGGCCATTGCACTAACCACATACTCAACATTGTAAACTGCGTGGCAGCTATTAGCGCCGTAAAGCAGTCCGAAATAATTCACTGACGGGATATGTCAGTAATATGTAAAGCGCTATGAGACTGTGGTGATATGGCGCTATATAAATATTAGGTTAACTAGTTTCCAGTCCCCCAACGGCAATTGAAACTGATGGCCACCTGTTCTGGTTCTCAACTTTGAAAGGCCGTAAAAATTGTTTTTGAGTTTTAGCCTCCCATGCCTTTGCTTTATGTTTTAAGGAATAGTTTAAAGTTTCAATCAAAAATAAATGCTTGGGCTTATGGGCACTTTAGGTACAGTTTGCATGTAGTTTGTATGTCACATTAACATGTCCATGTAATACCCATGAACGTATGATGTTGGTTACAGGGACAGGAAAGACTTTGCTCGCTAAAGCCGTGGCTACTGAGTGCAGTACAACGTTCTTCAACATCTCTGCTTCGTCCATCGTCAGTAAATGGCGAGGGGACTCGGAAAAACTCGTCAGAGTAAGTTGACGGTGTATTTAGAATACTTGTGTTGTTACGGAGGGGCACTCGTGTTAATGACGTATATACCACACAAGTGATTAGTGCTTTTCGCGCGCTCTGATTGGCTATTCCAGAGGTGAATATCCTTTGCTATAACCCATCAAATATATTCTCGCGCGTGATTGGTTGAATGCGTCACGTGACCCCATATTTTCTCTCCGCGAGCGGGAAATACCAGCGAATACACCCCCTGTGAGCGTATAAGCGCGCGTCAAAGAAAATATTTGAAGGATGATAACAACAACTTACATTGTGGCGTCGAAATATGCCCTGATATTTGTCCTTGAACATTATCTGATCCTCGAAGCTAACAGTTTCCCTCAGTCGAGCTTCGCTCTCGGGAACTGTTCTCTTCTCGGATCAGATAATGTCCGCGGACGAAATATCAGGGCATATTTCGACGCCACAAATGGGTTATTGTATAAGTTACGGGAGCTAACAAAGTGCGATTTCATTTGAGCTCAGCGTGCATAATTTTCTTACTAAAATTCACACTCGAGTAGTATAACTGCGTTATAAAACAAATAGGTGATTGTTTTCATTTGTCGTATAAAATATAATGTACTTTTTCGAGGCATTCTTTCAAGATCTTGAAAAGCTGCTGAATTCACTCGCGTTGCGCTCATGCATCAGCAGTTTTTCAAGACCCCGAGTGTTCATTGTTTTTGCAAAGCATGTTGAACCATCTTCTATTTGTTAAATAACACGGCCAGAACATCCCTCTATCGCGTATAAAGAGGTTATTACACGGAAAGTTGTGTAATACGGCTGGGTATTTTTACGAGTCAGTTTTATTTTTTCGAGCCCGAAAGGCGAGAAAATTAGAATTGACGAGTATAATTCCCAGTCGTATTACACCACGTTTCGTGTAATAATCTATTGTTTATTATACGACAGTTAACAACCACAAAAACGTTTATTTTCGCTTACCTTACAGCTCTGTTTGAAGAAATTATCTTGAGAGCAGGAACTATCAGCCTTTTTTGTAGCCAAATGTCGGCCGGCGACAGGCGCGCGCTGAAAAATCTGTTTTCGCGCGCTAAAAGCTGATTGGCTGTTACTCAAACAGTCCCATTTTGATTGGCTCGCGCGCTTACAAAATCCTTTTAAGTGTTGAATAGACCTTTTGGGACCCGTGTAATATGCACTCGTTTATCCGGTATTTGCACTCGAAAACGCCAAGTCGTATAATAAACACACAATATCACATTGTCGCGATAGAAAAATTTCAAAAACACATTAATGGTAATTTGCCCAAACCCATCTGACATTAATGGGAAGAGTTCAACTTTTCCCGGGAAAGTTGAACTCTTCCCATTAAAGTCTGATGGGTTTTGGCAAATTACCATTAATGTTTTTTTGAAAATTTTCCCTGTGATCTCTTCTTTTTGTTACCATCGTTCTTGTCGTCACAGGTGCTTTTCGAACTCGCTCGATTCCACGCGCCGTCCACGATATTTCTAGACGAACTGGAGTCGCTGATGAGCCAAAGAGGAGGGGGAGGGTAAGGACATGTTGTTCACAGCAGTTAGATCGATAACCGGTATTAATCTGAATTGATGTGAAATTGACAGGTCTGCAAAACCCTTGCGCATGCGTGAATTTCTCCGGGAATTCGCGCATGCGTGCACCATTTTGATTGTAATTGAACTTCAACTGAAGCATTCATACAAAAAATGTACAAGTTCGGTTTTTAAAGTTCACCTAACGTTTATTTTGTTAACATAAATATCGATTCTACATCAAATTTTGAGTTCTTCTGTGAAGAAAGTTCTGGTTAACAGAGAATACTCTATGTTCTACGCTTGTTTGAAATTGTGAAAATGTGACCTTTACTATGAACCATTTCCAAATTTAATTGGCTTGACGTCCCAACTAATAAACTCTTGCGCGGCTTTTCCTCTTAACCCCTAGTCTTTTCTGAGATGTGTCGAGTTCCTGTACAGAAGCCATTTAGGAGCACTTACAGCTGCACAGCATTTTGCAAATCTGTCTGTGAAATTATTGGTTCTCTTTATGTTTAAGGACTAGAGTTAGGCGGGTCGACAGGATGGAATTCAGTAAACTAAATTGGTCCACGTACTGTAACAACGACATTATATTCATATTTCCTTTGCCCTATGCACTGGAAAAAACTGGATCTCTTCCATTGGATGGAGAGTTCCTAAAACTTAAGAGTTTCCAACTTAGTTTCCAAGGTATTTCCAACATATTTTAATCCGTTTGAAGTATGTAAAACCATGGAAATTCAAACTTCCAACTATTTTCCAACAAATTTCCAACAAACTTCCGGCTCATGGAAGTGTCCCAGTTGTTCCAGTGATGGTGACCCAGTCTATATCACAATGCACTGGAATTGATCTTCATGACATCACGTCTTTTGTGAATCGAAGATTATCATGATTCATTCTGTTCCAACGAATTGGCTTGTTAAAGTGAGTAACGTAAGCTGCAGTCGACAACATATTTAGCTTTTGAACATCTCCGTTGTAACGTGTTTAGATCAGAGCACGAGGGAAGCCGACGAATGAAGACAGAACTACTGATACAGATGGACGGTCTAGCACGCTCAGATGACTTGGTCTTCCTACTGGCAGCGTCCAATTTACCCTGGTGAGACTTAATTAAGAAATAAAACTGGGTAATGGTAATGGCCTCAGTTCGAAGCCTTGTTAGTGTTAATCCTGGGTTAATTTTTTCTGAGGATTTTGGTTCTCAATCTAGGATTGCACTGAATAGTCCAGTTTCGTATTCGAAAATTACCGCTGAATGCAATGACTACAGACGCATGTACTCAGGCTTAGCCTCATTCTGAAGTTAAACATTCTTAAATACCAGCAAGAAGGTGCAAAATGCGAAACTACAACAATACGCAGAGTTGTGAATAGCCCACCTTCTTGCTGGTATTTATGAATGTTTAACTTCAGAATGAGGCTAAGCCTGAGTACATGCGTCTGTAGTCATTGCATTCAGCGGTAATTTTCGAATACGAAACTGGAGTATTGGAAAGGCACTACTCATTTCTATGCAAGCAATAAGTTTTTCCCCATAAGTTAGCGAATCAAATTTCAATCTTGCATGGATTAACATTCTGAAATAGACGCACCAATACGCGTTCAGTACTCAAAGGAACACCTATATGTGATAGACCTTTTTACAGATAATGCCGCCGTTATTCAACATGGCGGCGTTGTCGGTAAAAAGATCCAGTAAAGTGATCCATTAAAGTGGTCCATGTTCTTGTCGCAAATCTTGGAACACAGTTTACTAAGTAAAACAAAGTTAAACGTTCTTTTGCGTCGAAATACAGGTAAACATGGCCCGGTCTCCCTATACGGTTCCTACTTCCGGTGACGTCAATATACCGCATCGGTAGCCTCACTTCCATGCAACCGGAAGTAGGAAGTCTTAACTCTATTAAAATTTCTATGCACGTATGGTTCCTTCTTCCGATTACGTCGAGATTCACCTGTAGCCTCACTTCCATGCAATCGGAAGTACAATGTATGCGCATACGGGTTCATACTTCCGGTTGCATGAAAGCGAGGCTAGAGATGAATCTTGGTGTAATCGCGGAAGTAGGAAACCAGAATTATACAAAGGGTGGACGATGACTATAGGTCGAATTGGAATCTTAGGTCGTCAGTCAGTGATACTACAATATCAAAGGAGGAACATTAATTTTAACGTAGAATAATCTTTCCTGCACTTGACACATTCTTTACGAAAGCAAGCTGCTTTATCACGAAAAAACAATGAACAATGTTCTTTTTTTCAGGGAGCTTGACCACGCGATGTTGCGTCGTTTAGAGAAACGAATTCTTGTGGACTTGCCGACGACAGAGGCGAGAAAAGCGATGTTAGAACAATATTTACCACCGGTTATTACAGCGTCTGAGGAGAACGGGCTGGAGATTAGGACTGAGATTAACTACGAGACCCTAGCACAGGTTAGCTGTATTTATGTCACCCACTGTCTGTATGTCTGTCTGTCTGTCTGCACGTCTGTCTGTCTGCACGTCCATCTGCATGTCTGTCTGTCTGTCTGAGCATAAGCTACGCCATGCTGATTGAGGCCCCAAAACACCGAAATGGTTGTCCATGGTTACTACTTGCTCAAGCTCAGGCATTTTTTAAATATCTTTTGTGACAGACTGCAGGTTAACACCGTTCTGTTGACGTGACTTTGTGCCCCTTGTGGCATACGCCGTACTGTTGACGTGGCTTTGTGCCCCTTGTAGCATACGCCGTACTGTTGACGTGGCTTTGTGGCCCTTGTGGCATACGTCGTACTGTTGACGTGGCTTTGTATCCCGTGTGGCATACGCCGTACTGTTGACGTGGCTTTGTGGCCCTTGTAGCATACGCCGTACTGTTGACGTGGCTTTGTACCCCTTGTAGCATACGCCGTACTGTTGACATGGCTTTGTGGCCCTTGTGCCATACGCCGTACTGTTGACGTGGCTTTGTGCCCCTTGTGGCATACGCCGTACTGTTGACGTGGCTTTGTACCCCTTGTGGCATACGCCGTACTGTTGATGTGGCTTTGTGGCCCTTGTAGCATACGCCGTACTGTTGACGTGGCTTTGTGGCCCTTGTGGCATACGCCGTACTGTTGACGTGGCTTTGTGCCCCTTGTGGCATACGCCGTACTGTTGACGTGGCTTTGTGCCCCTTGTGGCATACGCCGTACTGTCAACGTGGCTTTGTGCCCCTTGTGGCATTTACAATTTTATCTGTCTGTATTTCATGTATAAAACAAAAAGCAAACAAACTGGGGAAAGTCGGGAACTACAAGTAAAGTTTTGAAAATGCTTGGTTTGTATCTCCAGCTTTACATTACAGTGATTTTCAATATTACTCAGAGTGAGAACTCAAAGGAGTCATCGTTCGTAAATATTCGGTGGCCGTCGCCGTTATGATTGACGGCAGCGTAAAACGCAAAACGTTGGTCGACCTTTGAGTTCTCAGTCCGCGTAATAATGAAAATCGCTGTAATATTACACGATCCAGACTTTTCTTCATTTGGAGTTTTGGCATCTACCAATCAAACGTGTCTTTAAACTCGTTTATTCCTCGATTCCCATTAGATAAAATGCGCATCAAGACGATACAGGGTTTAAATTTCTTCGGCATTTAAATGGTTTAGGCGCCAAAGCAGCCAATCAAAATCAAGCTCGGTTGAGTGACGACAGCCAAACCACCAGAACAAGTCACGTCACGGGTTGACTCGTACCCAGGCGCTTTGGTGGGTTTTTGGGTACTGGGAAGGAGAACGATGGGGGCGCAAGGGAGCACGGGTCCTTTGCGCTTCCTCTGTTCCCTTCCCGTGGTCCTTTGCTCACTAGTATCTCCTCTCCGTAAAAGCGCTTGGGCTGTGAGCTGCAAATTATTTAATCTATTTAGCAGCCAACGCTCAGGCGTTAAGAGAGCTCAGTTTGCTGCCTCCAGTATTTAGGCTATAGAACCCAGTCAGAGTGGTTACTTACTGACGCGTTTTTTTTCTGTTCCAGCTAACAGAAGGTTACTCAGGATCAGATATTAAACTCCTCTCTAAAGAAGCAGCCATGCGGAAGGTACGCAAGATATTCGACATCCTGGAGGGCCACCAGTCAGGTGAGGTGACCTTATTAAAACGTTTTAGGTTTTCTGCTGAAGAAGATAGAGATGTTTTCAAACTTATTGTGCTTCTCTTGTACTGCGTCTTGTAAGAAGGTGCTGAAAATCGTAAGATTGTTTACGTAACGTGAGGTTGACCCTTGCTAAGGCTATCCTACATATTATCTTTTAGTTACCTCTTTTTTCCTAGATCTATTAAGGTATGGAACCTGCTCCCCCACAAGGCAGTTACACCTAATAACTTGCAGGGTTTTAAATCAGCCTGTTATTAATAATAAGAACAATACAGGCACCTAATTATAGACCTGCCGCATATATTTACTTCATTAATTATTTATTCACAATATTTTTTAAACTCCCAGCATTGGTGCAATCTATATATTGGGAGTATAATTATGTAACCCTCGAGATTGTTTTGCAACCACCATTCGTGTAAACAGACCCTTATAAGTTGGTCATAAACTGACATCTCTTTTGAAAACCGCATTATTCGCATCTCTGTGTTTTATGAGTATCAGTGTTTTGTATAGAGGATATGGCGTCATTCCTAGATCCTGTTGTATGAAAGAATCTAAAATTTAAAGCACGCACTATCGTTATAGTAAACCTACAATATTCAACAAATTTACTTGGAGCACCTTTGATGTAAGGACGACCCCCTCCTCCTCTTTGCAATATTGGAGGCTACTGGAGTTCGTCGATAAAATGTATTTGAACAGCCCGTTATTGGAGAGGAGGACAAGGGAGAAATCCATGGATAGTGTTTCGTTAATTTTGTTTGAGATTGCACAGGCGACCCAAGCTCATGTTATGTATATGGCATAATTTGTATATGGTACTTCAGCTAAAAATAAATTTACTATATTATATCTAGCCAATATTTCCCTTAATTCTCAGATAAAGAAAATAAACTTACCTTAAGAGTGTTTTGTTGTCTTTTTGTCTCTCTGTGGTCTAGAAATGGGAGAAGAGAGAGAAACCCAAGCCGAGAGAAATGCTCCATTAACGCCATTTCTAGACCCCAGAGAGACAAAGGAATAACGACATACTCTTAAGATAAGTTTATTTTCTATATCTGAGAAGTAAGGGAAATAATGGCTAGATATAATAATAGTAAATTTATCCTTAGTTGAAGTACCATACACAAATAGGCCATTTTGACGATGTTGCGCGCGCAGCTAGAACAATAGCTATCTGTTTTAAATAACAAAAAGGCTGGTGAATCAGAACAAGTCTTAACAGCTCTCGTCTTTTCTTCTAGTGATGCGTGCGCAACATCGTCAAAATGGCCTATAAATACGTATACATAACGTGAGCTTGGGTTGCCTGTGGTGATTGTAGCTTTCGTAGAGCGAGACAACAACATCAAATGGCTTGAAGAAAGGCTTAATGTGTGCTCTCATGTATCTTCTCAGCTAGTCCCGATGGCCGGAGAACACCACTTCCCAAGCTGGAGATCGAACCTGTAGCGACCGCTGACGTTGAAGCAGCGCTGGCTCACACTAAGCCTTCGGCACGACAAATGAGGGATAAATACAGAGAATGGCAGAAAGAATACGAATCTGTCTGACTGTCAAATTTGGAATCACGGTTTCTGGGAAACCCCACCCCTCCCCCCTGTTTCACCCTAAATTTAATGGTTAATCATTGATTAATCATTGATTACAGTGACTAGCCAAGGGAGGGGTGGGTGGATTGTTTCCCAGAAACCGGGATTGATCCCAAATTTGTTAGGCTCTCAGTGTGTGCGAGGGAGATTTCTTACTAGGGAACCGTGCATGAGTTCTTGAATGAAAAACAATTCCATGATATTCATGATGCTTAACCGGAGTATTGACCGGGCGGCCGTCTGTAAATTAACTTATAAATAGTTAATATAGGTATTGTCATTGATATATTTTATTTTTTTATTTTTTTCAGCGATGTTCGCGGTGTAAATATTCAATTTATTTAATAGAATGAAATCTTCAATCCTGAACTGCGTTGCTTTTGTCCAACTTAATTCCTTGTCCCCAGTTTCTCCCTTACGCCGACAAGTCTGCAAAATTCAGCAAATATCCAGTCAGCGGTAGAAATCGCGGGAGCAGCTCTAAATGACCCTAAATGGTTTCTGTTTAAATATCGCAACATTTAGCGGGGATTAAGGGGAAAATCGCAAGAGTTACTTTTCTGTAACAATGCTTTGAAGTCCAAATTTCGAGTGAAATTCAACCAAAATGATGCGCGCGAGCGTGATTTCCCGCTGAAATCCACGCATGCGCAAGCGCTTTTCAGACATTTTGCAGACATATATAATGATTACAACTTATCTGATTTAAAACTCACAATTCATTGTATCATTTGATATTATATGAATTATCGTAACTACCTTCACATGAAGATCTTCAATTTCACAGAACATAGCAACTGACCAACTTCCCCATACAGAGAAATCCTCATTTTTAACTCGAGCATGCGCAGGAACGAGTTATTGTGGAGAGTGGGAGTTGGGTCACTGAACTTGACGATGGCGATGTCGTTTGTGGACAAAATCCAGAAATCGAAATCAAATCGTACGATGTTTGTGGTATGAGAAGGACTGGGGCGAGTGCAAAGCATTTGCCGAACGTGGCAGCTAGCGAAGAATGGGCTCACTTCCGTAATCTGTCCGGAGTTTAGTGAATCAGTGTTCCGCCATTATCCGTAACGATTGTCAAGTATGATGACGAGAAGGCTCTAAATTGTGGTGGTTTCCGCTGCTTCGATCCCAAGTTTCAAGAAGGTTTCCTTAGAACCTATTATCGGACTCGTTGACTAACAAATGCCTCTCGAATGTACCTAGCCCCAAAAAGTTGTTATATAAATCAGTTGTACTGTCCGATAATAGGTTTAGCTATGTTTGAATACGGTAACCTTTTCAGTCCGAATTTCAGACAATTTTTTTTCAAAAGAACTAAAGTTTAAAAAAGAAGAGTTTTGGCGATAGTTTACTTCGTTTTGCAGCATGCAAGATAAAATGTCCGATATTAGAATCACTTAAGTAACATTAAACGCAAATATGTAATATCCGGTTGCTAAACAATATGTCTGTCATGGTGGGTGTGCAAAAATACTGGGGAAAACAGACAGAATATAATCTATACTGCCAGCTGGGGTAAACGCGCTTGTTTTTTTAAATGCCTCTAGAACGGAACTCCAGAGGGGAGAGGGTCACCCCCCACCCCCCCCCCCCCCCCCCAAAAAAAAAGTTTTGTTTTGGAATGACATACAGAATAATGCAATGTACTCTTGTTGATTGTTAACCGGGAACGGATAATCCCGAGGGAAAGAGAGCCTAGGTGTCCAACAG
The DNA here is from genome assembly GCA_030867875.1 of Actinernus sp. WN-2022. Classification (NCBI taxonomy): domain Eukaryota; kingdom Metazoa; phylum Cnidaria; class Anthozoa; order Actiniaria; family Actinernidae; genus Actinernus; species Actinernus sp. WN-2022. The sequence continues at coordinate 33,589,461 of JAOWCC010000019.1, forward strand.
AAATCCTCTTAGGATGGGGGTTTGGATATTTTGTGAACCTACAAAATGTAACGCAGTCTTGTTGTGCTTTGTCGACCTATTTACTTGGGAAATGATAGACTTGAATTAAAATAGCTAATTTCCAGACATCTTAAAAACTCCAAAAACAAATAATGCCCTGGCACCACATTTAATTTTGTGATTGAGTATATGAAGTTGTACACAGACTCGGAGCTAAACATATATGATACCAGACAAAAAGAACATGCACTCGACACAATGTCTGGGACTGGGCTGGCGGACACAAAAGGGATTCTAAAGAGCTTCAAAAGGCGCACACTGCGTAACGAATGACGCCAAGCTGTGTGTCTGGCCTCCTTTTTCTTTTTCTTTTTTTTATGAAAAAGTATTGTAACAATTTAGTTTCACTTGCATACATTACATATATTACAATAACAAAAAATACAAATTTTCTTTTCTAACCTATGATTTTTTACTCCAGTTTAATGAGGAGCATAACTTACAAACCGCTCAGTTAAATCATCCCATTTGGATAAATGAAGGGGTAATTTACCTTGACTTATGGCGATTTATCTTTCAATTTGTTCATAGTACTTAAGTGAGACAAGAAACCGTTGTAAGTTTGGAGGTTTGTTTGAGTCCCTTGACTTATATAACAGTAGTTTGTATAGTAATAAAATGAAATTTACTAGATTTGCCCGGTGGAATGTATCTTCGACTCCTAACAAAATATGTTCTGGGTCCAATGGGGGTAGATTTAACTGGGCATTGCATAACAACCAGTTACGGATTTCGAAATAAAAATTCTTGGATTCTATAGAGTGAATAAAAAGATGGTCTATAGTTTCATAGGCCATTTGGCAGTAGGAGCACCTTGGAGATTCAATCAACTTAAACCTAAACAGATCTCTGTTTACAAATAAGATATTGTTCAAAACTTTATATTGAAATGTTCGAAGGTATGTATCAATAGACGTATTTCGTATTCTATTGTAAACTATTTTCCAGTTGATTGAGGTACCTATTCTACGTTCAATGTTCGGTTGTGAGGTTGGAGGTTTAAACTTTCTATTTATGAAAAACCAATAAATTTGTTTTGATGTTAATTTTGATAATAATATGATTTTATCTCCAAGATGTAGTTTCAGGGCGCACTTGTGCATTTGGGCATTACATGTATCGTTGGCATCGTCGGTAGTCCGACCTCTATGCAAAACAACTTTCCATTCAGTAGGAACTGAATGGATAAGACTCTTCCAATGTAAAAATTCACCTTCTTTGATCCCCTTTTCTCTGATTTGACCCCAGTTACACAAGTACTCGTTATGGCTAATGTCTCTTATTTTCAAAAAGTATTTTTGCGGTAAAGGACCTAAAGTGTTTGGTGTCTATACCTTTTATATATTTGTTATTCCATAGGGGTTGGTTTAGTATGACCTCTATATTCGTGCCAGTATCACAGTGGCTAATATCTGCCCAATTTTCCAAAATGTGTTTATAAAATTTAGGAAGTGAGTCTGGAATAACAGATTTATCAAAATTGCTACCAATACATTTTATACCCCCAATCTCCCTTAAGTAAATATTTGGTATTATTTTCCAGTCTTTTTCCTCTGGATCTAACAATTTTTTTGCCCAAATGCTCAAATGCGCCTTAATTTTGATATCAAAGGCAAGCGCCCTGAGGCCACCGTCACCATAATCACCAATAAGGGTTTCGTGTTTAATTTTGGGTTTCTTTCCATTCCAAATGAACTTATTGATTTCATTTTGTACACATTTAATATACGTGTCCGGAACATAAACTTTAGAGCAGACATACTCTAGCTTGGAAATCGCCAGCGATTTAATTATCTGGATTTTGCCGTAAAGGGTGAGATTACGTAATCCCCATATAGACAAAACAGTTCTGAAGTTTTCCAGAGGTCTATCAAGATTGTTATTTTGTCTATATTTCTCATTATAAGAAAAATAGACCCCAAGAATCCTCAATCCCTTAGTGTTAAAGTCGATCCATTTAAGTTTATGCCGGTTTTCCGAATTTTCACTGTCGTAAAGCCATCCAATTTCCGATTTGCTATAATTAATTAAATCAGAACAAAAGTCGCGTCATCAGCGAAAATTTCGACTTTCTTTTCATAGCCCCCGAGATCAATACCTTTAATTTCCTCGTTAGAACGTATTAAAGTGGCCATTATCTCAATCACTAAAATAAATAAGTACGGGCTAATTGGATCACCTTGTTTAGAGCCCCGTCCTACTTTAAAATACTGGGTTGCTACGCCATTGTTGAGAACACAACTGTAATTATCATTTAGGATCACACGTATCCATTTAATGAAATTTGGCCCAAACCCAAATTTACATAGGGTAGCAAAAACGAAATTATGTTCAATACTATCGAAGGCTTTTTCAAAGTCCGCAGCTAACAATAGTGATTTTATTTTCTTGTCCCGAACATAGTACATGAGATCTTCTATAAACCTGATTGGCTCTTCGATATTCCGGCCCTTAACAAAAGCAGCTTGATCGTTGTTTATAATGTAGGGAAGAATGTCAGTCATTCTATTGCTCAACACTTTACTGCATATTTTGGCGTCAACGTTAATCAAACTTATCGGCCTCCAGTTTTTTAAGAATCTCACGTCTTTTTCTGGTTTTTCAATTAATGTTATTATTGCCTGTTTTTGTGATGTGGTTAAAGCTCCTTTGTCAAAACAGTCGTTTAGACACTTAACCATATCTTGACCCAGCAAATCCCAAAATGCAGTATAAACTTCTTTCGATAATCCGTCGTTGCCGGGAGTTTTTTATGCCCCAAGTTGTTTTAGACTTTCATAGCATTCGTTTATTGTTAGTAAACCTTCGCACTTGGTCTGTTGTTCTTCACTTAGTTTCGGGTTATTGATATTAGATAAAAAGGTTAAGCATTGTTCTTCAGGAGTAGAGATGACCGAAAAACCGCTGAATGTAGTCAAGCACTTGTTTGGGTTCAGTAATAGCGGTCTCCGGATCCTCTTCAACTATTAGTTTCTTAACGTGTGTTTTGGCCTTATTTCTTTTCTCAAGTGATAAAAAATACTTATTGTTTTTTTCTCCATATTGATACCAAGTCGATCTGGAACGAATAATTATGCCCTCAGTGATATAATCACTGAAAACGTCTAACTCTTTTTTCAGCGTGTCGTGTTTGGAAGCCAACTGTTCGTCCTCCTCCCAATCAACGGTCATCTCTATAAGTTCAAGTTCTCTCTCAATGCGACTATATCGTGATCTAAACTGTTTTGCCTTATCTTTTGAAAACCGGATAGTGGACTTTCGAATTTCATATTCGAGTAACTCCCAGCGGAGTTGGGGGTTATGTATATTAGAGCTGTCAAGGTCAGATTTAAAAGATTTGATTTTATCCCGCATGTTTTCTAAGTAGTTGTTATCATTAATCAGTGAGTTGTTAAACCTCCAAAAGGCAGGGCCTCTTATTGATGATGAAAATCATCTCGGCAATCCAATTGTGTGAAAATTGGCGGTTTAGTTGTAAGAGCTGTATTCCTTGAATGCTCGGGCGCTATTGGTAGGTTTTGGGGAGCTTGGGAAGGAGAACGAGCGCTTAGTACGGAAGAAAAAGCGCGCTTCCTTTCCTCTTCCCTTGATCCTTTGCGCTCACTCTGATCCCTTCCCGTGGTTCTTCGCTCGCTAACGTACCACTTTTCCAAAAGCGCCTGGGAGCGGGACAGCTCATTATTAGTGATTGGCTCCCGATGGCTCGCCATTTTTTTTTTTTTGTTAATCAGACATGCGCAGTAGTCATGTTCAGTATCCATGGCACCTGATCACAAGGATTTTAGATCAAAAGGCATTGGATGCACTACTAACTAAATTTAACGTCTTTTATTAATTAATAAATTATATTGTGCTCAATTAAGCTCATCATATTGGTAATTATTTATTTACTAATTGATTACCTCGTCTCATGTATATTAAATCTTTAATACATTTTTAAACGATGAAAATATATTTACCTCGATGGTAAGTCATGGACTCTCCCCATTCCCGAGCATGAAAACAATATATATAGCCCTTCTGAAGAATAATTATGGAACTAGTTCTGGCAATATGGGTTTTATAGCTATTTGTTTCGCAAACCGGTTCTGCATGGAGCAGACGCTGCATATTCTTCGTATAACTATTCGGCAATAGATTCTTTTGTTATTGTCATCCAACATGGCCGCCACGTCTTCGTCTCCTAAATCTCAGAGGATTCACTCTTTTCACCTGGTGGCCATCTTGGATTCGAAGCGAGGCAATCCTTTGTTTTTGCCAGGTGAGCCTCGTTTTGACTATCCCTCACTACGAGGCTAACCTGGCAAAAACAAAGGATTGCCTCGCTTTGAATCCAAGATGGCCACCAGGTGAAAAGAGTGAATTGGTTGCAAACCAAGAATACCTGCCCATGGAGCGATGTTAAAATTTTAAAATCCTAAGACTAAGTACTAGCTAGCAATTAGAATGTAGTCATCAATATCCGTGAAACAAGTTTTGCACTAAATAGTGCTAACTAGCACTAAATCCTTTGCTTGCTATTTGTCTGATTAGTGCTATTTGTTAAAGAGAACCTCGGCTGAAAAACAATGTTTGTTCTCAAGTGTTTGTTATGGATGCCTAAGTCTGCTGTTGTGTTTGTCTCCAGTAAATTGTACACTAGATGTCATTTTGATGTTGTTAATGATTTAGAAAGGCTTCATTTGAAATTTTGCAAGCGTGTTTTAGGTGTTCATTCTAAAGCTACTAATTTAGCAGTCTATGCGGAGTTAGGCAGAGTACCTATGATTGTACATATTTCCGTATTAGTGGTGAAGTATTGGTTACGCACGAAGGACCCTTTTTATAGTGATACCCTCGTAGGGAAAGCCGCATACCAGTGTATACAATCAAATTTTCAGGGTGTAATGTTCACAAATTATACCCTAAAGTTATGTGGTTTGAAATCTCTTCAGGATCTTTCTGTACCTTCTAAGCAAATTGGAACTTTGGCCAAATACTTAAAATCGAAATTGTATGATTATTATGATTACGTTTGGAAAGGTCAAGTTCAACAGGGTGGTTTACCACATTGTAGCGGCGGGAAATTACGCACATTTAAACAAGTTAAGTTTAATTTAGGTTTTGAAAAGTATCTCTCTCATATTTCAAACATTAAATATCGTCAGGCGGTGACTAAGCTAAGGATTTCTGCGCACAAATTGCCTGTTGAGTCTGGCCGATATAAAAAAATTCCACATGACGAACGTGTTTGTACAATGTGCGATTTGGGTGAATTAGGAGACGAATTTCACTATTTAATGACTTGTAATAACAGGAATTTTATAACTCTTAGGGAAGATTTCATTAATAACCTGTTGGATGTAAACAGTTCATTTCGATACTTTAGTAAGCGGGCTTTGTTTTTATATATAATGTCAATGAAGGACGATTCGATTATGAAGTTTTCAGCCAAATATTGCTATGATATCATTGTCTTGTTCAATGCTTGTAATACTTCTTAGTTTTGTATTTAGGTGTTTATACAGTTGTACTGTTATTACCATAATTCCAATGTACCGTTGTTGGTATAAGGATTAAAGTTATTATTATTTATGCACCGATATTCCTGTCGATAAAACTCATTTGAATTTCCTGCGCGCCGCCATCTTGGATCTCGTGACGTCACAGTGTTGCGCCTATTGTTACACAACAAAAGAGCTATTGTTTTCTGACAATAAGGCAACACTGTGACGTCATAAAATCCAAGATGGCGGCGCGCAGGAAATTCAAATGAGTTTTATTGACAGGAAAATCGGTGCATAAATGACATCTAGTGTACAGTTTACTGGAGACAAACACAGAAACAGAATTAAGCATGCATAACAATCATTTGAGAGCAAACTGTTTTTCAGCCGAGCCCAGTTCCCTTTAAAGGACGCTAAAATCAACCCAACGACTATACAAAGATGTATTCGAAAGAAATAAGTTCTGCTATTTTATTTCTCTGTGTTGCGCGTCTATGAAGAGAACTTCGAAAAATAACCGATTTACCGCTGATAAATCTAGCGTGTGTGGCGGCTCAATTCAGTGCAAAATATAGGACGTTTGCGTGATGACGTCACATACTACAACTACCAGAACTCTTTGCGTGAATCCTTAAAGTGCCTATGAAGCTTATTTTTTTATTTTAGATATCAATTCTACATCAAGTGAATAGTAGAATGGTACAATATATCTTGCTTTGAATGCTGTGCTGCTAATTGCTAATTACATGACGTCAGGGGAGGCATCTGCAATCACTTCTTAGTGGTTGTGAATGGGCGTTTTTACTGATATAAGAAAACAAATTTCTAATATCATTTTATTTAAACCATGGGTACAACACTGATAATTTTTAAAAATTTGTTTAATTGTAACAAAAAAAAAGTATCATAATTGATGCCTCCCCTGACGTCATGTAATTAGCATTTTGGATATTAAAACCTCCTTAACTCAGCGGCACAGCATTCAAAGCAAGATACATTGTACCATTCTACTATTCACTTGATGTAGAATTGATATCTAAAATAAAAAAATAAGCGTCATAGGCACTTTAAGTTCCTCTAATTTGGACCATTGTCTTGGAATTCTCAAAGGAGTTGATAAATCTGAATGAGAAAGAGTATTTGAAAAGACTTCTGGTAGTTGTAGTAAAATGACGCCATAATGAAAATGTCCTATTATCGTACGTCAAACATACCAAGGAAAAACGACACACCTCCAATAAAAAGGCTTTTCAATAAGGTATTTAAGCAACCAGGACGGCGACGGCAGTGACGACGGGAGGAAGTGTTTTCTGCCGAAATAGGCAATATTCGTATACTCACGGACGAGCAGGAACGAACACTCAATGGAGGCTCATGCGGGGGAATCTTTTCTAATGCTAAATAGTTTTTAGCGAATTCCTCCGCACGAGCCTCCATTGAGTGTTCGTTCCAGCTCGTCCGTGAGAATACGAATATTGCCTATTTCGTGTTGACCCTTTCCTTTGTTCACCTTTAATTGTTTCCCACAACCACATTTTCGAAAAATATGATGAGCATAGAGTTCCGTTCACGCCGAACGAAAAACGGATTATCTTTCTTACGTTCGCGTTCTCTTTACAACGTAAAATAATTTGAATTGGGATTTTCACGTTGTGCTTTTGCAGACAACGGTTGAAATGAAGGGGACTGTGTGCATTTCCACGTGCAGTTATTGTATTTTGTAGTTAAGGCTATTGTTTTATGCCGTCGTCCTAGACGTTGCCGTCGTGGTTGCTTAAGGTCCCTAATGTCACGGGACAGCATGGCAAAACTAATTTATTGCCCGCTTGAGCCGTCTGTGCATAGCGGAGGTTTTCAGATTATTGACGCACAACATAAATAAAATAAAACATTTCTTTCGAATACATCTGTATAGACGTTGTGTTGATTTTAGGGTTCGGTTTCCATTTAAGAAATAGGTTTCACCATAGTTAATAGAGTGGAATGGTTAGGAAACTCAGGGACCTTCTTTGTTATATGTCTTTGTTAGCTTTTTTCAACCACTACCGTGTACAAAACACAATAGAAATTCCAACATGTTAATCAATCAGCCAATAGAAACGTGTGAGTTCAGTCGTTCAGGGAATGCTAATGAACTATGATCGTGCACAATCTTTTGTCTTACCCCTTCCAACATAAATCGCAGCACCTTTGTTAGCCCTTTTGAAGTTTGCCGGGTTCAGTCCTAACCATTCCACTCTATTAACTATGGTTTCACGGATCAGATAATGACTGTGTTCTAATTAAATGATAATTAATTGATAATTAATTGATAATTAATTGATAATTAATTGATAATTAATTGATAATTAATTGATAATTAATTACAAGGTTGATTGTTCCCTTTGGTGCACATGCCCAGAGGCGCCATAGTCGGTCGAGCCGAAGCCTGACATCTTGGGAGTGTGCTCTAAGTCTGTGGCTATATCCCAGTCATTGTCAGGATCATCTAAATACTCATCAGGTTCCTCGATGTCCTTTAACCTTTCTCCCATCTTCTTCCTAAAATACTTCACATATGAGATCTCATTTCTTTTCATTCCCTCGCAGCGTTTTTTCAACGCCATTGGAAGATCCTCCTTCAAGGAATACCCCTTAACGTATACCCCACTGTACGCCTCATCCAAATAATTCCCCTTCTGAAGACACTGTTTCGAAATCCTTGTATTAATGTGGCGGAATATGTTCAGCTCCCTTTGAAATGCTCGACCTTGCTGCTTGATGTTTCTCCATAGTGTTTCATTAAAGTGATCGTAGAGCATCGAGTCGGCTTTGTTCCAGCTATGTATATCCACCTTCACTTCTTCGTCTAAAGACTTCCTTTTGTGCTTGTCCTGGCGTTCATTCAGTTTGAAATACAAAATATCCTCAAACGTCCAACACATTAATCTTTTAAGTAAAACCAGAGACTCGTCAAAGTGCTCCATTATCATGACAAGCCCGAATTCACTCTCAACATGTTTGATATAACTTTCGACTGCAGTTAGATTTTGGAAGTACTTAAAATCAAACCCAAGATCAAACATCATAGGGTTCCGTAGTAAATGTAAAGCTAGGGTCTTCTTCATGAAAGGATGAGTATCTCTGAACGAGGGTGGGAATTTCAAGAAGGTTCCTAATGGGTCAACTTCCTCGTTAAATCCGAGTGGGTTTGCGAAGTGCATAAAGTTGAACACTGATTCATACTGCAGCACTGGATCGCGTAGTATTGTGATGTACTTTGAATTACTCTTCGGGAATAACCAGTGCATGGGTCGCTTGTTATAGCGGGCGTGGTTACAAAGGATGTTGGCATCTATTTTGTACAACGGGGCTGTGAACGAGAGGCGAAACCTCGTAGGCCATAGGAACGTGAACAAGTGTTTCTGATATGGAAGAACGACTGTTAAATTCCATTTATCTGCAAAGCGGTTGAGAATATTCGTAATGGTACTTCCTCCAGTTTTGTGAGTCTTCAAAAATAGAACATGATCGACACGTTGGCATTTTAATTTCTTCGTTCTAAGGTTCTTTCTGACCACCGTATTTGCAGTTCTTGGTTTTCTATCAAGTAATATTGTATTGGATGTAGTAGGTCTTTGTTTGGATACTAGTGATTGTTTCCATGTGGAAATTTTGTCCTTTTCCAGATCATCAAAGTCTACCGAAGTGCGATACCTTCATGAGGAATAAAAACAGAGAAAAGTAATCCAAACTAAAGAGTATTAATTAAGTTGATAAATGTAATTCCCGTATTTTACTATTATGGCGTACACCGTACGACAAAACAACGTTAACCATCAAAAACAATGCATCATACGACAGAGTTGAATAACTAGGGCATATGCGCGAGCTGATGCGTAAATTGGCGGGAATTTTACCGTAAACACTATCTGTTGGCGGTCAATCTCTCGTGTTTAAAGGTAATTTTAATCCCAGTGTTCAAAACTTAAACTACACTGTTCAAAACATATGTTGTTTCTCAGTGTCTGGAGGAAATGATCTGAGTATTCGAATCTTATCCTTCCAGCAAAACTCTCATTTTTCGCAGAAAACTTGAAGCTAAATTTCGAAATGTCCGCCATTTTTGTATACGCTGCAGTCGTGCCGCCCGTCACGTTATTCAGTAAATGGGTCTGGTTATTCAGCTATGTCGCATCATAAAATAAACAGTTCGAAAGTCGCGCGCTCTGATTGGTCGATAGCAGGAGCCATTACCATGAGCCCATTACCAGGAGCGACAATCTGTATTGGATTTCTGAAATCCGAGCTGATCTATTTTTAGCATGATATATTGGGCAGGTATTTCATTATTGACACGGTTTTCATACACAGGGTATTCCTTTGAGATTTATCGACTGAATGGTGGGTACCTTACAGTTTTAGCGATTCATCTCACCTGTGGTAATATATGGATTCGAGTGCAATTCGGGATTAATTAGAACGAGTGAGTTTTTCAAAGAGTCTCAAAATTACATGAGCCCGGAAGGCGAATGCAACTTGAGTTCTTTGAAAAATCTCACGAGTTCAAAATAATCCCGAATTGCACGAGAAAGCCATATGATCACTTGTTAATAATATTCATCTGCGTATTTGTGCTTTTTGTCGTGATGTTATTCAAAGTGTAAGCGGGCCCTATCTTTTTAATATTTTCCTAAACGATCTCAATGTTAAACCTAACACCGACGCAGCATTAGTCAAATATGCTGATGATTCCTCAATTATTGTTCCAGTATGGAAGGAAACGGCTGATGTAGCTGAAGACTGCGTTAGATATTTTAGAGACTGGTCCTATACGAATCAAATGTCATGTAACCCATCAAAATGTAATGAGCTTATTTTTCGTAAAAAAGGTAACACTGATCACTACACCGGCATTGAAGGCATTCCTCAACAAAAAGAGTTAAATATATTAGGTATCACTTTCCAACAAGATTGCAAGTTCTCTAGTCACGTTAAAAATAAGCTTAGTGAAGCAAACAAATGCCTTTTCGTCTTAAAATCTCTTAGAAAGGAAGGTTTTAATCAGTCGGAAATTGACCTGTTCTTTAGCAGTATAATTATTCCTAAGATTACTTATGGACTATCCGTGTATGGCTCCTCTGAGGCTAACTTGTCCACTGTCCAATGTTTCCTAGACAGATGCTATAAGAGACGCTACACTTCTAAGAATATCCTTATTAGAGAACTACTTGAACAATATGATAGGAAACTTTTCCACAAACTATGTAACAATTAACAGCAACCATCCTCTTAAGCTACTTTTGCCCAAAATCAAGCCCTCGTCTAGAACCTTAAGATGCCAGTCTTCCCAGTGGCCGAGAATTAATACTGTTCGTTTTAAAAATTATTATTTTGTAAATAGATTAATCTTTAGGTATAACCTAGCTATTTAATAGTCTTTGTTCCCACATACTTTACGTTTGTTTATTATGAGAGTTGTATATTTATGCTTTACTACTTATAGCTGTAACACACGATATGTATTTTATCGGTGATTCATTAAAGACATTATTATTATTATTCAAAGATTTTTCCTCTTCAGTTTTTCAATTTTCCCCGGCTTTAAATATGGAAATCTCTCTTTGTTATTGTTCTACATTGTTGCAAAAGACCGTCGCTTCTCGGTCAATCTAATTATGAGTTCTGGTTGGATATATTTTGTTCACATGATTCGGCACTCAGGTATTACATGATTTGGCACTGGTATTACATGATTTGGCACAGGTATTACATGATTTGGCACTGGTATTTAGCATAAGTACAGCCGGCTGCTTTCAGCGAATCAAATTCGAGAACTCGTTACATGTATGTTATTACACCAGAGCCGGATAGGATTACTATGAAGTATATGATAGCTGAATCTCCAACTTCACTTTTGAAATAAGAGACTTTGTATGAAATCACTCAAGTATGACACATGGAAGAGAGGCTTATAAGGCGCGATTGGTACCGCTGGTATTTATGAATGTTTAGCTTCAGAATGAGGCTAACCCTGCGTACATGCGTCTGTAGTCATCACATTCAGCGGTAATTTTCGAATCGCAGCAATTGACCGATTTAGCTTGTACATTTGTTGCCCCAATTCAGGTCATTTCCCTTGGGTAATGTCTTGTTTTACTCTATCCCAAGAGGAAATGTATGAATTTCTCTAATTGGGAAACAAATCGCTAAATCCTCTGGTGCTCAAATGAACTCAATTGGGACAACAAATGTAGAAGCTAAATCAGTCTATTGGTCACAAGAGCTCTCACAATTTGTCATATCACGCGTAATGTAAATATGGTAATTTAGTAATCGATATTGTTTCTCATTTATTAAAATTCCAAAATTTTAAATTAAAGCCGCCATTCGTGTGTACAGGTATTTTCTCGGCAACAGTGCTGAAAAATCTGTGTGGAATCTTTCCGTTTGCCGTGGCGTTGAAATCTGAACGGTAATGCCGACTACAAAAGTATATGTCAAAACACCGGCCGTTGTAGCAAATGGATGTCTATGGTTTTCATATGGTATCTGCTTCAACAAATTAAAAGTTACATGGCAATCGGACCCTTTCAGCTTGCCTGTTTGTTGCCCCATTTCAGACCACATGACTTTTCACTTGAGTAATGTTTTTTTGTCTTTCTGTATCCCAAGAGGAAATATACCAATTTCTACAGTTGGAAAACAAATCACTGAATCCTCAGGAGAACTATCACGTGGTCTGAAATGGAGCAACAAACGGGCAAGCTGAAAAGGGTCAGTATTGGAGAAGATCAGTAAACACTAAGATTTCGATAAATGGAACTACGAGTAACACGGTGCCTGCCGCCTTGTTTACAAACTATCTGAAGAAGCTTGCTATAATCATTGCACCACCTACGTCCTCGTATAAGAATAATTTGAGAATCGGATTGATTATTTTTAGGACATTTCTCATGAACGAACATAACAAATGAGCAGAGTCTTAGTCGGGATAAAACATTGTTAGGAAACAAGATGACTAACCTTTTCTGATAGCAGATAATATCGCTGTTCCTTGTATAGATTACTCCGTAGAAAATTACCACGACAGCAGCTAGAATAAGAAGAGTTAGGAACAGAGTTCGGATGTGAATGACCATGACTTCCTTTCCCCTTGTCACATGGCCTCCCGTCGCTGTCTATATTATCCTGTTTGTAAGTTAGCTAAATCCTTATAAAATCTCCACATCGTCGAATTATCACTGCCTATTCCTCGTGCGGGAAATCTTACGTTGCCCTTGAAATCAACCGTGGCCAATGTCTTTGCTAAGTGCATTGTTCGCTTTCTGATCTTTAATAATTTATTGGCATTGCATTTTCAAGGCTCCCACAAGTTTCGGATTCGTTCCACCTGTTTGTTCGGAATTGGTTTAATATGCGCTTCTCATCCAGAATTTTTTTTTGCAAAGTAACCCACAAATGAATTATTTCATCCTCGTAAATCTAAGGTAAGTGCATTCGGGAATTTATCAACTTCAGAACAGGTCTTTCTAATAAGCAGGTTTTAGTAATGTCCTGTTATTCAGCCTCGTGCAATAATATCGCTAAACAGCGAATAATAAGAAAGATTCTTTTGTGAACTACTGGTACATGTAGTCGGTGCAGAGGCTTGGAAACGACTTGTGGCATATTGTTGGAGATGTTTTTTCTACTAAGTCAACCGGTCTTTCTACTCATAGAGTCCGCGTATTAGTCTCCGTGAATCATACATGATCAACGGTCATGTGTTTGTCGCGAGATCAGCTACATATACGCGATCTTAAAGCCGCCTCCCTTTGATTTAATTTGGACGACAAAATCACTGTGATGATTTTTTTCTTGCACACACTAAAAAGGAAGCATCTAAGTTAGCAGAATATAACGTTAATTTTCTTTCCCATTTATGTAACTTAGTTGACAGCCTTATAGTCGGTGAATATGTCCATGTGACACATGTGGGACGACCATGCAGTGCCGCTGGGGTGCTGATCTCTGAGGGTCAGTCAACTCAAAGTAGAACACTCGCTTTTACTGCAATCTTTTATTCCCAGCTTCGTCAATTTTCTTGGCTCTCGTGGTTTTTAGCTCTTTTCCAGTCTAGTACTTTCAATAATTACGAGCAAGATTAACAATTAGGAACGTAAACAACTGCGTCAAATATTTTTATTAGTGCGAAATGTATACTTGTGGCCAGCAGATAAGAAATTCAATGTCATATTTTGGTTCTTGATAGGAGATTGGAAATAAGAGTCCGGAATGAGGTCGCTCAGTTCAGTTCCGAGCGCGGTCCGAAGGCCCGAAGGGCGGCACTGGCGTTGAAACTGTCCTCGGGATAACAGCACGCGTAATTAAATGCAAAATTAATGTGATTTTTTTTCTATTTGAAAACTTTACACATTTCGACTCGAACATTCTTAAATGTATCGTTGTTTCACTATGGTAACCATTATATGTGTCGCCTGACACAAAAAATAGATAAAAATAAAAACTCGCATGTGAGAGTGAAATAACAACTAGAAAAAGGAACATGATCTGAAATATATTTAACAATTATTCACCTCAGTGTCGGTGAATAGTGGAATATCCACCACTATTCACCAACACTGAGATGAATAATTATACAACTCTGCAGACGAATAGCCACTCAGCAATCAGCACCAAATAGTTATTTTATTTTCTGTCATATAGACAAAAACTCGCGCGAGGTTATCGCTGCTTCGCTCGGAGGTGAATATTAAATCATATTCACTGTTTGAGTAGCCAATCAGAGCGCTCAAAAAGTGATATTCACTGGTGTGGTATATACTAAAAGTGTTTAGTATAAACCAACTAGTGGACTATTACAAATCCTGCATTCTGATTGGCTACCCTACTATAGGTCTATTTGTGATAGCCCATGGTAGAGAAAAACCGCATGCATTTTCACGAAATAATAACAGTTTTTCAACTTCAATTTGTTTCTTTCTATTATTTTCTACTGTCCGACTAGTTAGTTTATACTAAAACAATTAGACCTATCGCCCTCATGGGCTACGAGTTAAATAGTCCATTCGGCTGCGCCTCATGGGCTATTGACTCGTAGCCCATTCGGGCTGCGGGTCTAATTGTTAATTATCACATGTGTTTTTCCGTGTTTTAGATATTCACAAGTCGCTTTTATTCATTTTATTTTATCATCCAGTATATGTGATAATATCCTGAGCGCATACTCTGAGTGGGAGTGTTCGTGAGGAAGATTTAAAAAGATTAAACAAAATACAAAGAACAAGCATTAACATACAGTATGAATAACTGGAGGCACGCTAGTTTTGCAAGTGTCGCGCCACGTACACTTTCTCTATTATCAGTCCTAAAAAGACAGAATAATATTTGTCATTCTTAACTTTTTGAGTAGTTCCCATGGTAGACAAATATGGTTTAAAATTTAACCAAACAAGAAAGCAAGTCCTGAGAGAAGTCGTTAACCTTTTACAGCTGAATAAAACTTACATATAATAGACTGTACATAAATGTTGTAAGTAGACGACACGAGGATACAATAGTTGAATGACAGTCGTGCTTAATTCTTTAATGGTTTAGTTGCCTACAGTGACATGTGTAGTCTCTATATATTCCGAATAAATTACCATACAAATGAATAATATCTGAAAAACAATATTAGCAAATACAAATACCAAACGGCGGGAGAGCTCAGTTGTTGATGCCATCAATTGAAATTAAGAGTCGGTGAGCAGCGTCGTTCGTCTGAAAGTATCCAAGAAGGGTGGTTGCTATTTGTATCATCTTCAGTATCATCAATGTTCAACCTACAATTTACACCGCTTTAAAGATATAAGTTAATACAACTTCTATGAACACTGAAGCTTGCCGATCTCTGACGGTTAAGCAGTGATGATCTTAACCCGCTCTAAATTCTGGGCTCTAGTATCGCTCTTTTATGTGCTGCAAATTGCGTCATCCAGGATCAACTACACTGTTACAAATTCTCAAAGTCGCCAGGACGAAGAGTTCTATTTCTCCACAGCTAAACTCCTAATCAAACCAACTCCAACTTTTAGCAGAAAGAAAGACATTTTAGTCTTTACTGTTACTCGTACCCTCGGAGAAACTCCACATGATATTTCTTCTGATAGTGCTGACTCAAATTTGGGTCGGCAAAATGTTTCCCTTCAAAATAAAACGCCACCCGCGGAACTGAAATTGCAAAGTTACGAAGAAAGTTATTCTTATACGACGAGAAATTCAGAATTGAACTTGTTAACACGTTTATGCGAGTTCACTCTAAATGTTGAGGTTATCAAGGCAAGTTCTACAGAGATGATTGGAATAGCAAAGAGCTCTAAAAGTCCCTGTTGGAAGTCAGTTTCACAGCCAGTAAAGAGAGGAGATAATTCAAGCTGCGGCAGTGAATTGCAACCATGTCGTAGTCCCACAACCCGGCTGTGGTTCGACTTTTATTTAAAAGTGAGTAAAACAGAAAACGGTCTAAATGTGAATATAATTATATATTATTAAAGTCATTAACTGGAACGAATTTTAGTTGCAACAGCTTCTGTTGCAATGTGCCGGCTATTACTGCATGTTGCTGGTTTTCGAGTTTGGATGACAGTTCAGTGAAATGTTTTTTAACCCCAGCTTAGTTTTTTGGCGTGGAAATCGCGTTCATGATAATTCTGCAAAGCACCTTGTGTCGCCAACGATAGGGCTAACTCACTGCGACGCCATATCAGTCAAAGAACAGAAATAATATCTAGTGTGCCAGAGGTCCTTCTCGCTAAGTTAACCAGGATGCCAACGGCTTTGAAGAAAAAAGTTCATATTAAAAACGGTTTCCATCGTTTAAGCGTCCTTAGGAAATCCATTAAATATTTTAAATGACACAGAGTCAACACAAAGAAGCAGCCTTCGCCTAGGTGGCAAACTTTCCGAGATATAAATACAAAACCTTTTCGAGTAGAAAATTGCATATTCAGTATATGTTTTTCCGCTATGCGTATATATTCCAAAAGCTACTTTACAGCAATCGATATCGTTATCTTCGGTGTTTGTATCGCCGTTGACGTTCGCGTGTTATTAATAAGTTCGGCGCAGAAGCGAAATGCATAAATCCAATTCATAAGTCACTCATGTTAACGCTACTAAGTCAATATACCCCCAAAGTGCTTTAATAACCTTCCAATATTTTCTCAGCACTTCAGTTAAAACAGGCCGTTACGTGAGGCAAGCTTGACATTTAGATATTATTTCATTTCTCTTATTATTTTTCACTGCTTAAAAAAAACTAGACGGTATTCATACTTGAGTGATTCTTTCAAATGCGATGTTTCTATTTCGCGGAAGGACAAAGGAGAGTTCGTAGATACTTTCATATCAGCAATCAGACAGGAGTACATTCGTAAAAAGTAAACCGTCAAGTAGTTTTTTAAAGCAGTACTAGAGCCACACCAAGAATGGAAAAGACCTAGATTTTGTCGTGTCTTTGTCGTGTCTAGCTGTCCTCGCAAACTGCTCACGCAGGAGTCACTAATGACTGCTGTGTTGCTATACACAGGTTGGCGGATGGATTATGCTTGCGGTGGTTCTAGTTGGCATTACTTCTCTCATCGTTACCCATATCCTGGGCATTAGACAAGCTACCTCATCTGATCTACCAAGTCTAATGGCAAGAGATTTCAACAGACGAGGGTCTCATTGGGTATAGTGACTCTAGCTCCAACAAAGACTTCCGGAAATGAGACCATAAGTTGGAGCTTCCCTCCCCACTGCTAAACAGTTCATTTTGTTTTTGAATATTATTTTAAGGAGTCTTTAGAAAATGCAGTTTCTTTAACAAGCTTCAATTAGGCCAAGTAAAAAATTAAACATGTTTATCGTCACCGCGCACTTCCTTTGTTGAAGCCGCTTCCCGTTTTCTTTAATTACGGTCGTCACGCAAAACAAAACTCCTTCGGGGAATCAAAACTCTTTCGATCGCGACACATTTACAGTATATTCGTACCTGAGCCCCTCAGGAACCAGGGTATATTGAAACTGAACTGGTCAGGAAATATCATCGATTTACTACGTGAACTGCTATAGAAAGGGACAGGAAAACTCACCAACCAGTAACTATATGCTCAAACATCCTCAAACTCGTACTACTGTAGTTTTTTTAATGTCAGAAAAAAACTAAAAACAAGAAATAACAAATATCAACCCCAAAAAATCCGGTCCTATCCTCCTTTTGTTCTTAAATCTGGACCGGCGATAAACATGTTTTTTTACTTGGTCTTAGAGACAAAATGATAAAAACGTACAGTAGAGGCAACACGCTAAATTCCAATTCGATCTGTGAATTAGCCGGGTCCTGGCTTTGATCAGCCTCTTATGGTTGTTTCGGGTCCCGTTAGAAATTAAGTGGTTTTTTAATCGATAAAAGTCTCTAGCGCCCAAAAGCTGATTGAATTTCTGCTTGCACCGCAGTTTAGGAATGCCGGGGAATCAGCTCTGAATGAACTTATTTTCTTCCGTTTTACACTGGCGGAAGCTGATAATATAAAGCATAATGAACTTTAGATGTCTTGACATGAAACTGATGTTCAATTAATTATTACACCTGCGATGATGTCACTAGTGTGAACCACTTCTTGCTATACATTTACTCTTTTTTTTTTGGAAGAAACCAATCCATTTTCAGTTCTAATGTGAATTCTGTAATAATCTATTCTGCTGACCAAACTAGATTAGCTTTGCAGTTTTCTAGGCCACTCCGTTCATTACCCTTTTATTTTCGTTATATAATATTATTTATTATTAGGCCAGATAAAAAAAATACTTGTTTAGCGTCCCCGCCCGACCTGAGAAATGTCCCCGACCTCTAATTTTTTAATTTTTTTTATAAAAAACTTTAGAAAGTGTAAATGCGCCCGCGAACACCAACCCCTACATATACCACTTAAAATATGCGCCGGCGCATTAAATATTTTAACATCGACGCCATTTTGTTTCTACAACACGAGGTCATGAACACGAGGTGAGTGAATAATGTCTAGTCAAGACAAAATAAACTTCACACCGGCTGTTAAAAATCTCCCTGATTGAACTCATCGATATCGATTAAAAAACGAACGGAGAGAGCAACACATGTCGTTCACCAAGTAATCAAATTTACTCATGTGTAGTTTTCCATGGCTTGTGTTTAATGCGAAAGTACGGGAAAGAAATATGTATATTTTGATAGAAAAATAAAATAGTGATACCAATATAAAGAGGCTAAAATTAACTTATTATACAAGCCAGTACGGAACACGTGCTCTGATTGGTCGATATCCATGTATTATTTAGAGTTTAATATTCAGCACAGTACGAAATCCAAACAGGTGATTGGCTAATGACAGTGCTTTATTGGTGACCACAACACGCTGTGAGCTCAGTTGGAATATTAAAAGTTAGAGACTTTATGTTTGTGTTTTATTTAACAAATTACGGATGGTTCACCGTGTTCTATTTAACAATTAGACCCGCAGCCCGAATGGGCTACGAGTCAATAGTCCATGAGGCGCAGCCGAATGGGCTATTTAACTCGTAGCCCATGAGGGCGAGAGGTCTAATTGTTTTAGTATAAACTAACTAGTCGGACACTATAAATAATAGAAAGAAAGAAATTGAAGTTGAAAAATGGTATTATTTCGTGAAAATGCGTGCGGTTTTTCTCTACCATGGGCTATCACAAATAGACCTATAGTAGGGTAGCCAATCAGAATGCAGAATTTGTAATAGTCCACTGGTTGGTTTATACTAAAACGAAATAATGCACGCTCGAGGTCTTGAAATACTGCGGATGCACCAGCGGAACGCGAGTGCATTTAGAAGCTTTTCAAGACCTTGAAAGTGCATTATTTTGTTATAGGACATAGGAGAAGCATATTTTATTTGTTTTTTAAAACTCGATCTACGCGGAAAGAAATGCTCGAGCATGCAATAGACCACACATTTCAATTATGTGTTTACTGGCGAAATAAAGCACGCGGAATGTTGGCAGAATGAAAGAAATGCTTGAAAATCACAAGCCGAAGGCGCGCCGAGTACGAGCCGAACACCCTGAGCAGCTTCCAGCGGAGCATCCAGAGGCACTTGGAAGAAAAGAGATATCCAGGAAATGTGCTTAAAGACAAGCAGTTCGCGCAGTCAAGTCAGTCAAGGAAGGTCCTCGCGGTCAAACGCAAATCCCTCGCAAACAACGGCAAAGGAAACAAGCCACCGGCGCACTCACTGACGAGGAGGAAGATAAGTCGTTTAACTCCGGAGAATTTGGTGACAAAGGTCCATAAGTCCTTCATGCAAAGAACCATTTGGTGGTTTCTTTCTATGTATTTTGTCTTCCGGGCAAGAGACCAAAGTCGTAAACTTTGCTCGGGGACGATATGGAATTACAGAAAGCACCCGACGGCGAGAAGTGCTTGTTTGGTTAGCGGAAACCCGGACAAAGACGAGAACTGGACAGGAACAAGGCGACTAGAGAGCGTTCCAGCCAAAGGTTTATGTGCCCTGTCAGCTTCTACAAAACCTTCAAAAGTGACCGTCCTGTAGAAATGAATGCAGCACAGGCGCCTTTTTTTCTGGTCATCAAGCACAACCGAGCGGCAACAAATGAAATCTGGTACAATGAAAACTCCCCTAGTGAAAAATCAGATCGGAAAGTTTCTATCCACAGCTGACCATTAATTTCTCACTTCTCTTTATTCAGAGAATGATTTAACAAAACCGTGAAATAGAGGTGACATTTAAAATTTTAGATTTCTCTTAGTCGTTTTGTGAGGGCGAACGCTATTTTTCTTCATGTTGAAGTCGGGCATAATTGTCAAAATTGTGCGACAAATTTTATTCCGTTAATGACATACTAATTACATGCGTGACGTCAAGTGGTGTGCACATCTATATTTTTGCGTTTTTTGTCTATTTCTCATTCTAAATATGTATTACTTGAGGAGCCTTGCCTCAGTGATATATTTTCTCAAAGAAGCCTTGCCGTTGGCCATATTTTTACTCTGTGACTTGACGTCACGCATGTAATTAGCATGTCGTTAACTGCATAAAATTTGTCGCACAATTTTGACAATTATGCCTGACTTCAACACGAAGAAAAATAGCAATTATTTTTAATTGCACAAAATGACTAAGAGAAATCTAAAATTTAATAAAATCAAATAAAAACGAAGTCGATTTTTCCACTTCATAGGCACTTTAAGATACAGGCATACTGCACCATTGCACGCAATATAATATTGCCGTATGGCGGTATTACGTCATACATCAACTGAGTGCAGAATAGTTTCTCCCAATGCCACACTGGCGAAAGAATAACGTTGAAGTTAGTAGAGATGAATATCGCATTATAAATTCGCAGTCGAATGCCAAAACAAAAGGTAATGTTGTAAGTTACTAGAATTTTGAAACTTTGATGTTCGCTGATGCAATCAATGCTACTCATTAAAAGTTTGCGCATGCATTATCCAAGGTTCAATGTTAAATTTTAGAATTCAGTTAGCAAAATGAATGCAAAATCAAGAAACTTGGACGTTCAATGGTAAACTTGGTTGAATGATGCATTATCCAAGGTTCAATGTTGAATTGTAGATTTCAGTGTTGAATAGCAAAATGAATGTAAAATAAAAAAACTTGGATGTTCAATGGTAACCTGATTCCATGTTGCATTATTTAACATTCTGCCGTGCGTGAGTCCTCTTATAGATGTATAGATGACGTCACAGCCTGAAGAGAACGAGAAAGTGCGCCACGAGTCGCAGTCGAGTAACTGATGTTCTCTTCACGTTGTGACGTCATCTGTGCATCTATAAGAGGACAGACGCACGGCAGAATGGAATCTATTTGTTTTATATAATAATCACAAACTAAAAACTATGAAAATATCCAATACAAATTAGTTGCGTGCACTTATGACGTCATCCATGTGTGTGTCCTCTGATAACACACGGCTCTTGACCAATCAGAGCGTGCGTTTCCGTCTGATTATTATATAATAACAAATAAACCTCGTCATAATGTACCGATCAATTCGAAACATCAACATCACCCCCCCGATAAAGTGTTACTATCGATTTATCACGCGATACTGTTTTATTATCACGCGATAGTGTTTAGAATCGCATAGCCAAAGCTGAATCGCACGGTGTATTTGCGACTCGGGCGATATCGGTTTTCTCGTGCAATTTAACGTGGCATGTGATTTTCCTATAATATCGCGTGATAATATGTTATTTTAAAATACGTACATTACTGACTTAGCTAGACAACATGGTGGCGAACACGCTACGTGATCATGATTATGCTTTTCTCCTTTATATGTTTCTTTTACTTCCGACAACGAATTTGGCTTTACCCGAACTGCATTAGTCGAGAAATACTAGCCATCTAAATGCCATATGAAGTTAGGCCCTGGTGCAAAATAATACCCGCGCTTTAATCTGTGTCTCGCTACCGTCTTTCAACTCCTTCATCAAAGCGTATCTAACAGTTTCCTTGCTAATTTAATACCAGCGAATATTTGTTCCTTAACAAGTGGTGCATTTGCCTGTAGCCTAGACAGCTCCCACTTCCCTGGAGTTCCATTTCTATGGCGTCAATTATTTCATCTGAACTACTGTAGTCCTTTCTCCTTCATAAATTATTGCTTCTCAGAACACGTTTAAGCTGGCGAAGACTAATCTTGATGGCGTTATATTTATATATAAATTAAAAGAAAAGCCTAGATTAAAGTACTCAGTCGACTAATGCATCCCTGTTATTTTCAATATCATTTTGAATCGCCGGTAAGTATTCAGGTAGAGCCAAATTCGTTGTCGGACGTAAGTGAAACATATAAAGGAGAAGAGCATTATCATGTAGCGGTGTTTGCCGCCATGGTGTCTTGCTAAGTAATGTACGTACTTTAAAATATAAATATTATCGCGCGATATTAGAACACTATCGCGCGATAATAAAGCAGTATCACGCAATAGTCTTTCATAAAATGTTCTCCGTAGTGACCTCCCCGCTCCAATTCCGCTATGATTTCGATCGAGGAAACCACGGAGCACATGACATGAAATCGAGACAACTTGTTCAAATTCCCCCCCCCCCCCCCCCCCCCCCTCCCTTCCGGTGTCAAATTCCCCACCCCAAGGATAGCTACCGATGTCAAATTCCCTACTCCCCGGGCACGAAAATGAGTCAAATGCCCGAGAGTTGCCCGGGGGGGGGGGGGAGGATGTTGATGTTTCGAATTGATCGGTACATAAGAAAGACAACATTGCATTTAGTAAGAATACCAAGTTTGAGCGTCCCTCCAAGCCATACATGCATCTCTTAGTCTGCGATTTTGAAAGCTCACCACATCGTAAATATCCAATGAAACGTAAATAGTAAATAGGTAAATATTCATTTCAGGTAATTTGTATTTTTACCTAGGTATTTTTGTGTACTAAAATTAAATTCCCCCCTCCCCCCCAGTCAGCGGTAGAAATCGCGGGAGCAGTTCTAAATGGTTCAGAAAACTTCAGAAACTCGACGCATCTCAGAAACGAAGGTAAAAATCGCAATACTAAGAATTGTGTTAGTTTAGACATCAAGTCAGTTAAATTTAGGACTGGATCATGGTAAAGTGCTTAAAATTCGAAGATGACGCTTTTTGTAAAAATGCTTTGAAGTTCAAATTTCTAGTAAAATTTCAACCAAAATGATGCGCGCGAGCATCACTGAATGCGCGCATGCGCAAGCGCTTCGCAGACCTGTCGCGTTTTAGAGATCACTTTATCGCACATTGATTTCGTTTGTTTTTGCTTCATGAAATATTGATGAGTTTGATAAGGATTAATAAAAATTTAAGCATGGCAACTAGATAATAATATGAAGAGCTTTACTCCAGACGAGGACGTGTCCTTACGACACTAGCTAGTATATTAAATTTGTTGGCGATGTTGCTTGATTAATTAAATACATCACAGTCATCCGTGAATACTATGAACAGGGTGGCGGTAGTGAGAAGAGAGTAAGATAGTCTGATATTTCTGTGTTCCTCTGTGTGATAGATAATCATCAATAGTAATCAGCGACCTAAGTATATACGTCCCTCTCCCCCACCCCCAACCCCCTCATTCTCCCCTACCACCAACCCCCTCATTCTCCCCCACCCCCTCCCTCTCCCCTGCCACATGGACAGAATTCATAGTGTTAACAACAATAAAGACTGTTAACAGTATGATGGCGAAAAACTGATGCACACGAGAAACTGGCTTCAGATTTTCCTTAAGAGTCTTTCGCTCCGTGAAGCAATCAAAGATAGATTTGCTTGTTTGCCGATTGGCAGTTGAATATGAATGGTTAAAAAGTACCCTCTTTTTTTTTTCTTTTTTTTGGGGGGGGGGGGGGGGGGGGGGTGTACGGAGAAGAGATAGATAGGTTGACCCCTCTATGTGATAATAGGATGATGAGCAAGATCTTGACTAACGTCCCAGTTGTTCCTCTTATCAAACATCTCCTGAAACTCGCCTTCATCGTCCATCTCTTCTTGCTGTTCCCGATGTCTCTGTAAGTTTCGTTCTAAGTAAATGAGTTCATTCCGTATAATACTATCACAAAAATCCTTGCCTTTACCAGTTAGTTTCTTGAGCAGATACCCCTTGACGTAATGATGTGAATACGCCTGATCGATATGTTTATCTGATTCAACACACTGAGCAAAAACCTCTTTCTTTCGTTTACGGAACCGCTCGAGATCTTCGTAGAACTCGAGACCTTCTGCCTTGATTTTTCTCCAGAAAGTCACGTTGAAGGTCTTATAGAGCATCATATCCGCTTGACTCCAGCTCATTACATTTAGTTTCATAGTTTTGGTCATGTTGCGTTTGTCTTTGTCTCGGCGTTCGTTGAGTTTTAAGTAGACTACATCATCCATCTCCCAGCAGAACGTCCTTTTGAGCAGAACCATCGACTCATCAAAATATTCCATGATTAGAACCAAATCAAACTCCCTATGTAAGAACTGGCTGTATCTCCATACCGCAGAAAGGTTCTGAAAGTACCGATAATCTAACCCTAAATCGAAAAGCATCGGATTGCGCAGCAAGCGAGCAGCCAGCTTACTTCTTAGAATCCACTGATTGAAAGACGAGTTACCTTGAAGGAACTTGCCCATGATTTCAGTGGAGTCCCTTCCTTTGATGTTCAACGACTCCCACAGCCGCATAAAATTAAAAATTGACTCGAAATGCGTAACGGGATGGCGGAGGATCGTTATGTATCGACTGTTACTCCTGGGAAATAACACATTCATGGGACCTTTGTTAAATCTGGCGTGATTACAAAGGATGTTGGGCCTGTCGTACACAGGAACGACATACACAGTCTTGAACTTGTGGGGCCAGTGGAATGAATACGCACTGGAAGGAAGCGCGAATATTAGGTCGTGCTTGTTCCCATATCGATTCAGTATGTTCGTTATTGTGCTGCTTCCAGTTTTATGAGTTTTTAAGAAGAGTATGTGGTCTACCGGTTTACATACTTTATGCGAAGCTGTCAATTCCACGTCACTTGTATCTTCTTCCTCGCTGATAACTTGGTCTTCCGTCTCCCTGAAAGACATCGTTGAACACTGAATGTTTCAGTTTTTAAGTAATCGGTACAGAATGAGTGGCCGTATTTTATCGGTTTTATAAACTCGAGCTGAAAGCGGGAGTTTATAAATCCGATACTGAAGCACGGACACGAATCTGTAGAGTCATGTTTTCAGTTATTTCAGTTGGCGATACGACTTATTTTGGACGAGAAAATCGAAAATAAAGTTTATGTACAATGACCTATCGATATCACATTAATTTTATAAACACCATTCATTTCGTTTGTTTTTCCTTCATGAATTATTAATGAGTTTGATAAAGTGAATTTTAAAATTCATGCATAAAAATTATTGAGCATTTTGTCCAATCAGATGAAGCAAATCAGTCAGGTGCATGCTACTTTATACCCGGTAAACATACAAGGGTCTATATATAGACTACACTCAGGAGCCCATAACTAGGAGCGTTTTTACAAGTTGAGCTATTTTTAGATTATTTTCCCCGCCAATAGACCATTTTCTCAAGTATGCGCACGCAACAGGCTTGACGGGCCGGTAAATACTTCACGTGGGAATCACGTAGTGGTTTCCTATAACCCTCCCTATTATTTCAACCAATACTAAATCCAAGCTTTTTTGCTCTGACGAAGGGCAAACGCTCGAAACGTCAGCTGCTACTCGCTTTCCACGGCGGTTAGCATACCTCAATCGACTTTAGTTGATTACACACCAGTCTAAATCCAAGCTGCCTACATGAAGAATTTCTTGGCGGGCCGTGAGTTTTGTTAGACTCGTTCTGATGCGACAGCCTTTGTTATTCAAATTATCGGCTATTGTTCAAAAATTGGCGCCTATTGTTCAAAAAGCGATTTGGCGGACCAATATTGCGTGCGCATACCTGAGAAAATGTCTATTGGTAGATTGCACCGTGGTGGAACAAAAGATGCGTCATTAGCTACTTTTGTTATACTAAACAACATGGATGCTACGCTTTTGTGATTTGATTCCCTTTGGAATAATTGCATCTCAACAATAGCGGGGAACCATTCTAAAAATAACCTAATAATCCCTAGTATGTGGGATGGACGCTCCTAGTTATGGTAGTCGAATTTGACTACTTACAAAGCGAGGAAATAAGGGATTGATTGATTAAATGAGTGCTAGAGGAATGTTAGAAAGGGTTTCTGGAGGTAAAATGCTGAAAGTTTGGATTTTCGATGAATTACGAGGCCTCGAAGAGTCGCCACCTGGACTAATGGCGTCTCGTGTTTCCCGCATTCCAATATTTATATAGGGGAGGGGGAAAAAAGCCCAGAAGTGCCTCAAACCAGAAATAAACACATCAGTGATGAAGAGGAACAACTCAGTCACCGAACACACAGGTAAGATTTCGTGACTTTATTGATCATTTTGGTACAGTTTTAGATTTTTTCTAAAAATTCCCATACATTCCTTGTAAAAATCATTAGCTTGGGCTACCTGTGATTATTGTTGCGCGGTTTACATTTCTTTCATTCTTAAAACATATTTTCTATGCTATTTAAATCTCATAATTCTGACGAAACTGTTTATTATAGCTTCGTCAAAACCAAAAACGTTAGCAGCTATGGACCCATATAACAACATCATATTATTATGAATCCTAGTTTCCTAAATTCGTAGATAACGAGCCGCGACAAACTTTTGAATATTAATTTTCGAAGTTTCATTTTGTAATTATTGCAGCTCCAAACAGCAGTTTTTTCTCATTTTGTGATTTTTGTCTCATCGGGATCCAGGTAAAAATAAGCATTACACACAGCAGTTAAAGAAACGATTCGATGGTCAAACTGTAAGAGGTTTTCTTACGTTACACTATAAAGAGGGGGGAGTTCGTTAGAACCCACTGGCAGCGGGCCTGGTTTGATTACTGGTGAGGTGATTTTCCCGCCGACACACCGACCGGCGAAGCATGCAGCGAGAGCAGCCCGAGCCCCGACGAAGTAGCGAGTCGAGCGACAAAGTGTGATTTTAGTTGTGATCTGCTAATTGATTTTCTAAGTATCACATTACGCAAAATGCAAACAACCCCGAAATGACATAAAAGTTCTCGTTATATCATGGCTAGAGCTTGAATTTTCCTCAAGGGGGTTCGAACATCTGTAAACCATGCAGAATGCGATCATTAATATAGGATTTCTAGGATTCCTATTAAATACACAAAACTGTTTGGTCCAAGTTTTACAACGATTAACCAAAGCAGTCCTTAAATTATTATACCGCGTGGATTTCAGTAGGGTGGTGGATTATTTCCCAAATAATAATAACAAAACCATAGGACTTTGCAGCGGAGTTAAACGCGTTCATACGAGTACTCTCTCGCCAGGTTTCTCGACACTCGTCCATGATATCAATGCGACAGAACCGAGAAAGACACTATATATATATAAAGTAACTTCCCTGTCAAAGTAAAGTTGGAAGAGTTGGCAACATAAGACATTAAAGTCCTTACCCAGAGTCATAGCTCCACTGCATCATGGATAAATCTCCATACCAAGCCATCTGCCAAATGGTTATCGCACCAGAAATTAGCAGAATCACGAAGAATACTGTTTGTAAGGACTTCACAGATCGCTTCGCACAAGAACTGTCGTCCATGTCTGTGAAATGTCGAACTGTTTCGGTCATTGGTCATGGTTATGTGTGAAGCCAAACGGCGATTTCATGAAGATCCACTATCATTCAAAAGATGCTCGTTCAATTTCTGCGAAACGCCGCATTGAAAGAGATGCATTCAAGGATTCTAGCATCGAGTTCGTGACACAAAAATGTGTGTATATTTGAATCATAGAAGAGTTGAATTGAAATGGACGCATGCAGTGGGTGTCGAGTTTCACCGGAACTTTGTCCTGCGCGCGCCGCCGAGCTTTGTTTTTGAGTTGTCACGCATATGTAGTTGTCACGCATATGTAGTTGTCACGCATATGTAGTTGTCACGCATATGTAGTTGTCACGCATATGCCGTTGTCATGTTCTAGATTCTAGTTCACTCAAATTCTCCAAAAACAGGCGAGGATTTCACCAGTGTAATCTTCTGGTAAGATCATTTATATTTTCCAAGCTAAGACCAAAGCCTTAAACGGCTTCATTTATCAAGACAAGATGAAAGGCTGATTGTACGGTACTGGGAATATATATAATTAATTATTATATATAATTATTATTATATATATTCCCAGTACCGTACAATCAGCCTTTCATCTTGTCTTGATATTCGTATATTTTTGCTGATTAGATCCCATCCAAGGTGATCCGATTCCTGCACTTCGTCCGAATTGGTCCTTGCAATTTTGTCTTCATTTCTCGTTATTATATGTCGGGAGATACTAATTTCCGATTCAGTTTGAGAAAGTCTATGTATAACCATAGGCAAAACACAATAATGAAGTGAAAACTGGAATAAAACTTGTTTTACGTAAAACCCTCCCGGTTATAACCGCCTCACTGGTTAGCTCAGTTAATGGTAGAGCACGGTCCAGAGTGCGGGAGTTCTGGGGTTCAAATCCCAGCCGCGGTGTTGGGCAGGGACATTTATACGGCCGGGGAGAAGGGTACTAACATGAAAAATGGGTATGTATGTGAAGCCAAGAGGCTCAAACTTAACCCTGATGCCTAAAAAAAATACTGAACCCCGACCCTGACTGCACCCGAATTAAACTCAAATCCTGACCCTGATCAGCCCAAATCAGGTCAAAACCCTGACCCTACCTGCCTAAACTGAGCTCAAAACCCTGACCCACCCCCGCGGTACATACATAATACGTCACAAACAGGGGTACCCCCCCCCCTCGCCCGGGATTTCCCTAGGTAATTTTCCACATGACCGATTTATCCTAGGTTTCGGATTTCCAAGGGGAATGCTGTTACACACATTTTTATGTCCCGTGGTGAACTGTTGACCCGTGTTCTAAAACGTTTAATATTTACACTTACACCGAAGGACCGAAATAGCATACAGTGGAACCTCGATTTAACGAAGTGCCAAGGGACTGGGGAAATTGGTTCGCTATATCGAGGGTTCGTTAAATCGAAAACCTCGTTATAACGAATTTGCGGAAAAACAACCAAAATGTTCGTTATATCGAGGTATAGTTAATAATTGTTTTGTGACGAAGTAAAGAAGTTAATGAGAACTATTAAATAACAACTAATAAGAGACAAAGAGGATAGTGCCAGTGTCTGTACTGTATATAAACATCTAATGAGCTGTTGACTGAGAGGTTGTTCTCTTGTTACAGGATTAAAGGATTTTTATCGCTATTGGTCTGTTCCGCATTCATCTTTTGTCGCGTGTTGACGTTTATTCGTTATATCAGGGTAGATTTTACGTTTGGGCTGCCGGATTGTGTTCATTATAACGAGGATTTCGTTATATCGAGGTTCGTTATATCGAGGTTCTGTTACATACATTTTACTTGTAATTTTGCCGGGCTGAAGAATATCGTTCGTTTATATACCGAGGACTTCGTTACTGATAGAGGTTCGTTAAATCGAGGTTCCACTGTAGTAGTATAACTTTATTTAAGCACGCTAGCCCTGTCAACAGCAGCTGATTTACACAAGGGGCGTGACATAAATATAAAATTTACAAAATATTAAAATATATTATGAATATAGATAAAAATAAAATGTTAGAATATTACGTAATAATGGTTAAATATTTTTATAGCTGGCATTTGTGAACGGCAATTTTAGTCTTGAAAGAAGGGAATGAGTTGGAGTCCCTAATTTCGTTATGGAGCGAGTTCCATATTTCAGCCCCACTGTACGAGAAACTCTTTTTCATACTTTCGGTCTTGGGTAAAGGTAACTGCAGTGAGGAATTGGAGCCCCTAAGATTGTATTCAGTGACCTCAGATTTCTGTTTAAAAAGATCCATAAGGCAAATTGGGGCTTGACCATTTACGACTTTGTACAATTGTTTCGCCTTATTTTTAGCCCTTTGAGTTTCAAGTGTTTCCCATCCTAGAGCATCTAATGCTTCAAGGTGGGGAGCATCGTTTCTCAAATTCAATATTATCCGAGCAGATCTATTCCGCCTGTAATATTTGCAAATGTGTGGAGTGTCCGTGACCTAGGGTGTCCCATACCTCACTACAGTAATTGAAATGGGGATTAATAAGGGCATTGTAAATATCAACAAGGGTATCTCTATCTACAAAGTCCCTCACTCTGCGTAGAGCTCCTATTCCTGAGGACAATTTTTTAGCAATTTGACCAACATGTTTGTCCCAGGCCAAATATTGATCAATCTCAACACCTAATACCCTGCTATTGAAGACCTGTTCAATTTGGACCTGTTCAATTTCAATCTTTGGCTGTTTGACAAGATTTCTAAGTTTAAAGTGGGATCCAATCAGCAGAAATTCAGTTTTCGCTACGTTGAGACTCAATTTGTTTGCCAGGAGCCACCCCTTTACATAGTTAAGGTATTCATGTATGGTTGCCGGATTGTTGCAATATTCAGTAAACCTATTTTACATTCAGTAAACCCGATTTTATATTCAATAAACAGGTTTTATATTCAGTAAACCATTTTATATTCAGTAAAACCGATTATATATTCAATAAACAGGTTTTATATTCAGTAACCCGATTTTATATTCAATAAACCCGATTTTATATTCAATAAACAGGTTTTATATTCAGTAAACAATTTTATATTCAGTAAAACCTATTATATATTCAGTAAACCATTTTATATTCAGTAAACCCGATTTTATATTCAATAAACAAGTTTTATATTCAGTAAACTGGATTTATATTCAATAGAAACGATTTACGTTCAACGTTTTAGTTCAATAAATTATTGCTTAATATGTTCAATCCTCAACCATTATTTATTCAGTAAACGCCATTTATATTCAATCCCTATTATTTTATTCAGTAAATTTCATTTATATTCAATAATTTCTACAGTCCAATATGGTCAGCGGAAGACGAAATTCGCGCGCCATTTGTATCACGTGACTTGCTTATTGAGAACAAGATGGGGAGGGGGTGGAGAGAAGGATAAGGAGAGGAGTAGCTGCTATCAGAAGTGTTCCCACTAATGATCTAACTCAGGATTCCTCGAGAAGCTTAGTTTCAGGTACTATGATGGTTCACTTCTATTTATGATATAGACCGACTTGGCTATCGACACTATCCTCTGTAGGTTTGGCAGTCCATGTCCCTTTTTCAAGAAACATAGCTGGAATGGTAGGTCGTTCCCGTGATCTGCTCCGTGCACATGTGGTAGACATGGCCGGAACGCTGTGTCTGGTTTGTTGTCGCAGGGTCCAAAGCGTCGAAGACTTGGTCACCAATACGTACACTGCGTACAAATCAAAGGTGAAACATCTTGAACTGAGAAAAAGACACTTGAAGTAGCCTGTGCCGACTAGGTGGATCCATCAGAATTTGCTGACTATGATAGGAACAGCCCTTGGATGTGAAATCCCTTGGGTCTGAAAGCCTTGTAGGGGACTTCGTGTCCTAGTGTTTTCCCACCTGCCTTTTTGGCGAATCTTGAAATAAATAAATAAAGCTCTCGGGTAATTCAAGATTATCCTTTTGGGGAAAATGACATCTTGTTTTCCGGAACAGTGATACTATTGTCATGACGCTTTGGACCCTGCGACAACGAACCAGACACTGCGTTCCCGGCCATGGCTACCTACCATTCCAGCTATGTTTCTTGATGAAGGGATAGTGCAGTGATAGCAAAATCGGTCTATATCATATATATTTGTAAGCTTAAGTGAACCATCATCAGTACCTGAAGATAAGCTTCTCGAGGAATCCTGAGTTAGATCATTAGTGGGAACACTTCTGATAGCAGCTACTCCTCTCCTTATCCTTCTCTCCACCCCCTCCCCATCTTGTTCTCAATAAGCAAGTCACGTGATACAAATGGCGCGCGAATTTCGTCTTCCGCTGACCATATTGGACTGCAGAAATTATTGAATATAAATGAAATTTACTGAATAAAATAATAGGGATTGAATATAAATGGCGTTTACTGAATAAATAATGGTTGAGGATTGAACATATTAAGCAATAATTTATTGAACTAAAACGTTGAACGTAAATCGTTTCTATTGAATATAAATCCAGTTTACTGAATATAAAACTTGTTTATTGGATATAAAATCGGGTTTACTGAATATAAAATGGTTTACTGAATATAAAACTTGTTTATTGAATATAAAATCGGGTTTATTGAATATAAAATCGGTTTACTGAATATAAAACCTGTTTATTGAATATATAATCGGTTTTACTGAATATAAAATGGTTTACTGAATATAAAACCTGTTTATTGAATATAAAATCGGGTTTATTGAATATAAAATCGGTTTACTGAATATAAAACCTGTTTATTGAATATATAATCGGTTTTACTGAATATAAAATGGTTTACTGAATATAAAACCTGTTTATTGAATATAAAATCGGGTTTACTGAATGTAAAATAGGTTTACTGAATATTGCAACAATCCGGCAACCATATTCATGGCCATCTCAAGTTCCTCTAGACATGCTTGTGATTGGTTAAGTCATCTTGGGGATCCTAAAAACCTTGAATTGCTCACGTGGTAGGTAAATGCCATGGGTTTTGTTCTATTCGATGCTTCCATGGAAATTCACCAAGGGAAAGTGACCTCGGGAAATTACGGTCACACATACCGAGACAACTTTCCCTTTGTATAGATGACTATATATATAAACCACGGGGAAATAGCTGTGTGTTGGCGCAAACAATTTTTTCCTTATTGAATTTTGATTGGTTGAAAAGGTCACGTTATCACGTATTTGTTGCAAGATTGACAGTTGAATAACATAACTCCTGGCTGATTGGCTGAATCGCAACGCGTGCATTTAGCGGGCTTTCTAAACTGGTTAGCTGTGGCGCCGTTTCGCTTTTATTCAAGACTTGACGGTGAAAGACAGGTACGTTAGCAGAGTTTTTGCTCTTCAAAAACAAAATCCCAAACTAAATGTTTTCAGAATAGTTTTTATACAACCCCAGGTAAAAGGAAATTCTTGTTTTTATCTCCTTTTAGGATTCATTCAAGACAAAAACGGAAAGAAGAAAATATATTGGAATGGAAACGCTAATAAGGTATAAAACCGAACGTTTGTCGAATTTTCCTTTCTTTATATTATCTTCGTTTGGCAGACCTTTTAGCGCCTCAAGCAACTCTCACATATTGAATGCAATGCTTAGGAACAACCCGGCTTTTAATTTTTATTTCAGTGGAGCAATTTTAAGTTCTGCAAACTAAGTTTTTCCCTTTTTTTCCCGCGCTCGAGTTCGCACCTGTGTTCGAACTGAGAGAAGCTTCAAAACTTTACACAGTACTCAGTAGATGATATTTTGAATTAAACATCTTATTAAATTTATGCTCTGACAGAGAAACTACGATTTCGAAATATCGATTTATGAAGTTTTCCTGAGCGAGTTTATTATTGACGATAAATGTTTTTCTACTTTGTCTTTGTACTGCCGAATTGGAACCTTTGTTCTTCTGTCCGGTTGTGTACTGAACCTCTTCCAAACTATTTCCCCGTTTTTCCAAAATATAATTCTCAATTGAAACTGCAAGAACACGTCATGGCTCAGCGTTTTAAAAATAGTTGCAACAAGGTTTCATTTGTCTCACTGGACTGTGAGACGGAGAGTTTGACTCAAATAAAATAGTTTGGAAAAACCGGGAAATACTACTCTTTCAAAATCGAATCATTTTTACATAGTAACTTAAAATAACTTTTCCATCTTGTCCAGTGATTATCGTGCTGATTTTACTAAAATAAATTAATGTTTATTTTTCTAACTCACCTTTTACATTTTCTTCTCCTTTCTTTAGGCGTTGAGCAAAGGAAGAAGAAACGAAAGAAATCGTTCATTGAACAACCATATCCTTTTTATTGACAACATTTTGTTATTGATTTTATCATTTGAAGTATCTTATTTTATCGCCGAGAGCTCTTTAGAATTCTGTCAATTAAGTCTCAAGATCATCGCACGAAAATGCGGATCCTGTATTCTTTTTTAAACCGTGTGCTCTCCCCACTTTTGCTTATTAATTACTGCTTTGTTTTGATAATTTTTCTTACTGTGCCTCATCAGCCTCTTGAAAGTAAATAAGTTTATGTATTATGTTCCCTTTATTTCATTTAAGAGTTGAAGAAGCAACCAATGTGAATGGCTTGGACTATAATATTTGCATGAGCACACCACTGTAGCAGTGAAATGGCATTTTCAATTCAGTGCTCATATTGATGACTAATTATAGCCTCTCATTCGTTGCCAAATTTGCTGTGTTAGCAAATGCTTTTATTTTAAAGTAGCACATTACTTTTTAGTAATAACTTTACTCTCTGTGTTTTTTAGTTTTGTCACGAAAATTCCTTAGATCTTTATAAATTTACGCATTGCCTGTATATAAACAGCATGCATTATCTGATGCTTAGTGCTATTTTCACCACAGCTGTCATATATATCAGATGCGACATTTAAATTTTATCTTTGGGGTATATTTAATATTCTTTAAGTCTACAAGTATATTGCTATTTCAGTTTGCTGAAATAATTATTGCCAACGGGCAGAGCATGGTTATTTGAGATTTACTATTGCATTTGCGCATGCGTTTGGATTGAGGCTGTATAGGTCAAGGATTCGATACACGCGATGGGCCTTCATGGACTGAATAATTTGTTTCACAGCTGTATATGTTGTCTATTGATCTTTAAGCTGCTGTGGTCCTTTGGGCTGTAGGAATTTTCGTACAGTATTTCAGCATAGTGTAGCGCGCTTGACTAGAGAATAGAGAGAGAAGTCCGTAAAATTTATAGCGGGTTTCTAGTAGTTCATACTATCGGCTGTCGTGGACTGAAAAGTTACTTTTACAGCTTCAAATGTATGTCGATTGGTCTGAAGTATATGCTCTTTGTGATGCTGAGGGTTTTTGGCCATCAGAAATTATTTTTAACTTACTTTTCGTATAGTGTTTGGACGAGATTGCCCGATATCAGATTTTACGCAAAATTGTCAACATAATTTATGTTGCACATGTTCGTCCAAATGTTACCATTTTTTTCATTTCGCAAAGCCGGCATCCCTGTTTACTTCTGTAAAAATATTAGGGAATTCCAATTGATATTTCTGGTCCAAAAGTTTCGAAAACTAAGACATAGTGTAGCGCGCTTCACGCTAGAAAGTTCAGCAATCATGAATTTAGCCCGTACAGACTATAGCGGGTTTGAAGTATGTAGTTCGAACTATCATGATCAGCTGTCGTGGACTGAATAATTAGTTTTACAGTTTTATATGTATGTCGATTGGTCAGAAGGCTATCCTCTTTTAGCTGCTGTGGGCCTTTGGGCTGTAGGAATATTTTATCGGGAGCTCTCGTAAAGTAATTTTA
The DNA here is from genome assembly GCA_030867875.1 of Actinernus sp. WN-2022. Lineage (NCBI taxonomy): Eukaryota > Metazoa > Cnidaria > Anthozoa > Actiniaria > Actinernidae > Actinernus > Actinernus sp. WN-2022. The sequence goes on from JAOWCC010000019.1 coordinate 33,625,049, forward strand.
GCATAGTGTAGCGCGCTTGACGCTAGAGCGAGAATTGAGTTGTCACGGAAGTCCATAAAATTACTAGCGGGTTTCTAGTAGTTCGTACTATCGGCTGTCATGGACTGAAAAGTTACTTTCACAGGTTCATATGTATGTCGATTCGTCAGAAGTCTGTGCTCTTTGTGATGTGAGGTTTTTTGGCCATCAGAACGTATTTTTAACTTACGACGAGATTGGCCGAAATCAGATTTTACTCACAATTTATGTTGCACATCTAAGAACAGGACTATTCACCCAAATATTATCTTTTTTTTTCTTTTGCATAGCCAGCATCCCTGTTTACTGCTGTAAAAATATTAGGGAATTCCAATCAATATTTATGGTCCAAAAAGTTTCGAAAACTAAGACATAGAGGGGGACATTGGGGTTGGCAGTGTTGCGATGTGGGACGTCAGTTTTTAGTGCGGTAATCCCATATTGCGGTGATCTCAAATCCAGCGGTGTGCGTTGTTTGTGTTTTCAAACCTGCGGTGTTCGGTGAAACGACATGTTTGCGGTGTTGTGGTTTCTTGTTGGACCCATGTCAGATCAAATCCATGTAAATCACGGGACTGTATATTCATTGCGGTGTCTGTATATGCGGTGATGCGGTGTTTTCGGATTTTTTTTTGCGGTGTTGCGTATTGAGAGCCTTCAATGTCCACTTCAACATAGTGTAGCGCGCTTCACGTTAGAAAGTTCAGCAGTCATTAATTTGAAGTAGTACGAACTATCGGCTATTATGGGCTGAATAACTTGTTTTACAGCTTCATATGTATGTCGATTGGTCCGAAGGCTATCCTGTTTGAGTTCCCCCGGTTGTATTGGACATTAGGGATTTATTCTGGGAGATTTCGTACAATTTTAGCGAAGATATGTCGAAACTAGAAAATTTCGCTTGTCACAGCAGTGCGTAAAGCAAAAGTGACTAGCTTTATCATAGTAGTTCGCTCTATGGGCTCTTATACAGTCGGTAATATTAAACTCTTACAGCTTCATATGTATATCGATTGCTCACCCCTGCCTCTCCAAAGAACTCGATTAAGTTAATGTGTTTCAATTGATTAATAGTTACTGGTTTACCTCATTTTGCGCCTGTCAACCATTGCTCGTTGGCACTTTACCGAAAGGTAATATAGTTGTATATAGTTGTTACTGTTACTTCAATTTGTGTCATTATTATATCACACAATACAAGAGTGCTGGTACATACATATTGCCGGTACAATTTTGTGTGTGATATAGATGTGCATGATAATTTGTCATTATTATATCACACAATACATAGCGTGCTAGCTGGTACATATATACATATTTCGGCTACAATATAGTGTGATAATTTGTCATTTAATTATATCACAATACATAGCCTACTGGTACATACATATTCCGGCTACACTTCTGTGTATAATAAATAGCTGTGCATGATAATTTGTCACTATTATATCACCGGCAATACATAGCGTACTGGTACATACATATTCGGCTACACTTGTATATATGTAATATATATATAGCTGTGATATAGCAAACAGTGCTTAATCGGCTTCTTTATTTATAATCCATATTCATCTTTAAATACGTATGTATGGCATTGCGATTCTTAAACTTACAATTGCAACTGGTCGTTTTAGACCGAGAATTCGCTGGTTTTAAGGTCCTATCCTATTGCATTTCGCTGAAAAATAACTATTGTTTTATGGTTAGACTATTGTTTGGGTAACCAATAACATTTCAGGTTGCGAGCGGTGACCACTGTTTACACATCAGCGGGGCAGACCTATGTTCATGTAACCCCATAGATAACACTACAAGATCTTACTCTTCGTAGTTTGTTAAAAAATGTGTTGCAGTTCTCTTCCTGCTCACAAAGTGCGCGCAAACAGTTTGTAATCATACCTTGTAGAAGCATGTTGTTTCATATCAAAAATGTTATTCATGATGGCTAATTCAGACCTTCGTGCTGCACGACTGGTAGTGTGCTCTTAAAATAATGATACTTTATACACGTTATTAATTAGCTTTTCTTCGCGTGCTATGTACAGTTTGTAGAGCAGCTTGTATTGTTTTAGTTTATATTTAATTCTAAATGGTATTTCAGCACTTTGGCGCCGCACAAAGCATTGGCGTGTTTTTGTGATGCATTCGTTATAAGCGGGTTAACTTTTAATTTATTTTTGCAAATTTTAAAGTAGAAGTAATTGTACTTACAGCTTGTCAGTAGCTTGTTATCGCTTGGTATTTACAGTATTCTGCTATTGTGATTTATAATATAAATAGCTAGGTATCCCTGATACTGCGCATTGTGAAGCCACACCTTTCGCTTGACCTGCGCAATAGAACTTCGTAATTCGTAAAGCGAATTATTTGTTGCATTTTTCGAAACGGTTCCTTACCCTACTTCATTTCATTGCGAGGAATACACTTTTCACACAGTTGTCTTAAATAAAATAACCTGTGAATGTCGTATAGTATACATGCATTATTAATAAAGTAACTCTTAATTGTCCTATAGTTCCGAAGTTACCTTACATGTTCGTGTAATGTGCTTTAATTTGCGCGACGCTCTAGCTCCTCACGTGTATATTTGAAACTTACTGACTTGAATGCCCACTGTCATGCGACGCACATATGGTCAAATTGTCAGAATTAATGAGATACAAGACGGATGTAAATATAAAACGAGACTCGAGTAATGTCGTTTTTCCGATGATCAAAAGCGCATGCGCTCTGCGTGACATTACTCCCTTAACAGTACTGCTGGGCACGTTGCGCATTTCCCTCTTACTTGTCTAAAGGAATACGTTGCTATTAATTGAGCAAGTGTTGTGTTTTATGCATGAGACTTTGCGCGCTGCTACTGTCCTGTTTTGTTACGAACGTACTAGCGCTGCACACTCGAATAATTGCGTGATTTAATTGCTCTTACTGCTGCTAATTTGCGCTGGTGTTTTAATAGGTTTAGAACCAGAGTTATGGGTTTTACAGACGAACATGAAACATTTCTACGCAATCGCGGCGCCTTCGTTCTTCGTCGTTCTAGCGCACAACTGCTGCATACGACTGTTAATTAATTATTGGTTTGCAGGTACGGCTCGCATAACGCATCACGGCTCTATTGAGTGTTTTGTTACAGCTTTTCTCAAATTCATGAATAATTCAATATGTCACAGCCATTTGTCACATACATACATACATACATACATACATACATACACCTGGATACACGGTGAAACACCACGTCGAGATTCTTACAGGTATCTTGATACCTAATGAAACACGATAGGGTTGCTCCGATTAGTTCAAACACTGATCAAGACATTTTAACTAAGCTACAGGCATTAGTACGTCCTAGGTGCCACATTCGACGTTGTGCTTTTGTTTTCTGGTGTGAACCGATAGAAAAGTCAATCGTTTTTAGTATATTACGTAAACCACTGACGTATCCTGTACGTTACTGCTGTACGCACCGCGATGCATTAGTACAAAGACCGTGATACGATTGTGCTTTTTCGTCTTGTTGTATTTGCCCAGTGTGTTGTTTTGACTTTTCCGATACCTCGAGAAGGTTTGCCTAGATGAACATATCGCAGCGCTTTGACCTTTTATTTTAATTTAAGGGTCGTGCTCCCTTCTCTATATTTTACGTCGGTAACGATGCTCGCCTTACAGCTGTCTTGCAAAGTTGAAGAGCGTATGACGTCATTGTCCTGCATGCTAGCATGCCAGCTTGGGAAGTATAGGCCAATCCTTGCTGACGTCATTGTTCACATTTTTGCCACTGTGTAAATTAAACTTCAAGCTACAAACAAACATACTACATCAGTTTGAAAAAAAATTAAACTTGGTAATCATCGAAAATTTGAGACTGATATGTTACATATTTTCAAAACTGTAAAATGGCTGGGTGGCAAGAATTGCTGACAGCAATACATTCTTTGTAAATTTTGAAATTTTTAAACGCTTATCGACTTAAAATATATTGATCATATCACTCAAATTGTCGGTAATTATCAAGTGTGACAATCTCTTGATTGATGTATCTAGTACATCGCTTGAAGTTTGATGTATGCTAAAGAGATAAAAAAACGCCAACAGAGATTCACCTATATAACTGATGTATATATAAATCGTATATATCTCTTATTTAAACGAGCGTGAAGTTCGTACCGTATCAGTCGTGTGCGGCCCCGCGCGTTTTCCTTTCAGAACCACTTACAAAAGTAGGTGTTTGATTTAAGCGGGCCGGAAAAAGCCATCCTCCGGCCCTTCTCGATATTTGCTTATTATTTTGCCATTGAAAATACTGAGTCTGTGATTTAAAAAAAACTTTACCGAGTAAGGTCGGGACGACGGGAAACATTTTGCACTCTTTCAATTTGTACTTCGCTCCGTCGGGACGTCATCCCACGCAGTCAAGTATATGTCTTGGTTCTTGTTTGCGAAATATTAGGCATAGTGTTTTTTTAGGAATATGCTACGACAACTGAAACATCCTAAGGTTTTTTCAAGCACGAAAGTCTACTTGTTTTATGCAACGTTGTGGAATTTACGTAATCGTATCAACATTAACCATTGAAACGTGACTGGTTTTCGAGTATGCCGAGACGATAGTGATTACCATGACAATTCTAGGCGAGTTTAACTCTGAAATGGATTCTTTATCTACTTAATGTACTACTAAACACCATTGCTTTCCCTGACCTGCTCTTTTTACATGTTGTATGTCACAGTATATAACAAAACAAGACAATACTAGGTGAGCTTATATAACTCTTTGAAATGGATTCTTTATCTATTTATTATACTACTAAACACCATTGCTTTCCCTCTTGTTCTTTTTGCATGTTGTATGTCACAGTATATAACAAAACAAGACAATACTAGGTGAGCTTATATAACTCTTTGAAATGGTTCTTTATCTGTTTAATATACTACTAAACACCATTGCTTTCCCTCTTGTTCTTTTTGCATGTTGTATGTCACAGTATATAACAAAACAAGACTAGTAGGTGAGCTTAACTCTTTGAAATGGAATATTTATCCATTTATTATACTACTAAACACCATTGCTTTCCCTCTTGTTCTTTTTACATGTTGTATGTCACAGTATATAACAAGACAATACTAGGTGAGCTAGTATAACTCTTTGAAATGGATTCTTTATCTATTTATTATACTACTAAACACCATTGCTTTCCCTCTTGTTCTTTTTACATGTTGTATGTCACAGTATACAACAAAACAAGACTACTAGGTGAGCTTAACTCTTTGAAATGGATTATTTATCTATTTATTATACTACTAAACATTACTGCTTCCTCTCCTGTTCTTTAAGCGTGTTGTATGTCACAGCATATATCAAGACAATACTAGGTGAGCTTACTGTGCGAATATTATAATTGGGGCCATTTCGACATCAAGAACTAAACACAGTGCATACCGAAAATCAAGCATTACAATTTGAAAATCCTGGCATATCTTCGACGGATTTTCTTCTTTCAAAAACCTTCATCTTCGAAACTAGTTACCAAACTTACGCGCAAGAATAAAGAACCAAGCGTAAGTCTCGCGCGCAAGAATCGAGAATAGATCACCAACCGCAAGAATAAAGAACCGACCGCAAGACTCGGCACAAGAATGCAGATCCCTACGCAAGAATCAACAATAGCTAAGTATATAAAGAAGTTTGGTCAGTGCTATCATACTTTTTTTTACTTAACAATTTATCAATATTTGTTTTGGGTATTCGAAACTAACACTATAGCGAAATGCACCCGACACTAACGTTTTATTGTGATGTTATAAGCACAAGAGGCAAACGCAAGAACCGTGCTCAAAGACAGGTGTAAGACCAATCTATATAATCCATTTCAATTTATCTAGCACTAATGATAAATTTTACGACACTATAATCAAGTTCTATTGCTGTTATAGATTAATATAGAGGGCAAGAACCAAGTATAAAGCTTTATCATTTTACACCGTAAGTAATCAACTAAGTTAAATACATACAAATAAGCACTATTTTCATATTTCCCACCACTATAATTAAGTCATTATTATTTTAAAGGCAAGAACCAACAGCAAATTCCAAGCTCAAGACCAAGCTAGCATATGGAGAAGAAATGTTCATGTTCGACCGTAAGTGCATGGCCATTCTGTTAGATATCAATAATGATTATTGACAAACTTCCAGGCACTATTGTGAAGGTTTTTGATATTTTATAGGGCAAGACTCAAGCACAAGAATAAAGCACAAGAACCAAGTGTTCAGTGAAACAATGCCGTTAATTAACGTCCGTAAGTGGCCATCCTATTAGATACCAATATTGATTATTGATAAATTTCCAGGCACTATTATGAAGGTTTTCGATATTTTATAGGGCAAGACTCAAGCACAAGAATAAAGCGCACGAACCAAGTGTATGGTATAGAGAAAAATTTGTCTCCAACCGTAAGTGACAATATTGAATTGGTAAGGCAGTATGATAGCTAGATAGAGTAGATGGAGCGTTAAATACCTAGAACATACAACATACTCTGCATGCCTACGCTACATGGCCTAAATATTCTTGCACACAGTATCTCGCTGTCCTTTCTTTATTACATTCTTTATCCCACTTATTCACACTACGATCCCATAGTCAAGGTCTTATCCTTTATTTCCCTTCACTATACTATCCCTAATTTCAACTCTCACAAGTCAAGAAAAATCCATATCTATATAACTCGCCTTCCGCTATTTACTAGGCAAGAGCCTCGCCAAAATGTTAACGAATCACAAGACGAGTTCTTCAGGAGGGTTAATTCACACAGTTACACTTAGCGTGTCTTGTCTCGTGCGATTTCAACAAACATTCCGGCAGATGTCATCACGCCGCAGGATGGGTCAGGTATCTAGCAATAGGCAGTTGGGTGCTGTTCGTGCTATGGATATCCGATCTCTCGAACCAAATAACGGATCTCGTAGATGAAATCGCGGATCTCGCGAACCAAATCACGGATCTCGTAAGCCAAATAATAAATATCGCAATCGAAATAACGGATCTCGCAAGCCAAATAATTGTTGTATGAATCTTGAATTGGTAGATATTTACATAGGCCGTAAGCCTGGAATCAAGCTTACAGTACTGAAAGTCAAACCAATAAAATCAAAGATTCGGAATCTTTAAAAAGTCTTGAGATCCAGATCCTGAAACACGACACAACCAACTTTTTCGCTAGATTAGTTAAATGTAGCAGGAAGTGAAGCAGGAGAGGCGAGGAAATTAGTTTTAAGCATGTTCGGGCCTGAAGTTACTAATTGATGCGTCGAATTCCTTATTCGCTGTAGAAACCATTTAACGTTCCGTATATACATGCACATTTCAATGAGGATAATGTTTAGGTAAACAGCCCTTGACATGCTTGAAGGAGATTACGAAGTTGAGAACAGTCACGAGGCAGTTTAATGTAACAACATGAAGCTTTCCCATTACTGATTCGGAACATTGTACCATGATGATAGATTGGCTATAGAAAAATGCACTTTCTCTGTGTTGCAGTAACATTAATCTAAGAGTCCTTTTCAGGATTATACTTGGCTTGTCATAGACATACCATTGTAAACTTAGCTACCTAAACTGATATACTCAAACATAGGATCGTCCATGGAAAGTCAAGTGCAATTATTGAAAAGGCATTTCCAATATATATTTTATATAATACTTAGATTTTCTGGTAGTCATCTTAATATAGCTTTCGAATAAAAGTAGTATCAGCATTGGGAAATGCTATACAGGCAGACAAGGCAGGGTCATCCATGGGCTTGGCTTCGAAATGGCATTCCACTGGAAAAACTGGACGTCACTGCAGTATGGAAATCCGTACTTCTAGTAAATGTCCACAATATTACTATGTTTCCATATTTTCGTCCAATTACATACTATAGAAAAAGACAACACTAGAAATTTAAATTTACAACTGTTTTACCAGAATATTTCAAGGTATTTCCATACTGTACGAGAGTGGTCCAATTTTGCCAGTGAAGTTTCGGCTTAATGTGACACAGGTGTTGGTCGTGGAATCGTATCTGAAGACGACGGTACGTACATAGCTATTGTAACTGCACGGGTTATTCAATCTGCGCCAGTTACACTTATTAATTTTCTTTTCGAGTACAAATTGCAGTATTAATATGACGGATAGTTTTACAATGCGAGTTTGGATATTCTTTCCGCTATGACATATCGTGGTATAAAATACACTCACAGAAATTTCGCACGAAAAAGTTAATTATGACCCTAAAGTTACTCTTAAAACAGATGTTACTGTGACAAAGCCGGAACAATACAGATGATCGATTATACCAATGGAATATTGCAGATTTGAAAATAAGCCGTCATCTCATGTACGGTGCAGATTGGATTTCCCAACGTGCTATACTAACCCATGTCATGCCTTTCCTTCCTAACTGTCTTTTGCTCAATACGGCGTCGCAACCGGCATTCGATTCTATTCGATAACTTGTAGAATTCGATTCTATCCACCCATGGATGACCAGATCGAGATCTACTCTAGTTCAGTTCGAGGTAGAACAGGCTATATATAGCCATAGGTAGATAGATGTTCGGTTTTCGGATATGAGGATTTTTTCCGGATATCTTCCGCAATAATTACTATATTTCGGACCGGTTAAACTTTAATCGTAGCTTACCCAAGGCTTGGGAGGGTCCTTTTTTGTGTATTTATGTAGGGGTTAAATAAATAATTAAGCTTCTATTGTGGAATAAAGCATGTGTACGGATTTCGAAAAGGTTAGCTTTCGAATTCGATTAATTAGGAATTGCGACTTTAATCTCGGCTTGTATTTTCGACTTTCGATTACATTCACTTTCATATATTTATTACATGTAGTCAATTACACGTAATTAATGTATGATTGTATGTACTTCATATCTATCATATACAGCCATCAAGTGCTGGATATCGTAGATACCCTTGGGATTGGGGGAGGTTTTTATCTAACGATGTGTAATTTCCTCCACAGCATTTCTCACTTAACTGCATAGCTTAAATTAACGATGTGTCTTTTCTTCAACAGCGTTTTTCTTTTCGTCTACACAGTTAAATATTTATTACATGTAATACATACACGGAATTAATATATAATTGTATACCCTTCATATCTATCACATGCAGCCATCAAGTGCTGGATATTATAGATACCCTTGGGAATGGGGGAGGTTTTTATCTAACGATGTGTAATTTCCTCGACAGCATTTCTCACTATTAACTGCATAGCTTAAATGAACGATGTGTCTTTTCTTCAACAGCGTTTTTCTTTTCGTCTACACAGTTATATATTTATTACATGTAATACATACACGGAATTAATATATAATTGTATACCCTTCATATCTATCACATGCAGCCATCAAGTGCTGGATATTATAGATACCCTTGGGAATGGGGGAGGTTTTTATCTAACGATGTGTAATTTCCTCCACAGCATTTCTCACTATTAACTGCATAGCTTAAATGAACGATGTGTCTTTTCTTCAACAGCGTTTTTCTTTTCGTCTACACAGCTATATATTTATTACATGTAATACATACACGGAATTAATATGTAATTGTATACCCTTCATATCTATCACATGCAGCCATCAAGTGCTGGATATTATAGATACCCTTGGGAATGGGGGAGGTTTTTATCTAACGATGTGTAATTTCCTCGACAGCATTTCTCACTATTAACTGCATAGCTTAAATTAACGATGTGTCTTTTCTTCATCAGCGTTTTTCTTTTCCTCTACAGAGTTATATATTATATATTATAGATACCCTTGGGGTTGGGGGAGGTTTTGAATATTAACGATGTGCCTTCCTCGACAGCTTTTTCTCTGTTTCTGCAATAGAAAAATTGGCTTGCACCCTTTGGGCAGAGGTCTCTCGTGTCTTACTTTAGGAAAGACACGTGATATCGCGTCCTACGGAGTATTAAAAAACCTCAAACGGCTGAGGACGGGAGAGCGGTGTGTTTCTGGTGTTACATCTTGGCCAGCTTGGTGTGGCTTGAGTTTGTTGGTATCTCACTTGAGGGTTTTCCTCCGGTTTTTCCCTCATTAGAAACCAACTACAATTCGCTTAAAGTGCATATGAAGCGAAATATGTTTTGGCATATTTCTAATATTTAGCAATTTAAAACATGTTTCCAAAGTTTGAAAAGGCGGTAGAAAAATATGATGATTTTACAAGCCGTGAAATTCACCCTACTTTGCTCCCAATAATGGTCTTCAAATCGCGCGGCCAAAATGAGGTCACATTGATTGCATCTCAACCAAAATGGAAAGAATGAAATCGATTCGAACCTGTGACTAGAAATCAGCAAGCCTAAACAAACCTTTGCAGCCAACGTGACGTCACTAGATGAAATTTCACAATAAACTCGACCCCAGTCTCCGGTATTTTAGTGAACATGGAAATGCAGCATGGCAGTGGTTGCGAATTACCGTTCTCCTAAATTTGTTATTCATTTTGCTCTTTCATCCATCAGAGACTTGACCTTTGGACAGACTAGCTATTAATCTGGTAAACGTGCTTAAAGTGCCAGTACGATGAAATTCAACCATTTTCTTTTCTACTTTTTTGTCTTCCAGAACGACACCGCGATTTTTGACCAGCGGTTTGCTGTCGTGACGCAATTTTCTTTACGCGTCGCTATATTGTAAATGTATATTTCCATTCAAAACTTCGTTCTTCCTTCCCTTTTTTGAAAAAAAAATAGCATAAACGTGTACTTTACTTATAAGTTCATGCGAAAGTTTGTGTTTAACGTAGCCCTGCATGTTGTTGTGTTGAGAAAATTACGCCATGTCCGCTGGAAATTAGCTCTGTCATAGCTCTGTCACAGGAACGGGTTTGAGTAATGGCGGACATGAAAACTCAAAATTCAGATCTCCAAAAATAATACTTCGCGTAGTAATGTCAAAAAACGGTTTGGATAGGAAAACATAGCAACTTTACTTTACAAATACGCAACAAATCTCAATCATACGACTATCTTGATCGTAGTGGTACTTTATTAACTCTTCAGTCCATTTGCACGTTTTGCTGTATTTTAAAGGGGCTGTGTCACGGTAAGACATTACATTCGTTTTTCCGGGCCGGAAAGAGCTATTTCCACCGATTTTGATATGAACTAACGAACCTCTCGGCCATGTGGGATGCTTAAAATCAAAGCAAATATGCAAAAATGACTAACAAACAGTGTATATAAACAGTCTCCAGGGAAAATATTGAAAATCCTTTCAATCAAGCATTGAGGGAGGGAAGTTTAACTGTTTGTATCCAATTAACAGCCACTGAACAAGCGATTACTCGATACATGCGCAGTACCATGACATAGCCCCTTTAAGCCGGTAAGATCGGATTTCCGTTGAATATCGAAAGCATTCCGTAATTTTGCTCGTTTGTTTGCCGTGTAAATCTATATGTATACACGAGTGCTTATCGCATAAAAAAAACTACAATTAGGCTTAAAACTATTGTTTTAGTCGCACACTTCAGTCAACCTCAAGGAGTTTATGAGATGCTTGTTCATAAAGAGCGTAAGCAGTGCATATCAGCAGCTTCGCCCAGGGATAGACCCCCGGGCCGACCTGTGCTGGGTTGTTCGAAGCAAGGTTAACTACAGGTTAACTATAACCCTAGGTTAGCGCTAAATCTGTAATTGTAATCTGAACAGTTTAAACCCGGGTTAGTGATTGAGTTAACCCTGGGTTAGCGCTTAACCTTGCTTCGAACAACTGGGCCCAGGTGGATATGTTGGGGAATATTTTGACTTTGTTTGAAGTTCCAAGATACTGGGGAGGGGGAATTCGTGAGATTGTAATAGGGATTTTGTGTTAAGGAAAACGTGAGCACCCCTGCCAGAGAAAATCTGATCATCAAGTCAGTTTGCTCCAACCTTTTTGCACCCCTGCCAGGGAAAATCTGATCATCAAGTTTGCTCCACCCTTTTTGCCATTTAGGCGCGATATCGACTATCGAATAATATCAAATATTTTTTTATAGTCTAATATCAAATAAATATCATCGAATATCGGATATTTTTCATTCAAGGTATTATCACAAAACATCGGATAATTTATTCCCTCTACGTAATATCGGATAATATCGATTAGTATATACCACACCAGTGAATATCACTTTTCGCACGCTCTGATTGGCTATTCAAACAGTGAATATGATTTCATATTCACCTCCGAGCAAATCAGCGATCATCTCGCGCGAGTTTTTGTCCATTTGAGAGAAAATAAAATAACTATTTGGTGTTAGCTATTCACCTGGAGTGTGGTATATACTAAAACAATTATTCACCCCGGGTGTTGGTGAATAGTGGTGGATATTTACCTCGTCGAAGCGGCTCGGTAAATATCCACCACTATTCATCTCCACTTCGGTGAATAATTGTTAAATATCAAGCACTTGGGTAAAGGTAAAGTGGGTCTATCTAATTAGATATCTAATAGACATCTAACGTGATAATATCGGATAATATCGAATATCAAGCACTTGAGTAAAGGTAAAGTGGGTCTATCTAATTAGATATCTAATAGACATCTAACGGGATAATATCGAATATCAAGCACTTGAGTAAAGGTAAAGTGGGTCTATCTAATTTGATATCTAATAGACATCTAACGTGATAATATCGGATAATATCGAATATCAAGCACTTGAGTAAAGGTAAAGTGGGTCTATCTAATTAGATATCTAATAGACATCTAACGTGATAATATCGGATAATATCGAATATCAAGCACTTGAGTAAAGGTAAAGTGGGTCTATCTAATTAGATATCTAATAGACATCTAACGTGATAATATCGGTAATATCGAATATCAAGCACTTGAGTAAAGGTAAAGGGGGTCTATCTAATTAGATATCTAATAGACATCTAACGTGATAATATCCGATAGAATCCCATAGCATGACTCAAACTCGCGCGTTGATTGGCTAACGAGGCGTTTAATATTTTGTGGAATTCAATGGTTTGAAAGCTGTATTCAACGATGTACAGGAAGCACGCGCGTAAATATTTTGTTTATTTTTATCATCGCGAACAGAGACAAATCATGTTAAAATTACAAATCAGGATATTCACAAAGTTAACAGTAGTCAAAGAACGTGAAAATTATACATTTAACAGTTTAAAAACAGGCTTATTTATTGTGAGACAGAAATTGAGCATTAACATTTGGTAATTTGCTTATAAAGTAAGGAACACTTAATACTTACAAGTTTGTGCGTATCCTTGTGCAGCAGCTCTTCGGTTTGTCAGGTTTTAGATTTTCACTTATCGACAACTGGTTTCAACGGGCCGCCCGTTTTCTAAATCTTTCACAAACATTTACAATTTTGTCTCCAGTTAATGCACTTTCGCTTTCTTGGTAAAGATTAGATCGAAATTAAGTGTACCTAAATAAAATACAGGTGTTTTCATGCATAAAAATGCAGTTTTGCTGTCGGAAAACCAAATGTTGTGAGCAACGACTGCACTTTTAATTGAACCTCATGTGAGTTTCAGTCTAATTTTAGCTATTCGCTCGTTCGTTTACCGTGCAATGGGTTCTTGGCGCAAGGGTCTATTGTTTTTACCCACAAGAGCGGTTTTTAGTTGAGTGTAGTAAAACTAAAACCAAAGTAATTACATAGCCAATCACAGGAGCAAGTGAAAATACAATGAACCAATCACGAACTACAGTAATTCACGATTGGTTTTACTTGAACCAATCACGAGGCAAACTAAACGCAGTCGTCAATACTGTCGCTAAAAACAAAACCTGATTGCGTGATTGCGTGATTGCATTTGGTTTTACTTTAAAACTTGATTGGCTGATAACTGGAAAACATTTCTCACAACCAATAGAAAAGCTAAGCATACACAAAACCAAAGTAATGACTTGTTGCTTTCGACACTCAATCGAAAACCGCTCTATTTGCAGAGCTATTCTTCATTTTGTAATTTCTCTCCAGGCTGACATTTACACTGCATCATACCAAAATGCAATAACAATACCTGTCACCAGGTTAGTCTGGATATCAGCCATCCCAGCTTCAGTGAGGGAGAGCAAGTTGGGACAGCTGCCATTCAGGCTACCACCAGGATACTTTTGGGGATTATTTTTCATGCATTTAAATGCCAATTTAGTGATCTCACATTAACCTATTTAATTGGTGCATTTTTCATAACTGTAATATTAATTTCTATCAATTGACCGATTTAGCTTGTATATTTGTTGTCCCAATTCAGATCATGTGACAGCTCTCCAGAGCAGTGCTTTGTTTTCTAGTTAGAGAACTTGATACATTTCCTGGGATACAGAAAAACATTACTCAAGGGAAACGTCAGGTGACCTGAATTGGGACAACAAGCTAAATCGGTCAATTCCAAACCTGGCCGAGGGGGGCAGTTGCCTCCCCTCTGCCCAGTCCCAGAAGAGAGATTGACAGAAGTCATCGATGGAAATGTCCCAGAATTCATCATTTTGTGCCCCCCCCCAGTTTCCACCAATTTTCAGGGCGTCCCTACGCCCTGAATAAATAAGATAAGATAAGATACCCCCAACTTTTCTTTGCTGCCAAATGCCCCACCCTCAGGACAGCCTGAGTTGTCAAATAGTGCATGTATGCTGGACGGGGGGGGATGGGCAGGTTTGGAATTCATATACTTTAATTTGGGGTTACTAATTATACAGGATGGTATAGTAGCTTAGATGGTCACACTTACATGTGTGTATTTGGAAAGGAGCCTCACTTGATTTAATATATAATTTACAGAATTCTTGTTAAATCTGAAATTTCCATCAGATCTAATTTTACACTTGAATTAGTTCATTCAACCACTAGCCGGGCCCTTTGCTGCAGGCATTCATATGGTAATTTTCTTTTGATTCACGGTGGACATGTTTGTGGTTTTGGTTCAGAGAAACATAACCGTTTGATTGACGTTCTGTTTTCATTTTCAGTTAGGTCACACCGCGGCAAAACGTTATGCTCTGCTGACCGAAAGAACGAAGGCTCTGGTTTCAAATAAAAGATTTATATTTAGGGGAAAAAATCACCATAACGTGAATTAAAATTAATAAGTTCAACCTGTTAAAAGTTTTAAGCTTAGCTTTTAAGTAGTTTTTTTTTTTGCGGAACATTTCACACTCGTGAATTAGAAACAGGGGTGACTGCCTGTTTTCTTTTAGTTTTAGCGGGAAACTGGGGAGACGGGGGCGCGTTGTGCTCATCAAAAGCGCATGCGCGTGACTTTTGGCCGCGGTGTGGGGTTAGATGTAACTGCAGCCAGAAGAGTAAACGGTAAATCAAACAACTGTCAACAAATTAAAATCAAATGCATGCTTTATTATACATATATTTCCCTTTTTTCTCTAATTATGTTCTGGAAATTCTAGGACATTATTCGTAAAGCGTTGGCTATTCAAAATAATTGAATAGATAACCGAGAAAGATGATAATATCGCGCTAAACGTTTTGGAGCGCTTTATTCGGAAAGCCTTTAATGCAATGGCGCATCGAGCGTGTTCTGTTGATGACGTCAAAACTAGACCCAGTGCCAATTTTGTGAAGCGCTCATGCGCTTGAATTTCGTCCACAGGCAACCCAAGACACGTTTTTGGGCAACGTTGAACGGCCAATACACCATAACAAATCAATCAAATCAACTTTTTATTCCGGAATCCTTTGTCTATGGCCTCTAATCACTTCGTAAGAAATATAATTAGCCAGGGCTTATATGCACTTTAAAAGACCAATTGATAGATATTGACCGCCATTTTGAAAGGTAACCACGCTTTTGGTTTTATCGAGGCTGGAGTTGAGACAGCTTTGTTAGAGCTTGTACCGAGTTAGCATAGACTATATCGCAACCCCGCCATCGCAGTACAATCTGGGATGGATATCTCAGTTTCCCATTGTTGTTGGGCGGCCATCTTGAATTTAATAATAGAAACTGAGATCCATCCCAGAGTGCACTGCGACGGCAGGGTTGCGATATAGCCTATGATAATCAAAATATATCCCAAATTCACAGAACGTTTGTATCCGTGCGGGTTCAACTCCAGCCTCCATGCGAGGCGAAGGCTTGGTTACCTTTCAAGAACTACGAATAGACCACTTTCGATATACTCGCACAAAGGTTTCAACACGAGGCTCCGGGGTAAATTTAATTTATTATTCTCTTTTCACGAATCACTGAGCATTGTGCCCCAGAGTCTCATATTGAAACCTTTGTGCGTGACAAGTGAAGCATATATCGAAAGGGGGCTTTTGGACTATTAACCTGACTCATATTAAACCTTAACAAGCCAAGGGCTAAAGAAGTCTTTAAATTTTCGATTTTCGGATAAGTGCAAATAATACTTCCTCGAGCATGCTGGATATTTACAGACCCAAGAAACCGACTGCCATCATCCGGCTTCTGCAGTTTTGTGAAATCTTCAACGCGTTCACCACCACGTTTTCTTTCTTACTGCAGGTTTAATTTCTCTTGATGCAGTGAATGCTAACTCCTCACATGAGTTGGTGTTTTGGTACTGCTCGTAAATTAATTGCTGGTTTTCACTCAATCCCCAGAGATTCAAATGACAAAGGGCATGGCGGCCATGTTGGTACAAAAGAAGCTAACGAGGAATCTATTGTTTAAGGGCACCAACATGGTGGCTATGACGTCACGTGCAAACCAGCAATATAACTTTATTTAAGAACGGTAGTAAAACAGACAAGGCCTGGGGAAGATACAGGGCCGGGTGTAAAAAGGGGTTCGACCGAACTCCCTTTTCCTAAATCGAACCCCCCGCCCCTCCTCTTCCTCCCTTTTATAAAGAAAAAAAGAAGTTGCCATGATCGAACTCTCGTCATAGAATTCTGGATTCGCCCCAGAAGGCTAAATAGATAGATGTATAAAATACAGAAATAAATTCCATCGGTATAACTAACTAGAGAAAGATAAGCTACTGTTTTTCATGGAATCTGTGATATGATAAAATAAGTTTAAGGGGCCTAGGGATTTTTTTAATTGTCGCGCATATTTGAAAAAAGCGCCAAAAACAAGCTTGCAGACTAATTTGAATTCCAATTCTCGCTTTGGATTGACACTCTAATTACTATTTTATTAGTCACAAATGCCAAACTCTTGACTAAGAACTGTTTTAGCGTAGCACAAAGCTGGTTTCATGCTTTTATTTGTAAATTTAGACAGCCAGTAAACCGCCTTAAATTTTGTATTACATATTCAGCCGATATTTGTTTGCGTTCTCAGCGAGGGCCTACGATTTATCGTCCTTATCCGAGAAGACGCGAAGGTCCAACCATTTGCAGATGTCAGAGCAAAGGCAGCACCTTCTTCCAGTTATTTTAAGACCTTGAGTAGCTGTCCGGCCGCGGGGTTTTAACCCACGACCTACCGCACAACAGACCGGCGCTTAACTACTGAGCTAACCGGGAGGCGGTAAGTAAAGTATAAATAACAAGGGGCCTAAAATACTCCCCTGGGGACCATACCTAATATTCTTAGTGGGGCTCCATTACTTCACTTACTCTAACTTAAATGTGATTTGAACCAGTTGGTAGTACTATCAATTAGGCCATAATGTTTAAGTTATGTAACGATCCCAGTACGGAACACGATTGCAGACTGAGTGGTATGTATATTGGAGACGGAACCCTCGGCTAAGTCGTGCCGGAGCCAATGGCAGGAATCGAAATTCATTTCTCGATATTGCCATCAGCAGATCATGAAGCAGCAATGTTGTATTCATACTCCAATCGTTGCTTCACGTCGTGCACCCTCTAGCAAGCAAATCCACACAGTTCGTTCATCTGATGAAATCAAATGTCGAATTGCTTACAGTTCAGTAGCCAATACCAAATGGCAGAGTTCTTTTTTCCCGAGGCCAGAGACTAATGGGTAGCCGATACCATTGATCAAACGTCGACGATGCACATTGGTGCGTTGAAGTTAGCAAAAGCATTGAACTCCACGACGACAGATACCGACATAAATACGAAATAGAAGAACAAGTAGATATATCCGACCTTTTTGTTCAGTGTCCATTTGTAATACCAGATAATTATCAAGCTCACAGCGATAGAACCGAGGATAAAAAAACACGCAATAAACAGGCCATGACTGTTGATGACCACCGAAGAGTCGTACTCCCATATGGTCGTCTTGAACAGCCAGGGTATACCCAGGCACAGCAGAATATCGAATACGTTGCTACCCACGGTGTGAGATACCGCCATGTCGCCATCGCCTGGGGGGGTAAGCATGCCGATAGTTAACAATTATTCTCCTCAGGGTCGGTGACTAGTGGTGGAAGTTTACCGAGCCACGAACGCCGGCGAGGTAAATATCCACCGTTGCATGTGTAGCTCACCACTTATGGAATGGTCAATGCTTAGCGTATTGAGTTCTGGATGCACGCAGATATTTGGGAGAGTGCAAATTACTTTTACACACCAGTGCAAATTACTTTTTCATAAAGTGTCTCAAAATCAATATTTTTTGCTGAAATTCTGACGTAATGTACTCTAGCATTGAATATGCTGTATTTCTGGCACACTTTTTTTAATGAAAGCCTAAGAAAAATGTAACAAAAACCATCACGCTATTTTCGAAAAAAGAGGTCGCGCTCAAAGCTGCTTTTGTACGATCGCGCGACTGAAAATGAAGGAAAGTAAAGCTGATTTGTTTGTCTATTAATACCTTTTTGTGAGAAACAAACACAATAGTACAATATATATATAATTATATAATTATATTATATATATATATTATATATATATATTGTACTATTGTGTTTGTTTCTCACACTAACAGTGAGAAGTGAAAGCTAAAAATAACCCGTCTGGGAAAACGCCGCATCACGAATATATGATAGATGGACACTCGTAACTCCGGGTAGTGGACTCCTGCTAATGTACAAATTACCTTTTTGAGCAACAAAGAGACTGGACAAGCAATCCGGCACACTGCTGCCGAATGCCACGAGAGACAGTCCCATCACGCTATCGGGAATAAGAAACGTGTATCCAATAATGGTTACCATCCACACTAGCACGTATGACGTAACTCCGATCCACAAGATACATATTATAAACGAGAACACGACCCACTTCTCGCGCGCTTTGTTCTTTACATCCGGGATAGTACAGTAAAATGCAATGTTGATTGGCAGGCCTAGGGTCCAGCAGATACGCGGCCATATATGGTCCGGAGGGGAGAATGGCGAGCCGAGGGTTAGGTCGGGGACGTCATGGGGCACGTTCTGTTCGTACTCGTGGTGATGGGCAAGATGCTCGCCACTGTCTGAAAACATATATGTATATATATATATATATATATATAGTACGAATACTCCAGTTTCGTATTCGAAAGTCACCGCTGAATGCAATGAGTACAGACGCATGTACGCAGGGTTAGCCTCATTCTGAAGTTAAACATTCATAAATACCAACGAGGTGGGCTATTCACAACACTGTATTGTTGTAGTTTCACGCTTTGCACCTTCTCGTTGGTATTTAAGAATGTTTAACTTCAAAATAAGGCTAACCCTGCGTACATGCATCTGTAGTCATTACATTCAGCGGTAATTTTTGAATGCGAAACTGGACTATTTAGAGAACTTACTAAGAACGTGAACCAAAAATATCCTACCTGGATACAACATGTTGGACTCGTTTGGCCACCATGTTGGATAAGTGATGTCGGATGAAGCTTGATTTCTGTCAAACATTCTGTCCAACATCGTACAATATTTCTTTTGTTCTCGAGTTTGATGAATAATGTTGGATTCGTTTGGACAGCGGTCACAACATTGTTGGATTCACGCACGCGCACAAGGCTAGTTACACAAAGGATTGTGGGTAAATTTCGGTACTATAATCCTCATCGTCTACATAGAGAATAATATATATTATTATTATACATTTTACTCACATCTCGATTCTGATTGGCTGAGAACACGCAACGAATTCACCATAGCTAGCTATAGCACTAAGTGCGCATGCGTACAACATCTGCTAGCAGATAATTGAATTATAATTCTCGTTCCCAGTGCCTCCTCATCTAACTGAGGAGGCACTGGGAACGAGAATGTTGAATTACCTGCTAGCTAGCATATAATACTTAGCGCTCGGTGGTAAGCAAATATGACAATTTTACGCTAGAAAGTAGGGCACTTATTTCGTTATTTTTAGCCATTTTAGCGCTCAGCTATGTTTCTAGTCATTCTTTTCTCCTAAACTCGTAAAATAAATGCAATTCTTAGCTTGAATATGAAAGAAAACATCTTGAACCATGCAGAAATCCAATCGTAAACAAACCAATTTTATGCGGCGTTTCATTAACTTCGTTTACGATAGCTTTCTCTTTTGCTAAAACTTGAGCTTAAAAATGTATAATAAAACAATTATTGAATTCGTTTTTTGCATGATAGCGAAAATTATCAAGACCTGTTATAACACAGACCTCTATCTTGATAATTTTTGCTATCATGCTCAACCTCATCCAATAATTGCTTAGTATATACCACACCAATGAATATCACTTTTCGCGCGCTCTGATTGGCTACTCAAACAATGAATATGATGATTTCATATTCACCTCCGAGCGAAGCAGCTATCACCTCGCGCGAGTTGTTGTCCATTTGACAAAAAATTAAATAACTATTTTGTGCTGGCTATAATTCACCTGTTTGATATATACTAAAACAATTATTCACCTCAGTGTTGATGAATAGTGGTGGATACTTACCTCGTCGAAGCGGCTCGGTTACTATCCAACTCGGTAACCGCCTCCCGGTTAGCTCAGTGGTTAAGCTCCGGCCTGTTGCGCGGGTTCAAATCCCGGTCGGACCAACATTCAGGGGCTTAAAATAACTGACTAGAAGGTGCTTCCGTTGTGAAACAACTGCAAATGGTTAGACCTTCACGTCTTTTCGGATAAGGACGTAAAATCGTAGATCTCCCGTCGGCCTCAAGTTTACCAGTTTCACTAGACTGTCACGAGTTACTGACGTTAACTAAAGTAGCTTTACTTTACTTTATCCACCACTATTCACCTCCATTCTCGTTCCCAGTGCCTCCTCAAATAAATGAAAAATTGGAGGCTCTGGTAAGACACAAAGCGGATGTCCTAGATTCTAGGACATTGAAACTGCGCATGCCAGTAGGAAATTTTACTTCCGTCCGTTACAGTGCAATTCAAAAATCACAGGATTGAAACAATATTATGCAAAGGACGTTGTAAAAACAAAAACAGAACGGAAATTCCAGAAAATGATACGTATCTAATACTCAGATTTACTTAACAGCATTGTTAGCATCTCTTCTTCTATCCGCCTTCAGTCGGTGCTGGCAAAGTAAAGATTTATATTGATTCAAAATATTGACACGATTTCGGTTTCAAAACTCCGGTTGTGTCTTCTTATTATTTTGCTGAACTGCACAGAAGACTTTGAAATTACCCTTCAATAATTTATACTAAAGAAAGCTTCAGTGATCTTTACCCTCGAAGAAGGGAATTTATGTTATTTTCCTCGCTTCGCACTCTTCCCGTTAACAATAGGAAATGAACAATCTGAAATCTACAATGTTTACCGTCTCGTTTTTCTCGTCCAATGGAAATTGAGATACAGGGCAACCGTCTGGGTGCGTGAAGAGTTTTAATTTTTTGAACTTCGCGCAGCCGTTGTTCAACAGCCAATCACAATATTGCCCCATTTGTGTCTTACCAGAGCTAGCCTCCGACATTTCAGTTAAGTTGAGGAGGCACTGGGAACGAGAATGTATTCACCTCCATGATTGTTAAGTAGAACGGAGATATGGAGTCAGTGTTCAGCTCGATATCTCACGAGTGAGCGAAGAGAACGAGTGAAACATCGTTTTTATTTTATAAACAATACTAATAAGAACAATGTAACTGAATCAATGTTATTGCCCGATAAGGCGAGAAGATTGGCTGATACCACAAACGTAAAATTATCGTCTTTTTACGTGGGTTCAAATATGCTATTTCCGAGTGGTGGAAATCCTTGTAAAACACAAATGTTAGAATACAAAATTTTAAGCAACGCGTTTTACGGTAACTTACCAAACACTTTCTTTTTCTTTTCAGCCTTTTTATCTTCCTCGGAGTGTAACTGCTCATTGTCACTCTTCTCTTCCGCTGAGTTCACATCCTTGTCCTTCACGAGAGAGTAATCCTCCTTTCCGTCGCCATTGCTCTTGGAATTTCTCTCATGTAATTCTGATTTGAACTCAGGGCTTGTTGTATTAGTTACTTGGTGCAAATAGGCTTCGATCCATGGATTGAAGTACATTATAAGCAGGTATACAGAGTAAAAGGAAACCATCGCTGTCGCTTCAGACCTGGGAAATAACGTATTAATGTTAAAACAAGATGTGACTGACTTTTGAAACACAACAGCCGACGGGCCGAGAGATAAATAGAATGTTGAAAGACGTACTTGCATGCCGGTTTACAACTTATGTACGCTCAAGCAATTCATTCTACAGCTATTGTAAAAAAGGTGTACTGCATGTTGTATTGTGCAGTCAGTACTAACTCGACGCTTTACATACGTTGTTCGATATTTACTCTTCCAGTTCGGTTTCTATTTACACCTTTTCACGACAATTCTTTTGACAGTTTCAACTCGGTTTCCTGAGTCACATCGGTATATCTCGGTTTGTAATATCCATGCAGTTATTCTTTTGACGATTTCAACCTTTTCTTCTTGGTCGATCTCCATCACCCGGAGAGAATTCCTGATATTTCCCGCTCGCGGAGGGAAAATATCGGGTCATGTGATGCTTTCAACCAATCACCAGGAGAGAAAATATTAATCACTGATATTTCCCGCTCGCGGAGAGAAAATATCGGGTCATGTGATGCTTTCAACCAATCACCAGGAGAGAAAATATTAATCACTGATATTTCCCGCTCGCGGAGAGAAAATATCGGGTCACGTGACGCATTCAACCAATCACCAGGAGAGAAAATATTAATCACTGATATTTCGCGCATCGGGCAGAATCAGGCGACATTACTTAGTCACGTGACACGATCAAGCGCGCTGGATTTAAATTTCTGCTCCAGCGCACATGCCAAATAACAAAGAAAACTGCTGAAACTGGTCTATGCCCTGAAAATATTGCCAATTTTGGGGTTTAAAAACTGATAGCCACAAAAATGTAAACACGGGATTTTAAAGTAGGGATGTTACGCTGCAATTTCCACTAATTTGGGGGTAGATTAAGTGGAATCTGCTGCCATTAAATAAAGGCTGAAGTTTGGGTTATTTCAGGTCGAAAACGTATGGAAAGTGTTTTCATTTGCTATTCAGGACTTATTTTCTCACGAAGTCTAATATCATTAAAAATTGTAAAAACGGGAAAATATTATTTTATAACTTATCTGTTATCGAGCGTTCTTTTATCGAAATCCGTTAAATATTTCTGCCATTAAAGTTTAAAAGTATTTCTAGCAGTGAAATTGTCCTTAATGCTTGCATATTAATCGACCTTTCAAAACTCCCGGGAGACCGGCAAGCTAACATAAGCTCCGCCTCCTGGGTTAAAATAGAAGATACCGAAACAAAGGGGCGGCAGTGGAAAGCTAATTAATCAATCGAGTTGGATAATCATATCAGCGGTAGCGCCTGGCTTTTGAATTTGACAAAACTGCAATAACAAATGCCAAGGAACTACATCAAAAAGTGAAGACGCATCAAGATAAACTTTGCATTTGCATTCGCATTTTATTCTCTATATCACTGTTAGCGTTGTAATTAGAATTACAATCTGATATAAAAAGGAAAATATTTTCACCGATCACGGACTTTATTTATTACTCTTTCTACACCAGCGTTCTTTTTCTTACGCGGTTTGTAGCGTAGTGAATCCTACAGAATACAAACTATACTTTCTTCACGAAAACTCGAAATCATCCCGATTCTTGAAAAATAACAATCCTGGATTCGGTAAGCGTTTACACTAGAAGAAAATACCGGGCACTTATGAAACGATTTTGACAAGAAATTTCGGCCCGAATTTTGTATTTATCGCGCTGAGTTATAGATTTTTGCTTGCCTTCACCAATTCTTAAAATACGTTAGAAAGCTCGAGACTACACAAATCCGGGATACACCGTTATACACTAGAAAACTATATCGGAATTCACGTTCCCACTTACAATCCCGGATTCGTTTTTATCGCGCATTCATCGAAAAGTATCCATGGGTTAGGCTTTACTAAGGACCAGCTTCTGATCAGTATTATAGTTAAGCGGCACTTTGCCTTTGGTATAAAACCAACGCGCTTTGTGAAATGACAAAACTTCAACGAAGAAAACAAGTTCAGAAATCAAGAGCGCATCACAAGCGATTAAACAGACGGATTTGTTTATGTCTTAAGCTTTAAAACGAGACCTTTCCCACGATTATGTGTCCTAGAAGCGAACTGTTCCGAAAAATAATTTTCGGCTTTACTGATTGAACTCGAGTTGCGATTCTTTTACTGATATCTAGACTTCTAGTGGTCAGATAAGCTTCAATGATATCTTATTTTAAAGCTACAAAAGTACATATATCTGTTTCTAAACCTTTAGGTCAGTGATGCGAACTTCTGAATATGATCGTTATTTTATGTTTAGTAAAGTGCTGTGATCTCAACCAACTCGTATTTTGATTTTAAAGCTACAAAATTACAGAACTGTTTCCACACATTTTTATGGTGCGCTCTCAAAGCGGTGAGTGATCATGACTTTTCGTGTTTAATAAAGCGCTTTGGTCAAGAATTAAAAAAACTTTTATAGCTTGTATGGAGTTTGAAATCTTTCGCTTGGATAGCTCTTGCGAACAATGCCGAGGTTCACTTTTATTTAACTAGTTTCACAAATATGGCACTAAAATAAAGCTTGCTGAATTTGACTTAGGCTTTTCGAATAAGCTCTAAATGCAGACATTATACTCCATTTTAATGTTGACATGAGTCAAACGAAATAGGTTTGGAAACTTCGCGCGATAAAACTTATAACCCAAGTAGCCACGGCAAATTGATTTTGCGGTGATCTTTTACTGTAACCGAGTTTACCTATTTACCCAAGGTCTATTGAAATCTCTTAAAGAGCTTTGGGATTTCAGTTAGTCCCATGACAAGATAGATGACAGTGATTGACAGGCCAAAGAGCAAGTATGGGAATGAGGTATTCCCAGAAGGATTCACTAGCAGCCAATCACAAGCGTTTTGCTGAATATCTAATAAGGCGTATCATAATTATTCATATCTCACGGACGCGAGTAAATGTCGCCTAAAACAATGGGATTCTACCCGATGGGAGAGAAAATATCGGGTCACGTGACGCATTCAACCAATCATGCGCAAGAGAAAATACGATGGGTTATAACTCCTCATATCCTACAAGTAGAGGAAGCTTGGCCAAAACAAAAATATTTTGTGCGTCGGTAAATGGAATTTCTTCGATAGCTCATATCAAGGGTGCGTTCGATGGACCGTATTCCGGAATAAGAATACACAGAATAATCACTACAAATCGCTTATCCTGGGATTTTTTAGCCACTGGAATACTAATTATATCGTGAATATCATATATCAGCAAGCATTCATACCTTAACGTGCAAAATGTGCCTGAACCAGTGATTTGCAGAGACTATTCCATCTGTTCCTTTTCCGGAATACGGTCAATCGAACGCACCCCAAGTGAATGTATGCACAATGAACAATCAATATGGCGGTGGTGACGGAACATAAAAACGAATGGTGTTTCAGACTGACAGGTGTCAATCATGAATGCGCTCTACCAACTTGTTTGTTGTTGTTGTTAGTGGACTTACCAGACGACGATGTCGTCCATGAGCACTAGCATAAGACCAACCAGGCTAAACAGATAGAACATGCTGTCTCGAACCATAGGCCACCACGCAAGATAAAGAACCTGGAAAATAATAGACACAGTCGTGAAACTTGTTCCGTTTAATTCAACAGTCTAGCTTTCTCCGGTAACAAAAAGAGGACCCCACTGATAGGGAATGCTCCTTAACCTTTCTCGCCCTTTCGGATTCAAAATGTGCAAAGTAGTAAAGCAAGTAAGCAAGCTTTCGGTTTTCTCCGGTTATAATACAAAATTGCTGATGCTCAAATTAAAATAAGCCAAACAAAAATATAGATTAGAGCTGTTTTCAGTTGAGTGTAGTAAAACGAAAACGAAAGGAATCACGGAGCCAATCACAGGAACAAATAAAAACACAAAATCACGAGCTAAAGTAAAGACATGATTGGTTTTACTTGGAAAAAGCAACCAATCAGGAGGAAAAGTAAACGCAATCTGATTGATAACTTACCAAAACGTGATTGGCATTTGATTGGTAGACTTCAACTAAAACATTTTCACAACCAATAGAAAATCTAAGCAAACGCAAAACCAAGGCAATGTTTTTTTGCTTTCGACATGCAATCTATAAAAACACTGAATTTCTAACGAGACCGCTCTAAAACCGCTCTAAATCGCTACCCTGAGGTTAAACTGTACAGATTACAAATTATTACAGACTTCGAACACCCGGGGCCTGTCTATGTTTTAGAATCGTTTACAAACACTTTAGTGTAATTTTTCACATTAAGCATTCAATTATTCAAGTTGAATTTCGCGCGATAACAAAATAATGTTAGAGATCACTCAGTGTTGCAGACCGGGGGGGGGGGGGGGGGGGGGGGCGTTCTTCAAGGTAAAAAGGGTAGGGGTGACCGTCGGAAAACCTCGAAAAATACCCTAAAATAAATTCAATAGAAAACCATCCAAATAATGCATTTTCATTCGATAATTTTTGAAGTTTTTAAAGTTTGAATTTATTTTTGATCAAACTAACTATTGTTTAATTTCGAAGAACATCGTATGTTGGGAAAGATATGAAATTTGAGATTGAAAGATCTTGTTTTATCTATTTCGATTACCATTATTATTATTGTTATTGTTATTATTATTATTACGAGGTTAAGTTAAACATCGAAGGCGTGTTCTGAACAAGAACCAAATATCAGTCGTATTCTTGGGGTACATGTGACGTCATGAAAATAATTTAAATTCTAAACTGCACATCCTATAAAGCTGTTTCTTTAGCATTTTGTAGATGCCCGTAATTTAAATTCTTACACGAAATTGGGTATGTACGATGTTTTGCTTCAAAGTTATAGAGGTTTGAATTCATTGCACACCAAGAATATCAAAAACATTCGTGCACATTTATTTTATATAAAACAATTTCCTCAACAATTCAAAAGCGAAAGAATAACGTTCCTACCGCACCCTTTTTCATCCAGTTCCCATAAAAAGTCACGTTTTTGGCCGATTAAACATGTGTACCGCGCTGGATTGATAATAAACTAGTTTACTCGGATTCATACAGGGTCTATATACCTAATTCCATTCCTTACCGTGCCAGCTCCGACTCCACACACTCCAATAACAAAGAGAACGTTGAATACCGCTGACCCCAAGATTGTGCCGACTCCTATGTCGCCTTTGGTGATGAAAACACCTGAAATGAACGAAAACGTACTGACCTTAGTAACGAGCAATTGTCACGTGTGTTAAGGTGCACCTAATCCCTTTTGTAATTTTTATACATATGAATCTTTGAAGGGTTTGGGTACTTCTGCGAAGAAATGTTTGGCTTACAGATAATACTCTATGTTCTAGGCTTGTTTGAAATGGTGAAAATTTGACCTTTCCTGACCCATGACCGCGTAAGAAAAAGCCTGGGTCGATTCTTGATCTTACGTCACCTCATTAATGCATTATTCTCCATGGCGCCTTTCTATCACAACAACATCGATATGTAGAAAATATACACAGTCTGTGAGTTGTTAGTAAAGAAAACAGTTATTTTAGACAAAATGCTAAATGTTTATTCAAATTATTGCAAAGTCGAATGAGTTGGATGACGTAAGATCAAGAATCGACCCAGGCTTTTTCTTACGCGGTCATGGGTCAGTAAAGGTCAAATTTTCACCATTTCAAACTAGCCTAGAACATAGAGTATTATCTGTAAGCTAACAATTTCTTCGCAGAAGTACAGAAAACCTTTCAAAGATTCATATGTATAAAAATTGCAAAAGTGGTTAGGTGCACTTTAAGGTCTAATCCGATAGCCTGCTATGCAGACGTAATTTTTCACTCTCATAAATTCTAAGAAGAAAGTAACGTCTGCTTACCCGAGCGCTTAATTAGTTTTCGATTTGCAAGCACGACGTCAGCACGTTTGTTTTATTTTTCTGCCCAATCAAAGCCATTGTTAGAATTTTAGTGAATTGGCGCGCCAGTCAACACTCTCCTATGATTGGTCAATGGCAAATGTATTGTCTGAATGTCTAAATGCAGCATTACGTCACTTTCCAGGATATGGAAGGTAAAATCTGATTGGTCCATAACACAATGAGGTGTGCATATTGGAAACTAGTTAAGCGCTCGGGTAAGCAGACGTTACTTTTTTCTTCGAATTTATGAGAGTGAAAAAATACATCTGCACAGCAGGCTACTAATCCGAATGTTGCAAAACGCTTTTAAAATCATATATTTCACCGGAAATTGCAGCTGCTGGACGAGCGGGAGACTGGGTCGGTTAGCCCGAGACTAATTCCGGCTCTCATCCCAAAACCAAGATGGCGGCAAGTTTGGGGAGCGCAAGACTTGAAGACGGTTCTTTGGCATTCAACGCTGAATTGGCTTAGAAATGTACTTCTATACTGCTTATTAATTATTCATGATAGAAACCACCAATCCCAGGGCTGGATTTGTACCACGTGCCGTACTTTGAAACCCCCGTGGAATACTGTCGGCACCACTTCACAGTCCTAGTACTTTGAAATTATGTTTAAAGTGCACCTAACCCCTTTTGCAATTTTTATACATATGAAACTTTGAAAGGTTTTGAGTACTTCTGCCAAGAAATGTTTGGCTTACAGAGAATACTCTATGTTCTAGGCTTGTTTGAAATGGTGAAAATTTGACCTTTCCTGACTCAGAAGTACTCAAAACCTTTCAAAGATTCATATCTATAAAAATCGCAAAAGGGGTTAGGTGCACTTTAAGCCCTGTCCATAATAACTGGGGAACTAACGTGTCGACAGTAGATAAGGGAAGTGACATCGAAAGTAAAAAGCCTGCCTCCAACGGGATTCGATCGAACTCTTTCACAACCATAGATTTCTAGCTCACTCCCTAAACAACTACACTACTGAATCGCTTGTTCAATTCTGCGGTCCCAAAAAGAAGAAGAATCCATGAGCGGGATAACTATACACAATATATATATATATATATATATATATATATATACAGCGAAGTGCAAAAACTTTGACCCCCCGCACCTCAACTATATAAGTATATCGGGTGCATTATGGGTAGGAGTAAGTTCATTAAAATGCAACTACAGCCAAATATCCTCGCGCGTTTGCAAATCATCATAGCGAAGATTTGTGTATTTAATTTAAAGTTCAAGAATTTATCTAGAATACAACACTTTTAGTCGGAACAGGCAGGAAAGTTTAAAGAAAAGTAAATGCACTCTCTATTTACTGTTTGGACAAATATTTGTCCTGATTTTATATTATAAATTAATGTTTACGTTAGCAGAATGTAACGCGGACAGAATGTATCATGCCGAATTTCATCTGCGAA
This sequence comes from Actinernus sp. WN-2022, assembly GCA_030867875.1. NCBI lineage: Eukaryota > Metazoa > Cnidaria > Anthozoa > Actiniaria > Actinernidae > Actinernus > Actinernus sp. WN-2022. The sequence continues at coordinate 33,654,828 of JAOWCC010000019.1, forward strand.
GCAAGAATTCAACGATTGATTAAGAAACGGTAGAAATTAACGTATCCCATATCATTGCCATATTTTATGGTATTAAACGATTCTAACAAATTCTAATAAACTCTTAGTTATTCCTCTTGAAATTCTCTTATCCAGTTTTATTCAAGGTTCCGAGGGATCCTGTTTTTATGGAAATTTTTTTAGTAAATGCTTTTATGATAATTCTTGGTTTCGCATCGCCGAATGTTCTTACTATTGTTGCATAGTTTTCTTTCATTCTTAAAATGTATTTTGTATTCTATTTAAATCTCATAATTGTGACGAAACTGTTTATTATAGCTTCGTCATTACACCAAAAACGTTAGCAGCTATGGTCCCATTTAACAACATCACTTTATTGTGAATCCTAGTTTCCTAATTTTGTAGATAACGAGCCGCGACAAACTTTTGCATATTTAATTTTCGAAGTTTCATTTTGTAAATATATTGCAGCTCCAAACAACAGCACGTTTTTCTCAGATTGTGAATTTCGTCTCATAGGGATCAGCTAAAAATAAACATTACACGCAGAAGTTAAAGAAAACGATTCGATGTTCAAACTGTAAGAGGTTTCCTTACGTTACACTATAAAGTGTTTATTTTGCTTGGTCGATACGTTTTCCAACTATAAGCCAGGCTCTTGTCCAGTCTGTGCATCCGGTCAGCTCCGGTCAGTACATATGAATCCTTTCATTCTGCTCTTTGAAACGTTATATCAGTCTAATAACACTGATCAGTTCAGTCTTCACAGAAGTAGAAGATAGAGAACGGAATAACTGCGCTGTTATCGAGCTGAATTTTTTCATCGCTCTCAGTTTTGGTTTAGAATCACTGACAACAAATGTAGAATGTCAAAGTTACAAACGAATTGATATTGGCCCTGAACCCACAGATCAGGTGTAATCATGTCTCCTCTTCACGGGTTATCTCGATATTTTAGGTCAGAAGATCTCCTAACAGCTTCACAAATAGCTCTGAATTCACGCTTCGAACCTGAAACTTCGGCATGATTATTTCCCGCTCTCTTTCCGCCGACCAGGGATATAGAGGTTTTCCAACGTAACAAAGTGAGTTGGAAAGCGTCTTCATTACGGCACGTAGCTATTTGTTTATCACTTAAGTGATAGTTCATTAGTTCTTTTCTTGTACATATGTTTAATATTCATATTTGAGGTATATAAAGACCAATCACTTTAGAATTCTTTCTCTCGCTTGCTGGACAGCCACAAGTCAGCCAAACTTTCTGACGGAGATTTTATAGTGGAAGATACGTGTGCAACTCTACGCGAAGGTACGTATATATTCGTAATGTTTTTGAACACGTCGTATATTCACGAAATGTTTGAGTCAACGATGCAGTAGACTTAATTTGTTAGGGCTTGTTTTTTGCTTTACAAGGCATTTGTGACATTAATGATTCTTCTGTCTATTTTTTCTCCTATGAATTCTCGTCTCCACCGCGGGAAAATCGGACAATTTTGGAGGAACTATTATCCAAGAACCTTCAGCGTTGAAACAACGGAAGAGCACTGAGTTTGAGCTAAAGATTCTTTCAAGTCTCCTTGGAAGGTGGCGTACTCTATTATGTTAAGAGGTAAATTAGAGGATACCTTTGAAACTCTACGTGAAGGTATGTATTCGTACTGTTGCATAGTCGTAAAAGATTTGGGTCAACGAGGCAGTACAAAAAGTTTGAGAATTTCAAAATTCAGTCCTACAACGTAGTACATAACATTTAGTGCTCCTTATGTGTTTTACAAGAGGGGCTGAATGGGGGGTACCAATATCAGTTAACAGCAAAATTTTTAGCTATTTGTCAGTTATCAGTTAAATTTTGCTGTTATCAGTTAAGTTATATAAAAAAGACTACCCTAACCTGATTTGAATACATATTTGCTGGTATGAAATGAATAATAACCGCTAATTCAACATCAAACACTACATTTTGTCTATTCAATAGATTTTTCTAGTATCAGATAACTCTGATGTGTCATGTTTAATATTTGACTATTATCAACTGGATCAAATCTGTCGAAAACCATCCGAAAAGCCAATAATAGCATGTGACGTTACGTCATTTTAATAAAAAATAATGAAATATCAGGTAACAGCTATCTCACAAATATCAGCTAACAGCTAAAAAAAGGTAAAATTCTCAGTTAACAGTAATATTTTTGGCCATTTCTCAGTTATCAGTTAACCCCATTCAGCCCCTCTTACAAGCCTTCTGACATGATTTTTCTTTGTATATTTTTTCTCCTATGAATTCTCGTCTCCTCCGCGGGAGAACCGGATATTTTTGGAGGAACTGTTATCTCGGGATCCTTGCCGGCCATGGTCAGCCGCCCAGTCACACGTGCACGTGCAGATCGAACATCTGAACACCAAAGGGTCGTGAGTCCCTATACAAACGCCATCCAGATTGTTATACCAAGAGAAACCTTTAGCTTAATGAGTTCAGTTGTTAGACGATCAGACTTTCATTATTTTTAAGATTCTTCACTGAATTTTTGTTTAGGTGACATTGATTTTGAATTATTGCCTGCTTTTTCTATAAACTATAGGCGAAGTTGCTTGAGAGTTAACGATCTATAAGTGTTTAATGTGAAGGATTTCTTTCTGTAGTTATAAACATTGATAGTTTGAGGTTTGCGGATATCAGTTGCTTTTATATAGCTTCAGTATAGAGCTCGCTCTTATTCAGTTATTTTTTAACTACAGTAATTAGGTGTTATTGATTCATCCAGATTTCACTGGGAATGCAATTCATGAATTATTACGTAACAGATTTAGAGTGAATTTTCAGCTAACTCTTTGTAATATGTTTTTTGTAGCTGACAGAAGGCCGTAAATTATTACTACTCTTAGTCATTCAGTTACCCCGTATTATGTCATTCAAGTATATGAAGCGGTTCATTTTGGCTACTTTATCGATTCTTTAACGAAATGCTAAGAGAAGGATTGTTTTTCTCTAACTAGTAATTTGGATTAGTTGAAATTTATTATCACGTACCATTGCTCGGGTATTAATCCAAATCGTTGAAAGTGTCTGTGTCTCAAAAAATCAAGGATTTTCTGGGATATATTGCGATATATTAATATATCGTGTTTAAATATATCGTTCAGACTTTATTATTACTAGTTGTAGATCTTTGCATTTCCGCGGTATTATGTACGTTAATAGATGATAGTAATTTTGCTTGTAAAATTTGGCTTTACATATATATATAGCTAAGTCTGCTTGCTGAAATTCGTTTGTAAAGTCTGATTTAAAATCGGGCTGGAAGTGTAATGATAAAAGTTTAATTAGTTTTAACTATCCTATCGAAGCATTATTTTACTTTATTAGTTTTGTTACGCAGGACCCCATTGTAAACTCCTCGAAGATATGTGCACCCTGTCTAAACATAGCAGTTGTTGTCATTAGTATTAGTATTATTGTGAGCCTCTTAGACGGGCGAATGATTTGGTATTAAGTATACCACGTTTGTACGTTGTTTAAGATTGTGAAATTGATCTGTTTGAAGCAGATTTCCCTGATCTTAGAGTAAGGGATGTGATATAGTGTAGCACGATTTCAGTGCCGTTGTCTTTTTGGCATTACTGCATGGATTGCATTAGGTCCATTTGGACCAGATTATTTATCAGACAAATAATGGATCAGTATTTTCTGATTTTGCAAAAGAGTATTGAAATATGTATATAATGAAAGCGTTTGATGGTGTATTAAATGAATACATTTTTAAGGATTTTAATTTCATATTGACAGTTTTGTCTTGTATTAATAGCAGCTTTGATCTGTGATGCAAGTTTTACAGGTTATGGTGCATTTATGTTTTGTTGATCACAAAATTCTGTACTGTATATGAAATGAAGATGTCAGTGTAGAGAGATTACTGTTGAGAGTTGGACTTGTTAATTTACGTCATTCATGTATTATAGTCCTATTGTCGTTTTCATGATTTATTTTATTAACCTTTTGTTTTCAGACTCGTTGGATTCCTCGAGACCAGATTTCATTTGTTGGATATAGATATCAATAATGGGTTGTTAACCCTAAGCTGTTCAAAATGATTTTCAGTCAGTCTTAGTCCGTTTTGATATAGACATGATGTACTGACATTCAATTCTTACTTGCCACGGTTAACTATTCCGATCTTGAAATCTGTTTTTTTTTTAACACAAATGTTGGAGTGATTTGTAACAATTGGGCTGGAAGTGTGATGATAAAAGTTTAACTGAGCCTCTTAGCGGGCGAATGATTGGGTATGCTCTTAGGTATACCATATATTAGAATGTTATTTAAGATTCTGAAATATAATTGATCTGTTTTAAACAGATTTCCCAGACCTTAGATAAGGGATGTATTACTATATCGATCGCATTTAAGGTCGAATTTCACCACATTTTTATCAAACAAGTGGATCAGTATTTTCTGATTCTGCAAAGAAGTATTAATATACGTATTTAATTAGGAATACCTGTACCCTTTGTTGTCGATCGTGCTCTGTTTATCGAGTAGAAACTAAAAGTCAGTGTTTTCTGCATGTCCTAAATTTAGTGTAAAAATTATTGAAGAGGGAACTGCACACGTGTAAGATAGCGGTATGATGCATGTTTTTCTCATGTTACTCTTTTTGTTTTGTTGTCAACGGTCTTCCCACAGGTCGGAGTCTTGAGCCGAGCATGACAGGTTGAACATCTCCTCAAATGCCGATGCTAGCAGATCACTTCCTCCTTATCAGATGTGTTTCAAGGCATCGTTCGTCTCCTCAAACGCTGAGGCTAGCAGTTCACTTCCTCCTTATCAGATGTGTTTTAAGGCATCGTTCGTCTCCTCAAACGCTGAGGCTAGCAGTTCACTTCCTCCTTATCAGATGTGTTTCAAGGCATCGTTCACGATTGTAGGAATACAAGAATGCATGGATTCATTGGGGAAAAGGGAATGGATCGCGAAGTTCTAATTGTTTTACCCATGTTCATTGCTGTTGTCTTCTCGTATTTTAGAGATTAATTTTGTCTTTTTGAAGCTTCATTGCAAGTCACCTGCGCGTGCCTAGTTAAGGAAGCCTTGTACGGTGTATGGTGTTGACGAGCCATAAAGTTGCATGTCTATTTTCAACTGATATTTCGTTACGTTTCGGTAAAACAAACTGAGGCATCCATGAAATTGCTAGGAAAACTAGTACACTGAAAGAAACCCCGTGAATAGAATTGTAATCTCTTGGTGGCCAGAATCAGTTCTCTTTTTTCATTTAAGGGCAATGTTTCATCTTGTTGCGTTTGTACCCTTTATAAGCTGGTAATGAATTCAAATCGTTAGGAAGCATGTGGCTCATATTTACCTGAGCACATGATTATTTTTGCTCTAAGCGGTCAGTATTCCTTTTATGCTCTGTGTTACTTCAGTATTATTTCAGTACTTCTGGTAGTGTATTCCAACTTCATGCGGTTTCCAATTCCTTTTCCAGAGACGGGAAGCCAGTTAAACCATTTTATACTGTTGCCATTAGATTACAAGATGATAAGCTAATGGTATCTATATCTTTCGATCGATTATTTATTTACTTCTCTCTTTCTATGCTTGCTTCCGTTTCGGTTCTCGTCTTTGTAGTTTTCTCGTTTGCCGTTTGCTGCTGTCCACCAGGCATCCGGCACTGTCACACTCCACTAGTTGTAGTGTTATTATGATTTTGTACGCGTTGGGCGTGTTGCGTAGTATAGGAATGAATAGAGGTTTTCCAACGTAACAAAGTGAGTTGGAAAGCGTCTTCATTACGGCACGTAGCTATTTGTTTATCACTTAATTGATAGTTCATTAGTTCTTTTCTTGTACATATGTTTAATATTCATATTTGAGGTATATAAAGACCAATCACTTTAGAATTCTTTCTCTCGCTTGCTGGACAGCCACAAGTCAGCCAAACTTTAGTTTTAATGTTTTAGATTATTATTCATCAAGATATAACCATTTTGGCTTTAGCCCTCGGAGCCTTGTACGATTGCATTCGGTCGAGGAGTACGTTTCCAGAAGTTTTTCCACGTAGCAAGACGTGGTTTTTTACGATGGTTTTTCGTACCGGGCAACGTACATTATTTTCTTTAGATATCGATTTTTCGGTATTATTATTTGATTTAAGCATGTGAAAAGCTATTTATTATCATGTGATTACGTCATTTGATTGTGCAACCATCCGTTTAGGATGATGTGTGGTTATGGAATGTTTTCTCTATTCCTTCATGTCCTGTTAAATCATGTCCTGTTAAATATTATGATTTTGTAATATTAGTACTATGTAATGATTTTTAATACCGTAGTTTATTAAAGAAACCGTTTGCTGCTGTCCACCAGGCATCCGGCACTGTCACACTCCACTAGTTGTAGTGTTATTATGATTTTGTACGCGTTGGGCGTGTTGCGTAGTATAGGAATGAATGTCCTGTTTTGCAAATATTCGATCTAACAGTAAATTTATAAAGTGCATTTAAATACTCAGGTTTATTTAAGCTGTCCTGCCTGTCCCGAGTAAAAATGTTGTATTCTAGATGAAATCTTGAACTTTAAATCAACTGCATAAGTCTGCACTATGACGATTGCAATCGCGCGCGGATATCGGCTGTAGTTGCATTTTAATGACTTTACTCCTACCCATAATGCACCCGATATAGTTATATAGTTGAGGTGTGGAGGGTCAAAGTTTTTGCACTACGCTGTATATATATATATATATATATACAGTCAATGCCAAAAAGGTTGTCCAGCAGAACATAATATAATACTTTAATATCCATTGTTTTGGCCTATTGTCTTGGTCTATATACAGCCGTTTGCAAAAATTCTGACCCCCCTCACCATATATAAATATATATAAAAAATGTATCAAACATTATGGGATACCTCTTCCTATATTTTTTTCTGAAGCCCTTGATGATAGGCAATTTGAAAAAAATATCAGCAATGACATTAAAAAGCATTGTTGAACAACCTTTGCGTCACAATTGAAGAGCAATCAGAATACGTGATAGTCATTTCAGCCTTTACCAGGGTCTTCTCCCGCATTAGCCGCCATCTTGGATCTGACCGAGAAGACCTAAATTCGCTGTAATTTAAGTCGATGAATAGCAACTTAAGGCGACTTAAGCAATTTTGGGAGAACGATTGGGAAAATTTTAGGCGACTTAAGAAAAAAATATGAATTGCTTGTTGCTACTTTGGGCAACTTAAGGCGACTTAAATATTTAAGGCGATTTAAGGCGATTTAAGGCGACTTTAAGCGACATTAGGACACGGAGTAGGCCTAACACTGGGCCCGACCCTGAGTACGGAAATTTCTTGGAAATATTTTAGAGAGTTGGAAATTAATTTTTTTATTTCCATAGTTTTATCCATTTTCATAGTATGGAAGTTTTATCCATATGTGATAGAAATATCATATATAGAAATGAGAAATCTATACTGTGGAAGAGTTTCAGTTTTTCTTGTGTGGTTAGCTTACCAATTACAGACGCGAAGAGCTCAGGCGCAGAGCTACCCAGTGCCATAAAGGTTGCTCCGGCCACGTCTGTTTGAAGAGCAAGACGATCGCAGATAATCTCCAGACAAGGCACGAAATAGTCATCGCATACGATAGCCACAGCCCAGAACATGTAGAGACACACTAGGAAGTTTAATACGACTCCTCCGTGCTGCCGCTGCTTCTGATTCAAAAAGTCATCCGGGAACTCTAAGATGGCAGGCGGTGTGCAGTTCAATTTACGAGTCTTGTGAGCCAATAGACGTCTAGAGAGGAATGAGGCCTTCTGTTCATTGTCGTCACCTGTAGAATGAGTCGAGCCGTTATAAAGGGGCTATGTCGTAGATTATATCGCAACCCCGTCGTCGCAGTGCACTCTAGGATGGATGTCTCAGTTGCCATTGTTGTCAAGATGGCCGCCCAACAACAGACATCCATCCCAGAGTGCACTGCGACGGCGGGGTTGCGATATAGTCTATGGTGTTGCGCATTTTGAGTCGATTGACTGCTGTTAATTGGCTGCAAACAGTTAAAGTGCATAAAAAGCCCAAATATTTTATTATTAATATCGATTCTACATCAAGTAAATAGATGAATAGTTGGATTGAATTAGGTTTCTATTTCCAATATGCTAATGTAATGTCACAGGAGGTAAACGAAAATTTTCCCGCGGACTTCGACTCGTTGTTACAGACAAATGTATGGAAAACTGAAAACACGATTCCACGCTTCTCAGCACAGCTACATCCTTCAAATTTTGATCAGTTAATATTTTACCTAGTATCTTAAGTTTGCAGTCGGTGAATATTTCAGAAATTCGATTTAACGGATTTTGTTTTGCATCGGATTACCATACAAACACTGTATTTCGCGCTATGTTTGCACCCTTTCAAAACTGTCGGAATTAACCGCGAACTGGTCTATTACAAATCAAAATTACTACCAGCAGGATCACCGTGGTCACTTGAACCTGCCACGGCTCGCTCTACAAAAAGGTAAACATCACCGACATTACCAGTTCAAATTTCAGTTAAATCATTTTGTCACTTTGGTCATCAGTTAAGCATCCTACTGCAAGGACTGAGGCAGTTTGTTTGAAACTGATGGAGAATATCGCTGTTACTGTTTATCAATAAATACATTGCAACAGTACAACTGTCTGTATTTTATTTTCCGGGGGGTGGTACTCTCCGGAATTTTGGGTCAGGGGTGTATCGCACGGGCCTCTAAACCCTGTCCCATTTCAGATCAACATATGTGATTTTCCATACCCTTTTTTAGACCTGACCCACGAAAATCTGTACCCATTTTCCATTTGCGCAATGCGCCATTTAAAGGTGCCTTTAATCACGTTATCTAACCCAATGACATTTTTCGCCGTGGTTTATTCTCTTTCTAAATTTAATTTGAAGATCAAAACAACAAGAGAAACTAGGAGTACAGTAAATAAACATGTGCAGTCTCATACCTCCATGTCAAAGCATACTTATTTCAGACTGTTATCCTACTGGCAGACTAAAACAGCTCGAAAACCATACCGATAGATAGGGTGGCACATAGTTACCCGTATAGCTTATATATGGGAGTACCCTCGTCCTATACACGACTTTCATAATGGCCGCCTCCTAATTTGCATAATTTGGAAGATAAATATGTAGGGGAAAACCAATGCTACTACATGAAAGATCACATTAAAACTAGTAATTGTTTTGAGTTTTAGAGGAATGTGGAAAATTGCTGTTGAGCTATGAGCATTTGTAATGCAGAAAAATATGAAAGCGAGGCTATGAAGGCCTCCGTCGTTTTTCTCATACAAATCTCTCTAATTTCAACTAGCTGTAACTTCATTGCTTTATAAGCTACAGCACTCGACTTTCACAAGGTCACTAATGTCGACATGCTCTTTCACATGGCAGCGTTCATATTTTCTACACATGGATAAACTACCGAAACGGGAAATCACATATATGCAAATTAGGAGGCGGCCATTATGAAAGTCGTGTATGCGCACAAATTCTTCCTCTACTTACAAGCGTAATCTATCAGCAAAAGAATCGTCTCTCGATAAACTTCACTAGGCCCTTTTCAAATTAGCATGTTTTTCATGAGTTACTATGAATACTTTTAATAGTTTTAAGCATAGTGTATTTTATAAACTGAACCCGTGTTTGTTGCTATTTACATTAAGCGGTGTAAAAACAACTTTAATTTGAAAGCTTGTTTATACCAGTCACACAAAACAAAAACAACTTTTCAAGATGGTACGCTTTCGAGAAACTACAGTGGAAAAGAACGTAAGACAATTACCTGCGTTGTTGGCGCCATGTTGTGCTGTATCTGTATCTGTGTTGTCATCGCGGCCAAACGATCCCGCCAGAAACAAGTATAGAAAAACAATGCTAAGCGCAATCACTGCTCGACTTCCAAAGAAACGAAGTCGTTTCTTCATTTCTGTAAGAAAAATAAACTGGCATAAGAAACTTTAAGTATTGCCCCATGCGCGATGAAATTGCTTTAGAGTTGGAAGCATTTTTGTCTGTGCCAGTACGTTACACAATCTGGTATAAATGCAGTTTATTAGTTATTTATCTGGGGACCTGCCTCGCTTATTAACCTACCTGCAAAAGGTTAGTGAACACAAAACACCAAACTACGGAGCTAAGTACTGATCGTTCCAACTATGATTCCCATCAACGATCTTCACAACCAGTTATGGACAGCATTTCAGATAATAATAACTGGTACTCGGATCTTTTCTCAGGAAACCGCGAAAACTTAAGCTTTCTGAATTTAAAAGCAGCTTGCGTCTGTGTCTCTATTAAGCCCAACACAAGGGTTACCAAATCATTTGTTTTCAATTTCATTCCACTGTTTAACTGTGTTCTTTAATTTGTATTACTAATTGGATTTAATTTGACGTAAGTTTTGTTGACTTCTAAATGGTTGTCAAACATTGATATAACTCTGTTTTCCTTTGAGGAGAAAAAAGTAATGGATTTTTGTTGTTGTCTATAACAAGGCGAATAATTTTGTCATCTGTATAGTCAGTTTAATGAATCAAATGACGTTTTTTACTTGAGTTGCGAGGCAGAACAAAACTATGAAATTGTAACATATTAATTTCCGAGCCACTCTTAAGCGCTTTTTATTTCATTGGTTGTAACCATTGCTCCGATGCCTTTGGACTATCTTTGGTTTTCACGTGACGTCATAAAAACCCTAAAATCCTACAAAGCTCTTCTTTGTATAAATTCTAGACATCGATAATAAAAGTCTACACAGAAAAGTTCACATCGATGGGATGTATTGTTCCGGAGTAAATCAATTTTGAGTTTTATGACAGAATGACCCAGCGTTAGTTTCCCGGAAGGCATAAAAACCATGTAATTGTGTCAATTTCTTTTTTTTTTAACTCGATAGATCTTTAAAAGTTGCATTCGAAGAGTTTTGAAATGAAACCCAATGATTTTGATGGGAAATTAAACTTTATTTGTATTTTCGCTTTATGGCCGCCATGTGTGTGTCCCAAAGGAGGACAAGAGGACGCAAAGATGGCGGCTGCATACAAAGTATAGTAAAATTGTCGTACATTCATTGGCCCACATATCCCTTAGGAAATAATCTAATGTTCCAAAATTTGGAGTATAAGTGCATTTTAGGGAGTTCTAAAAGGCCGAAGATGTTTTATTTGATTTTACTCAATGCAAACCAATTTTGCGATCGCGTGTCATGACGATGAAAACATCAATTTAGACTTATGGAAGTACACTTTTGGTTTTGTTACTTATTCTCTGAAACCCCGGGCCATACATTATTGTGACTAACAATGTTGACCAATGTTGTACATCAGTGCTCGAACCGTTTAGCCTCAGTAATAGGCTATCAGGGATGTAAGGCCGAACAAGATACAGTTTGCGGAAGAAACAACCCTTCTATAATGCGAGGGACGCTAAATTCCATAAAGCATGAGTGTCTGGCATTGTTTAACCCTCGTAGAAAATGTTACACCCATGAAGGAATTTTTACTGCGATAATTGCACAGTATTTTTTTCGAAAATGAAACTTTGTATGTGTTCGCTTGGTCCTCAATGATAATAGCCTTTTGCAGGAAACAGTCACGTGCTGATATAATACAGTCACGTGCTGATATAATACAGTCACGTGCTGATATAATACTCCGTTAAAGGGGAACTAAACCCTAAAATCGATCCGTTGTCTATACAAACATATATTCGAAATAAATAGGTTCTGCTATTTAATTTTTCGGTGTTGCGCGTCTTGGAAGAGAAAATTCCGAAAACCTTACTCAAAGCCTCCGCTATGTACAGACGGCTCAAGTCTTGTAATTTGTGACGTAGAATACGGGGAATAAATTAGTTTTGCCATACTATCCCCGACATTGAATAGCAGGAATAATGCTTTTAATTGCGGACCATTGTGTTTTCTTTGTGCTGCAGGTGTGATCGTTCTTCCTTGGAATGTGTGACGTACGTTATGGGGAAATTTGCACTGAATTAAGCCGCCACACAATATAGATTTTTCAGCGGAAAATCGAACTTGGAGATTAATTTTCTCCTCATAGACGCGCAACACAGAAAAATAAAATATCAGAACTTATTTCTTTCGAATACATCTTTGTAAAGACGTTGGGTTGATTTTAGGGTTCAGTTCCCCTTTAACGAATGAATTGAGCTCGTGATCTCCATGGGAAAGGCGTTGTCATGGATGCTGGATGGCAAGCTTTCTACGATCAAATTTTGACATATCAACGTTTTGCATATTCATAAGAATATTGAATCTAAACGTCTGCCATTACTGGAGGCCGTTCCCTTTGTTCAGCTTTATACAAAGGGTTATTCAGCGGAAGCCGATGTCATACACTCAATGCTCGCCTGCACAACGCCTTGCAGGCCTATTTTTACTAAAAACGTATTCACGTACACAAGTAGACTTGCTCCAAGTCGAACTCGCTGAGTTACTGGGTAAGCGATTACCGGGTCAAAATTCGAGCGCGATAATCGAAGCGAGAGGCGAGTTCGACTTGTTGCACTTGCAGGAAATTGAATCGGGGGATTATGTATTGGCGCGAAAACACGTTTCAGGGGCGGAGCTTACATTTCGCGCCTTTGACAAACTCTTTCAGAGTACAATCAAATTGTAAATACCACATCCACGGTCGACTGACTTGACACGTCAACATACAATGCCTGAAGAATTGACGCTTTGTGATTGGGCAAATCTTAGTACGTCATAAGCCACGCCACCGGTTGAAAAATCAACCGGTAAATTTATCGCGCTGCAAGTGTAAAAGTCCTTCGTGTGTGGGGCTAAGAAGGACTTTGAGAAAGTCTAGTACACAAGAAGTTTAGCGAAAATTTCGCTCTTCCCAAAGTCCAAAATCCTTTAGTCCATTCCTAGTTTTATTGCGGGATCGTCTCAGGTACTGATTGGGGGTCATTTCGGGTCGGGGATCATTCTAGGCGCGGCTCGAACAGTTTCGGGGATCATTTCGGGTTCGGGGATCATTTCCAGTTCGGGATCATTTCGGGTTTGGTACAGGACTAACGACTCGTAATTGCGCACTATTGTACATTCTTTGTGCTGGAGATGTGGTTGTTTTCCTTGGTATACGGGGGGGGGAGGAGGGGGGGAGCATACAATTGAGCCGCCACACAAACTGGCTTTATCAGCGGAGAATCGGCTATTTTTCGACCTTCAAAACGTATTTCCACAAAGAAATATAATAGCAGAACGTGTTTCTCTTGTAACAAGTTTGTATAGTCGTCAGATTGATTTAGGGTTCAGTTCTCCTTAAACAAGGACCCACACCATATATAAAACCCTAAAATTGAATGCTCCTCCCTTTGGGATTCAAATTCAGAACAGTAAAGAAAGAAAGCAGGCCTTCAGTTTTCTCCTGTTATAATACTAAATTGTTGACGCTCAAAATCAAAATAAGTTACTTGCTCAGTTATGTCTGTCAATAGTGTTTAGCTCTTTATAATAGTGTTATTTTAGACATTAAGTAATGATTCGCGTAAAAACATTGGTGGTTGTCATCGTCATGACAACGCGATCGCAAAATTGGTTTGCATTGATAAAATCAAATAAAACATCTTGGTCCTTGTAGAACTACCAAAAATACACTGATAACCCAAATTTAGGAACATTAGAATATTTCCCAGTGGAGCTGTGAGTCAATGAAATTACGACAATTTTCCACTATTTTGTATACGGCCGCCATCTTGGTGTCCCTCTCTGGGGCACCAACATGGCGGCCATAAAATTAAACTACAGATAAACTTTTAAAGATGTATCGAGAAATTGACACAATTACATGGATTTTTATGCCTTCCGGAAAACACGATGGGTCGTTCTGTCATAAAATTCTAAATTGATTTACTCCGGAACAATACACCCTATCGACGTGAAATTTAGAATAGGAAAGGAAAATACAATAGACTGCGGCAATGAGTATGTCCTCTCGCACGATGTTGCTTGAATGTGTCTTAAGTGCTGTCTGAGATACCTCAGTCACAGTTAAAAGCAGAAAATAAAGGAAACTGCGTACTGTTGGTCATTTTTACTGTGAAAACTTAAAGAAAACTGACACCATCCAGCCAATAGTGATGTTTGAAAATTCCAAAAATAACACTCGTCCTGCGGACTCGTGTTATTTTGTTAGAATTTTCAAACATCACTCACACTATTAATCGTTAATTGAACTTGCGCACTAATTATTATCAATACTAATAGGAAAATAATTAATAAGTTAATGGAGAGTATGATGAATGTTAATAAGTTAATGTGAAGCAATAACTTTGATATGCAGCTCGCGCGAAAATGGTGGCAAGATCATTTTGGGAATTTCGAGTGGCAGACTCATAGTTTCTGGCAATTGAACTCAGCGATATGACTGGGCGCAGTGAACTGATGTACATATCAAAATATATCAAACATTTTTGTTTTCTTTCTCACTCTTCTAGAATAATCTATTTAGATATAACTAAACTCTACAGAAAAGCTTCTGTGTTGTTATATCGTTACGTTTAATTGCCCTATGGTACAATAACCCCCCGCCCCCCCCCCCCCCCCCCCCCGCCTCGAATAGCTCATTTAGCTAGCCTGCGGGAGACAAAAATTGTAATGTTCTATTTTTTTTCCAAATAAAGTTCCGTTGTCAGTGTTGTTAAAGTGTAACTAACCCCTTTTGCAATTTTTATACATATGAATCTTTGAAAGGTTTTGAGTACTTCTGCGAAGAAATTTTTGGCTTACAGAGAATAATACTCTATGTTCTAGGCTTGTTTGAAATGGTGAAAATTTGACCTTTCCTGACCCATGACCGCGCAAGAAAAAGCCTGGGTCGATTCTTGATCTTACGTCACCTCATTAATGCATTATTCTCCATGGCGCCTTTCCATCACAACAACATCGATATATAGAGAATATACACAGTCTGTGAGTTGTTAGTAAAGAAAACAGTTATTTTAGACAAAATGCTAAATATTTATTCAAATTATTGCAAAGTCGAATGAGTTGGATGACGTAAGATCAAGAATCATTTTAATAACTGACATTTCTGATCACCTACCCATATTTTATATTTCCGACATAGAAACACCCACACCACGAAGATATAATAATAAGTTTTCAACCACAAGAGTAATAAATAGTGAAACAATCGATAAGTTTGCAGGTATTATTAACTCTTATGATTGGAACTTTGTTTATGAATCTCCTGATCCAAATACTTCTTATAACATTTTCCTGGATAATTTCATGGCTTTATATAATCAAACATTTCCTCTGAAAAGAACCAGAGTTAGAACTCATGCTCATAAACCCTGGATAACTCAGGGTTTACTAAAATCAATAATGCATAAAAACAAATTATATCATAAATACCTAAAACAAAAAAATCCAGCTAGTGAGCATAGATTTAAAGCTTACAGGGATAAATTAAACCATATCCTTACAATATCAACAACAAAAAAAATATTATTCAAATAAACTAGAGGCTGCTAAATCTGACCTAAAAAGTACCTGGAGAATCCTTAAAGATCTCATTAACAAGCCCAAATCACGATCTAATTATCCAGAGTCCTTCAATCACAATAACTCTCTGATAACCGATCCACAAGTAATTTCTAACTCATTCAATTCATTTTTTACTGGGATTGGTTCTAATTTAGCTAGCAAAATCCCGAGTATTTCCTGTACATTTACTCAATACCTGAAAGGCTCCTACCCCCAATCATTTGTCTTCTATGAAATAGATGATGATGAGATATCTAGACTTCTCACTGAGATTAATCCTAACAAATCTCCTGGGCTGGACTCTATAGATCCACGCATAGTTAAACAACTTGCTAGTCCTCTAGCCCCTATCCTAACTAACATATTTAATAAATCATTGTTTACTGGTTGGGTGCCTGACAAACTTAAGGAGGCTTTGGTGATACCAGTCTATAAATCTGATGATCATAAGTCCTTTGGCAACTATAGACCAATATCTATCCTCCCAATATTCTCAATTTTTTTAGAGAAAGTTGTTTACGCTAGGTTATTGAATTATCTAGAGAAACTAAATATTTTATCCAACAGTCAATATGGATTTAGGAAAAACTATTCAACCTACATGGCTTTAATCGAACTTATTGATAACCTCTCCCAATCTATTGATAACAAAGAGTTCACTGTGGGAATATTTGTAGATCTTTCCAAAGCTTTTGATACTGTTGATCACAAAATTCTTAAACATAAACTCAGTCATTATGGCATCAGAGGCACCCAACTCCAACGGTTTGATAACTACTTACTTAACAGAAAACAAATTGTGAAATTTAATAGCACTTACTCGTCACAAAGGATTGTTACTTGTGGCGTCCCCCATGCTCGATCCTTGGTCCCCTCCTATTTTTACTTTATATTAATGACATTACAAGCTGTACTAACCTTCTTAACTTTTATTCTCTTTGCTGATGATACCAGCATCTACTCTTCAGATAAAGACCTTGTTTCACTTATCAACCGGCAAAACCAATAATGAACTTATTAAACTGTCGAACTGGTTTAAAGCAAATAAGTTATCTCTTAACCTTAAGAAAACCAATTATATTATTTTTCGTGCAAGAAATAAACTCATCCCTAACCTTACTAACTTAAGTATTTGTATTGATTCTCAAAACATTCGCCAGGTTTCCTCAATCAAATTCCTTGGTGTTTATATAAATGAACATATAGATTGGAAACCCCACATTGAACACGTTGCCCTCAAAATGGCTAAATCTATTGGTGTGATCAATAAAGTAAAATCTCTTTTAACCATCCCTATCAGGCGAACCTTATATTGTTCTTTAGTGTTGCCATATGTCCAATACTGTAATATTGTATGGGCTAAAACGTACCCCACCAGTCTTAATAAAATTCTAATACTCCAAAAGCGAGCTGTAAGAATTATAGCCAATGTACAATACAGAGACCACACCAATCCTTTATTCCTTAAGCTCAAATTACTTGATGTATTTGACATCAATAAATATCAAACAGGATCCTTTATGTTTAAAACCTTTGACCGATTCTCTATTATACCTCAATGCTTTCGAGCCTACTTTATCCTTAATAGAGACATACATTCTTATGAAACACGAAGTGCCAACAAAATTCACATCCACCAAGTTAGAACAACAACCAGGAAACACACCCTTAAGCACTATGGACCAACCTTCTGGAATTCCCTTGATAACACTATAACCCAAGCACAATCCTTAAATATTTTTCAAGCTAGACTCAAATCACATCTTTTCCAACTAAAACAATGAACCCTAATTATTGACTATTTGTTTGTTTGTTTCTGTTCATAATCTATGTTATTTTGCTGTACCAATGTACTTCTACTCGCAGTACTGATTTACCAATTATAAAATTTTGCCGCCCATGGGTGTCAGTGCCTGTACAAGCTCCTTGGAGTTTTTTGACTGAACACCTTTCATATATACATACTTAAATTAAAGATAATATAACATATTCCACTTAGATCTACAAATCGATATATTCAAAAGATACAAACAAACAAGCAAATAATCAAATAATAATACTGTATTATATATTCCATTTTATTTTATTTTGCGTGTAAGCATATATACATGTATTATATATATGGTAAATAAAGATTGGTTGATTGATTGATTGATTGATTGAATCGACCCAGACTTTTTCTTGCGCGGTCATGGGTCAGGAAAGGTCAAATTTTCACCATTTCAAACAAGCCTAGAACATAGAGTATTCTATGTAAGCCAAAAATTTCTTCGCAGAAGTACTCAAAACCTTTCAAAGATTCATATATATAAAAATTGCCGAAAAGGGGTTAGGTGCACTTTAAATATAATTGCTCTTTTTGCATACTTTCGTAAAAATTAAGTTATTTTTTTACATTAGAAACAAAAATAAGAAAATAATAGTATTTTAAGCACAAAATATCGATAGTGAACTCTTTACGAATGCCTTAATTTGCATAGACTGCCAGCACGTCCCTTCTATTCCGTTTTTTTTTAGAATGGCTAAACATGGTTCCAGATGGCTAACGATGGCTAGACATGGTACGCGTAGTTGGCTGGGTCTGGTCTGAGTCGGGGATGTCTGTAAGTAGGGACTGCCAACTCTTTTGTAAGTTTTGTAGCGACCGTCGAATTCCCCGTCAGCTACCATTGGTCAGTTTTTACAGATCTGTGAGCGGCTCGTCAAAATGACTCGAGTCAGTAATTTATACTGTCGAGTGTATTAAAAGCTATGGCGTTCATGCAAGTGAAACAGTTTAATACTAGAGATTGCTGCCCTTAAATGAGCTTCTAGATCGCCTGACTTAAAACACTTCATTTGCAGCAACCTGCTAATTCTTTATAAGCACTCCATGTTGGTTTAAACTTTGCGTCAAACTGTCAATATAAACGTGAACGCTCGGCTTTGTGCAAGATTTCGCCAAGTTCATCGACAACAATCAGAACAGTCAGTTCGGATTCTCGATCTACTAGGATTCTCAGGTTTGTCCGATACTCGGATGTTTCAAATACCACTGTAAGTTATATACAACCTCGTCCCCAGGGTCTGCTCGGTCAGATCCAAGATGGCGGCTTATCGACTTCGCTTTGCATTGATTCTTGATCTTGAATCAAGTTTAAAAATGTCGAGACAAATTTGAACGAAACGTTCCAGTTGTTATAAATATTCTTAAACTGTGATTTTCAAAGTCTGAAATTATCATGTAAACCAAAGAATACAGATACAGCGTCGTCTCCTGTTATTCTGAACTGAGTTTTTAGCGGTTTCAGTCATGCCACTTCACTGCTGCTCGAATGGTAAAATCGACCGGCGAAAGAAAGAAACTGACCCACGCGTCCCTAGGCAGTAATTAGGAGGCGGTCAAAAAATATGATCCTTTTGACAGCACCGTCGGTACAAAACACGGTCGGTACAAAAGATATATAGTTAAGGTTAGAAAACCACAGCAAAATCCGTGTACAATCAATCCTGCCAGACGTTGGATCAAAAAACAGATCTTGATCAGCAAGAAGAAGAAAATATAATGATAAAGTGTCCGAAGACTACTGCAATGCTGATCAAATACAACGCTTGTCGAGGTTTATACGATATTTCGGCTGGCCAGTACCAGCCTTCTTCAGGTTTATTTTACGGTAGAGGTCACAAATGGATACAAGGCTTATATAAATTGTTAATTACGTAACTATGAGCGGAAATTACAAAATCGATGACATATGTTTTTATACAATAGTAACACATAAAAGGAAATTACGAAATAGGTTTGAAAAGATAGTGCAGATACGAGTAACAGCCGACAATAAAGGTCAAACGGTGAAATTACATTTCATCGCGTCTATTCATTCCGAGTGGTTCGAGGTTTTTAGCTTTATAGATGAGATATGATTCACGTGCTTTTCTCACGGAATCGCGTTTAGAATAGATGACTTCTAAAGGAATAAGGAGCATGTCAGTACTAGAATGGTTAGGGCTGAGAAAATGTTCAGAAACGGCTGTAGGTTTAGATTTGATATTAGATTTATCTACAGGTCGTCTGTGTTCATTAAAACGGTCTTTGAGGCATCGTTTTGTTTCTCCGATGTATTATGAATTACAGTAGTGACATTGAACCATGTAAATTACGTTTTTAGTATTACATGTAATGTGAGATTTGATATGGTGAGTTTCGCCAGTGGAGGAAAAAGTGTATTGATTGAGGCCATGTTCGATGCCTGAAGGGCAGGTAATGCAGTTTTTACCGCAGCGACAAGAGCCGGGTGGCAGAGAGGTGTTAGCAGTGTTAGGTAACTGAGCTCTTCCTAAAATGTCACTTATGTTATTACAGCGGCGGTGGGCTACTAAGGGAAGATTTTTGAAAATTAGTTCGGAACGTTTAGATGAATAGAGAATGTTAGAGTGTTTATGAATTATCGATGAGATGTTAGGTAGTGCTGGATTATATGTAATGATAAAAGGAATACGGTCTGCATCTGGCTTGGGTTTGTTTTGTAAAGCATCAGTGCGTTTGTTAAGGTATGTTATTAATTCATTAGTGCGTTTCTTAAACTGAGGTATCGTCCGAAGAGCAAATGCGGCGAAGGCGAAGTGAAAGGCTATATGGGATAGAGTATTTAGTGTGACCGGGGTGACAAGACGTTTTAAGAAGGTACTGGTGTTTGTCAGTGGGTTTGGTGTACAAGTCTGTTTCCAAAGTCCGTTTTTAAGTAAAACGTTAACGTCGAGAAATGGGATGTTAATGGAAGAATGGGAAGAAGTGAACTTGATGGTAGGGTGGAGGTTATCGAGATAATTAATGAATATTTTCAATTCAGTCGATCCAGTCGATCCAGTCCTTCGGAATATCATCAAAATATCTCAACCACGTGTGTGGCTGGTGGGGTGAATTAGATAGTGCGTCACGTTGGAATTTAGCGAGAAATAAGTTGGCGAAGGAAGGAGCCATTTTAGTACCCATGGCTGTTCCATGTATTTGTAGATAGTGTTGTTGATTAAACGAGAAATTATTCATAGTAAGAATCATGCGTATAAGGTCGCAGATGGTTTCTGTGGGTATACATGTTTATTAACGCGGTTAGGAAGAAAATAGCGACAAGCATCAATGCCTTCATTATGCGGAATGTTAGTATATAAGGAGGAAACGTCGAGAGTTACGAGCAAAGCGTTATCAGGGAGCTTGTTAAAGAGGGAAAGTTTCTTAAGAAAGTCTGTAGTGTCCTTAACATAAGAAGGAGTGGTGGTAACTAACGGTTTAAGATGATAATCAACGAATTGCGAGATGCGTTCTGTTGTCGGAGATTGGCCATTGTAATACTATTATAACAAGATGCCCGTTGGGCATTATACTCGGGCTTTCAGTTAGGGAGAAGGCCAAATTTTCTAAAACAATTCATGTAAAGAATTGATGACTTTGTGAAAACATTAAAAATGGCACTTGACATTAAATGCATGTGTTACGTTTCCAAACTTTAAGACAGGAAATCGTCAATACAATGTTCTAATAATTTTTGTACAGCAGAGAATTGTGTTATTAAACATGTAGTAGAAATAAAAAAATGGTGCCATTTGAAGAATTATTCTTAATGTCAAAAGAGCATAACGAATAAATACAACCTTAACTTGGGCCACTTTTAATTAATACATGGAGTTATAGCATATTTTTGTGTCATACATGGTTTGTGCTAGGGGAGCAGGATAATTGATTCACTACTCATGCTTGTGATAATTTACATTGCAATCACATATGGGAGCTTCTAATTACAAAGTTCTACTGAAAATTAAATTGAGGCTTCATGAGGGTTGTCACTGAAGGGACTGGTCAGAAATTAGCATGGGGAGGAGGTTGAGATTTTTTTGAATCCCCAAAAATGGAGGGTCATAAATCATGGGAACTGAAAAAAGGGGTGATAATAGGGGAGAAAGGGTCAAAAGATTTCATACTCATTGTCCAGGGATGGTTACCGTATATATTGTTTAGACTTTTTGATTGCATTCTCAAATCCCCCCCCCCCCCCCCCCTTGCATTTCCCCTGCAAATTTTTGACTAGTCCCTAATGTTTAATAAAATATTGTGTGCATTGATTTCATGCATGTACACCACTTGGGAAATAACATTAGAGTAACACTAACTAGTATACACAGAGAAGTGTGTGGCCCTCCTACCCTGCAAGCAGGTTTCTCATCTCTTTGCCTTTCCTCCAAGTAGCATGGAACCTCTCAAGACCTGTATGCTGATTGCACCCATAATACTATACTTCTATGGTTTTTGTACTGCACTTTCTAATGGGTTAGGGTGTTTTCTATTGCTGCGTAGGCCAATACTATCGCTTGTTTCGAGAAGTTCCACCTGGCCCCTTTCCTGCCGCCAAGAGGAAACGATTACATGCGCCACGGTATCTCGATTTCCATTGGCCGAGAAAAACGAGACGGTAAACATTACAGATTCAATGTAGATTTCAGATTATCCATTTCCTATTGTTAACGGCAAGGGAAGGCGAAGTGGAGAAAATCAAATGCATTTCCTTCTTCGAGGGTATAAATCAAAGCTTTCTTTAGGATAAATTAAGGTAGATTTATTGAACGGTTTATATTTCAAGGTCTTCTGTGCAGCAGCAAAATGAGAAAACAAAGCCGGAGTTTGAAGCCCGTTCGTATCAATCGTCGGCAAACAAAAAACATGCATGTACATTTCAGCGACAATTTCCCTCAATTCTGTAGTTTAATATTACTTTCTTTTCAATATTATTGTTCCTTGAGGGTCGTTAGAATTACAAAAAAAACTTGGTATGGGTGTTGTTGATTGAAGTGCAATGGTTATTTGAGTAGTCTGCACGATATTGAGTCACTCAAATTTGATGCATTGTAATTATATCAGGTGCAGTACAACTATGAGAAATCAAGCAATTTAGAACAACAAATTCCACATAATGTTGCTATTCATTGTGAATAGTTAGGTAATGTCATTCTACATGTGAAATAAAGTCATATCTATTTGTAATTCTCAATTATTAACAAACCAGTGGAGATGGCTGACATTCAGGCTAAATTCTCAATACAATATTTTCGATTGAGGTCGTAAACTACAGACCATCATTTTCTAGTATTAGTGAACTGCCACTGTGCTAGTGCTCATTTTCTACATCTTGAAGGAGACTGAAACTTATAATGGCAGGCCACAAATAAACATGCAATGTCCACTCTTTTTATATCATTGGGGTCGCAGGAAGATTAATTTTCATTCCCAAATAATTCGTAAAAGTACTCGTACTCCTGATCATGACCGAGTGAAAGTGACGATGCTGACGCCAAGAACTGAGGAACAACAACAACAATTACATGTATTTTCTCATAAGATGATGGAAATGTTTACGAGTAATAATTAAGGCATAATAAGAAATACAATGATGAGAAGGTAGGTCCTTAAGGTAACCTTAGGGTTAATATCTTAAGCCAGGACCAGCTCAGATGGAAAACACTGAAACAAGATCTAGCTTGCATGGATAATAATATATAATGGTACCAAGAAAGGGGAAGGTAAAGAAAGAGTGCCACTTGCATGTAAGTATACTCTCAGTTCTGGACCAAATTTAGTTATGTTATGTTATAAACTTGCAATAATGATAAATACACTACTCGATACATAATATCATTATGTCAGTTCTAAAAAACACATTAAATACACTGTAGAATGCCTAAACCAAGAGATAATAATCAAATACAAAGTGCTACAGGCCAGATGTAAATATAGACCCGGGAAATAGAACAACAATAACACGCCACAGATAAATATGCGATTTCCACATCAGTCATTTATCGTTCGTTTGAAAAAATCTTCATTTCGGATTACTTACTCAGTTTATACTCAGTCACTGCATGCTGGATTTTCGTTCCCGAATTTATAAACATTTAAATACATGTGCATGAGGGGCGAAACGACTGTAATTCTTTTAAAAGGCCCGTCAGTCAGAGAACTGAGAAATCGGGTCATTTCTATTACACTTTCGAGAGGTTAATAACAAAATAAATAACAACACAACGACAGTCAATTGGTATAAAGGTTATCATGTTCAGATTAGCGGCTACTTACATTTACAAGCTGTTGTCTTTATATACAGTCAGTGTTGATCGCAGAGCAGATCAGACTCCGCTGTCACGTCTCACGAGTGTATCTTAAAGCATGTCGCATAATATGTGGTAAATTCCCGTCCCAAAGCCCGTAAAACACCTCTCAGCTTTAGAAAAGACAACAATCTTGGTATTGCACTTGAAGGAATCTTTGGTTTACACAAAAAAAAAGCTGATATTAAAGGTTTTGCTAAGTCAAAACTCCCACTCGCCGCCATCTTGAAAAACCTGGAAAGTTGTCCACTGTTCACGTGACCAGCACAGTGCAATCTGATTGGTACGGTGGTGAAAAGAACTTCCAAAGTAGGCACAATCTGATTGGTTGACGGCGCCAACCAGCGACACAAAAAATAAAAATAAAAAACACTTGCGAAACTTGACTCGTGCCTCGGCCGAAGGCCTGGCCCGAGTAATTATGCAGCAAGTGAAGCGTGGAGCGTTATGAGTGAAGTTTAATTAGTTCATAAGCACAGTGTAAGGGAACACCCAGACAACTATTCACAATACAGGGTGTGGCGTTAGTTATCCAATCAGATGTGGATACTCGATTCGTATGTACTTGACATGTAACTCAGAGACACGAAAAACAACCGGATGAGAGAGAGAGTGTGTGGGTGATCGAGAGACGGAGTGAGTGAAACATTGTGACAAGAGACAAACCGTGATTGTGATTAAACTTCAAGATCATAAACCTGTGAGTTATTGTTGATGAACGTGCAACAAGCAATTCACGACACTGTGGGGTGGTTATTGGAGGATATTATGGGTCGTCGAGAATTATTGTTTTTGTGTATTTTAGGTAATATGTAGAAGCGTCCTGGTTTGGCGTCGTTATGTACGAGGTACTGTCTTGTTTTCATATCAATCATGTTTTCGTTGAACATACGATTAACGTATTCTGTTACTCGTTTCTGTATGTCGTTGGTTTTGTCGGCATCAAGTTGTTTATAAAATGTAGGATGTACCATGTTTTGTCCATTACAACTGTTCCCGATCCTTTGTCAGCGGATCTGTCGTCGTTTGAGGTTATATAAGGCTTTACGTTGAAGTTTAGAAAGATTGTCAACAATACGGGTAGGTTTGGTTGTAAATATGTCTTGTTTAACGGCGCTTAAAAAAGCATTAAGTGCAGCATCTCTGTCTGTAGGAGGTATCCAAGAGCTTTTAGGGTGAAAAGGATTACGTTCGTATTTGCTGTTAGTTTCGTCATAAAAGAATTCAGTGAGTCGCATGCGTCGTGCAAATTCGTCAAAGTCAGCATTAACTTCCGACCAGTTGATTAGCCGAGGACTAGGGCATGTGCAAGGACTTGGATTTCGTCATCAGAAAGAGTAATATTATAGATAGATTAATTACAGCTGAGGTATCAAGAAATACGTGTTTGCTTTTGTCATGCTGTTTCTTAGTGTTCTTACGTCGGGTCCGTTAAGGTTTATGTACTGTTCACCAACGAGCCAGAGCTTCTTAGTAACCATATTACCCCCTGGTGATTGCAGAACTGGACTCTGCAATCACCAGGGGGTCCCAGTAAACTCTCTACATTCCCATCAATTAAACGCAGCTTGAGTTATCTCTAATCCCTTTAACTATGACAGCCTTCGACGGCCTTTTCGCAGTACTGACTAACCTGAGTTGAAATCAATCTTATTTTGGTAAACTTGCTGGAGATGCTAGAAAGCAATGAATGAGTTCTTTATCCCTGAAGCGCTCAGGCAGACTAAGCTGCCAGGACTTCACGCTGGATGAACCAACTGGGGATATAGAACTAGCTTGAAATAAATCTTATTTTGGTAAACTTGCCGGAGACGCTAAATAGAAATGACTGAGTTCTATATCCCTGAAGCGCTCAGGCAGACTAAGCTGCCAGGGCTTCCCGCTGGATGAACCAACTGGGGATATAGAACTAGCTTGAAATAAATCTTATTTAATTTGGTAAACTTGACTAAGTCGCTAGAAAAAAATGCGTTCTATATCCCTGAAGCGCTCAGGCAGACTAAGCTGCCAGGACTTCCCACTGGATGAACCAACTGGGGATATAGAACAAATTTGAAATAATCTTATTTTGGTAAACTTGCCGGAGTCGCTAGAAAAAAATGCGTTCTATATCCCTGAAGCGCTCAGGCAGACTAAGCTGCCAGGACTTCCCGCTGGATGAACCAACTGGGGATATAGAACAAATTTGAAATAATTTTATTTTGGTAAACTTGCCGGAGTCGCTAGAAAAAAATGCGTTCTATATCTCTGAAGCGTTCAGGCAGACTAAGCTGCCAGGACTTCCCGCTTGATGAACCAACTGGGGATATAGAACTAACTTTAAATCAATCTTATTTTGGTAAACTTGCCGGAGACGCTAGAAAAAAATGCGTTCTATATCCCTGAAACGCTCAGGCAGACTAATATAAGCTGCCAGGACTTCCCGCTGGATGAACCAACTGGGGATATAGAACTAGCTTGAAATAAATCTTATTTAATTTGGTAAACTAGACTTGCCGGAGTCGCTAGAAAAAAAATAGTTCTATATCCCTGAAGCGCTCAGGCAGACTAAGCTGCCATGACTTCCCGCTGGATGAACCAACTGGGGATATAGAACTAACTTGAAATAAGTCTTACTGGATTCTCTCCTTTCTAATGTAAATATAAGCATAATAACTCAGTAATAGTTAGGTGTTTTTAAAAATTGGTGTTTCGGTTCCCGCTGTCATGTTTCTCTGTCTTGTTTAGCTTTGGCGGCATTTTTAGTAGGCTGTCCAAATCCGATCTATTATGTTCGTCGCTTGAACCCTGAGTTAGGAGTACCGAAGTGTTCTTGAGTCGAAATATGTAGCTTGAGCTTGTTTATTTCGTCTCGCAGGATCAATCAGTGTTTCCTCGTAGCTGCTTCTATTAAAACCTTGCAGTTAGCTGATTCTGTGTAAGCAATCATAAGACTTGGTTTGGCGGGAATTTCCTACCATGTAGATTTACGCCACTTTTTAGCACTACCACCTTCGCAAAGTCACTAACGTTCAATCCAAGGCATAAATCCAAATTGTTTACTCCTAATAGCGCAGCTGATGCGGAGAAGCAATACTGGTTTAGCCGTTGTGTAATCCATGAGTCGATTACTGCGAAACCCACCATTTTCCTCATCGACTAGTCTTTCGCAAAGTCCTTCGGTTTCTTATATATATTTTGTTCCCAAGATTTATCTATACTCCTGTTGATGAAATGTCCAAGCTATAGAAATACTAATAATGACGGTCAGTTTGAAGCAAAATACTCTGCGCACAGCTTCAACATTCATCCTGGCTGTGAACACGGACTTGAATGGCAGACTAAATCAGAAATAAAACAATGCATATACTAAATTGCTACCGGAATCAAAAATTAACTTCCCTACATCCCTGACATTAAACAAAACCGCAAAATGTTATTCGATTTCTAAACTGTGACGTCACTTCATAGCAACCAGACCTCACGCTGATTTGGATTTCTGATGATCTCTGGCTCGTTATGCGGCGGGCGGGGTGAGTGTCGTTGTGATCCGTACTCAATGGATCTTGGTGGGCTTGTTGAGTTAAGTTGACTGTCGCGGTGTCAGTTATGGTAGAATGATTATTTCAAAAAGCAAAAGGTATTTCGACGGAGATTCGATAAAAAACACATTGACTTTTGTGAAATTACGAATATTATTTATCACGGTATAGGTTTCCCAAGTAATTTAGATTTTCGGCAGAAATAGTCCAGTTTCGTATTCGAGAATTACCGCTGAATGCAATGACTACAGACGCGTGTACGCAGGGTTAGCCTCATTCTGAAGTTAAACATTCATAAATACTAGCGAGAAGGTGCAAAGCGTGAAACTACAACAATACACAGTGTTGTGAATAGCCCACCTTCTCGCTGGTATTTATAAATGTTTAACTTCAGAATGAGGCTAACCCTGCGTACATGCGTCTGTAGCCATTTCATTCAGCGGTACTTTTCGAATACGAAACTGGACTCTTCGCATAGGAATTGTCTGATTTACGCCAGTAACGAGCCAAATAATCGCTAAGTTTCTCGTGCAGGAGCTCGTGTTATTTTAATCAAAATCGGATTTCTCTTATCGAGATATATAAATTCAAAGACAAAGTTGATGAAACCATTTGTCGATAGGAGAAAATAAAAACAAATTTAGAAGATGGGTAACTGCATTTTGCTCGATAACTTAAGAACGCAAATCATAATTAAAAAGAGAAATGAAGGGTTTGTTGTCGCTTTTATACAAAATAATCCTACAGTAAAAAGGCTTTAATAGTACCTTTTTGTATTTGGCAAGAGTTCGAGAGATTTGACTGAATGTTTTTGTCGACACTCAGTGCTAAAATTAACACAATAAAACATGCGGCAAGAAACTCTTCTGTCGGAAAAGTTTAAAATTGGTACTAATTCAAGCTTATTTATTTAATTAAAATAAATACCTAACCGTAACTACTATAGTTCTACCTTACCGTGACTACCGCGTTTACAACCAAAAATGTCACACTTTCCGATTTTGTTACTATTATTTCAAATAAAATCTACTTTCTTCACAGTGCGATAGCCAAAACATTAGCACCAATTGCCGACTAATTAGATTTGATCGCAGTTATAGTTTTTCTATATAAATGGCGGTGAATATGAGAATGACTTGCATATCTATGGCACAAGTAACATAAGCAAAGAAATTTAATGTAAGGGTGAAATCAATGTTTGTTCTTCTCAACTGACCGATTTAGCTTGTACATTTGTTGTCCCAATTCAGATCACCTGACGTTTCCCTTGGGTAATGTTTTTCATTTTTCTGTATCTCAAGAGGAAATGTATTACTTTCTCTAATTGGAAAACAAAGCACTGAATCCTCTGGAGAGCTGTTACATGATCTGAATTGGGACAACGAATGTCAAGTTAAATCGGTCTATTCAATAATCATTATAATGATTGAAAAACAGCGTTTATTGTAAACGGATTTATTCAGATCAGTGGAGACTGGTTCCCAGGTCCCTCACGGGCGATTTATAGTCCATATTTCTAAATAATAAAATTAAAAACGAACGAAAACAACCGATTCTCACTTTTTTGCTATTATGTTCAGCCTAGAGCAAAGATCGGTTTAAAACTGATTTTATGATGCGCCCCTAATTAATTCTGGTGATTAATGCGCCGTCATTCTTATTTCGAATCCTTTCCCAAAGAAACGCTCGGATCATGAAACCCAAAAACCGGTTAGGGATTAACATCCGAATCCATGGTCAGAACAGGATTCGATGGATTTGGTTCTAGTAAAGGAACGCAAAATCCAAAATCTATTTTTGGATTCAAGAATCTATTTCGGATTCTCGCAAAGAAATGCACGTGCTTTACTAAAGTTCCCTGTTTTTAAATACTATTAATCAAACTAACTCATCCGCTCTGCTTGAACCCAAAGAGGTGACAAAATTTGTTGTCAATAGACAGAATAGACGTTGTGTTCCTGGTCTCTATTGCATGTCAACTTACCTATGAATTCGTACCAAGCATCCGGGCTCAGATGCTAAAGATGTCGGCAGAATCATCAATGAATCATCGATGAATTACAAATTCAAGATCCGACCAAACTATGACATTTTATCACCTTTCCTTTTGTTCGTAGTACCCTTTGTTGACTAGGCAATTCAATACCTCTCATTGAACATCTCAGAATCATTTTTTTAAAGTTACGAATTTAAACCAACACGCTAAATTCCAATGCGATCTGTGGATTAGCCTACCCTGGTTCCAGAGGGGCTCAGGTACGAATATACTCAGTGTAACGTGCCGCGATCGAAGGAGTTTTGATTCCCGATAGCCGGGACCTGGCTTTGATCAGCCCCCGTGGTTGTTTCAGGTCTCGTTAGAAATTCAGAGAGTTTTTTTAACAAGTGCAATAATCTGTTGTGAATATTAAAGTTCCTACCTCAGTGTGACGCTATTGTATATTCTTGTGCCCGATATTTACACTCTCGGCTTCTAGCTTTCAATCAGTTCTGTGCCATATTATGAGTTCAACATTTCAGTGATACACTGCAATTCTGTTCAAGAGTAAAGTTAACTGAAAATATATAAATCATATACATATGCTACACTGCTGAATCAAGCCAGTTAGCGAAGATTCTTCCAAACACTACTTTCTGCCTAGCAACATTTTATACTGAACAACAATTTGGTATATTTTGGTATAAAGTATTTTCCTGTGAGTTTAACTAAAAAAAATTCCTTGATTCAGAATGGGTTTGCAGATAGCAGGTGTATTATTCTTTTAGTTTTCATCTACATTTCAGTTTTGTCAGCAAAAACTATTTGAGATAAAGAATTGGCGGAGAAAATCGAAGCCAAAGTTTATGTAAATCAGGACGAAATCTGTATCAGATTTAAAGATCACTTATCGGTCGGTGATTTCCTTTCAGTTTTTGCTTCATGGATTATTAATGAGTTTGATAATTAACAATTAGACCCGCAGCACGAATGGGCTACGAGCCAATAGCCCATGAGGCGCAGCGGAATGCGCTATTTAACTCGTATCCCATAAGGGCGAGAGGTCTAATTGTTTTAGTATAAACTACCTAATTGGACAGTAGAAAGTAGAAATAAACATTGAAGTTGAAAAAAATATATTTTGTGAAATGCGTGCGGTTTTTCTCTACTATGGGCTATCACAATTAGACCTATATAGTCTAATTGGGTTATACTAAATACAGGAACGGCCAGAGATTCAGGCTATTATCTCGCTAACATAACGTAAAATATACATATATTTATATATATATAAATAATAAAATATTATATAGTAATAAAATCATATAGTAAATAGAATTAAACAACAATTGGAAATTTAAAAAAAGTAATTATTGAATAGTGCTTCATTACGTAGAAGTGAGGGGCTCGGATCAATTCCGCTTGAAACTGCTATTCGCGAACAGCTATTCCGCACACGGAAGCTAAGGGCCATCACAACGTAACTCGGACAACCACACCATGACTATGATGACTAGTCGTTCAGGCACAGTGAACCTCGGACAACCGCGTACACGCGGCGACCATCTTGGATTGAAAGCGAGGCTTGCGAGGCCATTTGCTTGTTGTCACTCGTCTACAATATCAACATATCCTCGCTCTTGAATTACCAATAATCGGTAAATGGCGCGTGTGTTGGACTATCAAGATCGAAAATGACGACCATCGGAAAAATATAGAATTCCGACGAAACCACCGAAGTCGAGCGAGTGGAGCAATTCTTCATTGTAAACAGCATTGGTAGTGACAAGAAAGTACCGGCACTACTAAGCCTAATGGGTAGTAAAACCTTTGGTACACCTTTAGAATACTTGGGAGTCGTAGCTGACTGACTTAACTGGCTACATAACTGGCTACATAACATACCTGCAATTGTATGGTGTGGCTACATGGCTACTTGGGAGTGTCTCTAAAACGAAGACCTACAAAACGAAGACCCGAAAGACCGAAGACTCCACAAATAATTAGCAGAAAACTTTTAAAGATCTTTAAAACGAAGACCCTGGCGATAAAAGTTCCCTGTAGGGTAATGGTTATATGGTTATTTTAATATGGAGTCGTCCGTCTTTTCTTCTCCGATAAAGGCAGCACTAATTTTCTTTGAAGTAAGAATGGCTACCTGGTCTTGCATAGGCAAAGAAATGACTGAAACGAATGGAACGAATATAAAAAAACTCAGGAATGAAGTCACCAGGGCTGGGTTGTTCAAAGCCCGATTAGTGTTAATCCTGCACAGATTGCACAGAACCTATTGGTTGTCATGGAAATTATCCCTGGATTAGCACTAATCGGGCTTTGAACAACCCGGCCCAGACTCTTAAGAGAGGCAGAAGCTAATTATTGGAGACAAGAGTTTAAGAATAGTATTACTAAATGTAGTAAAGATTTCTGTAAACTTGTAGGCAAAATAACTCATAAAAAGAGGCCAAGCACTATAGGCCCAATAAAAGATGACCAAGGCAATATTATTGTTGATGATTATACCAAGGCGGAGGCCATGAATGACTTTTTTGTGGCTGTAGGACCAGATGCGTGCCAATAAATCTTCTGGGTTGAAGGATATTCACTCACGCATACTTAAAGCCGGTGCCAGTGTTCTAGCTGCCCCACTTACCCACATCTACAACTTATCATTGCAGCACAGTGAAATACCCAAGTTATGGAAATCAGCTACTATTACTCCTCTCCATAAGTCCGGGTCACTTTCAGATCCTAATAACTTTAGACCGATTTCAGTTCTCCCAGTCGTTATGAAGATCTTTGAACGTGCCATTCATAAGCAGCTCTATGACCATCTGTCTACCAACAAGCTGTTATCACCATACCAATCTGGCTTTAGGCCTGGCCATTCCACCTGTACTGCCCTCCTAGACGTCTCAGACTATATTCTGAAGAACATTGATAACGGAAACCTCATCGGAACAATATTCTTAGACCTTAGCAAGGCCTTTGACATGATTAACCATTCCACTCTTAAGGTTAAACTTGCCAACATTGGTGTTAAAGGACACGCCTTGGACTGGTTCGATAACTATCTCTCTAATAGAACTCAGTCTGTCATTATTAATGGAACTCTATCTGATACTATAGAAATAACACTAGGAGTACCTCAGGCTCGGTCTTGGGGCCATTACTATTTATCATTTTCATCAATGATCTACCACATAATGTTCACCATTGTAAGGTAGTAATATATGCCGATGATACTGCTCTCTTTTTTGCCGATAAGGATGTTCAGATTATACAATCTGTACTTCAGGATGAACTTAGTGCTCTTAGTAGATGGTTTACTGATAACGAATTAATTGTAAATTGTACTAAAACTAAAGTTATGTTATTTGGTTCTAATCAACGTTTAGCAAGATCACAGAAGCCTTCTTTGTCATTATCAGGAACACTATTAGAACTACCAGAGACTGTTAAGTATCTAGGTTTGTCTTTCGATGCTACAATGAACTGGCATGACCATATTGATGTCATTGCTTCTAAAGTATCTCGTAGACTTAACCTCCTTGGGAGGATCCGGAAATATCTTAATATTGACACTTGTAAGCTTCTGCATGGAACTCTCATTCAGCCGCTGTATGAATACTGTGATGTAATCTGGTCTAATGCGGATAAAATTAACCTTGATAGACTCCTGAGGTTACAGAAGAGAGGAGCGCGCATCATACTCCGGAGGAAAATCCGAGAAGAACGCACAGAGCAGTTATTCAGAGAGCTTGGTTGGGTCCCCTTACTTGATCGATGGCACTTTCATAAATGTCTTACTGTCTTTAAATGTTTGAATGGACTTTGTCCATCTTATCTTAGGAATTTGTTTTCTCGTAATTCTGATGTCCATAATTACAATACTCGCAATAGGTCTAATCTCCATATTGTTAAAATATCCTCTAAATCTGGTTATAGATCCTTTGCCTATTCAGCAGCTAAGTTTTATAACAGTCTCAGTTCTATAACAGTCTCAGTTCAACCATTAAGAGCTCTCATTCTATCAGAACCTTCAGCGCCAATTACTGGTTGGACTCGTCTGCCAGATCATTATAGTTTATCATTATAGTTTATTGTTATTATTTTATCAGTAGTTTAACATTATTATTATTATTATTATTATTATATACATGTATAGTTACTTATTAGTAGTTAGGTTAGTTTTTTTTATCTTAGATATGATTGCTTGTCTGTATTTATTGTTATGTTTGTATTTGTATTATATCTTAGACGCACAGCTTCAATGTAAATAAGTGTTAGCTTTTTTGAATTCTGTGCATAATAAAGTATCTATCCAGCTTCAAAAATTTATCCTGTGGAAGATTTTTTGGACATTGAACATTTTTACAGAGTCACCCCTACCCTCTCACAAGTGACATTGGATAAATCTAATTTACAACGACGCCTTAAGTTTATAAATCCAAATAAAGCCTCTGGTCCTGATCTTATAGCCCCTCGTCCTCGAGGACTAGATGTCCACCTTATCGTTTGTAAACATAGTCTGCACAAATCTGCTGTCCCATCACAATGGAAGATATATAGGATGCACACTACCTACAAGAAGGGAAACCCCTCAGAGAGAGGAAATTACAGGCCCCTTCAAATGCTGAGTTTCCCAAGCAAACTACTGGAGGGAATAGTGTGCGAAGACCTAGACACATTTTTTTCAGCTGTCGGACACCTAAATGATAATCAGTGGGGATTTCGTCAAGGACGATCCACTGAGGGACTTCTAATATACCTGACAAACCTGGAGAATGGCTTTGGACAATAGACAAGTAGTCGGTGTAGTGTACATTGACTTCCAGAAAGCACTGATTTGACACGGTCTCCCATGCAATACTGAAATATAAACTGCAAGCTATGGGAATAAATAAAGATCTTCTTGACTGGGTGATTAGCTACCTTAATGATAGGGAACAGTTTGCTGTAGTTAATGGTTGCCGTTCTCAGACCAAGCCAGTTAGACCCAGTTAGCTGTGGTGTGCCACAGGCTCCCTGCTTGGACCCCGATCACTTCTCATATTATATTAATAATCTATGTGAGTCTATTACGGAGGGCAATCTGGTCATGATGTATGCTGACGACACAATATTATTTCTCATTGGATGAAGTAGTTGATGGCTTAAATAGAGCTTTATCTGACATAAACACCTGGTGTAGAAACAAACTCACCATACATACTGGAACATCTGAGGCCATGATCATGTCTCATAGAGCCTTTTGCGGCCCACTTAAACCTATTAAGCTAGGTGATAAGACCTTGAGTTTTGTATCTGAAACCAGATGCCTGGGACTCCCAACTGTCTTGGAACAGTCACGTTGAAATTATGTGTAAATCTTTTGGAAAGAAGGTTAACCAACTAAGAAGATTTAAATATCTACCAAAGAACACCTTAGAAGCAATCTACTTTACTAGTATTGTCCCTACCGTCCACATCAGCTTTGGCGGCCTATAATTTAACCTACTGTATACCAAATAAAGTACGTATGTATGTATGTATGAACATTACGGGTTTCGCGACCTTCGAGCTTGGTACAAGCGGTGACGGTTTCCCAAGTGACTTTCCAAACCCGGTGCGTACTGACACAGTGTCTTCACCCAAACTGTTTGTGCAGGAAATCACCGCTTGCTATTGAAGCTAATTAAAAAGAAAACAAATAATTATGCAGGATTTGTAAATTCCCTAAAGTTTTGTAGAAAAGTAATGGCAGACATTCACAGCTGGAACAAAAGACTAATTGAGGTAAGTGCTTTCGTAATTTTATGTTCACACAAAATGGTAGTTCGAAATAAATGATGAGAAAATAACTACTTTACACATGACTGACTACTGAGAGTCCATGGGAAATACGTTGCCATGGATGCTGGATGGCAAGCCATTTTTTAAAACGCTGTTTTAGAAAGATCGACAATCGATTGGAGGGTGAAAAATAGCATTTACAAACAGGTTTTGCTACTAACAATACCGATCTCGTACAAGGCCTCTAAATAAACGAAGTTAAATATTTTGTTGCCATCCAGTACATTCCTGTACAATGCCTCGCTGCAAAAGGCCTATTGTTCACATTTCGAGCAAAGAAATGAGTGTTTTCGTTAATTTGTAAAAACGAAAAATAAAGAAAACATTTTGCCGACCACAATTGCCCTATATCATTATGACGTCACGGCTTGTTTATGAGGGGGACAGAATCGACATGAACAATAGAATTTTGAACTAAATCTGCTCTGCTGAGGAAAATTTAACTTCGAATTGTCTGGTTTCCAGATATCAGCTGTATCAATGTTTATCCCACAATATTTACCGTATTTGGTGGCTGTTACCGCTATTCTACGTTCTTCAAAATGCATTTGATGGCGTTTTCCTTTGTGTTGTTGCTGTTTTGTCCCCCTCCCGCGACCGTGATCCTTAGCGTTTAAACAATAGATTGTTTTGATTTGACGTCATAATGATATAGGACAATTAGTCATTTGACGACTAAAACATTTTGGCTAGTCGCCGGGGGGGGGGGGGGGAAGGGGGGGACTCCTGTTTGTGACGTATTATATACGTGCCGCGGGAGTGGGTCAGGGTTTTGGGTTTTGAGCTCAGTTTGGGCAAGTAGGGTCAGGGTTTTGACCTGATTTGGGCAGATCAGGGTCAGGATTTGAATTTAATTTGGGTGCAGTCGGGGTTCAGTCCCCCCGGACTAGTCGCCACTTGGCGCCTACGTACGTTAAAAGTTAATTTCGGACCCTGAACAAATTGAGTAGGCTCGGTTTCCAGCCGTGGGGGTTTCGGTGAGCCCGCGATCCTCTCCTCTTAGTGAGAGGCTTTGGAGGAACAACACCTTAACAGCTGAAACCGAGCCTACAAATTGAGCTGCTCAGGGTGTCAAGTTGGTGCAAAATGAGCCTGCTTCAGCACCATTACGTTACACCCATGGGAATGGCCAAGTACACCATGGCAGCGAATATAGAGAGACTTTGCCTGGGCCAAATTTTGAAGCAGAAGAGCATTTCGTTACAGAGTTATGGGCGAACGAATATGTGAAATGTATGGGGCGGCCATCCTGGTGATAGCCGTGAACCACCAACATGGCCGCCAAAACTTCAAAGTCTTAAATAAAGCGAAAATGTCATCCAGCTCATTTGGTTTCACTATAAGTCCCATTGAATCGAACTTCTAAACATTTATAAAGCCAAAAACCTTTCATTTATCACAAATTTGTTGACTTTCACGACCGGCGTGATTAGGTTCGTGGGACACAATTCAAACCTCTATAACTCGGAAACAAAACATCCTACATCCTACAACATTCGTATCACGAATCTCTACAAAATATAAAAGAAACAGCTTTATAGGATATATAGTTCGATTTTAGTTTTTTTATGAGCTCCTGGTGACGTCACGTGCAAACAAAGATACAAATACAGCCAAGACACCACGGATTATAGACACCAGGTAAGTTTTATTCATTTTATTACAGTATATTTATCGAAACGCTATATTTTAAAAATCCCATACAAACCCTTATAAATTTACATAAACTGAGCTTGGGCTTCCTGTGTTGTAAGTGGCAATATTTATTAGCATTTGTATGGGATTTTTTTAGTCTTGGATTTTCAAAACTAATATTGAATAAAAAGCGATAATACTTAAAGCATGTGTTTATTTGTCCATGGGCTGTGTGTGGTTGGAATTTCAGAGTTTTTCAGCGAGTTTTGACCCCATCAGTTCTGCCGTACACTGTATTCTTGGGTTGCAATCATTCCTATAAGGGATACAATCACAAAAGCGTGGCGGCCATCTTGGTTGCGTTGGTAGGAACAAAAGAAGCAAATGTGGTTTCTTTTGTTCCTACCAACCAACATATATGACCGCCAGTGCAACCCACAGATGCTGTAAGTATTATCGCTTTTTATTCAATATTAGTTTTGAAAATCCAAGACTAAAAAATCCCATAGAAATGCTAGCCAAATATCGCCACTTACAGAGCTTTGGTGACCTGTATTATATACACAACAATTAAATACGAGCCGTTTCGTTCGTATATCAAGTTTAATTGTTTATCTTTATATTTTGCCCTTTGACAGACATTTCCTCCGGTATTTCCCCCGAATTTCAGGCGAAACCTTTCGTGGTGTGAGTCAGTAGTTCAGTTCTATCAATAAAAGCTTAGTCCGGCGTGTCGATTTCATTGACACAAAAATGCGACCTAAACGGCTATGAAAGGGTCCCAAACAGTTTATTTCCTTGATTTATGGCTTCGTTTATGTATTTCACGATCGAACCACTTCTTTTGTCGGTCGATGATCTGGATGATGGGACATAAATCTCCAAGAAAGTACTACGAGTACACTTAAACCCTAAATCCTGGCTTTAAATCTTGACTTGAAGGATAGGTAACCCTCGAGCAAAAACGCCCATCTTAATTGTGATGTGATTGTTTTGGTGGGAAATCATAATATATGTGATCGATCCGATCCGTGATCCGATCCGATCCGATCCAGGTTCTGTTAGTGCCACAAAATGGCCAGAAGTCATGCAGTCAGCAAGTGCCACCAAGACTATTGAGAAACTACGAACAATTTTTACAAGATATGGAGTACCCCTGCAATTGGTGAGTGACAATGGCCCTCAATTCACTGCCCAATCACAAGAATTTCAGCATTTTCGTAAGCAGAATGGTATCTACGGTATCAAACATATCACCTCGGCTCCTTATCTCCAGCCACGAATGGTTTAGCTGAGCGTTTTGTACAGAAGGGAACGGCAGAGAAGCCGCCTAAGGTGAGGCTATCGGAATCCCGGGGGGGGTACTCCTGTTTGTGACGTATTATGTATGTGCCGCCCGGGTGGGTCAGGGTTTTGAGCTCCGTTTGGGCAGGTAGGGTCAGGGTTTTGGCCTGATTTGGGCAGATCAGGGTCAGGATTTGAGTATAATTTGGGTGCAGTCAGGGTCGGGGTTCAGTATTTATTAGGCAGTTAGGTTTTTTTTTAGCTACTATGTCAAAAAAAGACATTCTGTTGCCGCATTTTGATCGCCTGCCCACATGCAAGCACTGAGGTTCCCATACATCGTGACGCCGCTAATTCGTACTTCAGTACTTATCTATGTACTTCATCTGCTGATTTGTTTACCCAATGCCACGTCCCGACTTGAACTGTTCCGTATTTTGCATGAAATCCCGGTACGCGGTATACCGGCCAGGATATATATCCGACCGTGTTTTGAAAACAATTTAAAGAAGGGGCAATCAGGTATTTTTTTCCCAAAAAAGGGGGCAATCAGGGTTTTGGAGCTCGGATTCGGTCAAACAGGGTCAGGGTTTGAGCCTCTTGGCCTCACATACATACCCATTTTTCATGTAAGTACCCCCCCCGGGATCGGAATGCTCCTCATTCAACCACAGGGGAATCCCCGAACTGTCTTGTTTATGGGAAAGAACCTCCGTACGCGACTAGATTTGTTGAAACAAGGTTATCAACAACCAGATAAGTCAAGGAACCAACAAGGGTACCAGGATTACACGTGAGCTAACCATAGCCCGGACAGTAGTTGCACGGAACTACCTAGGGACGATTTGAGGACTATGATTTCCATTGGCAAAAGATGGGCCTTTGTCATACCAGGTAGAGGTTGCTCCCAACACAGTGTGGCGTCTGCATGTTGATCAGTTGAAAGAATCAGTCTAGTGCAGTACCACCACATTTCCAGACCAAGTACTATTGCAACCCGCAATGGGGAATGTTAACCTTCAGGCTGAAGGAACATACATTCCAAGTTCTTGTCCAGAAGTAGAAGCCACACCCTTGCCGGAGAAGATTGAAACCTCCATGACTAAGGCCAGTATAGAGTCTCCCAAAACATGCCAAAAAATCCGTTAAAAATAAAATAATAAAATAAATGGTTTATTTTACGTCGAAGATACTGGAAGCCGTTACCGGGTCTCCCAAGCCAGAGGCTTGTATTTAAGTATTCCGACGAACTCCAGGATCGAATTGGAATTTAGGTTGGTTTTAGAGGAGGGAGGAAAACCGGAGAACCCGGAGAAAAACCCTCGGAGCAAGGACGAGATACCAACAAACTCGACTCGCGTATGGCGCCGCGTCCGGGAATGGAACCTGGGCCACAGAGGTGAGAGACGAAGTGCTTAACCACTGCACCACACCGGCGTTGGGAACAGGGAACCCCACCCCACCCCCCCCCCCCCCCCCTATCTTTTAGGAGTCAAAATCGTCGGCCACGCTATCTCTTAGGGGTCAAAGGGCTAAAGTGGATACTATCACTTATAGGATCTCTCGCCAAGGGTGGCCTTAATCGTGTTCTAATCATTGCACTTGTTAGACACCGGATATAAAATTTAATTGATATCCGTATAGTCAATATACTTTACGTTATCACCATGGAAATAGCTTACATGGAGTGCGGTAGCAAGTCAAGCTATCTCTGAGGGGTAACAGTCATGATGGACCACGCCCAAATTACTATCTCTTAGGGGTTAAATTAATTTTCCCGACGAGCATCCCTGACTTTTTTATAGGGGAGTCCCCCCATCCCCTCCCCGGGCAGGGAACAAACCGGCTAAAAATATATCGGGGACATAGACATATTTATTAGCACCGTATACAATTTTGTACATTGGTCTTGCAGGATGTTTACAGTGAATCTGTAAGGACATAACTGTAGGCTACAAGTACGCTAATAACAACCTAAAATATAAAATGGAGAGTCTAATTACCGGAAGTACAATACAATACAATATACGTTTATTTCACTCAAAACAAAAACAAATAAGAAATTTAACAATAATTACTGAGTAGGCAGGACCTGAATAAACCATTGAAGGGGTTATCGAGTCAGGAACACCTTTACAAGCAGGAGATATAGGGACAAGAAGCTAATAACTAATTAAAGACTAGTTATTACATTAATAAAAGAATAATAACAATAAACTAATAAGATAAATGAAGTATATCGTAAGATGGATTGCGAGAGGAGTTTAAGTAGCTCTAAATAGTAATTGGGTAGAGTTGAAGTAAAATATTAGTGAATTTTACTGTTCTTCTGAGTATTCGTTAATTAACATTACAGAAATACTTTTCTTAAATAAATTTCTGGTTTTGGATCTGATATGTTGAGGAATCATTTCCCAAATTTTGATGCCGTTATGATTAATGAATCTTTGCCTGCAGTCAGTTCTAACAGGTTTTATTAAAAATGTTTCTGTTTTTGACGGGTTTGATACGAGTGAATTTCAGTTAGAGGGGTGAACATACTAATAAATGTTTCACTAATATTTTTGTGGAAGATGTCATACATAAATAAACTGGTGTGAAGCCGGTTTATGTATGTCATCTAGCGTTAGGCAAGTTAATTTTTGAAACAAAGGTTTAGTATGACAGTTCCATCCTTTGTTCAGTACTGCACGAATAGCTTTTTTTGCAAAACTCTAATGGGTTCCTGTGGTCTGTGCCAGTAATTTAGAGCGCATAGAAATATTTTCATGTATTGCCGTCTTGTGCAAAACATCATGGACAATGAAATATTGGGGTATGCATTTTGATTTGGCCTGAATCGGAGCCAAGCAATGAAAGACCGGGACCATATGCATTCTAAGGCGATCAAATTAAATTCCTCACATCACTGGGCTCGTTACAAATAAACTGCGGCTCAAAGTAAATAAACAAGTCAAGGAATGTAAAGCAAATTACTATAAAGATCTGTTAGACAAAACAAAGAAATTCAGGTGCTCTATGGAAAACTATAAATGATTGACTTGCCGTAATAAGATCAAATAATGCCGGCTCTCAGCCGACCTTTATCCAATCTGAATCTGATGGAGTACAGTTAACAGAGCCAGCGTCGATCGATCAGACCTTTGTTAGCAGCAAAGTTTCAATCTCTGGTCGGCGCCATTGACATCATTACTCCAGCTAGGACAAATAACAGTGAAATTGTCTTTCGCTTTTCGAACATTTCCGAGAGCTTTGTTTTTAAACAATTAAGAGGTTTGAAAGCAAACAAAGCTATTGGTTTAGACCGAATCAGCTCGAGGCTACTAAATGACTCGGCTGTGTGTATGGTGACTCCTGACCAGTTTTAACCAAACTGTTTAATCGTTCTCTGGACTCAAGTATTTTCCCAGCCATCTGGAAACAAGGAAAAGTTACCGCCCTGTTTAAATCCGGCGATCACTCTGATTTTAACAATAACAGGCCTATCACAATTATATTCTACCTGATGTAAGGGACGGACCATTTGAAAATTGATGGGGGGGGGGGGTACCGCAAATCCCAAAAAAAAATATCGAGCAGGCCGAATTTGCACAGAAAAAAGAGCGAACGAGCCAAAATCACCCCGAAAAAAAATCGAGCAAGGGTGAAACTTTGTTCATTAGCTGAAACAGGTTCAGCCAATGTTTAGTCTCCAGAACACAGGAAACCAGTGTTTTAGAGAGCAGTAAAATCTCAAAAATTTTGGCTCGCGCCTTTGACCCTCGCAATATTTAAAGACATTCTGCTTTTTTCTTCCATACGCAGGACGGTATATTATCTAAGCTCATAATCAAACGCACATTCCCATAGGACAAATAAAGCATTCGTGTACAAGAGATTAGTTATATATGCCAATTCACTCTTCTTAATATTTATGCGCATATTTAATTCACCGACTCGAAAACGAGGCTATCCCCGCATCGAGGATGCAACGTGCATTCTAGTTCGAAAGGACAAGCATACTGAGAGGAATGACGCCATTTTGCTTTTCAGCGAAGCAACGATGCGGGGATAGCCTCGTTTTCGAGTAGCTAATTATATGAGCATAAATATTAAGAAGAGTCAATGTTGAGCACTTTTTCATTTTTTATTTTTTTATTTGAGACTACGGAACAATGCAATATGATACACTGCAATACAATATGATGCACGAATTAACAGTATAATTTTAATTAAGTATCCATCTGGGAAGGAGTGTGAGGGAGATATTTCAAGAAGAATACATGTATATCAGGTATGTTTTCACAAAAGGAGCCTTCGAACCTAAGACCCCCTTTTGTGAAAACATGCCTGATATTGTGTGCCTTTAGCTTTAAAAGCCAGTTACTCGTGTTTTTGCCGTTTTCTTGAAAGGGCAAATGACAGTTTAAGACTTTTCTGGCATTTCTATCCCATAATTGATCTCAAGGTATTTTATGTGGGGGTGAGGGGTGGGGAGGACTAGTTTTAAAAAAATCGCGAAAAACCAACTGATGAAAACGTTGAAAAGTGACTTACCGGCTTTTAAAGCCAACAGGTACACATTAATTTACTTGTGTAACTTAAATTTTAAAGTAGCGCCATTTCACGAGTTTTTAATGGATTTCGATGCACTACACGGCAGTACAACATTCTCTTCCTGTAGATTAAGTTTAATCGATGGAATTTTGCCGTATTTTGAGTAGAAATTATACCAGAAAATGTGTTTTTCTATCTCTCAAAGTTACTTGTGTAACCTAAATTTCAAAGTGGCGCCATTTCTCAAGCTTTTAATGGATTTCGATGTACTACACGGCAATACAACGTTCTTTTCCTCTAGATTAAGTTTAGTGGATGCAATTTCGCCGTATTTTGAGTAGAAATACCAGAAAATGGCGTTTTTTTTAACCTAATCCTAACCTCTAGCCCTCAAATAAAGAAATTATGGGATAATCTCACACAAGTAAATTATGGGATAGAAAGGCCAGCAAATTAAACTGTCATTTGACCTTTCAAGAAAAAGACAAAAAACGAGTTTAATACTGGCTTTTAAAGCTAAAGGCACACAAGATCAGGCATGTTTTCACAAAAGGGGGACTTAGGTTCTAAGGCTCCTTTTGTGAAAACATGCCTGATATATATGTTTTCTACTAAACAAAGGTAATTAATGTACATGGAAAATACCATAAATCTAGAAACATTAAAATTGTGTAAAATGTTCTTGATGTAAAACCAAAATACTGAATGCCTTAAAAAATATCGTGCAAGGTCCGACGCCATAAAAAAAAATTCTTGCAGCAGTAGGAGTCCTAAAAAACATTTCGAGCAAAAAAAAATCCGGGTACCCCCCCCCCCCCCCCCATCAATTTTCAAATGGTCCGTCCCTAAGTAAGATTCTTGAAATGGCTGTACATCAACAACTCTACGGCTATCTCTCGTAAGAGAAAATCCTCACACCTAATCAGTTTGGTTTCCGCCCGAGGTTATCTACTGAAATTGGCTTTAATAGCACACTTCACTGACAACATTCTACGACACATGGACAATGGCAAGGTGACTGGTGCAGTATTCTTAGACCTGTCCAAGGCTTTTGTGACTGTGGACCACAACCTTTTGCTGACAAAGCTCAAGGCCATTGGTGCTTGTAGTGAAGTTGTAAATTGGTTTACCTCCTACCTTGATAACCGACACCAGATAACTGCAATAGGCGACTCTCAGTCCTCTTCGTGCTCAGTGGGAGTTGGCGTGCCACAGCGTATTCTCGGTCCTCTCTTGTTCTTGGTTTACGTCAATGCCGACCTTCCTCTTACTGTAGATCATTGCCAAGTGACCATGTACGCTGATGACACCGTGATATACTGTAGCCGTCCTTCTATCAATGACATCGAACATTGCTTAAATCATGACTTGGCAACATTGGCCTCTTGGTTTCGTATACATCGCCTGACTTTGAATACTTCTAAATCTAAGTTTATGTTAATATAGGTAGTCCACATAAACTGAAATCTTGCTCTAGCATCGATGTCATTATAGACAACGTGCCCCTCGAACGCTCTGACAATATCAAGTACCTCGGTATTATAATTAATAAGTATATGACTTCGCATGCCCTGGTAGAGGCCTTATCTATTAAAGTAAACCATAGTTAATAGAGTGGAATGGTTAGGAAACCCGGCAAACTTCAAAAGGGCTAACAAAGGCGCTGCGATTTAGGTTGGAAGGGGTAAGACAAAAGATTGTGCACGATCATAGTTCATTAGCGTTCCCTGAACGACTGAACTCACACGTTTCTATTGGCTGATTGATTAACATGTTGGAATTTCTATTGTGTTTTGTGCACGGTGATGGTTGAAAAAAGCTAACAAAGACCTATAACAAAGAAGGTCACTGAGTTTCCTAACCATTCCACTCTATTAACTATGAGTAAACCAAAGGATTGGTCTGGCCAAGCGTATCAGGCACTTATTGCCCCTCGAGACACGCCTTACTTTGTATAATAGTTTAGTATGTCCACTTTTTGACTACCGCTGATGCGATATGGGGTGACAAATACAACTCAACCCTCATAGACGATCTTCAGATTTTGCAAAATAACCGGCCAAGATAATTCTTGAATTTACCTGGTTAAAGTTCTTCAGCACAAGCCTTGTCAAATCTCAATTGGCCTACTCGTTCCAAACGTCGTCTTGTACATCGTCATATTTTTAATATCTTAAAGAACATTCACGTGTATAATACAAGAAGAAAGAACGATTTTAGACTTCCAATAATCAAGCTTAATTATGGCAAACAACGTTTATTGTACCAAGGTTTTAGTGAATGGAATACTTTAGATAATACGTTGCGGGAAATCGAATCCCTAACTCTTTTTAAACAAAATGTCAAAATACATGTTTTTGAATTGCCTCATAAATTTTAGC
Source organism: Actinernus sp. WN-2022 (assembly GCA_030867875.1). Lineage (NCBI taxonomy): Eukaryota > Metazoa > Cnidaria > Anthozoa > Actiniaria > Actinernidae > Actinernus > Actinernus sp. WN-2022. The sequence continues at coordinate 33,699,703 of JAOWCC010000019.1, forward strand.
TCTAGTCACTCTATAAATGTATTTTTAGCCTAGTTTTTAACTCTAGATTATTAATGTATTTTTATTTTTGTTTCTTATTTATGTTATGCAGGGCTCTATTGAAAAAACTCTTCGGAGACATATTCTCTGCTATAAATAACATTATTATTATTATTATATTATATTATATTATGGTTGTATTCACAGGCTATAAATCTATATAGGATGTACACTGAAAAATCTCTATAGAATGTGCACTGAAAAAAAAAATCGTGCAGCGGTATCGCCTTAAAAATATTTTTTTGCAGAACTCACACTGCTAAAAAAAATATCGTGCACAAAATGTTTTCCACCCCCCCCCCCCCCCCCCTCCCAGGATTTCTAATGGTCTACCCCTTAAGATACTAATTATACTGCATCTGAGAGAGTCGTAAGTTGGACATTTAGTTAAAAAGTGTCTTTCATTCTCAGTCTCCCTTTTACATTTGGGACAGATTCTGTCCTCGACTTTCCGATATGGCTTTTCATGCCTCGATTTCAAGGCAGTGATTACTTATTCTAAGGCGCGTAAGTGCAGTTCTGTGTTCAATATTGTGAACATTCAAAATATAAGGTTCGAGTAGGTAGCTAATTTTAAAAGTGCGATACGTTCGCAGCTTGTTTCTTTGATCCTTTGGGAACAAGGGAACATGAATAAGAGGTCAGTTTAGGGGGACAAGGGAACAATTTTCATTGTTTTTCTAAATGGAATAAATTGACTGTTTCCCTCGCGAAATCTTCTACTGTTAATTCACAGAGAATATTGTCCCCATTACAAGTCCTGATTTTAGACCCAATTTTGACGGCGTTTTTGGAGAATGGGTATTGTTGACGTCATTTTCCGATTGGCCACTAGAGGACTGGGAGGACTTTAGTCGCACACGTGAGCCGTCGGCTCAGTTGGCGGTCGTTTGTAATTCCAAGGCGAGCAACCATGGCATTGCTGCTGCCGGTAAATGCAGCCATTTACCGTAATGGCGAGGAAAGACCAGCCATGCGCTGAAACTTGTACTATGTAAAAGTACGCATGTAGTTGTATATCATTAACGTTTGTTTGGTTAAGCGTGTCAGGCAAGTCATTTAGGTAGAAATTGAATAGGGTGGGAGAAAGCATGCATGCAGCCTTGTTTTACTCCGGCATGGCAAGTGAAGGCCGTTTCCCTTCTTTGGTTTGGTTTTTACGTATTTATCGATAAGGGTTTTCAGAATGAAAATGCTATCTATAGCCGGGTATGGTTTTTGAGCTGCCGAGATCTGGGATAGGGTATCCTTTTTAGGGTTTTGGGAAAGGGTATGGATTTTGATATACTTGTCGTTGACGCCATGCTTAGCGCTCTATCGCCAACACGACAGTTTAAAATACCATATTAAAACAAAACGACGGCTTTCGTAGTTTAATTTTAATTAAGAACAGTTCGGTATCTGGACTCTTTTATATCTAATGTCATGCTGTGTAAACATCACAAGATCACGTTTGATCGATAATGCAAATGCAACGCGCGCAATATAATATAGAAGTCCACATAAATTGATGCATGAGTATGAATCTATGGTTTGGGTCTGAGATAGGATAAATATTGTTTGCTTCAAGTCTGGGATAGGGTATGGTAAACAGCATGTTTAGGTCTGGGATAGGGTGAGGGTTTTCCCTACCCAAAAATCTTATGAGTGAAAATCCCCCCCCCCCCTCTCCCCCCCTGGTAAGACCACCAGTTAAACTAGACCTTTAAGAACACAACTATTTTGTTACGATATTAGAGTGAGTGAGTGAAACTTTATTTATACTCGGAATTACATCAATATACAGTATATTGCTTTTCATGAAAGCCGAGTTTAACAAGACTACAATACAGTCTTGATAATATAATATAGATAAATAGATAATTATTTTAAAAATAAAAAAATATCTATATTTAGATAAATAGGTACAATAGATGGTTAAAATATAGAAAACCAGTTAAGGTTCAATGGATAACAGCTCCCGTTTAAAGGACGACAAGTTTGTTTGACGTCTCATGTAACTTAGTAATCCATTCCAGAGTTTAGCACCATCATATGCGAAAGCTCTTTTCAGATACTCAGTCCGAGGTTTTGGTAAGGATAACTGGTTTTCACCATTGCGAAGATTGTATGTTGTTTTATTTGATCTGAAAAGTTCTCTCAAGCACAAAGGACCATTATTATTCTGAATTTTAAACATCGTGATAGCTTTGTGCTTTAAACGTCTTACAACAAGATTGTCCCAGTCGAGGCTGCTACGGATATCATTGGATCTGATATCATAACCTTGTTTGGTTATGACGCGGGCTGCTCGATTTTGTAACTTTTGAAGCCTTTCAGCCGATGTGGCTGGTAAGTTATCCCAAACCACATCGCAATAATCGAACCAAGGCTGTATTAATGAATTATAGACCGTGATTGCCGTTTCTTTTGGGATAAAATCTCTAATTTGCCTTAGTCCCCCGATAACTGAAGAAACTTTTTACAGATATAATCAGTGTGAGCCGCCCACGATAAACGTTCGTCAAGAAGGACGCCAAAAGTTCTACTAAAACAAACTCTTTCAATTGGATTATTGTTTATATAAATGTTGAAATTATTGCTAATTTTTCTAAGATTATCATCAGATCCAATATACATTTGTTCTGTCTTTATATTTGATAGATCGGAGTTTGCTGATTTTGTTATTTCTGACAATGATTTACCTGAAGTTGTAATATTAGTATCGTCAGCGTACATTCTAGGAATTGAGAACTGTAAGCTGTTTGGTAAGTTATTGATATATATCAAAAATAACAAGGGACCAAGAATAGACACTGGGGAATACCGCATGTCAAATATTTAAGTGATGATAATTCTCCATTAACGTAACATCTTTGTTGACGATTTATAATTTTTGTAACAGAGTCGTATGGTCAACTGTATCGAAAGCTTTTGAAAAATCTAAGAAAGCCACAGAATTTAGTAAACCTTTGTCCATATTTGATAACCATTCATTAGTAGCATCCAGTAAAGCAGTAGTTGTTGATTGGAAAGGTCTAAAGCCAGACTGGAATTTAGACAAAAGGTTGTTTTGATTGAGATAAATGTACAATTGATTGTAAACTATCCTTTCAAAAACTTTGGCTATAGAGGATAGAACAGATATTAGAGGATAGAACAGATATTGGACTTTGCTTGGTAGATGGGAGTGACTTTTCCGAGTTTCAAACCCTCTGGAAAATTTCCAGTGTCAACGGACTTATTGAAAATTGACGCAAGAGATTCACAAATTACAGAAGCAGCCTCTTTTTTGCAGACATTTTAGAACTGAGATCTAAGATTGTTGTTGGTGTTATTCGGTAGTAGTCGTTTAAGGACACTGAACTATTAGTTATAACAATAATAATTATATAATTATATTATTATAGTTATTGTTATTCCGTGTTTTGGTTAGATCAATTTTAAGTTACAGACGTTACACGATTTTGAAGAGAGAAAGTGTAAGCTATACAGCTAGTGGTCAGCGGTATTACTAGAATTAACATGTATTGCGCAAGGCCTCGTGTGGATGGCCGCCCGAAAGAGGTTATTACACGGAAAGTTGTGTAATACGGCTGGGTATTTTTTTTTTCGAGCCTGAAAGTTGTGTAATACTGATTGTTTATTATACGACGGCTAACACGAACAAAAAAGGTTTGTTTTCGCTTACCTTGCTGCTCTGTTTGAAGAAAATCTCGAGAAAAGAAATCTCTCGGCCTCAGTTGAAGACTTGAAGTCCAATGTCGGGGGCGGGCGCGCACTGAAAAAAGTTTTTTTCGCGCGCTAAAAGCTGATTGGCTGTTACTCAAACAGCCCCATTTCGATTGGCTCGCGCGCTTACAAAACCTTATAAGTGTTGAATAAACCTGTGCAAACCTGTGCGCGACCCGTGTAATACGGTCTCATATTTGCACTCGTTTTAGCCCGTATTTGCACTCGAAAACGCCAAGTCACTCACTCGGAGGTGGAAGCGGGGCTACAAAATTGCAGGAATCATGAATATTTGTTTAAAACTTCGGGAATAATGAATAACGAGAGACTGGTAAAATGAATAATGAATATCGAAGAAAATTTATAAATGAATCATGAATAAAGTGAGGTACAAAAGAAAGGAATCCTGAATATCTAAAGTCAAATGATTCCGCTTCGACCCCCGACACTCACAGCAACATAAAGAGACCTCGCCTTCCGGCGGAGTGTAACATGTTACTCGATCCAAATATACTTAGCTTGATCTCAAATATAAACAGAGATGCCAAGTCTCCCGCTTTTTACCCTCATATCCCGCTCTCCCGCTTTGAGTCCAAAATCTCCCGCTTTTTCGCAAATAAGACTTAAATAAATAAAGAAAATACTTTTTGCCTTGTCTGTCCTTTTTGGTCATGACTCACGCGCGATCATTACAAATCAGACAGATCCATACGAAGCAGTGATCTCTGTATAAATAAAAACTGATCTGTTGTTTATCACAAATTTAACACCTCAAACATAATTAAATGTAAAGTCGTTTGGTGGTATAATTAAATAAAACTAGTATACCTAATAGGTAGTGAATGCTGCCGCTCAGTGACTCGTGCACGAGTCATCAAGATCATCAAGTTACAAAACACAAGACTAATAAGGAGCACTGAAGGAACTGTAGTAAAAATACGAACGAAGACGATCAGAATTGGCCTGAAGTACAGCATACGACAAAGCACTCGCGAATTTGCGTAAATCGCTCTCCTCCATGGCCAGATGCCAAGCTGCAAGGAATGCGGAACATAAACCCGTCAAAGGGTTGCTCCACCCCCCCCCCCCCCCCCCCCCCCCCCCAATGGAGACTATTATGGTACCACTATTTCCTGAATTAAGAAGGAAGCTTAAATGTTGGAGAATACAAACAACCAAGTATATAACCTACACAGTAATTATAGTCTATCAATGACGCGCGGATCTTGCCCTTTAGTACCGTATCACTGGCTGCAAAAAACGGGAGGGGAGGAGCGCATTGTGGTTGGCCACGCAAGGGAGTGTGGTCGAAACAGCGAATTAACGCAATGAACCGTTGCGAGATTTTGTCCAAATTATTGGGGGTTTCTTGGTGTTACAGATCACCACGTAACGTAAAACAAAGAAAGCTATTGTCTTCTAAAGCAAAACAATACCCTTATATACAAAGAACCCTAACCCCAGAAACAATGAATCAAACAATGAATCTACTACACCAAGAAGCACCCAAATTATTAATTGCTGCTTCGCTCACTGCGCAGCAATGAATAGCCCACTTCCGCGATGTGCTTTACTTGTCACGCACAAAGGTTTCAATACGAGGCTCCGTACTAAATTAAATTTATTATTTTCTCTGTGAAAAGAATTAATTTAATTTAGCACGGAGCCTCGTATTGAAACCTTTGTGCGTGACAAGTAAAGCATATCGCGGAAGTGGGCTATTGTGATTGTTGACGTTGTTCCTGTTTTGTGGATTATAGCAATGGTACTACAATTATGGTGTGGCATGCTTCTCCCGACCAGTATCATCAACTGAAGCCAGTATCATTATCGCCTTAGTCCGTAATTCTAAAAACTTTACATTTTCTTGGACCCTTTCGGGGTTAGGCTATTGTTGGGGTAGCCAATAAAGTAGCAGGTTGTTGGTTACTGTGGCCAGACCTATTTTTTACGAATGATTTGCTAGGTAATTAAAGTACCTATTTCCATGCCAAGCCACAGTTTTATAATAATATTGCCAAAGAATTCCTTCTATCAGTACAGAAATCATAAAAGATGAGCCATGATTAGTAGAAGTTCCTCTACCAATTTAACTTCACTGCCAGTACTCACCCAAATACTGAATTCGTGAAAAAGAGCTATTATTAGTTACAGTGGGACGAAATTGTGGAATAATTAACAATTATTCACCGAAGTGGAGGTGAATAGTGGTGGATATTTACCGAGCCACTTCGGCGAGCTAAATATCCACCACTATTCACCAACACTGAGGTGAACAATTGTTTTAGTATATACCACACTGCAAGTGAATAGCCAGAACAAATAGTTATTTTATTTTCTGTCAAATGGACAAAAACTTGCGCGAGGTGATCGCTGCTTCGCTCGGAGATGAATATGAAATCATATTCATTGTTTGAGTAGCCAATCAGAACGAGAAAAAGTGATATTCACTACTGTGGTATATTGTAACTTTAATTAGTCTTACTGTGTACACCTGGCTCTAGGCTCGGTGGTGGAAGCGGAATCATGAATCACGGCATAAAATTGCAGGAATCATGAATATTTGTGATTAAAACTTAGGGAATAATGAATAACGAGAGATGGCTAAAATGAATAATGAATATTGAAGAAAATTTGTAAATGAATCGTGATAATTGAGGTAAAAAGAATGTATCCTGGATACCTTAAGTCAAATGATTCCACTTTCACCCCGATCCAGGCTCCTTAATTGAATGGACAATATTATTTATTCTCTACCACATTAAAGGGGGAATGTTTTATTTTCTTATAAAAGCATGGTAGAGCAGGAGAGATGTATAATACATTGAATTATATATTATAAAACAAACAAAAGATGGGTTTCCCCATAAAGCAATAAATTGCACTTTTGACATCTTAAAAAGCTGCTAAATGCAGACTCGCACATCCAAAGCTTTTTAAGGCCACAACTATATTTTATAGAACATGAAGAATGGTTTACTGAGGTTCACTGCACAACTGTATGTATTACTATTTAATTCTTCTTTCAACAAATTGATGCATTAGATGCCATTTATATTTCAGGATCAGTTCAAAAGTGATCTGACAATAGATTCATGCTCTGTGCAAAGCCCAACCACCATTAAACATTAACATGGTCTTCTCCCATTTCTATAGCTCTTGCAACTTTTACAAAAATAACTAATCTCATATTCTAATGTGAAAATTTATAGCACAAATCTTAGCCAGTCATAAATCATTTACATTAATTAATGTTAACAGAAAAACTTTTCTGATTACAGATTTGCTCTCTGTCAACAATTATGCTTAGTTGAGGGTGTAGCGATTAATTACCTGCTGGGAATATTTAAAAGAATACTACATTATATCATATATTTTTTTATATTTTCAAGCTCTGAATTTCACATATCACGAAATTCGCTCAAGTCATGGTGTCATGGTCAACAATTATAAATATTGAAATCTAAAACTGTAATTGAAATGAATTCTTAAAAGTCAAACACTAAAACATTTTAAAATGTATGCAATTTTCTTCATGACAAATAATATTCATCAAAAACTTTTGATAAAAAATACCCATATTCTGCTGTTTTACAAGGATTTCCAGCACTAAGAAATATCGTATCTGAACACATGTAAAAATATGATAATTTTACGTGTGGATATCGCCTTTCATCCAATCAGCGATTTCCACTTCACACACTTACTCTTGCTACGAACAACCGGGCCCGGGTCCAAGTATTATTTATAAAATAAATAAAATAATACATGGACGCTTGGAGATATTACATTTAATCTTCTCCTGTTCAACTCGCTGCACTCACTCGTGAGATATCTAGTTGAACATCCATATCTCTGTGCTCCCATGTATTATTCTCTATTTAATCCATAAGCCAAGCATATTTTGCCATGACCATGAGAAGTTGTTGGTTGGCCAAATCCAGGATATACAGAAGTTTCTCTTGTATAAGCCCATGGCGTATAAGCGGATTCGTGTATTTGCATGTACATACGGCTTTTGCGCTTTTATCAATCTCTCGTCGTCCCACACGTTTTTATTCCAGGCAAGACTTCACTCATCACTCGACTGTTCACGCTCGAGGGGGTGACTTTAAATGAATGATTCCACCAATTACAAATTTAACCATCTCTCCATTCTGGCACGTACAATGTAGCCGAATGCCTATTATTTTCCCCCGCGAGTGGAGCGGCGAAAGATAACATCGTTCTCAAAAGCAGGGCGCCATTCCGAAAACGAATCTCTTCGACTTTTATATGTCCTATTAAATCCATGTGTGTAGGAATTCGGTTTGTATTTATTAGCAAGTACTGCCACATCGAAGCAAATCATTCGTCCCATATCCAGATATGTACATCATTTCCTTCTGAAATGCTTCTTTAAAGCGTTCTTCGGTTGTCATTCGACTATGTATCATAGTCGGCATTCAAGAGTACACAAATCGAAGTTTATGTAAACAGTACATATTTGATTATTATCGCTACGAAGACTAGTATAAGAACCATATACGATGCGAAAAGCTCAAAATCAAAATGCTTTTTCAACCACGGGAATTGTAGAGTTCATTCCTTGATGTCAATACAGCCTATCATTTACTGAATCAAGGCCAGAAACAACCGGGAAATAAAGAAGTCCAAGCGCATCTGTGCTACCACAAGCATATTCCTTGTGTTATTTTGAAGATTACCATGCATACACAATCATCAACCCATTACGTTCTAGTCGCTCTCTCCTCGTAGTATTGTTCCCAAAGTGAATCACATTTTCTTTGCCATCTTTTACGCTAAAGTACTGAAAGGTTAAATGCCAAACTGACTCCCCGAAGCTACGATAAATCGTAGAAACAACAAGCGAAATCTTCGAGCTTCGATGTTATATGAAATTTACCAAACACTATAGTCATCGATGCGTTGAGTGATATTGATTGATGTGTCTGTTAAACACGTCACAATAGTATTTTTAATATGTAAATTAAATCTATATCAATTTGTTCGCAATTCATAACTATCTAAGGAATACAGAAAAGCAAAAACAAATATATATGGCCATCACACTAACATATTTCGTTTACCATCGCCCTCGCTCTGGTTCGCGATGGTAAACGAATGGCCATATATATTTGTTTTTGCTTTTCTGTATTCCTTAAAGTTAAATAAAATCGAGAGCTCGGAAAAGAGGTGTAGTAAAAAAAATTCTTCAATCCTTTTTTTTTACTATTTCAAAAAAAATTGGGTCGGTCTCAAACCTGCATTGGGTCGGTCGGGCGATGGTAAACGATATAATCGAAAATTTGTATTGGTCTCCAGTCCTAGAAAATACATATGTTGCCTCTAGTACTGAGTCCTTTGGAAAGCTGGCGCATTGGATTCGGTGCGGTAGATGACTCCTTCCGATATATGTTTCACACAACTGTTTCAATATGACGCAGAGGTTCCGGGGTATAAATTAAATTTATACTTTTTTCCGTTTTTTTGTTTCTTTTTAGGTCATCGGACCGTATTATTAAATAGAATATAATACATGGGGGCGCTGCGATATAGAATTTATATTCACTTAGAAAAGATAATTAAATTCCATTATTCTGTTTGTTTAAAAATACCATGGATCCGGTGGGAGATCCACGATTCGGGTACGAAAGGGGGATTCGATCATGGCAACTTCTTTGTTTTAAGGGAGGGAGAGGAGGGGGTCTGAGTTTGACCACCTACCTTTACCCCGAACGGTAAGCACAATATTATGAATCAGCTTTATTTCCCAATAAGGCGAGTAGATTGGATGAGAGGCGATATCCACACACACAGTGCTTCTAGAATACATCGTACAGACTTATTTAAAAGCTTATAAAATTGGCTCAAGAATATAGAAAAATATTCAAAGTATTTTGAAAGTTCGAATTTTGTGCAACCTCGTTTGAAACGGCTTATTGAGCGAGCTTCCAAATCCGGCTGGCTCTAGCGCCGCAAATACTATTTTTAAAATCTGTTTTTAATATACTTCATAGCATTAGTCCGAGCAATTACAACACCGTGTCGGGTTTCTCAGATAGTTCCAGGATTCTTTAAAGGCGAAAACATCATCTGACTGTTTGCCTTTTCCAAAACGAGTCAAAATTTGGAAGTGCTTTTGCTCGCACCTGCTCGAATGCTCGCAAAATAGATTGTGTCAGCGGTGTGCTCGAATTGCTCGTACTTGCTTTTTCCCCAAGGGTTCTATACAAAAAAAAGAGCAAACGATCTTGTTCGCAGCTATGATAAAATAAAATTGCTCCTGCTCGCCGTAAAAACATGATGCTCGCTTGCTCGCCAATGCTCGAATTTACCAATCGGTACTCGGTAGCCCTAAAATGCCCAGCGCGCCTCCTAATCTTACTCGTTCCAAGTCCCCTCGGCCACGTTTTTTCTTTCTTGCTTTTTTAAATAATGACTGGGTACAAGTTAGTTTCAATCAGTTTTTTCTACAATTTCTCAATAGACCGTTTCGCATTCAAGAAATACCGCTGGATGCGATGACTGCAGATACATGTACCGCCGTGAACGGAACTCTATATTCATCATATTTTTCGATGTGAGAAACAATTAAAGTGCCACTACGACGAAAATTTACCATTTCGATTTGCCACTTTTTCAGTGTCTATAGGTCAATCAGTATTAGAAATATCCGAAATAGTAAAAAATATTCCCAAATGGGCATGTTAAACCACACATTTTAGGAGAGTTTACCGGTAAAATCCTGTCCGCCATTACTGGAAGCCGTTCCCTTTGTTCAGCTTTAAACAAAGGTTTATTCACCGGAATAGTGTGCATAAAAAAGTAGCCAACCTCGCAAAGATAAATATAACTTTCTTGTTATGTACGTGAAGACATTTTTAGTAGAAATATGCCTCCAGGCGTTGTGTTCTGCAGGCGAGCGTTAAGTGTATGACATCACTTCTGGTGAATAAACCTTTGTTTAAAGCTGAACAAAGGGAACGGCTTCCAGTAATGGCGGACGTGTAGATTCAATATTCGGAGCTAAAAAAATAAGACCTCCTGTCGTTGTATCGAAAAACAATTTGAACTGGTAATAATATATGAACTCTACTTTACCAAATTTCGGAAGAAAACATTTCTCTACGTCCCGTCGTTACTGCAGTCGCCGTCCTGGTTGCACTGCAGTCGCCGTCCTGGTGCTTAAGTTCGTCAGAACCCACTTGTGTTACTGGCAATACATGTCAAGTGCTCAGTTTCTATGATTTTAGACCCAGTTTTATGGCACAGCAAATTGGGCACTTTTCTCCCGGGGAGGCTCCGCCCCGAGGTCCAAACCCTTACCCTTTTATATACCATTTTTGACAGACTAAACTTTTCACTTGAGTAACCCCTTAAAATACTTGGATGAATCAGCCGTTAGGTGCATCTGTCCGATATATTTTGAAAGGCTCTTTTAGATACCAAAATGACAGTTTTCCCTACCCTTTTCTATATTTCAATTCGTGAAATCCCTACCTTTTATATACCTCCAACTTGAAAAGGTACCCCTTCCGGGCAGAGCCTCCCCGTATAGTCCATTATGATAGGGGAGTAACCCACCCCCGGATTTTTGAATACTCTAGCCCTGAGGCTTTACGAATGAATGCAATCCAGAGCAAGATTGAGCGGCTGTTTTCTCAGTTTTCTCTGTTGTCGCTGATTCCGAATCGATTTAGTAGACAGTGAATGTGCCTTATGCATGTAGTGTAATGTTTTTTTGTTACTCTAATTTAGACCATTGTCTTGGTATTCTCAGAGGAGATGTAATGTTGTGTCAAAGTAAGGCTTGGTGGTGATCACAAAAGCATGACGTCATCATACATAAGGCTATAGATGGTTTTCACTCAATCCCCAGAGATTCAAATGACAAAGGGCATGGCGGCCATGTTGGTGTACAGACTGAACAAAATACGCTAACGAAGAATCTATTGTTAGAGGTACACCAACATGGCCGCCGTGACGTCATGTGCAACCCATCTATTACACGTATGTTCAAGGTACTTTGGCGGTGTGGTGGAGAGCGCTGCAGTCATTATGTCTGTGAAACAAGCTAGTTTTGCAATAAATAGTGCTAAATAGCTCTAAATATTTTGTTTTCTATTGTTTGATTACTACTATTTAGTGTTATTCGTTAAGAAATAATTCACGGATATTAGTTGTTGACCCTAGAGGTAAAAGTGGTTTCCCCTAAACATTTATCTTTTGTCAAAAAAAAAATTGGCCCCAAATTTATGTAATGTTTCATATCCGAAGCACCGGATTCGACAGGGGGGCTCTATCTAGGTGTTCAACGACAATGAACTACAGCAAAACAATACCCTGAAATACAAAGAACCCTAACCCCAGAATACAATGAACTACAGCAAAACAATATCCTTAAATACAAAGAACCCTAACCCCACAATAAAGTTGTTCATTGTCCTGAATTTCAGGACGTTGATACACCTAGAAAGTAACAAAAACAAACAGGGGCGTTTCACAATCCGCGTGAAATTTCAAATGCTGAGTGCAGCCCGACGCATTTGAAATTCTCACGAGGATTTTGTAACCCCGGTGGAATCCGGTGACGAGTATATTAAACAGCTTCTACTACTCAGGTACATATTAAGGCCTGGGTCAAGAATGACCACACCCCTTAGAAGTTAAGGGGTGGTCTATACCCGATAACATTGACATCACTATATCTCATGTAGTTTAACAGTTTAACGTTCTGGCAAAGATAGTTGCCATAGCAACTGACCCTGTGACCTTAATTTCAAGAAAATATGATATAAGGTTTCGGGAGGAAAGGTCAGAATTAAAACCGGTGGAACTAATGCAGTTTACCATGTAGTTTCTCAGTCCAACTAGACATCGTGGAAAAGTATGTTAAATTCGTTGAAACTTGAGGGTATCCAATTTCACATTTACCTTAATTGGCCTTCCTCTTAAATTTTCCAACCATTCTAGTTGGACCAAGAAAGTATGCATTAACCGGCCTGATTCGATTACAGTAAAATACCCGCCAAATTAAAACACTACCTTCCTCCCAGAGGCCTTTTTTCAAATTTCCTTAAATTAAAGTTCAAAGGTCACATTACATATTTCCATGGAAACTGTCACTAGAAATTATTAGCCTCGTGCCTTTATCGAATATGTCAAAGTGTCATGAAAACAACTTAGAAGCCACCCCCTTTTGATTTGTGGCGGCCATTTTGGAAAAAGATTGAGACCCAGGCCTTAATTACCTGAGTACTCATTAATTATTACATGCAGGTATGTACTTTATGTAAGCATTGTTTCTATTGTTTGTAATTAAGAGTATTGTTGGACTATTGTGTATAGTTATCCCGCTCATGGATTATCATTCTTTTTGGGAGCAGAGAGTTGAACAAGCAACTCGGTAGTGTAGTTGCCAAGGAAGAGGACGTAAGGTTATGAGGAAGTTGGTTCGAATTCTGCTAGAGACTGCTTTTTTTACCGCGACACCCTAGATATTTAGACTGAAACTCTAGGGAAAACCACTTTTACCTAGGGTCGTATATAACCACAGGTAATGACTGCGTTGTAATCATTAAACCCGTAACTGGGGTGGAATTTAAACGTAAAGTTAAACATAAAAGAGATGCTCCAGGGATCATGTGATGCAGTTGTCAATCAAACGTTGTAGACCACATATCTCTTCTGCACGGGGCAAGCAGTTATCATCTTCTTTATATTATTGTGATTATCAGAAATATTCAACTTTTATGGTTCTATTATGTTCTATAAAATCCTGGGAAGTTATCTGTGAACATCTCTGATGCTTCACTTTAGTGCTACCTGCTGATTGCTTATCGCGCGAAATTCAAATCAAGGATTCAGAGTTCGTAAGTATTAAATGTTAAAGGCGCTGTGTCGTGGTTTTGTGAATGTCTGGAATCAATGTTCGATTGGTTGCTGTTAATCGGCTTCGATCAGTTAAAAATCCCCTCCCTTAATGCTTGATTGGAAGGATATGCAATATTTTCCTTAAAGACCAGATCTGCGCACAGTTTCTTAGTCATATTTGCACTGATTTACTTTGATTTCATCCATCCCACACGTGTGCTAGGGTCGTCAGTTTATATGAAAATCACTGAAAATATTGTTCCGGCCCAGAACGTAAAGGCGTGTCCCTCACCGTGACACAGCTCCTTGAAATGTTAAATCTTTTGTTTATCTTCGGATGAATGAGGCCTCTAGCAAGATATACTAATGTCTCCGAGACTCATTCCAACACACTCCTTACTACATTCATATATTCTCTGCACTCAACGCTCAACTCACATCTTGATTTTTATGGAGGGAGGAAATCCTGAAAAAAAAACATCGGAGCATAGGTGGGAATCAACCAACTCAACTCGCATATGGCACCGCGTTCGATAATAGATCTTGGGCCACTGGTGAGAGGCGAGCGGTTTTACGCGCTGCGCATGCGCCACCTAGCTCCCCAACGCAGTAACAGTAACGCAGTAAACAGTTCATATGTCATATAGTGTTATCTCCGATATAATTTGTAAAACTACTGTTATAAAGTCAAATGTAAATTATTGTAAAATTATCTTTTTAAATTATGGTAACCGCTAACGTTATTTGGAACAAACGATCAATGTACAACGTTTGTACACGATCCAAATAAAACCCATGTATGTATGTATGTTTATTTTTCTGTTTTGTGGCTTGTTTAATTATAAACCTTAAAAATCTAGCTTCCTAACAGGAAAGCACTGATATGCTCGCGTACTTTCTTCACTGCTCTGAAATATGAATTTCAAAACGATATTTGTAGGGTTCTAACACGGCCCCCACGGGTATGTTCCGCCCCACACCGCGGCAAAACGTCACGCGCATGCGTATTTGCTATTTCTTGTACGCGCGCAGCCGTCCCCAGTTTCCCGCGAAAACTGAAATGAAACAACAGGCACATGCCGTGATTTTAACGTTTCTGCTTAAAAGTATTCATTTGTGAAGTGTTTTGTCAAAAACTAAGAAAACTACTTAAAAGCTAAGCCTAAGACTTTAACAGGTTGAAGTTTTCTTAATTTGTAATTCATTGTGAGTTTACTAAGTTATAAAATTATTTACTAAAAAAGTTGAAACCCTCGGTAATTTGTATTTGATAGCAGAGCCTTCGTTCTTTTGGCCAGCGGAGCATACCGTTTTGCCGCGGTGTGGTCCCGCCGGCCCAAAGGGTATGGTTTTCGAGCTGTTTTAGTCTGAAATAGGGTAATACATTTCGCCTTTTTAGTCTGGAATAGGGTATGATCTTGACAGGGAAGTATGAGACCGCACACTTTCATATATTTCGCTTGTTATGAAATAGAGTACATGTCTGAAAAAGGCATGGAAAATCTTATATTTCGGTCTGAAATAGGGTCAGGGTTTTGAGACCCAGGCGACACACTGCCACCCAAAACTGCAGGTACTTATATTTGTGGTGTCGAAATATGCCCTGATATTTTGTCCGCAGACATTATCTGTTCCGAGAAGAGATCTGTTCCCGAGAGCAAAGCTCGAAGGAAACTCGGTGAGCTTCGAGGATCATATAATGTCCAAGGACAAATATCAGGGCATATTTCGACGCCACAAGTGTAGGTTATTGTTGTTATAATGCTTCAAATATTTTCTTTGCCACGCGCTTATACGCTCACAGGGGGTGTATTCACTGATATTTCCCGCTCGGCGGAGAGAAAATATCGGGTAACATGACGCATTCAAACAATCACACGCGAGAGAAAATATTTGATTGTTATAACATGCAGGTCATATTTCAAAGCCACAAGAAAGTTATTGTCTTGATTTTTTTCATAAATCGGTATCCTTGTGCTCACAGAGACAAGAGTTATGGGGCAGTTAGGATCACGTGACGCATTGATATAATTACCCTATATCATTATGACGTCACGGCTTGTTTATGAGGGGGACAGAATCGACTTGAACAATAGAATTTTGAACTAAATCTGCTCTGCTGAGGAAAATTTAACTTCGAATTGTCTGGTTTCCAGATATCAGCTGTATCAATGTTTATCCCACAATATTTACCGTATTTGGTGGCTGTTACCGCTATTCTACGTTCTTCAAAATGCATTTGATAGCGATTTCCTTTGTGTTGTTGCTGTTTTGTCCCTGTTTTGTCCCCCTCCCACGACCGTGATCCTTAGCGTTTAAACAATGGATTGTTTTGATATGACGTCATAGTGATATAGGTCAATTGACCATAACATACTTATTGAAGGATTCAAATACTCAACATATTAGGTGTTGATTCTACATTGATTTGTTGGATTAGATCGTTTCTTTCTATTAGAATACAAGCAGTTCGTGTAGGTAATTCTCTCTTACTGGAGGTCCATGCATCGTGGGGACCCCCAAGGAACGAAACTAGGAGTCACCTTATTTTCTATTATGATAAATAAGTTTCTGAAAGATTGGCACCTTAAAACTAAATATGTAGACGACACAACTATCCTCGAAATCCTACCTAGGAATACTATTAATACGTTAGACTTAGTCGTCTGAGAAACTCACGATTTTTGTACCAACCATAGAATGAAACTCCTTATTTCTAAAATATGAAAGGAAATGTTGGACAACTTTATACACAATCCCAATATTGTTATGAGACCTATATGTATTGGCGAACAACAAATTGAGAGGGTATTCACTTATAAGCTTTTAGGTGTTATCATTAGCGATGATCTAAGATGGAACTGTCATGTAGATCACATTCACTCTAAGGCCTCTAGCTCTTTTATAAAGAAGTCTTAGCGTGTACAATCTCTTGGTGTCCAACCGGATGCTATAATTAAGGTGTATAAATGCACTATTAGATCAGTACTGAAATATGCTGTTTATAAGCGTGGCAGAATATTCCTGAATATCTATCGTCTAGGTTAGAATTTAGAATGTATTCAGGGGTTACTTACACCCTTGTTGCACATATTGGGACGGCGGAGCGAAATTTCAAGTGGTGTGGGCTAAAAATGGTCATTGAGCCGGTATGACCACTATGATAGATAACACTTTATTTAAAGAGGGTGCACAATTACAGTAAATACCGTATTCTCCCTTGTGGCCCTAACAAAAAGGATTGGAAATAACAAAATACAAAGGTTTGAAAGCGAAAGTGATATATGAATAAATATAAATCCTAATTTACTTAGTTAGCTAAATATATATCATAGTCCATAATAAGTTTTACTAACACGAAAATTATCAGGAGTGTACTTAGACATTGAAAATTGAAAGTACAGTTTCTTAAGTGAAATTATTGATTTACAATCTTCAAATATCATTCGGTAGCGTGTTCCAGATGTTAATAACTGAATAGAAAAAATGTTCTGCAGAGACTGTTTGTGCGTGGGACAGGAAGCCTATACTTAGTATCAGATCTGGTATTGTACACAGAAGTAAATTTAAAAGAGGATAGCTTGTCTTAAAGTATAGTCTTAAACTGACTGAAAAGTAGCTAGACAATTTTTTTGGGGCTGCGCCGTCCCTGACATAGTCCTTCAATTAACATCTGTAGCGCCGGCGCTGACATTTTTGAAGGGAAAAATGCAGGAAGGAGAATCACGCACCAATAAGTTGATATTTTTTTATTTGTCTCGATATCAATTCCTGTTTTATGTATATTTAATATAAAAAGATACCATCAGTGAACTAATATAATTGATAATATTCCAAAATATACGCATATACATATGTGTATAATATTTAAGTCTATATATACTACCTTTCTCGCTGTTCCGCTGATCATGAAAGGGTAAAATACAAAAACTAACATTTTTTTTACTGTGCCTGTACAGGACAATGGAGTATACGCGTATGTCAAACACCAATCGATGTAAAGTGCCATGACGATGAAATTCGACCATTTCTTGTAGCACTTTTTAGTCTTTCAAAAGGACACACAGTGACTAAAATATCCAAATCAGTGAAAATATTGCCAAAGGACCACGTTATATTATGAATTTTGCATAGAGTTTACCGTCAAAATCACGTCCGGCATTACTGAAAGGCGTTCCAAATAGTTTGCGATTTTCTTCCAGCGGTTTACTGTCGTGACGTCATTTTCTCAACACGGCGCTCTTTTAAAGGTTCCATTCAAAACTTCGTTCTTTTCTTTCCTTTGTGGGAAAATAGTAAAACATTGTACTTTACTTATAAGTTCGCATGAAGGTTTGTGTGAAAAGGAGCCCTGCATGTTGAGTTGAGTAAAATGACGTCACTTCCGCTGAAAATTAGATCTGTCACAGGAACGCGTTAATGGCAGACATAAAAGCTCAACATTCTGACTCCCTCCCCCCCCCCCCCTCCCCCCCCCCCCCCCCTCTTAAAAAAATACTTCCTTGTCATATGGGTTGGACAGGAAGTATATCACTATCTCAAAATTGGGTCGCGGGGGCACTTTAAACCCTGTCAAACGAAATAGGACCGGAGAACGATTTTTAAACATACTTTGAAACAGTTCCTTGAGTTATGAGCGAAAGGGGGAATGCTAAGCCTACCTCGAGAAAAGGCAAAAGTTTGATCCCAAAGTGTCCAAATTGTTCAAATTGTTCATCTGACTTTTTACACTTTACTCTTCAACGCTAGTAGGCGAGAGTGATCGATGAATCAGTACTACCCCCTTCTAGGTAGTATTCCTACTTTTCGTGCATGGTCAAATAATGGAACGATTATCATCAAACGCGTGTGAATTTCACAATAGAATTTGTTGTCACTTGATCAAAAACGTTAGTATCTTGATACTAACCACACAAATTCAGATAAAATGTCCGGTCCCATTAATAGCATCTCCCTTTTCTATCGAAAGGTCTATAATATAGTAATTATAACTAATACAGTCAATCCCAAGAACGCAGTCCCCTTTGGGTTTATACAAATATACATATATACTGTAAGTACATTTTAGTGGAATAATGCTAATATTAGTACTTTATAATTATGGGATGTTGTTGAAAAACTACTTTTAGACATGTCTATTTTTAGACATCTGAAAAATACATTTTAGTCGCAATGGTGTATTGGCAAATATATCTTAAATCTATATTAATTTTGTTCATTACTGCTATAAAATAGACAAATATATAATTTAGATATATTTCTTATCATATAATTGCGGTTGAAATAAATGTTTGAGATGCATTTTGGGTCAGACAATTCAGAAAATATGTTTTGGAGAACATCCCATAATTTTAAGTCTAGATTTTAGCATTATTCCACATAAAGGTACATACAGTATATACATATAAAATTATAAATGGCAGGGGAGTACGTTCTTGGGATTGACTGTATGTATGTTTGTCTATGTGTAAATTACATTATATAGTCATGCGGCTATACCACAAGCTTGGAGTTATCAGTAAACAAATTCAATAGTTAAAAACAACTTAAGTTATCGCATGCTTTTACGCATTATTTATATTCTTGTTTACCGAGACTAACGGGTGAACCATTAGAAATAGTGGAAGCTCGATTCCAAAAAATAATTCGTGCAAGGAAAAATGGGTCCCAAAAAATTCCCTGCAGGCACTTTCTTACCAAAAAGAATTCGTGCAAGAGAACATTGGCGGATACAGGAAAATTACAGTGTGAAAAAATCGATCGTGCAGAGCTTGCATGGTGCAATAAAAAATCGTGCAGAACTAAAAGGGCCACAAAAATATCGTGCAAAAAAAACCATCCCTCCCCTGATTTCTAATGGTTCACCCTTAAGCTGCTCTTGCATGACACTATAAGGACTCTTTTATATTGTGGACGTACGTTTGTGATAATTTGATCAACACGCTAACTCCTGTCAAGCTTACAATAAAAGTAACTGTGCAATAATCTATTGAAACTCCTCCCTTTTTCCTTGTTTGAGATCTTTATAGGGGCTTTACTCGTGCTGGATATATATCCTGTTATCCTGTTATCTATATGAGGAATTTATAAAAGAAATGGTAGAAAGATAATATCAAAAAACTTGGACTAGTCTTTCTCTTTCAAAAAAATTCAAACATGATAGCTAGGTCATGCTCGAAGATACATTGGTGTTTCGTCTGATCTCCGATGACAGCAATATGCCCCCCTCTCGCCCCCCACCCCCACCGCAACAAAAACACCACTGGACTTTCGGGCAAGAAGATTGATTAAATAGTATAGATTTATATAAGTTCTGCTACGGATCCTTCAAGTTTGCTTGAAGTAAGAGTTCCCGTATGTTCATTCGTATTTCCTTTCGAGTTTCTTTTCATTGCTTTCCATATTGGAACATTTCGTCGTGTGTCCAATGAAGGTCTGACAACAGCTTGAGGTTTCGCAGGTCTGGACCCCGAACTAAGAGTCCAGGCTTTCGATCTGGAGACTGGTTGTAGATCGTCCTCCTTTCTTTCCCCGCCGTGATAAAAGGGATCCAGCATCCGTGGAGGAGGACTGAGAGATCTTCTGGAGCGCGATTCTTTGTTCATGCTCAGGTTTTCTGTCGAGCGCGCAAGAGTTGAAGAACGCCTCTTGAATCTGTCCCATAGAGATCTCTTCAAAGATTTGTTAGAATCCTCTTTTGGGATGTAAAATAAAGGTAATGAGGGGAACTTTCTAAGCCCGGGTAACCCCTCTTTTTCCACTTTTCCATCTTTCAGTGCGCGGTTTCCATCGACCTCCCTATCATCAGGAGATGTTCTTCCATCGGAAAGTTCGATGACAATTGCTCCTTCCTCGAATGCCGTCATTTCATTCAAGCTCTCGTCGGAACTCAGTTTCTCGATAATTTCACCCATTGTTTCTTCATCAAGAGTGTTGCGATTTTCGAGTTCCTCATAGGAGTGCCTTAACTTGTCCCTCGGAGTTTTCTCATCGGCAGTGGAGCTTGAGAGTATGGAAGACTGACTGGACCACTTGGACCCCATCTCAGCGCCCTTCTCAAGAGAGTTGCTTCTCGAGTTTACGGCTCCATCGACAACATCTTTGGCACCATCTATAGCCTTTCCTACCCCCATATCACCCTCCTCTTCACCCTCATACTTTCCATCATCATGTAACCTTGAGTTCTGTTTCTTTTTATTAGCATGTCGTATGCATTCCACGGCAAAAGCCGAAAGATCAGCGTCATCAAACGTCAAATACTGTAGCATGCTATTCCGTAGAGAATTATCCTCGGTTTTATGTTCTATCTTTCGTAGCGTGACGTCATCGCTCCCCTTGTTATCTTTCACTGCACCACATTTCAATGCAGTCTGTTTACAAGTTCGTTGACCCGACTCTTCTGAATGAACACCATTATTGTTATCAAACCCCACATTTACGTCGTCAGCACACTCGTTTTCTCCCACGTTTGTGCCGATCATATTCGCCGTAGTTATATTTCCGGCTGATATTTCTGTGGCGTTCTTTGAACTTGACCTTCCTCCTATCGTCCATATAGCACATTCTTCGTTTTTCTCATTAACTTGACCTTGATATTGTTGAAAATTTTCTGAGTTATTTTCTCTTATTGCATGCATTCCATTTTCACGAAAGTCTTTACCATCTCTGCTGTCTTCATTTGGAATCCCATCTTCTATAATAGAAAACTGTAAGTCGACTCTTCCCAAAGGTGCATTATCATCGGAAACATTCAAAATTCCTTCATGTTTTTTACCAAAAACTTTAGGCTCCCTTTCGATTCCTATCTTCTCAACTAACAGCCCTGCGGAACCTTCAGACACATTGCCCTCAGCAGCTAAATTAACCTCTCTTTGTCCATATTTCCATATTTCTGGACATCCAGTACTACTATTAACCGTACTCCTCCACATTTCTCTTGTTTCCTGTAGCGATATTTTCCTTCGAGTTCTCTTCGAGTTTGTGTTCTGAACGTTGATAGCAGGTTTTTCTCCCGTAGAAGACTTTAGTGACCTAGTACCACAGTTGGTAACAAGTTCTTTGAGAGCCGTTTGTAATTCATATATTTCTCTGGGCTCCTTAGATGCAGGGTTTTGATTCCCACAGCTAAACACCGGTGATTCGTTGATATCATCACTGGAGCTAGTAGAGTCAAAGCTTTCCTTTTTTCGTCTTGCTAATATTGAGGCTTTATCCACCCATCTATCGAGGCGAGATTCGATGTTCCTTGAGGTTTCATCAAGGCTATTTATTTTCCTAACGGTCTCTAGAACTGGAGTCGTTTTCTTAGCAAGTACTCTTTCCCTATTGTCAGCCGATATCTGGATCTTGTTTCGTTTGTTTATATTTGTCATGGCTCGGCTGCTTTTGCCTAGTTTTTCGTTACCATTAATGTCTAAATCAGAGCTCGTATCATAACTCTCACAACTGTCTTGTGTATCTTCACTGCTTGTTCTTCTCATTTTATTCTCCCTTGCTTGTATTTTAATAGCTTCGACCTCACCACTCCAGAATGCATCCCTTAAACTCTTTTCTGATTGACTACAGTTTCGACGTAAGTTAGATCTCGACAATGTACTTATATCACCATCAAAGCTGCCTCTCGAAGCGTTCCCATCATCTGAGTATCTTCCATTTATTGCTGCTATTTTTTCGAGTTCTTTGTAAACATCTCTTCTCGCAGGCTGTGCAGACAGTTTTCGCCGCGGCGCCCTCTCTGTAGCTTTTGACAATCGAGGCATGATTACGGGCGAGCTTCGAGATCGTCCATGCACTGGGATTATCTTCGCCGCGTTTTCTAAAGAACTGTCGTACTGTCTGTTCGTGGTTTGCTCTGTATCAAATTTACGCTTTTTCTTTCGTTCGTGTACCGTAGAACTCGCAAGGCTGACCCATTTTTTTAGTCTTACCGTTACGTTGGAAGAAATTACAGGCATACTTGTATCCTTCAATGCGGATGCCATAGCCGTGAACTATAGCTGCGATATCAAACGACTGAACAACAACAACTGACAAATTTGCATTCCTTAACATGTACACACCTCCTAGGTGGGATCACTAAAGACTTGGATGAACAAGTTAAGTAACTCTTCCAAACAAGGTGTAGATGCTTTCACAACTTTTCCACAAGTGCCTTATCTCCACGACTTTCAAAACCAAACAGCTCGTAAAGCCCAGGTCGATGTTGAACGTTTCTATCTTTAACCTGTTTAAGAAATAGCAGAAAATCAGTTATGCGTGTGATGTTGAGATAAATCGTGTTTGGATAAAGTCAACAACGGTTATGGAAGCACAGGAAATATTTAGGTGACTCACTGTACGGCTAGAAGTAATAACTTATGAAATGCTCATCCATAAATGTGCAAAGTCAGGATAAATTCCCACACGACCTTGACTGCTTCAATATTGAGAATGTTCCGAGATGTTGCATTTGCGTAAGAGCAATAGAGCAGTAATTTCTTACTAAAGGAATTCGCTCAAGCGGGTACAGTTCGCAATAGTGTGTCAAACTTAAGTGATTGGCTGAAAATTATCGAACGAAGTCAAGCTCAACTTCAATGGCAGGACTTTTGTTTGCTGTAAAGACTGCCTGCGGAGTTACACTTTTGTAAAATCAAATTAACAACTTCAAGCCCCTACCTCTTAACATCGACTCCACACAACAATAATGGAGGATTGGTAAATAAAGCTCCAATCACACCGGGAGATTAATCTGTCATCGATTGTTTATCTTATAGGTCGTGAAGCCGTCATTGAAGTCAATAATTACGAGAATAAATATTATGCTGATTATAAACAGGACAATACCACATTATAGCCAATTCAAGGTCTAAGCACACAACTACGGTACTATCACTCTCATGCAGGAATGTTTTGGAAATTTTATCTCGATAAATGTTTTAGCGTAACTATAACAAAGCTAAGAAAAAATTGTTTCCAAGCAATTTCTTGTACTTATTGCAGTTTAGAATTTTTACCGGGTGGCCATGACAAGAGAGAACAATCGAACGCTCTCCCGCCTGAATAAAAGAATCGGCTGTTTGTTGCGGAATGATTCACATAAGGTTCGAGGACTTGATAAACGACGGAGTGTGTTAGGAACTGAATGTGTCCAAGTCGTGAGTTAGACATTAGTAAATTAACCAGTGTAAAAATCAGATTTCTCACAGCCCCAATTGAGGAATGCTTCTTTGTCCTATTATTTTACAAACTTGTTGAAGAAATTACGTTAAAGTTTGCCAGAACCAGTTAAATCAGTTTTATCAGTGTAACCATTCTAAGTGATCCACTGTTACAAAAAAAAACTAAATCATTTCCACATACATCTTTTCAATTATAATTTAGAATAGTGTGTTTATTTATTGCTTCGTGGAACAATTTATTCATTATTATATATTTTAAGAAAAATGTAAATCTCGAATCTTTTTAAACTAAGTACTGTTAAATTTATATTCATATTGTAAACGCATTGAGGCTTGCATAATGCGTTCTAAGAACGGTTATTATTATTATTATTATACTAAGGGTGGACCATTATATTTTTAAGGGGAGGGGGGGTTCTGGAGCGATTTTTTTTGTATGACTGAAAGTTCTGCATGATTTCTTTTTCACACCGTTTGCTTGCACGAATTTCGTTTTCATGATAAAAATAGAAATTGTAATAATAATGACGTTTGCACGATATTTTTTTCCTTCAGTTTGTTGTGCACGAAAATTTTTTTTTTTAAATCCTGTGTTCGAATTTTTGGGGGTATCCCCCCCCCCCCCCCCCTCAAAAATATAATGGTCCATCCCTAATGCCCTGAAACAAAGTCGCAAGTCAAGACTTGTTAGTGTTTTAAAGGGGCATGCACTGTCAACCGAATTGAACCTTCAAGTTTCTTTGAAACGTTTGTTTTACCACAGCCTTTCTCTTTCAAAAAATATGTCGAACGCACTTTGATAATCTATTATTACTTCTAGTGCTATTATAATACAATGCTCTTTAATGATCTATTCATATAAATAAGGGTGAGCTTAAATTTATATGACCATTCCCTTTCCATTGTCTATATTTTATGACCCTCCCTTTTGAGGCGCTCAAAAAGTCATGACCCTCCCCCTTTCTCCACCCTCTCCCCTACTCCCCCCCCCCCTCACCCCCTGCTAATTTCTGACTAGTCCCAATACAACGAACCAATCACGAACTAAAGTGAATACCGATTGGTTTCACTGGCATGAGAAAACAACCAATCAGGAGGAAAAGTAAACGCAATCGTGGATTGACCACCGAAAACTTTCGACACTCAATTGAAACCTGCTCTATTGGCAGAGTATGCTATCCAGGTATACTGGAGAAAATCTGAAACAATTTTGATGAACAATGGCATAAATTCCGAGTGGATAAAAATACTGCTTTTAAGAGAAATTTATAGCAACTTGAAATCGGTTCACTGTAACCGAAATCAAGTTTCTAGAACTATAAGCTTTTGTGAACCACCTTAATCTTTGCCATCCTCTAGCGAAAAAGTTTGAAAAGTATATTAGGACATTCACACGGTATTTCTCTTCAATCTATTTCAGGGTGTTATTTTTGTAGTTTTGTTTTAAAGAAACTTGAAGGTTTAATTCGGTTGATAGTGCCCCTATAACGTCTGTGATCACATTGTATCACAAACTCAATTCGTCCATATATTTTGCCAAGGAAATTTGTCATCAACTACTCGCGTAAGAAAGTTTAAGCACTAGAGGCAGTGTGATATCATTTTTACGATCTTGCTATCAATCGATATCCCATTATCATGTAATAAAATGGAACATCGTTTTGTACATCTGGCAGCCATCTTCCGAAATTAGTGAAACATTAAGCCTTGTTTTCTTGAGACTCAAAACAAGATCGTTGTTGTCATGAACAATTTGCTGTTTACATATACCTTTCAGTTTCTCCCATTGTTTCCGAAGCTCCTATGTTCTCCAAATCTAGCCGAATAGTTTCTCGATATTAGTGGCCCGTCTACGTACTTCGTGAAAAGAATTCACCAAGTACAACTGACAGTTTTGGAACTGGTCAACTAATGTTCGAGTTCTATGATAGTAAGCAACTTGAAGCAATAGTCAATAGATGTTCATCGTTGAAAATAATAAGTTATAATGACTGTCATTTATTATACTTCTGTGCATGGCAAGTCAAGGTCTGCGATTCGGGCGCCGAAGTGTCTGACTAGCCTTTGAACGTAAACGTAATCCGGTATCTATAACTTTTATGGCAACTTTCATAGCCGCGAGGCGAAAACTTAATGAACTGACTTCTAATTAGGTTGGAATCTATTTTTAAATCTTAAAACTTGAGTCTAACTTGGTTTAATCTCCTGTGACTTGTTAAACTTTGAAATTCATATTACACTTTTTCATTTTTTTTCTGATAGATACTTGTGCGTCTCTGCAAGCACCCAATACTCCTTGTTGTGCAGCGATCTTTATCTTTTGTGATGACCAAATGCATAGATCAAAGTATTAAATTTATTTAAATTGCTATGCCGTCCCTTCTTATTAATGTTTCCGTTAACTATCAACACTAATAACTTCACCATCGCAAAGCGAGCCCAACTTTTTTATTATTAAATACGATTCTACATCAAGTGAGGGTCTCCCAGGGGTTTCGGGGAACAAGAGAACATGCCAAAAAATCCGTTGGGAACAGGGAACAAACTAAAAATATATCTGGGAACAAGGGAACATGAATAGAGGTTTTAGGGAACAAGAAAACAATTTCCATTTTTGTTAATGGGAAATTGACTGTTTCCCTGGGAAAAAAATTGGGAACAAGAGAACAAAAGGTAATTTTCGTTGGGAACAAGGGAACAAGTACCCCCCCTGGGAGACCCTCTCAAGTGAATTGTTGAATAGTAAAATATTTCTTTATTTGAGTGTTGCGTCTATGCGGAGTTATAAAGGTTTCTATATTTCGAAAATGTTAATGACGTGCGGAGTAAAACCGGAAATTTACTTTCATTTCTTTCTCCTTGTGAATGAAACTATTTTCTGATTTACACAAAACATTTGGTATTAATAATCACTGATATAAGCTTCAAATATAACAGATGTTTATATAAGGTCATTTATCGGCTATCAGCACGTTTTTGTATGATAAATGATGAGTCGTTTCATGTCAGGCATTAGCATTTTAGAAATATCTTCCTTTATAACTCATTAGACGCAACACTCAAATCAATAAATATTTTACTTTTCACCTATACCAGATGTAGGATTGAACTTAATGATTAAAAAAGTGGGATTATAGATACTTTAACAACTTATTTTAACAGATCACTTATCAGTATGTCAGCGATACAGACTTATGCCACCAGTAATAAATCATGTCAGCTATTTTTAGCATCACAATCACATTCAAGCTAATATTATAGAAATTTTAAAATAATGGTCTAATTTTATTAAAAACTTCTTTATAAGTGAAATGAAACTACACGAAAGTTTATCTGGCTGAGGATGTAAATGGCTTACGATTATGAAAAACTTGAAAACGTTAATTGAGCCAGCATTTTCAAGTTTTGGTTGGCTTGGCTCCTCGTCGTTATGTATAACTAAACGCGTCCAAGGGACACTTTTCGTATAATCGGACGACAATGTTAGATGACTGATTATTTGACCGAAAATCACAAAATTTCAGGTGACATTAATAACCCTAGGCTAGGTCTATCAGGGATTGTTAATTGTTAATTATTCTACATTTCCTGGCGTTAAAAGGTAACACGATGGCTTATAATCAGTGATGTAGCTCTCTCTACTGACTACTAAGCGCATTTTATTCATTCAGGCGAAATCCAATGAGAGAATCTTAGTGAACGGATTTAAAATATTGCAAAGCCAAACAGCTAGTTCAAGCCGAATAAACTCAGTTTTGACGCTACTTGAATGGCTATAAGAATATTGATGTTTCTGTCTGAATTGCACCAGACTCGGTATTTTTCCTACCTACAAACACACCTGTTAGACTTATCATGTTATGTGTTCTTTTATAGACACAGGCGAAATACAGTGTTCGTATGGGAATTCGATGCCAAATAATTTCCTTAAAAACTAATTTCTGAGATATTCACTGTCTGAACCGCGAACTGGTTTATTCTCGCATGCTATCCCATTTAAATATTAGATATTTAATGTTGAGTATCACAACAGGCCAATAATAAATCAGTAATAATTTTAATAATTTTGGATATAACAACCTCAGAAGAAAAACTGAAAGTATTTAGTACAATAAGCTTATATAGAGCTACTTCCAAAGCATTGTTGGATTAAAAGCAACAAGATCGAAAGGTAGCACGAATAGCGATCACTAAACATGCCTTGACCGTACAGCACAAGCCACTTCTTCAGTTCTCTCCATCAGTATGGAAGTCGAAGCATGACTGATTAAGCATTTACAAACGGATCCGGCGATATTCGGTCTTGTAGCGTACATCAGCATTTTTTAAATAGCCGTACATATGTAAAAATAAAACAGTTCAGAAAAACGGCTTGACAAACTTTTTGGTAAACTGAAATGCTATGTTCGACCATATTCATGCATGTCATTGTATATAAGATTAATTTTAATGTCAGCAACTCGGTATTTCAAACCGAAGCAGACACGTAGAGCACATTGAATTCAATAGCTTCGCACAGTAACTCGACAGTTTGACTCCCTCCCCCATCGTCGGGAATGACAACAATGCAGTACACTTAGAAGTTAATTTTGCATAGTTAACGACATTGTGATATCGGTTCGGCAGTAGGCTTTAGCACATTCTGCCGGCAGAATTTCGAGCATAATAGGGCCTCAGGAGCAGAAAACGTAATTGGGGCATAATCCGGGCAGAATAGGCCATTTTGCATATTTTGGGGCGGGAACGAGGAAAAGTGGGGACGAGAGGGAGCTGGGTACGAGCAAAACAAAGATGGCGGCGGAACAAACAGAAATCATTGACCATGACGAAGAAGGACAAGAAAGACAGTTGGTTACCAATGCTTTAACTTATCTTAACTTTATTGCAGGCTCCGAAAAAGTCCGACCTATAGCTCGTAAACGTAAAATTAGTACTAATTCATGAAAAAAATGGAATAATCGGCTTGTACACGCTAAAACTGCAACTGCCCCAAATTTTCAGAAGCATAAATCCGAGCATAATAGTACTTTTGGAGCATAATTTCGAGCAGAATAGTCTTTTTTTCGGGCAATTCTTTCGAGCAGAATAGCCTTTTTTTCGAGCAGAATGTGCTAAAGCCTACTGCCGAACCGATATCACAATGTCGTTAACTATGCAAAATTAACTTCTAAGTGTACTGCATTGTTATGACTGTGGTAACAATATCAGTTTAAAACTCTGACTGATCTGACATACACACACGTACACGAGAACAATCAAGATTAGGATATAACCGGCATATCAAAAGTTTGCTCAGTTTCACAATTATCAGTGAGATGTCAATTTCCTATGGATTTAGCACTACTGAACAAAAAAGGAACGATTGGTTCTAATCAAAGACAAGGCCACATTACTTACGACTGTACAGAGAAAATCCGCGTGCATGGCATCTACACATCTACATTGTCTGAAGTCTGTCATGTTCTGGATTAATTGAGAACGCGCGTGCCACTATGTCGCCTACTTCTGAGTACCCTTAGTCACACTTTAATAGACTAATATTGCACAACATCATGCACACCTCACGTCTTGAACTTTGTGGGATTTCTAATCGGTTTTGTGCAGCCGCATTTGAAACCAGAGGATTTGTTTCTGCTTCTATAGAAAGTGCTACCCCAACCCTAGAAAGATGGAAATGGAAACAAATTTTCGAGGTGTTTTTGCTTTTAGCCCTATTTAATAATAGTTCGGGCGAGACATTCCCTTTATGATGTGAATTGCCTGCAGTGAGTTCAGTTCTATTGAATCACCTTGCAGGCGCCACCTGCAGTCACGTTGCGATATATAGCATCTGATTCATCCAGAATGATCGCTGAGTCAAAAACCATGACGTAGACAGAATAATATTATCACTGTTGATTATCACCGTCATGCCCAGAATCTAAGAATATTATAGAACCAATAGAACTACTCAGATTAGCAGAGTATGCTTTCCAGATATACTGGAGATACTCTGAGACCGTTATAATTCTGATGAAGGATGGTAAAATTTCGACTACGCCGTTGACATATCAAAGTCATTGCGTACAAAAGCCTACATATCGATATCCGGTGACTCACTTCCGGTACCGGCCCAGTCAAATCACTCCAAAATACATGGTTTTGGTAGCTATTTTGCCTTCTACAATTAATAAAATGATTTATGAAACATTTCTACCTTCAAATCAAAGTTAAGTAATATCTAATCTACAACTAATAACTATTTAGAGTGATTATAGTAAGATTTCGACTGAATAAATTTGAATTTGCTTTCGCGAGTGAAGTGAATTTTTACAAGGCGTTACTCGTTTATTGACGACCAAGCAGAAGAAAACTGGATTTAGCTTGAATACGCATATCTGAACTGACTTTCTACTGCTGAATTTAGATAGGAGAATAAATTTCCAGTGTTTTAATGTATAGAATATCGAGGTTTCTCGAGTTTAGAGTGCAACAAATTGCTGTTAAAAGTCCATTTCGTGCTATCTTTTTCTTGTGTGTGGGAGCTGCAGTATAGGAGAGATTTTGGAGCGCTCAAAACGAAAGCAGAGAATTCTTCTTCGTATAGATCCATTCGAAAAATGGCTGCCGCTAATTTGCATAATATTGATATTCAATATTTTCTGAAGAATTAACTAGCCTATATGAAAGAGCGAGTTCATGTTAGCAACATGTAGGTCTTTGATAACAGAAGAATATATCCTTACAAAGCAATCAACGTTTGAAACTCTGAAGAAACATGAAAACGAGGCTAGTCAGTACTGACGTCTTGAATCTCGTACAAAACTCTCTTATTTTGAACCTCGGTAACTTCGCAACACTTGGTGCTATGCTCCTTAAATTTTACAAACGTACTCATTTTTGCATGCTCTCTGAAGTGACAGTGTTTATTTTAGTACCAACATTTCATTACAACCAAAGCTTGGTGACACCATTTTTCGAATGGGTCTATAGTTCTGGTATCAACAGGTAAGCCATATTATAAACTTGTAATGCGACTGAAGTTGTTATCTCAGTATCAAATAAAATCGCATTTACTTCAAAGCGATGACCAATACCAAATGTCCTCTTCTGTGTGCAATGATTTTGATATGAGACAGAACCAATCTAGGGCTTTACCCTATATCCCATCTTTTTGCAGTTTCCTCAGCAATATGTTGTGGTTTACAGTATCGAATGCTTTGGCCAAGTCAATATCGGACAACTGCATTAATTAAACCTTGGTCAATATTAAGGCTCCATTCATAAGTTGCCTTTGCTGAGATATGTTGTCCTGTAGATACGTAAAAACCTGATTGTAAATTAGTCTTTCGCAAGCTTTGGCAATGATCGGTATCAGTAAACTCGCTTGCTCGGTCCGTGCTGTAAGTTATGGACCATCGTACGTTTTCCCGCCATTTTTTATGGGCCGCGCGCTTCGCAGGGGCCGGACTCGGTCCTTAACTCATAAGAGGTATATATTTACAGTCGGGGCCGGACACAGCGGTTTATTGTCAGCGATTTTCGGCATATTAACTGACGAACCTCGCGCACATAAGTACACGGGATGGTTCAAATCAAAGCAAATATGCAAGAATGACTAACACACTATGTGTAGACAGTAGTCTTCAAGGAAACTGTTGCGTATCATTTCTATCAAGCATTAAAGTCAGCCACTACGACGAACATTTATAATTTCGAGTTGCCACTTTTTCAGTGTCAATAGGTCAATCATGCCTGCAGTGTTAGAAATATCCGAAATAGTAAAATATATTCCCGAATGGGCAAGTTAAACCACAAACGTTTAGGAGAGTTTACCGGTAAATTCCTGTCCGCATTACTGGAAGCCGTTCTCGTTATTCAGCGGAAGTGGTGTCATACACTTCACACGACAACCACGTCGTGCGAAATAGTGTGCATAAAAAAGTAGCCAACCTCGCAAAGATAAATATAACTTTCTTCTTGTGTGCGTGAAGACATTTTTAGTAGGTCAATATTTTCCTTTCGATACTTTTACTGTTAGCACTCTGTTCATGCACGATTCTCTATAAATAGGATAGCTAAATACTTAGGATCAATGGGGTATTTTATGGCTACTGAGTTTAATAGTTATCTACGTCAGGATCAGTCGAAAGGCAGCGTGATCCCGTAAACTCTCGTGTTACAATCAATGACGTGATTTGCCGTCAGTTAGCTCACTATTACTATCTTATATCTTTTATGATCGTTTCCTTGATCTGCCCGCTCTGCGTGATTCTTCACCGCAGACGTTTACCTGAAACTATCTGACAATTTTATAAAACTGAAAAGTGAACTAACATTCACTTCAGAGTTCAGACTAAGTGCAAAAATGACAAAAATGGATTTAGATGAGTTATTAACACATCTAACTACTTAACGGTGTCACCTAAAGATTACAGTTATAAATATGCGAGATAACTATGAGTGGGACAAAATGTCATGCCCGTTATAGCCGTAGCTGTACGGAGAGCTTAAGCAACGACGACGGGGACGGCAGTGACGATGGGACGTAGAAAAGTGTTTTCTCCCAAAATATGTTGTTTACTATTTCCTTCGTTCGCCTTTAATTACTTTTCACATCCATTTCTTCGAAAAATATGATAGGATAGAGTTCCGTTCACGCCGAACGAAAACCTTCACGCCGAACGAAAAACGAAGTGATTTACTTTCGACCGTTCGCGTTCTCTTGTTGACGTAGAATATGGAGTTTTGCAGACAACGGTTACTGCGTGCATTTTCACGTGCAGTTATTGTATTTTGTAATTAAGTCTATTGTGTTATGCCGTCGTCCTAGACGTTGCCGTCGTCGTTGCTTAAGCTCTCTTGTATTTAATATAACCGTGCCGTACCGTAAGACAGTCTGTTTAATATGTGATTGAAGACGAAACAATAAGAAAGCCATTTCAATCAGTGTCACAGCGCGCATGCCGTATGGTAACCGTGATCTGTTCTATATATAGTTGTACCATTGCCGTACAGTTAGAGCAGATTTCGCATGAGTGGGACAAACTATGTCAGTAACCGTACTGTAACCGTGCTGTACCGTATTTCTGTGATTTGATTGGTTCAGTTGGACAAAAACAATAGGGAAACCATTTCAACGTCACGGCATGCCGTACAGTAACCGTGCCGTAGTTTGTCCCACTCCGCATACGAAATCTGCTCTACTTTGCCGTACCGCACCTCTGCAATTTGATTGGATGAGAAGGACCAAAACAGTAGAAAGCCGACCAAAACAGTAGAAAGCCATTTCAGTGTTCAGTAGCTTTCAGTGTTGCAGAATGCCATACGGAAACACTTCTATGACCAAACCGGAACCTCTTGAAGAATCTATCTTAACCGTGATATTATGTCATCTATTTATCACAAAAATATAAAATACACACTGATTTGTGAATAAAACTTACCAGCGTTGTCTCCTCAATGTTCGCTCCTAATGAATTTTAACTGAACTTCCTATACTAACTTGGATCAGAAAGTACTCAGTTTCACCTACGAAATGCATGGCGTCACCGCGGAGCCGGTTAACGTAGCTAGCGCTCAAGGATGTTGAGATTTGCCCAGGTGTCGACAAATTGAGCTAAAAATTGTTGATTTAGATCATTATTTACATCGAGCAATAACGTTGTCGTTATACTTCTACAGGAAAGACAAAACGGAAGCAAATAACTCAGTGATATTGAATGCGCGGTTAATTTTAACTGCAACTTTCGGCTGCCTGTTAAGGCCCGTACCTCTTGAAGGCCAAATTCCTAACTGTTATATCTTTCGGTGTATGGATATAATTAGACATCGAAGTTATTTGACGACTAAATTGTGTATTTAAGTTTTACGAGTCATAAAATGGTTTATTTTACCCATAGTGCACTGGTGGGTCTCATATTTCTTTCGTCCTTGTTTGCGTTCGTTCCGGTTTTACATATTTGTATAATAAACTTTCATGTTTCTAGCTTGACTGCATTGATTAACTTCCTCGTTCTCATAAATTTTGTGGAATGTTTGTGAAATATTTCAGAAATATGTTTTGCTTCCGAAAAGCAAATCAGTTTCCTTCCGCAACAAATGTTTTCCGTTCAGGCTCGCCGAACCAACACGTTAGTAATTGTCTTGCTTAGCTTCCCGCTCAAGAAACATTATCAGCCGAACAAAGTCCGCAGTCCTTGTTTGTCCCAGCCTTAGCGCACTAAGATATCTAAAAAGTGGAGAAGTTATCCAGTGGATAAGTATTTATCTAACTAAATAATTACATCCACTGCACAGGGGCTTGATTACCCGATAGATGGTCGGCCGGGACGTAACACAAGAATAAATGGTATTCTGCACTTAAGCAGTTTAAAATCTTTCGTGGTAGCATATCAAAATCATTGCACACACAAGAGGATATTTGGTATTGGTCATCGCTTTGAAGTAAATGCGATTTTATTTGAGAGAGATAACAACTTCAGTCGCATTACAAGTTTATAATAGTGTTGGCTTAGTGTTGATACCAGAACTATTCGAAAGAAAATACTTTGCTTTCGTTTTGAGCGCTCCAAAATCTCTCCGTAGTGCAGCTCCCGCCATTACAAACGTCACACAAGAAAAAATTGCACGAAATGGAACTTTAACAGCGATTTATTGCACTCTAAACTCGAGAAACCTCTATGTTCTACATACATACATACATACATACATACACTTTATTTATACACGAGTAAACATCAGTAATAGCATAAAACAATTACAAAATACAGAGATTGTAAAAAAAAAAAATATGCCTACTGTTTTACATGAATGTAAAATTTATTCTCCTATCTGAATTCAGCTGTAGAAAGTCAGTTCAGATATGCGTATTCAAGCTAAACTCAGTTTTCTTCTGCTTGGTCGTCCATAAACGAGTAACGCCTTGTAAAAATTCACTTCACTCGCGAAAGCAAATTCAAATTTGTTCAGTCGAAATCTTACTATAATCACTCCAAATAGTTACCAGTTGCAGATTAGATATTACTTAACTATGATTTGAAGGTAGAATTTGTTCATAAATCATTTTATTTGTTTTAGAAGGCAAAATAGCTCCCAAAACCATGTATTTTCGAGTGATTTGACTGGGCCGATACCGGAAGTGAGTCATCGGATATCGATATGTAGGCTTTTGTACGCAATGACTTTGATATGCATTATAACCAACTGATGATTGAATAGTACATCTGATTTTAATACCATACTACATAAACTAACTGCAATATGACATTTTTGCATTGGTTGAAAGTACCAAGGGTAATCACCGCACGCAAAACAAAAATCCCAATGGCGTACGGCAGACTTACACTAGTGCTATGAAGTCGCTTGATTCTACGCCAGCGAATAGACGGAAACGCTCCGACATTGTCACTAAGCTCGAAACGTTAGCAAAGATTAGCAAGAAACCACACTTTTAGCCTTCAAATACAAAGCCTGATCAGATCCGTGATCCGCTAGTCTTCCAGTCTTCCTTCAGTATTCAGAAATATCAAATGATTCCTACTTCAATGATAAGTTATTGAATTCAATTCCGCCTTTATTCTCAGATCAGTCGAAAAGAGACCGCCTCGCTTAACATTCTACATCATTCCATCTGAGAGGGCCTTATTTTTCTGCGCCAATCATGACGACGTTCTAAATCAATCTCGCAGAGCTCTAAGCTTAGCGCGAACCGGAGGAGACGGCTGAAATTCAGGCTACTCTAAGCTACCGGCTAGGGTCACTAATCGCCATTTACACTCCGCCTAAATTTTGTTTACCGCCGTTATGCAGCATGTCAGAAGTTATCAGAGTTACAGCTGTAACTATCTATTCAATAGCATTGTTGCAATGAGGCCTATCTTTTAGCGCTGTACCTTTGATTGTCAATCTGCATGGAATGCCTTCAGGCAATGCCGTCGCACAGTTTCATCAGTGTTGATTGGAAAGGGAAGGAACAGACATGAACTTCTCGATCGACGTTACTTTCACATAGGTTCCCTGTCTCAACGTTGCGTTCTGAATATGACAGAAAAGCGTCTAGGGTCCGGCGCTATTAAATCTACCAATCTAGTATATTCAGTTACTGAGTGTCACACATGCCAAAAATTATTTGAGCACATATTGAGCATTCCATAACATGATCTAACATTGTAGTAATCACCGAGTCAGATTATTTTAGTGCTTAACGCCTAAAGAACTGAAACTCTTCAGATTACCATTTGCTTCAGTATATAAACTTGCGGCTACTTCTAAGCTCATTTTCAAACCAATAACCCCCTTTCTCTTCTTCCAAAAATAGCCGTAATGCTGACAATAAATGGGTGGTTACCCCGGGGTGTGTGAAAACTGAGCACATATCAAAACCTACTGAAGACATTCAAAATCTAACGATACAGTTTTTCAAATCAAAGATACCCGACCAGTTTACAAATCTCAACATCCTCCATGGAAATAGTTTACATATACCATTACTAGCTAACAATAGAATTTAACACCAAAGAAAAATAACGTGTGTAAATTTCTTTTCATTATTTTAAAGTCTATGTTTCGTTATTTTAGCATGAAGATATAGTAAACTAAACTGATAGACTTGATGGGAAAGAATGAAATATTTTGAAATGAACATACAGTAATTTTGAGCTCTCGAACTCTCCGAGAGGCTCCAGTTGGCCGATGGATCTTTCTGCTAATTCCCAGACGCTGCTTCGGATTTGAGAAACAGAAGATCTCAATAGGTGGGTCTCTCAATCAATATGGTAACTGGCTCTCAAACTGAGTTATATTGGCTGATTATAATAAACAGATGTAAGGCAAATAGTGACCCATGCTACGAACGACGAGCAGTGGGCTGGAAAAACATGCATACCTGAGTTATTATTCACAAACCAATTACAATACTTAAAAATAATTTGAAACTTTTGAATGCCAGTAAATTATTGGCCGGAGAGAAACAATCCTTCTTGTAAGAATCATAAGAATTTTAAACTTACGGATTTAAGTTTTAAATGTTGTGTTTATCTTCCTTTTTAAGTGTTTCTAACTTCCAGTAAGCAATCCAAAGAATTTCACGTAGAAAGATGTGCTAAATGTTACTTTGAACACTGTATCACTATTGGACCACAAATGTGCAAATAAATCAACCTGTAAGTTACATTTCAAGCCAGGACTACCTATAGGGAAAAGTTGTGTCTTTCTCTATCGTACGTACGGGGAATATGTCCTTGGAAGCGCAGCATGGAATATCCTTTTGACATGTTTATAGATATTTGCAGATGACGACATCCCAGATGAGTAATGTCGCGTGACCACATAATTTTCCGTTTGAACTATGGCAGTTTAGTATACCGACAAACACATCCCTGTTAAGTCCCATTATAACGATAGCTCTGCTCTAGTTTTCTGAAATAATACTCCTGGAATTCAAAGTGATTAATTGACCAAAACGTCATGGCTACACTTTATATTCACTGTGATACTGACCTTGGTAACACTGTCTTGTTGTCAATTGACAAAATGTTTCTGGCGGCAGGATTTAAGTTTCCTATTTCGCCATAGGTTACGACAAAATTATTTATCTAATCACTAATATTGACTTAGTCGTTCCTGAAATTAATGTTCAAAATCTATACCATTCATAGTAGATATATAACCTCTACGAATACCGTCCACTTGATAAACACTCACCGTATCCGACTATCATGGTTGTCTTTATATTTTTGCCAATGGACTTGTTTTCATTTTTCATTAAAATAAAACAGAACCTCGCTTAGAAGTGTAATAGATTATCTACTTATTGGTAGATGACCTGAATACTTGTGTAAATATTACTTGTTCTTTCTACAGTATTTAGAGCCTGGAGTAATTGTCACAAGAGCCACTAATCTCGCTATTGTAGATGCCGAACCTAAGCAATCCAAAAATCACATATTTCAAGTTCTGCAATGGGTTGTGATTACTATATCAGTGGCCTGCAGTATTGCCGCAAAACCACAGAAAAAGTGTCAGCCGTTAAATAAACAAACTAACCCGCATTAACAGTTCCGCGATGTAACAGCTTAGTAATGCAGATTAAACAAACACGACCGTCAACAGCAAACAAAACCGATACTCGCTTGGTCCATTTGTTATGTGTTAATGGAACATCCGCTTACGGAGTTTTGATGTAACGAACTTCGTACACTCAAAGCTACCATATATCGAGTGCAGATTGTGGAATGATTCACGCGAATGATCAGTTATCTTGTATGCTACTCAAAATATACATTAAACAGAACATTGTGGAACCCTTTAGTGCATAAATTGCAGTTAATTTATATTACGGGTTGGAATTATGACCAAAAAGAGAACAGCATGACAAATTAGACGCACATTACCTGTTAGGTAGCAAAGAGATCTCGCCATCAACTTACAATTGGTTTCTTCAATCAAAATAACAAGCTGTTTATATCTAAACATGATCTCAATGTTCATTGGCTCAGCCAGATGTCTAAGTATGTAGAGCATTTCTTTCGGTGCTCTTGTAATATGTTGTGGGTTGATATTAATATTGTTTTGCACATTAGGTCATAACCCCACAGGGCTATTCAATGTGATAGCAAAAACTCTATTGTACCACTGCGAAACTGTAATTTTGTTTGACTCAGTTTGACGCAAATCGTACAAATCGTTTCCCGATGCCTCTAAATTCTATATATCCCAGTGACGCTAACTTTTGTCATTGCAGAATGACTTGCGTTTTGCTTGGAACTTAAAAATCCGATACCACTGCGATATAAGACATACTGACAAAGGCATAGTTAGTTATTAATTTTAATGATTTTTACTAGAAAAAGCCCGAGGGTTTATTTACAAATTTATATGCAAACGTTTTATGTCACTACACTCTAATACAATAACAAGGAAAAGCAAACTGAATCTGAAAACAAACTTCCATTCAATTCAGTAGATGGCATTATTGCCGTTTGTGGAAACTGAAGTAAGTTTGAAAAATTTAATCAAGATGTTTTTTCGAATACTAGACATCGTTGTGGGGTGACCTAGAGGGTTAATTTGTAAAGTTATCGCCCAAGAGTTTTCATTTGCTTATTGAAGCTTGGTAGGTTTGGAGTGGCGATTTTGTGAAACTCAACTAACAATTACCATAAACCTTTCGCTGTATATATCAGTCCTGCTAAATTTTTGGATTAACGTGAGAATGATTTTAAAAGGCTAGAAAACAGCAGAACGCTACGACGTAGCGGGGGAAAAGAGGCAACGAAATATTTGAAATTGAACTCGGGAAACCAAAGGGAATGAAATACTGTAAACTGTGCCTGAAATTCGTATATCTATGTGGCGGGGTCGATCGATAAGAAAACAACAATTGAAATGACGATCACACTATTTTTAATTACTTAATTTGATAACTGATCATCTCGAAAAGTGAATCAGTGTAGATAGTTAACCAAATCTATTCATGTTGGAATTCAACTATGTGTAGTTTTCAAAGTTCGTCTTTCTTTATAAAAATGGCCAATTAAAGGTAATTATCACCTATTTACGCCTTTAAATGCCACACATTATTCGCTTAAACAGTTAACTATTAACCGCGCGCAAATGTAATCCAGCCGAATTCAGCTAAAGAATTCAAAGCTCACTCTCGCTGTATTAATTAATACTTAATACTTCTTGTCTTTCAGGACTGTGTTAGAATCATGACACAGGTGTGCGAATGACTCATACGCTGCGAGCAGAGGTTCCGGTTCATCTTCTCTCTTTCTCTCTCTCTCTCCTTGATGAAGAGGGATTCAAAAGAGAAAAATATGTGCTCCACAGGGTTTCAGTATGACTCACGGCTCTCACGTGTAACATGGGTGACGATGGCCGGCTGGCCACCCTGTCCACTCTGCATACTTGGCAGTAATTTCAGATGCAATGCTTAATACCGTTCACCTGTCTGTTTTTCAGTACCCGTAGTTCGATACTAATGCAGATAACTATTGACTCTCTTGGGAAGCCAGATAAAGAGTTGTTATCGGCAAAAGATACGAAAGAAGAAAATCTACTCCTATTTCCGTCTTAGAACTGAACTGATGAAAACTTTTTATCATGAATATTTTTATCATTAAAAAATCACTTCACCTAGCTTAGTATTCAGTTGTTTGTGAGGGACTGCTCACAGTAACGGAATGCCATAGCATCTTAAAAAATGCGCAAAAAAATAAGACGCCTGGAAGTGATGGTATTTCTGTTGAGTTTTATTTAAAATTTTGGAATCTCATTGGTAAAGATCTTACCCAATCATTAAATTTTGCCTTTCAACTGTCTATTTCGCAGGTGTTGCGTATGTATGCGAGTCAATGCTGGATTGCGCTTGCAACAGTTAATGTCTCCTCCTTCAATGCTTGATTGATATGATACGCGATAATTTCCTAAAAACCTACATCTATACTATGTAAGCGGTTTATTTAAACTGAATTAGCTCTTTGCAATTGTTGTCAGGTAGGGAAAGCTTTAGAGAAGCTGTGTCATGGTGAGGGGCGTTATCTGATTCGCTGTGTCCGGGCCGGACCCAGTTATTTTCAGCGATTGACCTGACGAACCTCGCGTACATGTGGGATGTTTAAAATCAAAGCTAGTATGCAAAAATGACTAACAAACTGACTGTACCCGCATACTAGGCCCTGATAACCAGGAGCGTCCATCCCGCATACTAGGCCCTGATAACCAGGAGCGTCCATCCCGCATACTAGGCCCTGAAAACCAGGAGCGTCCATCCCGCATACTAGGCCCTGATAACCAGGAGCGTCCATCCCGCATACTAGGCCTATGTCACAGGGTTTCCCGCTATTGTTGAGCAATTCCGTTCCTAAGAGAATCAAATCACAAAAGCGTAGCACCATGTTCTTTAGTATAACAAAAGTAGCTAATGACGCATCTTGTGTTCCGCCACGGTGCAATCTACCAATTGGCGGGGAAAATAATCTAAAAATAGCCCAACTTGTAAAAACGCTGTGACAACTATATAGGAGATATGGACGCTCCTGGTTATGGGCTGCTGACATATAGTTCTCTGAAAATTACCTTATTATTATATTGTTTTATTCCCAAAAAGTGACCTGTTATTCTCCTCTTTATTCTCAATGTTTTCCTATTATTCCCGTTTTAATTATGAAAAATGTCTCATGCAAATGAACGAAATCATAGCTAATTAGTCTACTTATTCAATTAGTAATGCTAATATTGTTGACACGTCATTCTGTTCTGTTAAGAGTTAATTAATTAAATTCAAATAAAATTTGTCTACTTATAAAAATATAGCGAGAAGAAACACTATGTTGACAAGTCAAACGTCATTCTGTTCTATTAAGAGGGCCTGGATGGGGTTAACTGACAACTCACAAACGGCCTAAAATTTAACTGTCAACTGACGAATAAAGGTGTGGACACACGCTTCAACATTGGGCGAAATATTGCCAGCAATTGTTGTTCACACGGTGCAATTTGTTGCGCGCAATGTTGCCAGCAATTGTTGTTCACACGGTGCAATTTGTTGCGCGCAATGTTGCCAGCAATTGTTGTTCACACGGTGCAATTTGTTGCGCGCAATGTTGCCAGCAATTGTTGTTCACACGGTGCAATTTGTTGCGCGCAATGTTGCCAGCAATTGTTGTTCACACGGTGCAATTTGTTGCGCGCAATGTTGCCAGCAATTGTTGTTCACACGGTGCAATTTGTTGCGCGCAATGTTGCCAGCAATTGTTGTTCACACGGTGGAATTTGTTGCGCGCAATATTGCCAGCAATTGTTGTTCACACGGTACAATTTGTTGCGCGCAATGTTGCCAGCAATTGTTGTTCACACAGTGTAATTTGTTGCGCGCAATGTTGCCGAAGTAGAACTCGATCCTACTTAATAATAATAATAAAAATAAATAACTTATATAGCACCATTTCCACTAATTGTCCAATGGCGCTTCACAATTCTACAATGAAAAACTAATGATGTATTATTATATATAGAAACCAAAAAGAACAAATAATTAAAATTTAAAATCTACTATAAAATGATCACTAAGTTAAAAAGCTAAAAAGTATACATTCCACTAAGTCTTAAAATATATCTTAAATGGTTTCCCATGGAATATTTACAATAAAAATGCCTGATTAAAAAGAAAAGTTTTGACTCTACTTTTAAAAGAACTTATAGACTTCTAGTGGCAGAGAGTTCCATAACATAGGGGCAGAAACTGAAAATGTCCTAAGTCGATACGATTTCAGATTATGCTTCGGAACCTTAAGTAAATGCTTAGACGAGGAACGTAACGAGAGAGTAGGTACGTACGGTTCTAACAGTTCGGTAAGATATAATGGAGCAATGTTATTAGTGGCTTTAAAAGTCAGCAAAAGTATTTGAAATGCAATTCTTTGTTCAAGTTTCTGAATAAGATACTTAGAAAGTCCATATAATAGAGAATTGCAGTAGTCTAATCAGTTAGAAGTCACAAAAGCATGAATCAGAATTTTGGTGGTTTCAAAAGATAGAAATTTCCTAATGCGTGCAATGTTACGAGCAATGTTGTAGCGTGTGTCCGTATCTTAGGAATAGTTTAGCTGTTAGAAACTGATAATTGGAAATTTACTGTTAGCTGATAAATTGAAGATCCAGCTTTGAAATTCAAGAAAATAAGTAGTAGATAAAATATGAGTGGGAGATCTGTATGGGCGATCCATTGTAAAGCCCATACAGATCGGACGCGAATATTTTATCTTACTTGTAAAATGAATAGATAACTAAAATACATTGATATGCACAGCATACAATTTTAGCACTGGTATGTATTAATCAACTAAAGTCGATTGAGGTATGCTAACCGCCGGCGGTTAGCCGATACTGCTCAATCGACTTTAGTTGATTGCATACCAGTGTTTAATTTCCCCGCCGACGCAGACCAACACTAGTTTTTACAGGAACTAGTTGCCTATCATAAAATTTTAGCCTTTGATTTCTCCCACCTTGCTATCGATGTGGGATGAATTAGTTTCTCACAAAAACTTATCCCACATCGAAGAGACAATGTGTATGCAATAAGAGAGCAGAGCGTAGCGTGCAGAAAAACAGGTCCCACATGGAATAGATGGTGTGCACATAATAAAAGAGCAGATGTACTTTGTCAATTCACCCCTTCCGGGTTAAGGGATGTCA
The DNA here is from genome assembly GCA_030867875.1 of Actinernus sp. WN-2022. NCBI lineage: Eukaryota > Metazoa > Cnidaria > Anthozoa > Actiniaria > Actinernidae > Actinernus > Actinernus sp. WN-2022. The sequence goes on from JAOWCC010000019.1 coordinate 33,742,671, forward strand.
GTCACTAGCTTAGCTAGTATTCTGCTGTACCTGATACAGAATACTATTAGAGCTTTAACGGACCCGCACCCTGGGGTCTGTATATCGATACAGAACCTGATGTTTTATTAATCAGGTTTGTACGGGGGTATACAGAGGTGATCATGTGGTGTAATTCAGCACATGGGATTGGCTAGTACCCTTATGAATTATTAAAGATTTTTACAATGCTAATTGTCGAAGATTACGCGAGGCTATCAAGTATGATATTTTTTTATCGAGTGTCAAGCTATCTGTATTGAGGTGGGTTGATCAAGAATGAATTTCGAAACTCAATATATCTATGAATCCTGCTTTTAGTGTGGTTTGGTCTGCTAGCCAAAACATATGTATACCGCACGCAGACCAGAGACAGGAGGAGCCCATTACCCGGAGCGTCCATCTGTCATATATTCGTGATGCCGCGTTTTCCAAGACCGGGTTCTTTTTAGATTTTATTCCTCATTGTTCACTTTCATCACGGCATGGTGTTAACAAAAGATCATAAAAAACGACGCTGTACTTTCGAAAGTTGCACTCTAGTGCTCCAGAAATATCCAAGTTAGGGGAATAATACTGATATTAGCCTAGTCCCAGGCGTTCTGGTTGGTAATTTTTCTGATTGGGTTAATGGGATCCCTGTGCTTTGTACTGGTTTGTGACGTCACAGCTCATTGTTGAGCCGTAACGTCACAAACCAGTACAGGCCACAGCGATCCATTAACGCATCAGAAAAATTACCAGCCAGAACGCCTTGGTACTAGGCTGCACTCAGTCTAGATATAAAACTTTTGTTCTCAATAGTACAGTTGCGTCTAGCTACGAACAGCAATTTCAGCGGTATTGACCCAAACGCCTCACTTCAATATAATGAAGCGCCATCGATAAAAGGCATCGAACCGTCATTGTGGCATTAAAGTGCGTGAGGCGTTTGGATGAAAACCGCTGAAACTGCTATTCGTAGACGCATCTGTAATAGCTGCTATTGTTATATAGCTGAAGGAGAGCTGTGTATTTTCCCCAGACCTCATTGGTTGGTTTAGTGTCACATGACAGGTAACAAACAAACTATATATTATCTGATATAACTTGCTAAAGTAGATGATGTCAAAGGGTAACAAGTTCTCCCGCGTTCAACTCGACAAAGCCGACGTGATAATCACTACACCATAGTAACTGCATGAAAACGTCTTGGAAAATCAGGATCGGTTGGACCGGACCAAGTATCGATCGGATTACTGCCTTTTTTTTTTTTTTTATGTCATAAATATTGACGACTGTGTTCGCAACGCGAACCTATTTTTACGATTGGGCGCGTAAAGGACCTTGGGTACAGGGTGATTATACAACGGATCATGTGACCAGCGGTGTCACTTTTGGCGGTCAAACTCAAAACTGTATCATTCATGGCGTCTCTTATCGAGATAGTTGAACACTTCTCAGCCAAAACTTCAAATCTAAAGCGATGTATGGAGATGAGGCATGCAGGTATTTACAAACTGAATAGATTCTGGTGTTAACAGGTAGAGATTTTAGGAAAATATGACTTCATTAGTTAACATTTGAAGTTGCCGGAGAATCGCGCGATCGGATTCAGAGAAAATAATGCAACGTATCAATGCTAAGGCAGTAAGGGGTGGGGATTAGACATTTTCTTCCAATAAAAATATAATTCCCTACCCTTGGGACAGCACGTTTCCTCAAAAATATCAAAATTCCCCACCCCACTGCCCTATCTTCCTTATGTTTCCTATAAATAACAGGCCGCAGCGTATGTCATGAAAACTCCCCGCCCTCTGCCTCTGGATAGCCCCCTCGGGCTTAACATTGCATTGATAGGTGTATAACAGTAGAGGCATGATTAAACTTACAGTTACATAAACATAACCCTGATAAGAAGGTGCATGCATGGACAGTGGTACAATATATAGTCACATAATGTGTCCGGTTTATTTGTCACTCTTTCATATTCTTGGGTTGCACGTTACATAACATCACGGCGGCCATGTTGGAGGAACATTAATAAAAGGTTCCTTTATATAGATCAAGACTCTGACTACCGTAGCTAGAATTACCACTGTTTATTTTTTCGTATGCCGTTTTAAGGTTAGATTTAGGGTTTTATGTCGAATAAGGCATGTGTTTAGGGGTTCAGAGGATCAGGTAGTAGTTGAAGCTGCTAGCCATTGGTTGTTCAATGACACTATTAGGTAAAGAGTTTCCAGTCCTTATTAATGTAGTGAAATAGCAAAACTTATACGTACATTGATATTACTTGAACTACCAAATGAAAGTTTATAATTAGTTGAGGATGGAAAGAGCAAGTACTATGGCTTTTCTTCAGTACATTGCCTATTTGTTCCTCTGTTTTCAGTCGATTCGCCTGCCTGTATAAGTGACCTCAGATCTATCTATAAGGAATTGAGGGAGGTTGAGCAGGTAGTTGAAGACCTGAGAGATCACCTTACTACAGAGAAACAGAGACTGGAGCAAGGAAGGGTAAATGTATTTATAAGTACTGTGTCTGTTCAAAATGTGTTTCGTATTTGTACATTTATGTGTGTTAAAATTGTAATCACTCTTACAGGGGTGTCATTAAGTTTTGGAGTAGAAGGATGAGAAAATATAATAGGCAGCTGATTAGGGTTTTTCCCTTGACAGCAGTGGTAAAATGAGACGAAAGTAGACAGCTGGAGATCGGTAACTTGCTGGCAGTTTTGGCTGGCTACTGGCCCTTCATGGCAGCTCTGCTCTTATACTTTCTGTTTCAGTTTATTTAAAATCACTGGATTTTAAACTACATCTTATCTTACATTGTCCCTGCTTTTTTTTATAGGCACTGAGCGATGTGGTCTACAAGTATCATGAACGACTTGAACATATTTCAAGAAGTCTACCAACTCATTTGCCTGGAATCACAGGCAAGGATATCAAAAGGTGAACAGCATTTCACTTGATCTGGTACATGTTAAATTGTGGGGTGTCTAGAAAACGAAGACCTAGAAAACGAAGACCAAAGACCTAGAAAACGAAGACCTAGAAAACGAAGACCTAGAAAACGAAGACCCTTGAATTTGACTAACTTTGCCGTTCAGTACAGGGAAAAAATCCCGGCTGTGCAGTCCGTTGGAGCAACTATAGAATACCCCGCCATTTGGGTCATTAATAATTCATTTCCTCAAATTTTCATACAAACCTGAAATGAGGGCCGAAATTAAACAGAGGTCGAATTTAGTTACTGAACAACCATATGTTTCAAACCCAAAGGCGCCTAGGTCTTCGTTTTCTAGGTCTTCGTTTTCTAGGTCTTCGTTTTCTAGGTCTTCGTTTTCTAGGTCTTCGTTTTCTAGGTCTTCGTTTTCTAGGTCTTCTTTTTCTAGGTCTTTGGTCTTCGGTCTTTGTTTTCTAGGTCTTCGTTTTCTAGACACCCTAAATTGTGCAATATTGGGGGGGGGGGGGGGGGACAACACAATGTACATGTAACCTTATGTCATATATAATTTTTTTATGCACATTAATTATTTCACAGAGGGCAGCCTACCCATCAACCTGGAAAACATTCCAAACCCAATAGCTCCACACTGAATGGAATATCTAAGAAGCATGCCAGAGGTACTTGTGGTACTTCGAACCATAGTAAGGATGCAGATGTGCCAAAATTACTCTACCTCATGGTCGATGAGTTTGACAACATCCCTAAGTGAGTATTGTAATGATAATATCAAGTTTATTACTTGATTGCCATTCAACATGATATATCAAATACGACATGTAGAATGTATCATGTATATGTATCAGGTACAACATGTATCATGAATAAAATATCAATTGATACAGACAGTGTAATTTTACAATGTTCATTTTAGGCTACCGGTACATGCACCCTTGTGGCATTGGCACTTGTATAAAGCATATTTACAAAGCCATATTACCAGAGAAGATGCATGTGCATTAATTCATAGGCTGTAAAGAATAATTAGAAGAAACGGCAAGACTGTGTTCAAATTGTCTTAAACAATAAATGTATAGTGACTTTAAACTTTTTGAGAGACTGCTTATTAAGCAAGTCCCTTCTATTCCACTAATTTGTAGCATGGTTCAAGATGGCTATGGTTCATTTTTAGCATGGTTCAAGATGGCTAAACATGGTGTAACATATGGTTCAACAAAACACAGCCATGTTTAGCCATCTTGAACCATGTTGAACCATGTTTAGCCATGCTAATATAGAAATTAGCTGAATAGAATGGACTTGCTAGCAGTGTAGCTGTTTGATCAGCCTTAAGAACGTGCATGTAGTATCCATGGATAAAGACCCACTGTGATTGGATATGATAAATTTGACCAATGAGAGCATTTATTTGTTTTCAAAATGGTGTCTGGTTGTTCGACGTACTGCATGTGGGTGTAAAAGGCACAGCCCAATGATGGCCTAATTTTTAAAATGTGATGGGTCCTCAGGGCCCAATAAATATTCCTAGAATGAACTGTGACTCCATCAAAAGAAATCCTGTTGTCTCGGAAAGATAAAGCTCTAAAATTTTCGAGTTACCGTAAAATACCTGTTACTGTATATAAGCCCTGGTCATTTAGAACTTTGTAAAGGGTGCTTATAACCAGACAGGGTTATACATTGTATCAATGGAGTTTATAACTGGGATGAAAAAAAACTTTACTTTGGAAATGCATTAGCAAAAAACTACTTTAAGGTTACCGTATACCTTCGCGGCATGTTTTCTTTAAAAAAAAATTTTTGTAATTCTTTTGAAATTGATGGATTGATCTTCGTCTTTCCGAAAAAAAATTTTTAAAACATGTAAAAGTTTGCGAGATATTAGAAAAAAACGTAATTTGAAGGAAAGTAAATAAATCGCTTCGGCGTGATAAATCTCTCTGATCCCATTACGTGCCACAGGCACCCCGCTGAATTTTTGCGGGAAACTACATCCGGAGCTTCAGACTCACAGTGAGCCGTGACTCGTGAGTTCAGTGATTTTATAGCGTTTAATTTACCGGTATATCGATCGTGGATATGTCCAGAAGAGAAAAGAATAATCCTTGGATAAAATGTAAAAAAGAAGTCAGGCCCCAAGAAGATTCAAGAGAATGAGCTCGAGAAGGAGCAAAGTTTCAATACGGAGAAGAAAGTGATAATCGCGGAAAGCGACAAAGGCTCGTGGTTCGAACAGCCTTCATGTTCGACGACTCCCACTTCGAGTTGTATTAGTACTGCTACAACTCCGACGGAAAGCTGCTCAGCTAGTAGGCTTAAACTTTTGCCAGGTACAAGAAAAAAGACGGAAGATTCAGAGAGTAGCAGCGAGTCCGCATCCGACTCCGATTCTAATGTCTTGGGTGACTCGCAGTTTCCAAACTGGGCCGTGGTCAATCCAGGAGTTCTAAATCGTGAACTTGAGCGAAGTTCAGCCGGTCGATTTTTGGGAACTGAAGGAATCATCGCAGCTAACATAGCAGGTTTAGGATCAACATCAACGTTCGGAGCACGAGGTTGCCTGCCACTCGCTTTTCCCTTCGCTCTTGTTTGCGGCGTTGCCTTTCGACGCGATTTAGTTTTCGATATCCGGCCCCTTCTTGGTACAACCCGTTGATTTACCTTTCTTTTTCCCCTTTTGCGCATTATCTCTAGTTTTGGCCATAACACAACGCTCTTTTGAATATTTGTGACACGACACTAGTATGTATGTTTCTTATGCAATTTGAGCCACGTACTAATTTCCCGCGAATTTCTGGACTTGATTCATAAGCTCCGGGGATCCTTACATATAATTGGCTGGTTGGTTTAAGTGTTGACGTTTGCTTTGATGAGGTGTGATGTGTTTCCTAACCTTCAGAAGCCAAAAACGCCGATAGATTTTTATGCGTATTCACTGTGTTTGGGTGAATTTATAGGGTATGAAGACTTGTCAGATCTTGATGAAACTTGGCCTAGTGTTAGAGGAGCTACATATGAACCAAAGTGTGTGAGCGTTTAGCGATATTTTATTTATTTTTCTTATAAGAGTACTTGCCGTGATGAAACACAGAAACTATTTCGATTGAAACTTTGAAGATGAATTGCATTTGAACAAAGTAAAATATTAAAAAACGCTCACACACTTTGACAGGCCATCATGTGCTGATTGACATGATGCAGCGGAATCGTCCGTAGGCGCGAACGCGGAGGGACATAAATTCACTTCTGTGGGACTCGTCTTTTTTGCGTTTGTTGCCTTAGCATTTACTGAAAATGTAATATTTGTGCAAAAAAAAACATTTCAGCTCATTCTACATTATATAACCTTTCCAGTGATATATAGGTTTCTATACTTTCCTTTAAAATGATGCGCGTGCGATTTTATTTGCGAGAGACACCCGCGAAGGTATACGGTAACCTTAAGTTACATGTAGTACCTGCTTTTTGACACTTAGTCTATCCTTTTCACTGTCAATACAAATGGTATTAATCTGACAGTTTTCACTTTACTTGTATTGAAGCATGCAACATTTATTAATGTATACAATAATATACTGTTTTTTTTCAGTCAATTTAAAGAGGTGAGCATGTGGTTGGGTAGAAGGGGGGATTTTATGTTACGTACATCTACCATACTGATGAGCCTATAACCAATAGGGTTTATAAACTAGGCCAAACAAAAAAAATGGCACAAAACAAAGTCAGATTTTTTTGGGGGGCTGATCTTTTTTGGTTTCATTTTTATATGCATGCTCGCTACAGTGTATCCTCAATGCGATCGCATGAACATGACAACAACATAAACACAGGGTTAGAACGGATTTCGATTGGGGGTCAAAAGCAATCCGTGATTGCTTTGGTTTTGCGTTTGCTCAGTTTTCCTATTGGCTGTGGAAAATGTTTTGAACTTATCAGCCAATCAAGTGCTAAACTAAAACCAAACATGTTTTGGTCCATCACACCATCCAAGATTGCGTTTACTTTTCCTCATAATTGGTTCAAGTAAAACCAATCGTGAATTACTTCAGTTTGTGATTGGCTCATTGTGTTTTTACTTGCTCCTGTGATTGGTTATGTGATTACTTTGGTTTTGGTTTTGTGACACTCTATAGAAAACCGATCTAACTCGCCCCAAAAAAGTAAAACCATTTTTTTCCATTAACTTACATGTACAGTACCTGGTACCTGGATTTATTTCAGCTTGTTATCAGAAACACAACGCTTGTTTTGTTGGCCTTATTTAGGTATATCAAAGGCAGAATAACATATGATCAAGCAAACAGTGCTGTAGATGAAATCAATAAAGTGGTTATAGCCAAGTACAAGATTCTAAGATTACCAAGGTCTGCAATGGGCGAACCAGTAATGAAAAAATACAAGGTACATACATGTAGTCGTATAATAACTGAATCATGTGATGAAAATAATGGAAAAGAAGTGAAGGAATGGGAGAAGGTGGTAGGGGTACACAAGGCATCACTTATCCATTTGTGTAAATGGCACAACAACAAATTTATTGCTATTTTGACTTTTAGGCTTTTAAAGAGGCAGAATGCACAGATACAGAAGGTACGGTAATATGATAGTGTATTTGCTTGAAATGTTTCAATTTTTTGCCTTTTTAAAAATCCAATGTTGATGTTGGTTTTGTTGCCATCGTCATTCAACAGCTGAGAGCTGGGTTTATTCCCTCAGTAAATCCAATTTTGATTCTACTTTATTTGGAATAAAATGGAACATTAAGTTGCAGCTCATTTTAATATTAGGACTTTATTTTTAATAAGTCAAACTTTTTTTCCTTCTATTTTCCATATTGACTACTAGTAATAAATGGTATACATGTACAGTATACAGTACTGTTTGACAAAATAAACACTGGTGAAATATCATGGGAGATATTTCCCTTAAAACTGTCACTTCACAAACTTATTAAAGTGATAAATTGTGAAGTGAAGGGCTGAATTTTTAGAATTAAATTTTGAAGTGCTTGTCTGTTCATACATGTACACATTAATGGTGTTGAAATTTCATGTCATGGACTTTGAGAAAGTGAAATAAAATTTCTCTTTTTACAGTATGAATTGCAGTGAATATAACTTAGGGGAATATCACTTTTGAAGAATTGAGTGAAATTTCACCTCAAAAAGTTACATAAAAGTGAATTATCCTGTTGAAATATTTTTGAACAGTACAGTTTATCATACATCTTTGTTAAGAACTTTGACTTTTGACAAGTGCAATCTACAAAAAGGTACAAATGTAATACCAAGACTTGTTAATTAGTTCATTACAAGGAGCATCCATATAATTATATACTATAATATCTGAGAGTCAGCGTATGTCCGGATTGAGCTATTTTTGAAATGTTTCCCCAGGAACTGTCTTCTGACATTATAGAGATTGAGAATGATTTGTTGTTCTTTGGGCAAATAATAATAATAATAATTATTATTATTATTAGGTGCATCCTACGTATTAGGTGCATCCTACAGCGTCTTGATGCTCTTACATAATTATACCCAATCGAATTAAAATTACAAATGTACATGAATATATAAAATGTATCAAAGTAACAATAGCTTCTAAAAATAAAGGTCTTCAAACTTGATTTAAACCTAGTTAATGAATCAATACTTCGAATACAATCCGGAAGAGAGTTCCACAGTTTAGCTGCAGCAACATAGAATGATCTGTCACCATAGGTTACAGTATTAGAACAAGGAACTGACAGTAAATTATGTGAACTTGATGTGAGTAAACAAGAAGGTCTGTAAGGTCTGAGTAATTCACTTAATTAATATATATTTGGGAGCTTGGCCATGGAGAGCCTTAAAAGTAATTAAAATTAATTTAACTGGCAGCCAGTGAAGTTTATATAAGATAGGGGAAATATGGTCAAACTTTCCAGCTCAAATTACAAGTCTCACAGCCATATTCTGTACACGCTGTAGTTTATCAAGTTCACATGCCAGTAAACCATACAAAATGCTGTTACATGAGTCAAGTGTAGATGTAATGAAGGCATGAACTAATCTTTCACTATCATCCTGGGCCAAGTGCTTTCGAATCCTTCCAATATTCCTAATAGCCAAATATGCAGACTTGAAAATATTGTTTATGTGCTTTGTCAGTTGGAGATGGGAATCAACTGTAACACCGAGGTCGCATGTAGCCTGAGCTTTGGAGCAATGACAACATCATCAATAGTGATTCCCGAGATCAGATCAGATTGTTTAGCACAACGAGATGTGAGATGGACAACATCGGTTTTGTTAGGGTTGCATGCAAGGCCATTGGAAGTGCACCAATTAGAATATCTGTGACACATAGTTCGAGCCTGGACAACACAACTGAACGTTCATAACAGGGTTTGAGAGAGACATAAAGTTGGGTGTCGTATGCATACATCATGCAGTTCAGGCCATGGGCAGAGATAACATCTTCTAGTGGTGCAAAGAAAAGTGAGAACAAAAGAGGTCCAAGCATGGAACCTGAGGGACACCATATAACAGCTGTCTGTCAGACAAAGTAGTATCTCTAACCATAACATCCTGAGTTCAGTCAGTAAGCTAGATATGAGTGAAACTATTTCAACAGGGTTCCATTCATCCCATAGCAGTACCAGAGTCTTTCAAACAGAAGAGTATGGTCAATAGCCATATTTGGACGACAAGTCCAAAAGTACCAGAACCATTTCTTGGTGTCTATCAATTGCATATAAGATGTCATTAAACACTCGTAAAAAGGGCTGTTTCAGTACTATGAAAGCGCCTATATGCGGATTGCAGCTTAGCTAAAAGATTGTTAGCAACAAGGTACAGTAGTTCATAGTCTGTGAAGCAGCTACTCATTCTAGAGTCTTGGAAAGGAAAGCAATGTTTGTGATAGGACGGTAACTTGGAAACTCAAATGATTTACCACATGACTACTATATTGTCCTGACTACGGTTTGATTGAATTCTCAAAGTGAGGGCACAAGAACTCCTGCAAGATCTGTTCTAAATATAGCTCAATCAGGTCATATGCTGACTCACAGACTTATTATGGGAGATGGACACTCCTGGTAATGAGCTATAAAAATATCACAGTTTGGCCATCTTGAATAAAACAATGGTTTTGGCCCTGGTAGCTTTGCACTGGTGGGTTTCAGAACAAGTTTACAGGACAAAAACAAAGGTTTTTATTCTCCTTGGACTCAGCATGGCCGCCACGTGATAAAAGCCCATAACTCCCAGCTCATGCTGTCATTCATGTACGCATAACCTGTGAGTCAAAACCAGTTCAGAAAGCCATGTTAGCCATTTTGTAATAAAACAAAAAAAGGACTGGGAATGAGTATGTAATTGTATTTGTCTGAATTAAAAATAAACCTCAACACAAGAAATATCACATCAAAATTAGTGTGTTGAGTGAGTTTGGAGATGTTTCAATCAATATTAACGTGTTGGTGAACTTTCAAACATCACAAAAATAAGTACGCTTTGGGGGATGCATGGCCATCACTAGAGTTCATGTCATTATAGAAGTGTGCATAATGTAGTCCTTTTAATTATTTAATAAGCTATCTTCAAACTCGACAGTGCTATGAAATTACCACTACCATTAATAATACTGTAATCATGATGATAAAAGTATTTATTGGGGGTTTTAAGTACTGTTTAATAAATGAGCAGCAGTGTTTTATCAGGTTTAAAACTTGAGGGCGCAGCTGCGATTACGAACATCTCAAGGGAATGACATGAAGAAATTACCATACTATGTTGTTTGAAGTGGCGTTTTGCAATGCTGAAAGCATTGTGTGGCAAAGAACCAGCTAGGGCAAGAATAACCTGCACTTGAAGGATTTGGTGTCGTGGTTGACATCGGTTAAGTTCAAGACTTGACTGACATGACGGCAGACCCTAATTTTTTTACTCCAGCACAAAATATGAAGATGATGTTTGTAAGTTTAATGCACGTTTTTATTATTTTACGGCTTTGAGTTTGGTAACTTCATTTTAAAAATATTATCTGTGTATCTTGGTAGTCTGATGATATTAGTAAATTTAGTGCAAAATTTATTATCTAGGTACCTTATGTTCCGTGTACTTTTTGCTATCTTTGGGTCTATCAGTGAATTCTTAATTAGGATGAAACTTTATATATAATGTCATGTTCATTGGTATTCTTTATATAAAACGTTCATCCTAATTAGCAATTCAATGAGAAAGCTGAAACATCAATAGAAATTCCAAGAGTTGAAAGGTGCTTATCCATTGTCTCAATCATTAACCCTGTTTCCCCCTGGGATAGAATTCAAATCCCTCCACGGGATTTTTAGAATGATGAGATTTTATCAGGTATAAAGGAACATGCACACAACTGATTTGCTTCATCTGATTGGACAAAATGCTCATTAATTATTCATGAGTTTTTTGAAATGTGTACAATACATTGTTGTTCAAGTATAACTGACATAGGTCTTAACATTCTTGTCACAGGACTGTACTTCTTTGTCGATGAAGACATTAAGAATTATTCCAACCTGAAGCTGGATTCCAAGGGACGAGCGAAGCTCACAATTCTGAGACACTGTGGTCGTCTGAAGGAGGTACGGGGAGGAGGAATGTTGAGATATGCACTCAAGGAATGACACTGTCCATTTCTGGACCACTTTCTTCAGTTATGGAAATAGTATTTTGGGTATGGCACATGAAAGTCCAATAAAGGTATATAAATCTGTTGATCTTTAATGAGGCATAAAAGCTGTACATGTGTATAGAAATACATTTTCACTTTTGGGGGAGTCGGAGGCTGCCAGACAGTAATGCTTGAAATGAGCCACAGTATTGGCTTATCCAACAATACAAACACCTTTAGAACGAGCAGTACAGTATAATTGTCCAATCAGAATACAGGTCTGGAAGTTGTACTGTATTACTCATGGGTTGGGAGTGCCACTTCTATCCTGCTGCAGTTCTTCTGGGTGATTATTTCGAAAGTTTGATTTTGGGTTACCTGTGGTGCACGGTCAGGGTGAACGGGATTGGAAACGGGATGGATTGTACACCACAGGCAGCCCGAAAGCAAGCCTTTTTATTTAATTAATTATTATTTTTCATTTACTTACATTGTATTTCAAAATAAATTTTAATACTAAGCAAACAATAATAACAAAGTATCCCCAACGACTCCTGAAATCTAACCAAATAGTTAACACAAGTTTGTGGATAGAAATTTTGTGTACATGTGTTTCAATCAATGTTGTGTTCGGTTTTTGTTCAGGATTGTGTTCGGTTTTACAGAGAAATAACCGCCATTCGATTACTTTTTAGGAATCATTGGTGGCGAAACAGGTAATAATATATTTGTAGCATGCAATTCTCAACGGATTGTTTAGACAGGAATCGTTGCCCAATGAAAGGCCTGTATGAATATAATACCATGGCGACGACACCCAGGCCAATAAATGCATTTTTCCGTTTCTCATCGTCCAACTCATAATTTTGGGTTTTTGAAAGAAAGAAGAACCAGGAATAAAAAGCGAAAGAGAGCCACACAAATCAGTCAAAGGGGCAGTGAATACGGCAAGTAACACAAAATTTCAGCTCCGGTTCTTTCAAACGGCTGAGTTTCTTCTTGGATACCGCAACTAATAGGTTATAGGCTCCAGTCTGGATTTGGTGACGTAAATATCCAACACTATTCACCGACACTGAGGTGAATAATTGTTTTAGTATATACCACACAAGTGAATAGCCAGCACCAAATAGTTATTTTATTTTCTGTCATATAGACAAAAACTCGCGCGAGGTGATCGCTGCTTCTCTCGGAGCTGAATATGAGATCATATTCACTTTTTAAGTAGCCAATCAGAGCCCGCAAAAAAACGAGCAGGGGACTGGGACCGAGTTTATCAGAATTGCTTTTATTCTAAAATGAAGTTCATCACATGATAGAGCATGTTGAAATTAGCATGTGTGCCAAGTTTGACGTGATTCAAGTGAATCTTGTCTGAATTATAAGCAATTTAAATTTCTTTGCCCCTCCAAAATTTTGCAATGAATGTATGGTTTGGAGGGACAACATTAAAGAATAAGAGAGTTTGTATGGGAAAATTGACATATTTGATGCCTTCTAGCATCGTCAATATTGAGCCAAAGTTCACCAAACGTTCCAGACTAGCTAAGTTTGATCTGTTCTTTTGGAAAATAATGCTCACTTTGACTAGTTATTTATTGAATTCGTTTTACTGACTCGGTTCCAGTCCCCCGCTCGTTTTGTTACCGGCTAATTCCAAAAGCGGTTGTCCTGGACAAGCGACATTCCCAGCCCGAAATGGATTGTGGTTGTGCGAAACTCATTGGCTCACAGGGAAGCCATTTATGAGTTACTTGTGATTACTCGCTCCTATGATTGGCTGGCTGTGGGTGATTTGCGTTTGGTTTCGCTACACTCAACTGAAACCGCTCTAATAGACCAATCCAAGATCGCCATCACAATATCTACTTAAATTAGCGATAGCACCGATACTGCTGAAAACACGGAGCACCTCAAAATTTGTCAAAATCCCAAATTTGAGTTATAAGATATAATCGAGTAAAGTGCGCAATGTTACAAATGTTTGTGAGAGGCAACAGTTTGCATCCCCGCATCAAATTGTAACTAGTTTATCCAGGAGCCCATAACCAGGAGCGTCCATATGTCCTATATAGTTGTCACAGCGTTTTTACACGATAGACGCTGATAAGTGAATTATACCGAACAAATGATCTGCCAATCAAACACAATATCGTGAACAGCTAGCTGTCCAATAGGTATTGGGCTTGCACGTGACCCCAATACACACACTGATTGGTGGATTATTTGTCGCATTCCACCAATCACGTGGAAGAGAACATATTTGATGAGTTATAAATGCTAATTTGTAAGCGTGGCAATAGAAAAAGGCGGTATTCTCACCGGGAGCTCCGCATACAATGGCCATATTAATACTTATTACGTAACCCGGGCATGCGGAATTCGGTCCGTAGGAATGTGTTACGCAACCAAACGTTTTCCGTATATATTGAGCCTCGCCTTGTTCAGTAAGTCTTCTAGACACGCAAGTCCGCTGCTACGCCCCACCCCCCTCCCCGCAGCGATGAACCTCTTTACCCTCACTGGGAGCAACCCGCTCTCAACCGCCTCGGGCTGATCTCTCCCATAACTTAGTATCGCCCTTGGCATTGTTTGCGGATGCTCTCGGTGAGAATATATTACTAAGAAAACCAGACTGGCACTAGATGGTGTAAACATCTTTAATACGTGTTTTCAGTATAGACTAGTACATCATTCAAAAAGGTTGTAAATTTAATTATTTCAATGTTAAAACGTGCCAAACGCGACCTACCCATTTTAACACTTCCTAAGGAAATTCTGTCATTAGGTTCTATCAGTTTTAAATGCATGTAATGCTTGCTTTTGTAAAACTATGAAATAAAAAAAAATCTATTTTAAAATTTGAATTCAGAGGGAATTGATAGCATCGTATCTCACCAGGGGAAGCATTCTTGATGTTCGTATCCAGCAGTCGGGCTTCCTGTGACTTTTTCGTCAATGAACCAAGTACGCATGCGTGTCGTGGATCTGTTGTGGCGTCCCTTCTGTCAGTGAGGCTAACGCGAGTAACGGCCATCTTTTGTTGTTCGTTATGTCCACGCAGTCGTGCTGCCGAGGTGGAATTTAATGACGAGGGGGACTGGGCACGGCCCCTAGGACCCCCTGCATCGCTCTATCGTAAACTGTTTGGTTCTGTTTGAGTCAAGTCCGGTTGTGTTTGACTCGGGTCCGGTTGGGGCCCGTTCTGTTTTAGTCCGGTTTGTTTGAATCAGGTCCGGACGAGTACCATCCGGTGACGTCAAGGCATCATCACGTAACCTGTTCGTTTTTTGCTAGATATTTGTCCCGTTTTTCTGTGGTGAAGAAAACACTCGACTTACCACTAGAAAATATACAAAATTGTCATGTCATTAATATATAAATTTGTCATGATGACTTCAGACGTTTATCTCCTTGCAAGAGATATTCCACCTTTCAGTTTTTTTTTTTTTCATTTGAAAATCGTGATATTTTTTAAATTATTTTTTATAAAAATTGTCAGTTGGTCGGTTTTAAAAGTCCAGTCTTCCTACTGAACTATATTTCATTCGTAAGTGCTTTCAGTGTCGTCGTTCCTTCGCCGACAACGCGTTCTATCGATGCGTCAAGTCGGTTAGGCTTGTCATAGCATAATGTGTAAATAACGGTCATATTGCTGGGACCATCAATTGAATTGAGTCTTTGTTGTTGTTGGTTTTAGATCGTTGCGTCATTTTGTTTTCAATCGGTCAATAAATATTCCAGTTCCACGGTCACTCCTGTTTTGTCTTCCACTAAATAAGCTTCTTCCACTCGTAAGCTTGTTTTCCTGTAGCATAAACATTAACGCCTGGGCCTAAGTGCTACCCTCACGTTCAGCCCGGTGAAATGCACTATTTTAAAGGAGCTATGTCATGGTACTTCGCATGTATGGAGTCAGTGTTCGATTGGTGGGTTAAAACAGTTAAACTCCCTACCTTCGATGCTTAATTGAAAGACCGTATTTATTGTTTTACTTGAATACTGTATATTTACACAGTTTTAGGTCTTTTTGCATATTTGCTTTGATCTTAACCATCCCACATGTGCGCGAGGTTCGTCAGTTCATATGAGAATCGCTGATAATGACCGTGTCCGGCCCGGATATCTAATGTAACGGTCTCTCACCATGACACAGTCCCTTTAACGTCAGAGGGGGACTTGTTTATGACGTAATATATGTACGACGATACTGGGTCCGGATTGAACCAAATTTCAATTTCCGGGTCCGGGTTTTTCATAAAATATGCCGGTCTGATTCCGGGTTATAGACGATTCAGGATAATCAAACTATTATCGTACGGACGATAATCGATTATCAGACGATTCAGGGTAATCATACGGACGATAATCGATTATCATAGACGATTCAGTATAATCAAACGGAGAAAATCCGGGTTCGTTTTCACAATGTTTTGGAGCTATTTTCTCTGAAAACCCGGTTCGGCTCTGGTCCCCATGACCGGACATACCTTACCATGTATCATACATGTGCCCTCCCCGTTAGCGTGGCGTTAGACTCAGCGTTGATGTTTATACAACCGACATCATTGTCTGTGTTTCTGTCTGTTTACACAACCGGCCGCAGTTCTGTTAATAAATATCCATCGTCTATCGTTATTTTGTTGTTGGTTTGTGTCTCTGACACGCTGGGTGGTCATCCACGCACTCTGATACAAGAACACTGGTCAATAACTGCTATTCCCCTATTCTATTTTCCGTGCAATAAAATTTTAAAAGTGCTAGTTATAAATACAAATAATTCTTAGTGTCCTAGTTATATGCACTCTGTAATTCACAGGCCAAACTCGATACGAAGCAAGGCCATTCGTTTCCTCCATCTTGCTTTCGATCTGTACCGCGAACACGCCGAAGTATTGTGCTTTTCCCTCTATACGACTGCTATATTTCAAGATGTGTTCCAATTCATTAGCCATAACCACTAACGGCAGGATTCTCTGAGTGGTTCATGTCGTTTACAGTGGTGTCTGGGATTTTTCTTCAGCTGGACTGGATGGCGGAGTCTGAGGGGTGGTTGGGGTCTGAGCCTGGTTCACCTGGACAACAAAATGAAAAGAATAAACCCGTTAACCTCAATCCAGTATGGAGATTCTAGTGTTCGAGAGGTTCTGGGCTCCCACTTCGTGTACGGGAACACAGATGACGTGATAACAGATGACTCAAAACAATACCTGAAATACAAAGAACCCTAACCCAGGAATACAAAACATTCTGGTACACGAAGAAAGAGCCAGGTTCTGACTGTTCAACGTATAGCGATATATGCACCTATTTCAAAAAGGTTATCACGGAGGAGCGACAAAGGATTGTCATTATAACTGGCGGCAGCTATGCAGAATGGAATACGGTGCATTCCGAAAATCCATTCGAAGGAAACCATTAATATTATTCTTAAAGCCTTTGACTCCAAAAACAAACTAATTCACCAGACTTTTAGCAGCAACCATAATCCATTTCGGTCTGGGTATGTCGCTTGTCATATGTCGCTTGTCGTATGTCGCTTGTCATATGTCGCTTGTCATATGTCGCTAGTCATATGTCGCTAGTCATATGTCGCTAGTCATATGTCGCTAGTCATATGTCGCTAGTCATATGTCGCTAGTCATATGTCGCTAGTCATATGTCGCTAGTCATATGTCGCTAGTCATATGTCGCTAGTCATATGTCGCTAGTCATATGTCGCTAGTCATATGTCGCTAGTCATATGTCGCTAGTCATATGTCGCTAGTCATATGTCGCTAGTCATATGTCGCTTGTCATATGTCGCTAGTCATGTCGCTTGTCTGGAACAACATTTTTTTTAAATAGCTGTATAATCACTAGTGCAGCTATTCAAGTCCATTTTAAGAATTAAAGAATAATTTCTCTTTTTTCACAATGGAGTTTTATTCCCTGTATGGTAGTGTTAAAGTGCAACTAACTCCTTTTGCAATTTTTATACCTATGAATCTTTGAAAGGTTTTGAGTACTACTGCGAAGAAAACTTTTACTTACATAGAATACATTTAGCATT
Organism: Actinernus sp. WN-2022; assembly: GCA_030867875.1. Classification (NCBI taxonomy): domain Eukaryota; kingdom Metazoa; phylum Cnidaria; class Anthozoa; order Actiniaria; family Actinernidae; genus Actinernus; species Actinernus sp. WN-2022. The sequence continues at coordinate 33,760,334 of JAOWCC010000019.1, forward strand.
TTGTCTAAAATAACTGTTTTCTTTACTAACAACTCACAGACTGTGTATATTCTCTATAAATCGATGCCTTGTTGTGATAGAAAGGCGCCATGGAGAATAATGCATTAATGAGGTGACGTAAGATCAAGAATCGACCCAGTCTTTTTCTTACGCGGTCATGGGTCAGGAAAGGTCAAATTTTCACCATTTCAAACAAGCATAGAACATAGAGTATTCTCTGTAAGCCAAAAATGTATTCACAGATGTACACAAAACCTTTCATAGATTCATGTGTATAAAAATTGCAAAAGGGGTTAGGTGCACTTTAATGTAGACGAGTATATATGTGTTAATAATGGAAATATAACTAATTGGAGTGCAATTTGTAATCAAGAGTGATTTGAGATCAAAACTACTGGAAACAAAGTTCTATTTACATTTAGTTACATGTATATTCATTTTGAAATATACTCGTACATGCATTTTGTACTCAACGCAGTCCAGAGAAAAAGTTTATAACAAAGGAAACGCTACCAGATATTTTGTATTTTGCTTTGAAATCAGTTACCTTTGATTGGCTGATTTGTGAGGTTCCTGCTTTTTGATTGGCTCAGCAAAATGATGTGATCACGGGCACAAAAGGATGCGATTTGGTCTGTAATCACACTTTTTCAACCAATCATTGCAGGAAATCCCAAGTGATTTCAAACTGGATATCATTAACTGTATGTGCAAGGTTAATTGAGTACAAGTGGGTTAGTAAAAGAAGTGCGAGTAGTCCGTGTTTACCTTGAGAGCTTCTATTCTCTTGAACTCCACCTTTGCGATTTCGTTCTCAACCCATTCAGGCACATCCGGTATGGCGTATGCTACGGCGATCTTGATAGCAAGTACCATGTGCTGAATTAAAAGAACATACTGATTATCGTCATGATACCTCGCGACTATGATGTAGATGCAGAACGCAGTGTTCTGCTATTCGGGCGTTTATACCGGGGTGAATACAACATTTGTTTTACCATATTAGACCTGGAGCCTACTCAATAAATTAAGGCCATTAAGTAACGGCCGTTCGGTGCCGTACTTCTTACACGAATCTTCAGATAGAGCAAGGTGTTAATTTTGTATTGGGAAAGTTCTTGATCTCAATGCATGGTTGAAACATGAAAATCGCCCTAAAGGTTAGAAAGACGTCTAATTTCCTTCAATTTTTCAAAATATTAAAACTACGATTTGCACTGCGGTTCCAAATGTCGTTTATAAAGCAAATCGCGTATATGTTCGGAACTTTATCAATCGTGCCTGTTTCGTAGCTATTGTTTTTGGCTGTTCCTATTGATTGGAAGAGAATTTGTTCATAAAAATGGAATGAAACTTAATACTTTTTGCTACTTTTATTTCAGAATATTCATAATTATCACCCAGACAAATCCCATGTGAGAGAGGCTCAATACCGCAGAACAATGGATTTGATCGTACTTTTTACACGGATCATTACTTAATAGTTTCTTCTCAAAACAATGGACAGACTTGTAAAATACATGTACAAGTGTAAAAGCTATCGGTGTAGCCCCCAAATAAAACAATTAACACACAAGACATGCCACTAACTACAGATCCCACCATTGTAGAACCAATGTTAAGCAGTTTACAATTCTTTATGAAGAACCCAAAATATGGAATCCCTTCGCATCACATAAATCTTCACTTAATCACTTAAATGTCGGAGAACAGGTCAGATTCTGTAATTTTATAGCTTTAAAATAGATGAGTTATCTGTTCTATTAAACTCTGCCGTTTGTTTGTGAATAGGAAATCTATGAACAGACGAACTTTTGAACATGATCGTTATTTCATGTTTAATAAAGTGCTGTGGTCTGAAAGATCTCATAACGCCGACTCATTCACGCTTGTTCAAGCCAACTGAAGTTGCGATTCTTTTACTAATAACTCTACTTCTGGTTGTCAGAGAAGCGTCAATCTTATTTTAAAGCTACAAGATTACAGAATTTGTTCCCCGACACATTTATGTCCGAGGTTTGTACTGGCTTGTGACGTCACCGCCCAACTGTCGTGACGTCACAAGCCATTACAAACCACAGAGATCCCATTAACCCACTCGGAAATAGCAGCCAGAAGGCCTAGGAACTAGGTTGGGAATTCCATATTTTGGGTTCTTGATAAAGAATTGTAAACTGATTAATATTGGTTCTACAATGGTGAAATCTATAGTTAGCGGCATGTCTAGTGTTATAATAACGAATTTGTTGGTTTGTAGAGAAAAGATTTTGAAAGCTGTTAGGTAGAAGTTAGTTGTGATAAGAGTACATAAACTTGCTACTAAAAAACGAATTTAGGCTATAATATCAAGAAATATTTACTTCATTAAATAGGGTGCAGTATGAGCGAGATAATCAACGTGTGCCAGTATTCGTACAATTCGTTTCTGTAAGAGAGAGAGCCTATTTAAGTTAGTGGGATACGTTGATGACAGTATTACAAAAGTAAAGGTATGGGTACACCAAGGTAGAATACATGACTTCATAGAATTTGTGGAAAGAAAGACTTACAGATAATGCCAATTGGATCCGGAACGAAATTTATGTGGGGCTTCCACGCTAAATGCTGATCGATAAAAATTCGAAGAAATTTAGTTACTTCCACTTGTTTGGTGGTTCTATTTTCCATGATTGTAGGATTGGTTGAGCCAATATTTTTTTGGTATCTTTGAAGATTATTTATTGGCTTTAAAGCCAGTTCATGATATTTTTGAGTTCACAATTAACTATATATATAAATAATTTGGTTTGGGTCTTTATGAGGTTAACAAATAATAGAATCATCAGCAAAGAGAAACGATTTAGTCAAACTGGATAGATTAGGAAGATCATTTACATGAATAATAAAAAGTAGTGTACCAAGGATTGATCTGTGGCACACCACAATCTAACCCTCTGACAGTGAGAGCTTTTGCAGCCAAATTGCACAAACTGCTTTCTATCCGATAGGTAAATTCCATAGTATTCAAGTTTATGTATAAAATTTGGTGATTAGTAGTATCACACTTGTGAGTTCAAGCCAATTTCAAGTTGCGATTCTTTTACTAATAACTCTACTTCTGGTTGTCAGAAAAGCTATTCTTGAATATGCCGTCCCAGTTTGGGCTCATATACATGCTTACTTATGTGACAGCATTGAGACTGTCCAGGCTTGCATTATGACATGGCTATCAAGGCAAGGTAGCCAAGTCTGATAGGAGAGTGAATATCTGTAAACAATTTATAGGATAAAATCAGAAAGGGGACCATTGAAATCTCTCCTTTCAGCTGACCACCATACGGTAAATCACGGCCTTAACCTTAGGTCTGGTGATAAATCTGAACATTTAAACACTGTAAGGACTTCAAGAATGGCAAATGTTGTTACTTATAAGTATATTTTGAAGAATATAGGCTGTGTTATTGTACATGGATGTTTTATTACATATATTGTGTAGGCTTGCATATATTGATTTAGTGTAAAGTTCCTGTAATTCAGCTACTCTGCCAAGGGATTTTTGATAAACATTACATTACAACAAACTTGAGAATAAAAAGAAAATCCGACTTTAATAAAAATGTCATAGCTTATATTTAGAAAATTAGAAACATATTTCCACACTGACAAGTTTATTAAAAGTTCATGGAGGCGCAACTGATCACATTTTTTTTAATTGATCAGTTGTGCCTCCATGAAATTTAATAAAGTTAAATATTTAATATGGAAACCGGAAAAAGACATCTGGAATTACAACTTGTTTATTCAATATACTGCCTTATGTGTTTTAGAAGTGCCATATTATTTTTTTTATTGTGGTCTTTTGAAGCAAAGTTGGAAAGCCATGCAGGCTTTTCATTTCCCCACCAATCTCAGGTTTGTCGCTATTCTAAGTTGTGGAAGTTGTGGATATTTATAGAAAGCAACTCAAAATATTCGACTATCACATATCTTCTATACAACGATGTTCTATATTAATTTTTAGGTCTTTTCAAGCTATGGACGACTCCAGTCCCGGAATGGGAAACATCGCACGTACTGATGAAATGATTTTCGCGACTGCTTTTACTATAAGATAAGATCGACTTTATTTATACACGCTAGCCCCATCAACTTTAATATAGCTGGTTTCCACGAGGGGAATGTTATTACAATAAATATAGAAATATAAAATTCGTATAATGAAGTCTAGTACAATAATGCATTACAATAACTATAACCTATGATTAAAATATAAAAACACGATCTAGTACAATAATGCATTACAATAACTATAACCTATGATTAAAATATAAAAACACGATCTAGTACAATAATGCCTTATAATAACTATAACCTATGATTAAAATATAAAAACACGATCTAGTACAATAATGCATTACAATAACTATAACCTATGATTAAAATATAAAAACACGATCTAGTACAATAATGCCTTATAATAACTATAACCTATGATTAAAATATAAAAACACGATCTAGTACAATAATGCATTACAATAACTATAACCTATGATTAAAATATAAAAACACGATCTAGTACAATAATGCATTACAATAACTATAACCTATGATTAAAATATAAAAACACGATCTAGTACAATAATGCATTACAATAACTATAACCTATGATTAAAATATAAAAACACGATCTAGTACAATAATGCATTACAATAACTATAACCTATGATTAAAATATAAAAACACGATCTAGTACAATAATGCATTACAATAACTATAACCTATGATTAAAATATAAAAACACGATCTAGTACAATAATGCATTACAATAACTATAACCTATGATTAAAATATAAAAACACGATCTAGTACAATAATGCATTACAATAACTATAACCTATGATTAAAATATAAAAACACGATCTAGTACAATAATGCATTACAATAACTATAACCTATGATTAAAATATAAAAACACGATCTAGTACAATAATGCCTTATAATAACTATAACCTATGATTAAAATATAAAAACACGATCTAGTACAATAATGCATTACAATAACTATAACCTATGATTAAAATATAAAAACACGATCTAGTACAATAATGCATTACAATAACTATAACCTATGATTAAAATATAAAAACACGATCTAGTACAATAATGCATTACAATAACTATAACCTATGATTAAAATATAAAAACACGATCTAGTACAATAATGCATTACAATAACTATAACCTATGATTAAAATATAAAAACACGATCTAGTACAATAATGCATTACAATAACTATAACCTATGATTAAAATATAAAAACACGATCTAGTACAATAATGCATTACAATAACTATAACCTATGATTAAAATATAAAAACACGATCTAGTACAATAATGCATTACAATAACTATAACCTATGATTAAAATATAAAAACACGATCTAGTACAATAATGCATTACAATAACTATAACCTATGATTAAAATATAAAAACACGATCTAGTACAATAATGCATTACAATAACTATAACCTATGATTAAAATATAAAAACACGATCTAGTACAATAATGCATTACAATAACTATAACCTATGATTAAAATATAAAAACACGATCTAGTACAATAATGCATTACAATAACTATAACCTATGATTAAAATATAAAAACACGATCTAGTACAATAATGCATTACAATAACTATAACCTATGATTAAAATATAAAAACACGATCTAGTACAATAATGCATTACAATAACTATAACCTATGATTAAAATATAAAAACACGATCTAGTACAATAATGCATTACAATAACTATAACCTATGATTAAAATATAAAAACACGATCTAGTACAATAATGCCTTACAATAACTATAACCTATGATTAAAATATAAAAACACGATCTAGTACAATAATGCATTACAATAACTATAACCTATGATTAAAATATAAAAACACGATCTAGTACAATAATGCATTACAATAACTATAACCTATGATTAAAATATAAAAACACGATCTAGTACAATAATGCATTACAATAACTATAACCTATGATTAAAATATAAAAACACGATCTAGTACAATAATGCATTACAATAACTATAACCTATGATTAAAATATAAAAACACGATCTAGTACAATAATGCCTTATAATAACTATAACCTATGATTAAAATATAAAAACACGATCTAGTACAATAATGCATTACAATAACTATAACCTATGATTAAAATATAAAAACACGATCTAGTACAATAATGCCTTATAATAACTATAACCTATGATTAAAATATAAAAACACGATCTAGTACAATAATGCATTACAATAACTATAACCTATGATTAAAATATAAAAACACGATCTAGTACAATAATGCATTACAATAACTATAACCTATGATTAAAATATAAAAACACGATCTAGTACAATAATGCCTTATAATAACTATAACCTATGATTAAAATATAAAAACACGATCTTTAAGAAATAGAAAACATTTCCCGTGTTTCTATAGAGTTATAGAAACACGAGTGGGAGTTTGGGAGAACGAGAAATGGCAGTGGGAACACGAACCCGAAGGGCGAGTGTTTCCACAGCTATTTCGAGTTCTTCCAAACTTCCACAAGTGTTTCTATAACTCTATAGAAACAAGGGGAAATGTTTTCTATTTCCTTTATAAAATAACCCACAGAAAATAAGTAGAACAAAGGAAAATCGCGCGTTTATTACGATCATCAAAACATAAATTCTCCTAACTATGCAGTCGTACGTCATGAACTTATCACATGACTAAATCAGTCAGTTTTGTCAATCCGATTCAGTGAGTTTGAAAACAGTTCGCTAGCTAAGAAAAACCTTTTAATTGGAGCTCAAAGTTACACAGAATGATGAAGAAAAAGAAGCTCTATGAACTAATGCTAAAACTTGATTGACAATACACGGAAGCACGTAATGTTCAACAGTTCATTTTGCATTAATTTGCCTCATGGACTTCACGGCGTGGATCAAGCTGGCGCCGGTTTTCGTACCAAGCAAAGTTTGCAGGAGATCAAGACGTGTTGCAAGAAAGGAGGATATTTTGGATTTCTCTTTAAAATCTAGAGCTACAAAGCATGGAAGTCATCACTCGGGTCATCAGTTGTTTTGTACATTCTGTCTTCCAAGGACTAGAATAGTTCTTCGTCGATTCGCCGTGTGTCATGCCTCATGGAGTCATGCGGTCGCATACGGACGGCAGGTTGTTTTCATCAGACACTTCTTTCTTGCCATTCTCATCCTCTACGGCACCTGTAGAGAGTCATACTGAACCGTACATTCCTCAATTGACCAAGAGTAGTCGAAAGGGACGGCGTTGGATGGAGTTTTAGCATATGTACAAGACTGTAGCACTTGGATGTTGATCAACTGACTTTGTCAGGTTTGTGCTCCACATTTTGCTGTATTTTTGATTTCCATTTCTATTTCAACCTCTATTTTGTGCATCTAGAAATATTTAAGACAGGATTTGTTTAAGTTCTCCGGCTTAAATCTACCAAACAATAGTTTTTAATTGAGCTTAGTCAGCCAAAATAGACTGTTTTGGCGAAAATGATTGTTTGATATCGCACAAATTGCGAGCAACTCAACTTTGTCCACAGAAATGAATGTTGTAATTCGTACTTTGAGATTGTTTTGAGTTCAATAAAACATCGCGGCTTGTTCCTAAACTAACAACACATTGTCGTTTCTTACAATACTGTAGCTGGTTCCGGTTCGTCGAATTGAATTTAGTGCTCAATGTTTTTAGAAAAGTGTAGGAATTATTTCGCCGAGTTTCAAATTGAGTTCAAGGCCACGATGCCGGCATAATTTGCCATGTTTCTATAGAGTTATAGAAACACGGCTTTCAACCAATCAGAGCGCGTATTTTCTGTGGGTTATTTTATAAAGTACAATAATGCATTACAATAACTATAACCTATGATTAAAATATAAAAACACGATCTAGTACAATAATGCATTACAATAACTATAACCTATGATTAAAATATAAAAACACGATCTAGTACAATAATGCCTTATAATAACTATAACCTATGATTAAAATATAAAAACACGATCTAGTACAATAATGCATTACAATAACTATAACCTATGATTAAAATATAAAAACACGATCTAGTACAATAATGCATTACAATAACTATAACCTATGATTAAAATATAAAAACACGATCTAGTACAATAATGCATTACAATAACTATAACCTATGATTAAAATATAAAAACACGATCTAGTACAATAATGCCTTATAATAACTATAACCTATGATTAAAATATAAAAACACGATCTAGTACAATAATGCATTACAATAACTATAACCTATGATTAAAATATAAAAACACGATCTAGTACAATAATGCATTACAATAACTATAACCTATGATTAAAATATAAAAACACGATCTAGTACAATAATGCCTTATAATAAGTAAAACCTATGTTTAGAATCTAAATACGCAATATCTACGAAACAATTATTTGTCCATATTAATTAAAAAGCAATCTAATTTAACGAGAACGTATAAACTATACTTAAACTACAGGTACTATATTAATGATCAAATGTAAAGCCATGGAAAGAGAGTTCCGCAGAAAATGAGGCTACTGATTCACTATTTCTTATATCATTCGGCAAATCGTTCCAAAATTTAGCACCATTGTAACTCAGGCTTTTTTTTTTCAGAAATTCCGATCTGGGTCGAGGAATAAACGCCTTTCTAGAGGATCCTCGTAAATTATAGTTACTAACAAATATTTTACAGAGTAGCAAACGTCTTGAAATGTGTACATTCGCAGAGATTTTGCAAACATGTTACAAAGTCTGTAAAATGTTTAATTTGTAGATTGCTCATAGCCTCCTCCGCAAAATCTCTAAGTTTTGAAGAAATCAGATTATGGGCTCCCTGTGGCAGGTGAAGAAAAGAGAGGGAGATTGGAACCAGTCCTCTTCTCCCCCGGAGTCAGGTAACCAATTCACGATTTTTAAAATCTGATTTCTTCGAAGGAGGCTAGAGAATTTTACAGACTTTTTAGTTCTTTAAAGTGTGTAAATAGTTCGATTTTTTCAGTGCTAACGTGATACATTTATGAACTATGATAGAATAAATTTCCAGGTGGCCGAAAAAGCTACCAAAGTCGTTGCAGTGAAAGAAAGCAGACTATCAGGGAAACTGCATGTTGACATAATAAAATTTACTAACATATCCTTAGGAAATTAAAACCTTTATATACATATTTTTTTATCGGTATAGTCCATGGTTGCGTAACTGATAGTTTCTCGTAATGTTCACTTTTAATCAACACACACCAAGACATTTGGGATTCCCACAGATTATTTGATATCTCGTTCTCATGTATTCTGACAGCCGGATTTGACAACTATGAAAACGGCAAGCTTTGAACTTGCCACGCTATGCTTTACGTTTGAATATGCAGTGACCTTACTCAGTGTTACTTAACTCAAATTCCCAAAGTCACATCTCTAGCTCGATATGAATCATCAATACATAATTTTGCAGTACTTCTAACGAAATAGTGGCACCGCGTAATGGGAATTTGGGTATTTGATCCTTATTACTTTGCAGAGTATCCAAGATCCCAAAAACAGTCCCACATTAGCGAAGGTGAAAATAAAGTAACATTGTGGCTTACTGTTTTGAGTATATTATGTTTTGGCATTGTACGTAACATTTTGTGGTTCAGCATTGAACACTATTTCCAACATTTGTTTATGAACAGCATGAATGAAGTTTTTTTTAATTTGAGGCAGGCAGAGGCGTTTCCCAGGTCCTGACTGAAAAACAGTTTCAATTGACAATAAAAGAAAAACCCCATTCTGATTAAAAATGGTATAGCTTACTACAGTAATTATCTTAAAAAATACAACCTGTTATTTCCACTAGAGATTATTAAAAGTTCATGGGGCGCAACTAATAATTTTAATAAAGTTAAATATTTAATAAGATTAGACAATTGGGATAACAACTGTTTATTCAACATACTGCTTTATGTGAATTAGAAATGCCTTATTGATTTGTTCCTTATGTTTATTGAATGTGTTATTCCAACTTTTTCATTTGACTCAACATATTTTGTTCTTGACTCAACACTGTCGCTTTTCTGTTCTTTTAACAAACATTTCAAAGACGTGCATATAACCAGAAAAACAACCTGAGATCTTCGATTCGCACATATTTTCCAGTCAACAATATTCATTTATATCAATTTTTGCGTCGTTTTAAGGAAGAAATCCAGTTCCATAATGGCAAACATCACACGTACTGAAAACGTCATTTGGTCCACAACGGCCTACGCTATCGAAACATTCCTTATTCTTACTGGCAACTCATTGGCTCTAGTTATTTTCCTCAAGAGGACATTTCTTGTGAAGAAATCAAGTTATCTGCTGGTTAGTTTGACAGTCTCTGACTTTCTAATTGGATTGTTTTTGTTGCTGGGCTCATTGAAGCGTATAGAAAAACTCGAAGAAAAAGACTGGTTTATGGATGATATTTCTTATGTTTCAAATTCTATATTTCCCATCTCTGTTTTTTCATCTTTGTTCACACTAACAGCTATCTCGACTGAGAGAGCCTACGCGGTTTTCTTTCCATTCAGACATCGGTTGGCAAAGAAAAGGAACTACTTCTTATGGATTGCATTCATTTGGTTCGTTGCTGCGTCCAATGCAGTTCTTCAGAATGTAAACATCAAATTGGCAAACTTTAACTTTACGAGAACAACTCAGATTGCTTTGGGAATATCATCTGTACTAATCATGTTCACATGTTACCTGGCTATATGGATCAAGATGAGATTCTTCAAAGGTTTTCAGAACGAAAGGATTGCACGTAACAATGCCAAACTTGCTAAAACATTGTTTATTGTTACTTTCGTTTCCTTACTTTGCTTCCTGCCTGCATTGATCGGATTAATCTGTTATAAAATGTGTGTTGTATCGCCGATTGATGAACTTACACATATGTTAATGTTTAGTAATTCATTTCTGAATCTCGTCGTGTATTCTTGTAGAATGCCAGAATTCAGAAAGGAGCTAAGAAATATGTTCTGCAGCTGTACCCAATGTAATAAATGTGCAGTGACACACCAAAATCTTAATAATCCAAATCAAGTTCAGAACGACGGACAACCATCGTTGATTAGAATGAAACCAATCAACCACATGCAGTAAGGGAACAGCGAAAAACTCAATTGTCTTTGTCACTGATGAAGATGTGGCTGAGAAAAACTAACAAGGATATAATTGTGAATTGTTTGAGAAGTCATTTGAAACTTTTGGCCATTTTGACGATGTTGCGCGCGCAGCTAGAACAACATTTGTCTATCTGTCTTAAATAACAAAAGGCTGGTTAACCAGAACTAGTCTTGGCAGCTCGCGTCTATTGTTCTACTGATGCGTACGCAACATCGTCAAAATGGCCTATTGCACATGAAAAGGCCGCCATGAAGACTTCGGTCCGGGTCCTCTTAACAACAAAATTAATGAGTTCTTAGCAGACTCAGCACAATATGAACAACATGATCAGACTGTCCAACTTAATTAAGAAAAAGAATAAAAGAATTAAGTCGTTATATTATTACAGTTTTAACTTCCCTATTTGTTGTTATTATTTCAGTCAAGGTAAATAAAATTGAAAGATTTATCAATTTCGAAACCTAAATAAAATAAATTGACAGCTCTAACTTTAAATTGAGTTAAAATAGTACTTTATACAGGAAGTCAAACAGGGTACGCTAATAAGCTGAATCTGATAAAGCAAAGTAGATTTTTACCTACACATATATGCTTCTAGACCTGTATTTTATGCAAGATTATTTTACCCTCTGTAACATATGCGATGCCGATTTGGGGAGGGTGTAGTAATAAGGATGGTTTTAATTCTCAGGAATCTTTACATTGCAGAACTGCTAGAGTTATATTTAGCCTATCACGCGATATGCCCTCTAGAGATGTCCTCCAACAGACAAGTATAGTCTCCGCAATGCTAAGAAAGTGTCTGAATCGCGCTTTAATACCTATTATATGAAGAACTCTATTGCCCATAGCGGCTCCAATATCTGGAGTACGCTCTCCTCACACGTGGATGAGACTGACAAATGTTAGAATATTCGGAATGAAGGCTAGAAAGACAAAGATCTTAAACCGTATAAACTTTAACGCAGAATTCGTACAAATTGATCCACGGCATGAAAATTATTACAAACTTTATTGACATGTGGTATTTTGTATAGTATTCTTAATTGTAAATACTTTTAAATTGTAAATTTAATTTAATTATTATTATTATTATTATTATTATTACTTTTATTATTATCATATTATAATTAATCATTAATTTTATACATTGTTAATTAATTTTAGATACACGACCCCACAAGCGGTATCGCTTTCATTCCTATCGTATTTAAATAAAAGGTATTGGACGACTTGGCGTTTTCGAGTGCAAATACGGGATAAATAAAACGAGTGCAAATATGCGAGCGTATATTACACCGGTCCGAACAGGTTTACACAGGCTTATGCATCGAAACGCATGTTTAACTTATCTTTCACTTGTGATCAATCCTATAAAGAACTACTTATAAAGCTTGATCTCTTACCATTATGTTACTGGCATGAATACTTGGACATGGTTTTCTTTTTCAAAGTAACAAAGGCTTGATAACTCTGAACCCTAATATAATTCCTATAAATATTATATTTCAGTCAATCAGAGCTCAGCTTTACTATGAAATACAGGGCGGTATTTCATGGTTTTTCTATGAAATAGAGCGGTATTTCATGGCTAGATCAAAGCCAATCAAAATGCAGGAAATTTCGCGCCCTTTCTCTATCAGCCAATAAGAATTCAACATTTTGAATACATAATTAGTCTGCAGACGCGCGCGGCTGCCACTCAAAATTTGTGTTTTCGGGCGAGAAAATTCGCAGTCAATATTCTCATAAATTTGTTATTTATAGTATATAGTTATTTCATGGTTTTCTATGGAATACCGGCGAAAATTTCACTCGAAATTCATATTATTTTGCAAATAATACAAATTTCTCGTGAAATATTCGCCGGTATTCCAAAGAAAACCATGAAATAACCAGTAATAGTCCGCAACACAAGACCTACTCGATCGAATTCTAACCACAACTCCATCCAGTTTATCATTCGTAACTGTAAAACTACCACTTTTCAGAGATCATACTTCAATAGAACTACAAGAATATGGAGCACTCTAGTTAATGAACTTGAGAATTTCAATATACTAGAACTGGCTACTATTTTACTGCCCTTGTAAACACTTATGACCCTGATGATCCACGTTCTTTCAAATCTATCTGGCTAACTTGTAATAATGTTCGCAGCCTTACACACATCATTACCTGCTCTTTTAAGCTCTTAGTTTTATATTGTATCAGTTTCATTATCTAGTATCTTTTATCCTTTTTAAGTCTATGGGCCTGCAGTAATTGGCTGTTGCGGCAACCCGGCAATAAGTTTGTGTTTATTTGTTTAGGAACAGTTTTTGCTTTTGTTTGCTTTCTAATACCTTTTGTACTTATACTTAGTTAATCAATGGCGAAGCTAATAAAAAAAACTTAAAAGGTTTCTGTACGCGCGCGAACCAATCAAAATGGGGCTGTTTGAGTATTAGCCAATCAGCTTTTAGCGCGCGAAAACATTTTTCAGCGCGCTCCCGCCCCGACATTTGGTTACAACAAGAAAGGCAGATATTTTCTGCTCTCAAGATAGGTTCTTCCAACAGAGCTGTAAGGTAAGTGTGTATGAGCTGTGTATGTGAGCTGTGTATGTTAACTGTCGTATAAATAAAATATTACACGGAAAGTTTTTACTCATCAATTTAATTTTTTCTCGCCTCGCCGATCTGTGTTATCGTATTGTCAAAAAAACATGCCTGAACAAGTAGCAGCCATGGTACTTATGTTCAGGCTGGGTTTCCACTTGAAAGTGTAAAATGTATGAAAGCTAACAGAAACGTGTGGGATGCGGCCTACGGCTGAATATGAAAACATATTTTACTACACCCGTTCATTAATCGGTAGCTCTCAAAGTTCGACTTTTTACCAGTCTCTGTGAAGGACGAAATCAGTACGGCCGTATTTCCCGTTGCTCTTGTTACTGCTACCTACCTCCATAATGACGATGAGGAGGATTCTCTCGGCGGCTGTCATGTTAGGGAACATTCTTTGCACTGATCCTCCCATACCGAGCAGAGCCAGGTTAACCATCACAGCAACAACACCCATCACCTCCATGGCGTCCTGATAAAACCCACATGTTAAGTCTCGTCATTTAAATTGCCGATAAGGTCAAATCTTAAATCATTAATATCGATTCTACATCAAGTGAATAGGCGGTGAATAGTAGACTATTTCTTGATTTGAGTGTTGTGTTTGAGTTATTTAACAAGTTTACGATAGTTTACCGTAGTGTGTCCTCTTATTTACCACGTCAGTTTGCGTCATCGCATGGTCAAATTGTTGTGGATTTCATGAAACATATTTTTCTGTCTCAGAATTCTCGTTTGAACTGTGATACTAATTGTGTGCTCTTTTTATTTATATGCTATTCATTTATCCACTATTTTTTAGTGATTATGAAAACAAATTTATAGCTTGAACATACTTCTATACACAAGATACGTGCGCGTTTTAATTAGTATTTATTCCTTTGCATAATGTCTATAAATGCTTATAATATGATACCTGATAAATTGTATTATCTTTATAGAAGCACCAATAAATCAAAATTACTCTCTTCTCAAAGGTGACAGAGCTGAATAACGGGGGCGCATGCGCGAGATATTTGCCGCCAGGAAAACACCATTGAATTTTATTCCAGTGTTCAAAATTTAAACTACACTGTTCAAAATATATGCATTTTTTTTAGTTTCTGAAGGAAATGGTCTGAGTATTTTGCCACAAAACGCTTATTCTTCGCAGAAAACATGAAGGTACTTGCAAATGTTGAAATTTCCGCCATTTTAATTTTCGCTGCTGTCGTCCCTAGTCCACGCGCGCCACGTTATTCAGCGCTGTACCCAAAGAACTCTCCAAAAGGTCCCAGGCCCTCCCTACCTGCCATGTGCCGATGTTCTCCACTTTCTCGCCGAATGGTCTCCTGAGGTTGGTGCAAAGCTTGAAGGCATCGCTACGAATTTCAATGACGTTGTTCAGGAGGGCACAGAGTGCGGCCAGGGGGAAGGCAGAGGAGAACAACACCACGTAACCAAACTGGATGAACATCTCAAGGTAGTCTTCAAAAGTATCCTACAACAATAAGGTGGATTTCAGAATAAGATGCTACTGTACTGCTATAAAGGTTTTCTACTTCTCTGTTTTTCTAGACTTCGTTTTCGTTCCAGATGTTGTATATGTTTCGAAAGAACATGAAAGTTTTGGAAGGCGTTGTTGGACGTGTATGAAGATGGGAGACGGCGTGCGCAAGACGGCGTGCGCAAGACCACGTTTGTAAATAACCGGTCGATTTGTTAACTGATTACTAGTCGGCGGTTTAAATTCAACACGGCCACATAGAAAAAGTGATGTTATTAACATTACAATACAATACAATAAACTTCATTTAACGAGGGAAAAGACGTATTAACCAGGTAAGTTATCTATTAATCTCATCATCATTAATTATTCATGAGGTAACCAACCAACCATGTGTCGGAATTCGATCATATGACGATCCTTGAAACCCCGGAAAGTACTCCCAGAACTCGCAGGAGTACATTCAACCATTTTTTTTCAGTCCAAGGACTGAATTAATTTTGATCCAGTGTTTTGCATGGATTCTCAAACTGGGTCCAAACTCAACTTTAATGATAACATTAGCGATCTAAAAGTCTTGAAATGCGAGCTGTATTTAGAAACGATTTCTAAATACTCGTCATGGTCATGATTTCTATTATATTCACCTCATGAATTATTAACGATCTCGAGAAGGGTCCTACAAATCACCTCACCTCATACTCCGGCATGTTGCTTTCAATCTCGGCCTGGTTCATAAGCGGGCTGTCTAGTTCCTTTGGTTTGTCTCCATCTTTCTTGGGGTCCTCTTTCTTCGCCTGTTCCTTCTCCTTCTCGACCTTCTTCTTTAGTTTCCATTCCTTCACCTTCTGTTTGACGAATGGCACCAGGGCTTCCTTGATGTTGCCAACCACTTGTTTGGTGATCAGAAGAGCAGCCAGCGTCTGAAGGGGGGAGGGTAGGGGAGAAATTCAACAAATAGAAGTCAGTAATGAAAAGTTTATTCATTTATAAACCATTTGATTATATGACCTGCTAACGGTTCTCCTTGGGTGTTCATTTTGGGTGTTTGATTTTTTTTCCGATCACGTTGAGTTTGGGTTACCTGTGACTCACGGTCAACGTGATGGGAATTGGGAAAAGCGCATCACAGGAAGTCCAAACTCGAGCTTAAACTGAGGTAACAAATCGAGACAAAGGGAAAATACATCAACATAACATTATTATGAAGAATAACACCGTACATTCTTGAGTCGTGTCAGATCCTGAACGTAGAAAGCAATGTAAAACAGGGCCAGGAAGGCGTTGAAAAACTGGAACTGAAATACAAACAAGATAAAGCATCAATATAGCGTACCACCGCGATAAACCTTTTAAAAAGCAGTACAGATTTCCATTAGAAAACTAGTTTTAATTGTCGTGACTTACTGAAACCAGCTTGATGATAAGATGGTTCTCGTAGTTCTCCTGGAGGCGATAGTTCTCTAAAGAGTAAAGCAAATCCATAATTACTGAAATTGTTCAATAAACAAATATAGCTTAAAAATGATTAAAGTGACTAAACGGAATCGTGAACAGTCAAAGTGTTCGTGAAATAAAACGTGAAGAGATCAGTGAAGTTCACTGAATCCGACTACGATAACAGAACAGATTTCGCGGAAAAGTGGAAAAGAAACTGCAATAATGTAGCTGCACTGTAAGTATATAACGACAATGGGGAAACCATTTCAATGCCACGGTATACCTCACTGGGCGGCAAAACGTCACGCGCATGCGCTTTTGATGAGCCGTGCGCGTCCTGCCAGTTTCCCGCCGAAAGTAAAAGAAAGCAAAGGCAAGCAACCCTGTTTCTAATTTTATATACGCACGTGAAATGTTTCGCGAAAAACAACAACATTACTTAAAAGCTAAGCCTAAAACTTTAACAGGTTGAAGTTTTCTTAATTTGTATTAAATTCACTGTGAGTTTACTAAGTTATGAAATTTACTAAGTTATGAACGTTTTGCCGCGGCGTAACCGTAGATTGTTTCCGTAACTTTTTCCACTTATACGTAATCCGCTATATTGAACTTCCTTTATTTGTTTCCTTATTTGATATTCTGTATGAATGAAATTGATCTGAACTCTTCTAACAGCCATTCTGTACAAAATGGAACTCAAATTTACAGCGCATAGAGCCGGAATGACGAGCGTTCACGAGTCTTACCTTTGTCATTCAGAAAGTAGGCCAGTTTCTTGTAGTTATCATCTAACTGTCCAATACACACGGCCAGTGCTATTTTCGGCGCGAACTTGAGAGGTTTCGATGGGTTTTCCATCTTGTCTACCCAGGCCTGGAACTCAAAACAGCACAACATGGACACGAGAACGACACCGAGAGAGGCGAAAATGGCAGGCAGGGAAACGCAGTAGCGGAAGATGTTCCTCTTGAGAGACGGGTAGTGAGGCTCCAGGCGGCCTGTTATCTCGCTTCGCTTGAAATCACCCTAAAAGGGAGCAAGAGGAGGTATTAGAGAACGACAAACCTTTCCTGCATCAGCTGATGGCCTGCAAATTAGAGACCACTCGTGAAGGATTTATGTCTGATCGAGGAGAGGCTGGCACATTGTGTTAAAAACAAGGAGAGTCTTAACTGAACTCACTTTCTAAAAGTGACCCCCCAAAGAAATAAAGATGAACCCCCTCTTTTCTGCAGGCTTCCCTATTAGTAACTTAATTAACCTTCTTATTTTAGAAGACGTGATGGTCTACCATTTTGCGGTTGTTTCTTTAATAGTGTGACGGCGTGAAATGCAGCATAGCTTTTGAATTTTGTTTACCCACCTGAGCAGTGGTTACATTTAGTTTATCCGCCTGTTAAATTTATTCAATAATTAACTGATGTAACCTCAACTGGTTGAACATTTTTAATAGCACTGCCCCGGCTTAAGACACACCACCCCAACCCTCTCCGTAGCCTCGGCTAGTTTCTGCTTTTTGCTTACGTCCCATTTGAAACTATTTAAAGAAATGCGCACCACCTCAACCCCTCCCCCCACAAAAATGAATGCGCACCACCCCAACCCCAACCCCTCCCCCACAAAAAGGAATTGGGGCTATCTAAAGCATATACGCAGTGCTATTGTCCCAGCAGTGATAATCTCTGAATTCTGAATTTCTAACGATACCTGAAACAACCATGGGGGCTGATCAAAGCCAGGTTCCGGCTAATCCACAGATCGAATTGGAATTTAGCGTGTCTTACCCTGAACAGTGGTCTCGGTTCCTTGAGGGCCTCTGATGGCATATCTAGGGTACCCCACCTGTAGGCCAGCTCGGCACTCTTTCGTTTCCAGGCCTCCAGGTAGAGCGTAGCCCAGACGATGTTAAATACATTGAAGGCGAGCACGCACCAATCACGTGTGACTTCACCGCGAGTGCTGAGAATAAACGTCACGATACCGAGGAACGCGGGCGCAACCAACCATTTGGTGTACATTCCAAGCCAGGCGAAATACATGGCGATCTTGACTCCAAAGTACTGACAGATGTCATCTGCCAATACAAGGCAACGGGTGGATACTGTATTACACTTAAGTGTTCTAAGGTGCTTTGGCTGCGTCAGTTATGTAGAAATAGTTAGGATTCATATCAATGACTTCCTTGGAGGATTTTAATTAACTACATCTATTATTCACTAGCTAAGACATAAAATACCGGGTTTTATTATACGACTTGGCGTTTTCGAGTGCAAATACGGGCTAAAACGAGTGCAAATATGAGACCGTATTACACGGGTCGCGAACAGGCGCGCGAGCCAATCGAAATGGGGCTGCTTGAGTAACAGCCAATCAGCTTTTATCGCGCGAAAAAAACTTTTTTCAGTGCGCGCCCGCCCTCGACTGAGGCTGAGCGGTTTCTTCTCTCGAGATTTTCTTCAAACAGAGCAGTAAGGTAAGCGAAAACAAACCTTTTTTGTTCGTGTTAGCCGTCGCCTTTCAGGCTCGAAAAAATAAAACTGACTCGTAAAAATACCCAACCGTATTACACAACTTTCCACGTAATAACCTCTTTGTATTGTATAACTATGTTAAGAACGCACCAATTATTAGCCCGTATTTTGGGTAGTTACGTTAAAATGGCTTCCCGTCACCATGGTAAATCCATTTCTCGAGCGAGCACGCAAGGTTTTTGGTTATTATGGAAAGACAATTTCGTTTCATTGCAGAATTTCTGTAATAAATAACAGCTGTAACTCGTCATCCCTTGAGGCTCGCCAAAATATGAATGGCTCGTAAAAAACACAGCCGTATTAGAGGGGCGGCCTTCACCTCCTCGGAACCTGGAATAGTACTGGCTATCCAAACAATGCCTAACCCTGAAACAATAGTCAATACAAACCCTAACCCTAAAACAATGGAATTCTTTGTCAGTGCAGTCCAAATGGGGTCCAATAAAATGCAAGGTTTTGAGAGGTGAAGGCCTGCTGGTATTAGATGCTTAGCCCACTAATAACCTCTATTTATGCGTAGTTAACATTAAAAATGGCATATTTTCCACTGATATCTTCACTGGAGAAATATCGATGACGTCACTCGCCGCCTTTCTCTATGTTAAATGAACTTACAATGGCGAGCAGAAATAATTGGATAAACTTCGCACCACCTAATACACACCTCTATACATACGATACATTGCTTAATATTCAAATTATTATTATAATCAATAGCTCTTGGAGCAAATGTAAAGAAAATATATTGTTTAAGTAAAAGTAATAATAAAATTGAGATGATTAATTTCGACCATTAGTCCCACCGTTCCCTCCTTTGTAAGCTACGTACCGAGTGGCTGTTTCTTGAAGAACGCTTGTACCCAGGACTTTTTCAGCTTGGCCAGGTCGTCATGGTTATGAAGAGGGAAGAGCTTCTCGACCACGCCTCCTGCTATCAGCTTGGGCACTGGGAACGAATCAAACTTATTCGATTGATCGATTGCTCAACATCTCTAGTCAGTTTAATTTCTTATGTACGGTACTTAACACTATTCTATTCTGCAAATAACCATGTTTCCTTGACACTTCCTAGGGAATAAGGCTACTAAAACTACTAAAAGCTACCCCTTTTTGCTCTGACGAAGGGCAAGCGCTCGAAACGTCAGCTGCTACTCGCTTTCCACGGCGGTGAGCATACCTCAATCGACTTTAGTTGATTACATACCAGTACTAAAAACAAAAGTAACGACCCTTGTTACGTTCGGAACTTTATCAATGTTAAATCTGAACAAGAAATCAGGGAAAGATGCATTTGGTCGTCCATTTCGAGGCCTACTCTGGGTATCGAAAAACGCCGCGTTTTAAGTCAACGAATGTTAAATTATGGCGTTGTATAGGGCGATCAAAGTACATATAAGCCCAAATTAGTTATACTTGATATCGATTGTACATGAGGTGAATAGTTCAACGGTAGAATATTTCTTGATTTCGGTGTTACGTCTACGGGATATTAAGGTTTATTTTTCCAATATGCTAATGTGTGATGTCATCACACAGAAATTAGCTTAATTCACAATTCAGCAAATGTCGGTGATGACATCATACATTAGCATATTGGAAATATAAACCTTGGAAATATAAATATAAATCCAAATCAGGAAATATTCTACCATTGGACTATCCACTTCATGTACATAATAACTAATTTGGGCTTATATCACTTTAAAGACTGAGCTATTGAATCTTGAAACTAACGGCGCGTTAGCGGAGTTGTCATGACGTTGAGCGATTTTCAGCAACTTTGTGCACCTTTAGAACCAAATTTATAGTTCTTTATACTGCTATTGGCATTTTACTAATTAACTTTGTACCTATCTGCATCCCCTCACAGAACTTGATTTTTCCGAGCTCGTCTCCCTCCACCGCCCTCAGACCGTTCACCATTTCTAAAATGATGCTCTGCTTGTCACCAGACGTGAAGAATGCTGTAGGATCGTCGTGTTTTTCGAACTGTTCCTTGTCCTCCATCTTAAACTCAGTCATGCCACCACCAATCAACTTCTTCCTAAAGCCAAGCTCTTCTGCCTGACTCAGGAGAATCTGGATAGGAAAAATACTTTGATTATTCTCCTACTTGCAGGAGTCACAGCTTCACTTCTTTCAATACGTGTCATAAAAAAAGTGTTTACGTCGAAGATACAGGAAGCCGTTACCGGGTCTCCTAAGTCAGAGGCTTATGTTGAAGTATTCCGACGAACTCCATGATCAAATTGGAATTTTGGTTGGTTTTTGAGGAGGGAGGAAAACCCTCTGAGCAAGGGCGAGATACCAACAAACTCAACTCACATATGGCGCCGCGTCCGGGAATCGAACCTGGGCCACAGAGGTGAGAGGCGAAGCGCTTAACCACTGCGCCACCCCGGCTCCCCCGACTCATATTTGGCCAGCCTGGGGTTTAGCCAAAACCACACCACTAGCCAGCCATGGTTTCGTTCTCAACTCACGAATTTACGATTTGGAAAGGTTTTGGGGGTGTGGACGGTTCCTCGCTCACTCACTCCTTAAATGTTCCGTAACCTTAGACCTTTAGAAACTACATTCTGATTGGTAAAAGAAATCCCTAACCAATCACAACAAAGTTTGTAATGAGATGTATGCTTGTTCTCTAAACGAACCTGGAGAGATACAGCGATGTTGGATTTTTTTCTTGATTAGAAAAAAATTCCTAAAGTCCGTCTCTCCAATCAATACAGAGAACCGTTTTATACAAATTTGCAGGATAAATTATTTAGAGAACGCTCAAAACAGTGGCAAAGAATTTCATGATCACAATATATGTGGATCAATCGCGATTTCTAAAAACATCACCCCCACCCCACCCCTCCCCCCTGCTTCATCCTAAATTGAATGTTAATCATTGATTACACATGTATACCCAAGGGAGGGGTGGGTGGTTAGTTTCTCAGAAACCGTTATTGAGCCATATAGGGTAACATTTACTTCTCTTAGTCAGATTGTCTTACCTCATAGTTTGCCGTCAGGTAAAACCCGTATACCGGGCTATGTGCCATCTGTCGGACATGCACATCCAGGTCGGGTACCCGTGCCCGTAGACGGGACAACAGCCACATCACTACATAGTCCTCGGTGTCTTTAGGGAAGGTCATCAGTACATCGCATGTCTTGGATGGCGTCGAGTGCTCCCACAGCTTCGATGACAACACGAATTTCCCTGCTTTCTTGAATCCGCCTAGAATGTAAATGCGGTGAATTATAAATAAATCGTTTATTTGACGTCGAGATTCAGGGAGATGGTACCGGGTCTCCCAACTGCCAGTGGCTTGTAATTAAGTATTCGACGAATTCCTTGGTCGAATTGGAATTTAAGTTGGTTTTGGAAGAGAAAAACCCGGAAAAAACCCTCAGAGCAAGGACGAGATACCAACAAACTCGACTCACATATGGCGCCGAGATCAGGAATCGAACCCAGGCCTCAGAGGTGAGAGGCGCGGCACACCGCGGCAAAACGTTAATGCTCCGCTGACCGAAAGAACGAAGGCTCTGGAGTTCAAATACAAGTTTCCGAGGTCTTAAACTTTTTTAGTAAATAATTCTTAGTAAACTCACAGTGAATTACAAATTAAGAAAATTTAAAGCCGTTGAAGTCTTAGGCTTAGCTTGTAAGTATTTTTCTTGTTTTTCGCGAAACGTTTCGTGTAAATACGCGTACGTACGTAAAACTAAAGAACAGGAGGCTACTTTCATCCTGACACACGGCACAAATCTGCTGGTTGCCGGTTTCTACCGAGCACTCTGTTATTTTGATCATGAAGGGAATATAGTTCAGTCGGATCCGATGAATAAAATAGCCGACGGTGCTTCAAAGAGACAGGTGTCTATTACATAAAAATACATAAAACAATGCGATTGGCTCACGGGCATCAGTGGCGGATCCAGGATTTGAAAAAGGGGGGTGACTATTTTGACCGGTACAGTTTCTGGTGCGAAATTTCTTACAAAATTTGAACGAATGTATTTTATTTTTACGAATTCTTATACAGAATTTGTTTTTGGCCCAAAAGGGGGGGGGGGGTGACATGTCACCCCCGTAACCACCCCTGGATCCGCCACTGGGCATGCTGTGTCTAACTCACCTAAGAAACCTATTACTATCGATTTCTATTATTATACAGGTAGATGGTTGTATGACTATAGTGGTTCAGTGTGGGGTCTAGACACCTGGTAATTATACGCACTTGCCGTTCCGCATCGTAAATTAGAAAACAGTCTCTGCTATTTGGGAACATCCTAAGAACGCGTGATTTCATTGGCTGCAAATGTTGAGCTCATCAGCATGTTTTATTTCTTAATTCAAAAACTCATGAATAATTCATGAAGCAAAAACAGGAAATGAATGTGTAATGTTGTTTCTGAATGTGATATAGAGACGTCCTCGTTTACGTAAACTTTAACTTCGATTTTCTCGACCAAAATAGGTAGTATCGCCAAAATAACTGAATTACATGACGCTAACATCGACGTTTTTGAAGCCGTTCAATAAACTCGCAGCACGTGTTTTATCAGATCTAAAATACTCTGGCTGCACCCTCTTCTTTGTAAATCTGATAAAACACTGCTGCTCGTTTATTGAACAGTACATAAGCTCGCGCAGGAGAGATGCTTAAAGGAGAACTGAAGCCTAAAATCAACTTTAGCTCAATGAGTAGATCTAAACATGTAAAGACTCATACCAAAATTTATTTTATGCCGATACATCCCCCTTAGATATTGTGTTACTCAAACCTGATGGTCATGATGCGCGGCGGCCAAGCTCGGTTCACTGAATACAAAGGATACAACTCGGTTGGAGTAAAATGGTCACGCAACTGCGTAGCCTGCGTAACGGCGCAGGCCAGCAATTGCGTGACGGTTTAATAACAAATAAACTGATATAGTTCTTAATTTTAGTTGTATATTAATCTTACATTAGTATTCAGTGAAGGTAGGGGAACAAAAACGCCCACCTGTTCTTATGAGGTATAAACCAAAATAAAGAAATTATCACGAGGCAACGGAAGCGATCAGGGGAAGGCGGTGGGAAAATTGAAGCATTCATTAGTGCTGGATCATCTCCTAACTAAAAGAGGTTGATATTAGTTATTCTCGTGCCTATGTACTCAACTGAAGACTACCCGGATGCGTGTTGTCTTACATCATCGGTTACTGGTTTTACCGGTTTATGAGCTGTCAAACTCTAGGCTCTGATAACAATAAGATGTCACGACATAAATCCAATTATTACGTTCTCGAGTTCCGCAATAATTTCTGCTTTTACTGTATTTTGCGTCAAAGGAAAGAAAATCTGTAAATCTTCCTCCCAACCGCCGCTAAGTACAGACGGCTCAATTCCTGTAATCTGTGACGTACGATACGGGGAATACGGGTTTTCGGCTTTGAATAGATGGACTAACGACTCACAATTGCGCACTATTGTGCTTTCTTTGTGCTGAAGGTGTGGTTGTTTTTCCTTGGTATGCATGACGTACGACGCGGAGAAAAAAGCACTGAATTGAGCCGCCACACAAACTAGCTTTTTCAGCGAAGAATCGGCTATTTTTCGACCTTCAAAACGTATTTCCTCTTTTTAGACGTGCACCACAAAGAAATAAAATAGCAGAACTTATTTCTCTTGAATACAAGTTTGTATAGTCGTCGGATTGATTTAGAGTTCAGTTCTCCTTTAAGGCCCGTTTACACAGGCGATTTTTTGTGCAATTTTTGTCGCGATTTCCACTGCGGTAATTTTGCTCCCCAAGCGAAGTTGCACTTTCAAATCGCGCGTGTAGACTAGCGGCGATTTTTGGCTTCGAGCATGTTCGAAACTTGATGCAACTTGATGCAAATTTGCGGCGAGAAAAATTGCAGTGGGACGCGACAAAAATTGCATCATGAATCGCCTGTGTAAACGGGCCTTTAGATCAAATAGAAGATAGTTTCCAATGTCCACTCCTATAAAAATGAATTGCACTCGTGCATCTACAACTTTTCAAGAGCGAGCGTGTATATTCTTAGAGAACATGGAGTGCCATCTTCTACTGATTTTTAAAGGAGCCATGTCATGGTACTGCGCATGTGTAGAATCAATGTTCGATTGGTGACTGTTAATTGGTTACAAGTAGTTAAAGTCCCCTCCCTTAATACTTGATTGAAAGGATGTGCAATAGTTTCCTTTAAGACTAGATCTAAACACAATGTGTTAGTCATTTTTGCATATTTGCTTTGACTTCATCCATCCCACACGTGTGCTGGGGTCGTCTGTTTATATGAAAATCACTGAAAATAATTTCGTTCAGGCCTGGAACAGAAATGCAGGCTCCAGCACCTTTAGCTAAATGCAATAGCCCACTTCCGCGATATGCTTTACTTGTCACGCACAAAGGTTTCAATACGAGGCTCCGTGCTAAATTAAATTTATTATTTTCACAGAGAAAAGAATAAATTTAATTTAGCACGAAGCCTCATATTGAAACCTTTGTACGTGACAAGTAAAGCATATCGCGGAAGTGGACTATTATAACAAAATATTTTAGATAAAGGGGGCTGTGTTACGGTAATGGACTTTACATTCGCGTTCCGGACCGGAAACAGCTATTTCCACCGATTGTGATATGAACTAACGAACCTCTCGGCCATGTGGGATGCTTAAAAGCAAATATGCAAAAACAGACAGTGTATATAAACAGTCTCCAGGGAAAATAGTGAAAATCCTTTCAATCAACCATTGAGGAAGGGAAGTGTAATTGTTTGTATCCAATTAACAGCCACCAAACGAGCGATTTCTCGACACATGCACAGACCATGGCATAGCCCCTAAAGCACTTACTGGATGAATCATCTGTAAACACGTCCTTTGCAGCTGTTTTCGCTGAAACAGAAGAAGCATTTATTTTTAGTCAGTGGAGTATATGATGTATACTTAACTCGTAATTACTGTTAAATTACCAGCAAATCATTACCTGTAAAAGCAAGAGTCGCTTAACTATCGATTGCATTACTAGCACAACGGTGACGAAACATGTCAATAACCCCACCCAGAAATCCGACTTTGTAAAATAATTTGTTGAAGCTAATCACAGATTACTGAATGAGAAATGTGCAAAACAGATGGTGAAAAACTGCAGGTTTTGTTAGTTTAATGTTACAGTATCAGCCGAGCGCACGAATGCTTGCGTTACGGTATTTTCAAATACTTGCATAAAACAGCAAACACACTGGTTATTATAATTATAGTACAGCAGTGTTTTGACGCGGATCTCTAACGACTACAGAAACGCTGTTATATTTAAACACTATCTTCCAGTGCCAGGGTTTCGCGGTTTGGCATATGATCCGATCTATTTCACGAGGTAGGTCTCTAAGCCAAACAGCATTGACTATTAAAATGTTCCATTTCCACCACTGTAACGTGTTAACATTGTTCTCGACAGTATTGTCGGCGGTTATGGTCCTTAGCACTGTTTACCAACTTGAAATGAAGATATTCGAAAATAAATAAACAACTTTCTCGGCTCCACCCGCATGGTTGAAACTAAAATGACGAGACTTTCATGTTTTGTTTTCCCTTCTTTCAACCCAAGCGAACCACAGCGGGAATCCTTACAGGAGTGATAATCAACACTGCATAAATGCACAAAAAAACTGAAGAGAAACGGCAAGGAAAAAGGAAAGAAAGACTTATTTCTACAAAATGACCACTCATTCAGAAGTCGACTTTGTGCATTGAATGTATATTTTAACAGCAGTACATACTAGCAGGTTGCGTAGTTTGTAAGCGACACACAGTAGCACATATAACTTAAACACAATTTTCTAAGGAGATTCGGTGCAGGGCAAATACCTCTTGAATTCATTACCTTTTGCAGCTGATCTTCTCTCAGGAATCGGCATTTTGAACAATTCTAAACGGAGCAACGCGATTAGCGTGCTCTATAACTTTTCCCTCTCGACAACAGCCGCTAGCTGTAACTTAGTCGAAGCTGTAACCTGTTTACCGACAGCGGGTAGACACTATGCACTCTTTATTCTGATTCGATTCTGGTTGGCTGGTGGATTTGGTAAAACAGGTTTTGCATTCACGCCCAGCAGGTGGCATGATTTCCAGGATATCTTCCAATTAGCGGAAAAACCAGCAGCCCGCAGCAATTCTCGAAATACAGACGGTGGTATTTTGTATTTGTTTATCATAAAAGTTAGGTATTTCTTGTCTAATTTTGTCTTCGCGTCCATAAAAGTTGCGATGGAATAAGAAATTGAATGAACCGAATATACGTGCAAAGTATTTGTTGCTTTTGAATGAATTTT
The DNA here is from genome assembly GCA_030867875.1 of Actinernus sp. WN-2022. Taxonomy (NCBI): domain Eukaryota; kingdom Metazoa; phylum Cnidaria; class Anthozoa; order Actiniaria; family Actinernidae; genus Actinernus; species Actinernus sp. WN-2022. The sequence goes on from JAOWCC010000019.1 coordinate 33,787,984, forward strand.
CGTAGTCATAGATGAATGAAAAAAGCCATGTTCAGAATTATTCTGCTATTTAATTTATCGTTTGATTTCTTTTATTATAAGAAGCCTTATATACGACATGAATTCACATTGAGTTTAGTGGCCAATTTCTGAATTGTATTTTTTTTCATTCGTTCGGTAAAAAACGTACACATTTTAAAGTTTTCGGCCGTAATACTTCGTAGACCAGAACAATAGAGAACTGTGCGAACTGGGACAGAGTGTTTTCGCGCGATAACGAGGCTACTGCGGGGGGGGGGGGGGGGGGGAGAATTCGAAGCATTTCCCGTCGAACAAAACGAAAAGGGGCGACTAGTTCTTGATTTACTAGTCGTAATACAAAATCAAACCCCAAAAAGTGGAAACGGAAAAAGACAAACGCGGCAGAGGAAGGAATAAAAGAACCAATCAGCAATTTCTCGACGTACTATGGTTCCACAATATCCGAGGCGGCTCAACAAAATTGTGACTGCCAAGTCTTCAAAATTTGGAAGGTAAAATATCTAAAATGCTTATCTGCAAAGCAGAGAGATATTTTTTTTCAAAGAAACCTGAGAAAAGATGAACTCGTAGAACTAACCCAAAAGGTCTGCGAATTAGTCCCAGCCGAATCATAAAAATAAAGATACAAATTTGATCTGATGGTGTTTCCTTGCCTTCTAGTGATTCTCGGCCTAATTCATAGGCCTTTTAGGCTAGTTCTACGAGTCGACCTTTAGGTTTCTTTGAAAAAACAACTGATCCCTCGGCTTTGCAGATAGCGTTAGACTCTCTAACGTTAGATTTTTCAATGTCACGGTAAGACGTTCAGTAACCTCAAGTCATTGCCGTATCTGCTCTATTGTATTACAGCTTTATATCCTGACTGCGGGACTGTAGAATGGTCTCTCTAGCTGTGTTAGAATAAGAAAACCTCTTATTTGTTTATCCAGTACACCGATTGAAGTTTCTTTTTCAAGTTTTCTAGGCTTCCTTAAAGCATCTTTGTCGATTATTTTGTGGAATCCTGTTTGTTTCATTAACTTGACATCAAGGCGCTATACCGTTAGAAAGGGATCAGTAGGTTAGAAAAACTACGTTGAACTCGATGAAGAGAGTGGAGAAATGGACGCGGGGGGACTGGGACCGAGTGTCAACAATTAATCTGATTAAGAAATTAACTCGCACACTAAAATTAGTTACTAAAGTTTATAGAGTTTGACAATGTTGGGATAAATACGAACTACCAATAGCAAGCTTTCAAAAATCGCAAAACTGAAGAGGGAATGTAAGATTTTGGGGACGCCTTCATGCAAACCCATGCAATGTTTTGTTTTTGCGATATTTGAAGGCTCGCCACATTTTTATTATCAAACCAATCTTCCCGGCTCAAACTAATTGTAATGCGCTCCGCTTTCTTGGGATGGTGTTCGTTTCTTTATCAGACTAATATTTGACACTCCGTCCCAGCGTCTTACTCAACTCCGAAATGGATAATATAAAGACGATAACCTACTTTGTGGCGTTGAAGTATGTACTGATATTTGTCCTTGGACATTATCTGTTCCTCGAAACTTACAGTTTTCCTTGGGCTTCGCTCTCGGAAACTGTTCGCTTCTCAGCGGAACAGATAATAGCCTCGGACAAATATCAGTAGGTTATTGTTTATTTGTAACTGTAAGTCTCGCGGTAGTAACATACATAATCATACAATTATGTTGGATTCCTCCGCAGGCAACTCTACATCCACACCGCGACAAAACGTCACGCGCATGCGCTGTTGATGAGCCACACGCGTCTGATCTCCCCAGTTTCCCGCCGAAAATAAAAGAAAACAGAGGCAATCACCTCTGTTTATAATTTTAAATGCGTATTTACGTAAAATGTTTAGCGAAAAATAAGAAAACTACATAAAAGATAAGCCTAAGACTTTAACGGGTTGAAGGTTTCTTAAAGGGATACCCGAGTGAAAAACACATTGGGGCTCAAAAGAATCTTCAACATGTTCTTTGTTCAGAAAATGTATTAAAATTTGATCAAACGTTTTTATAGTATTAAGAACGAGCACCTCAAAGTTGGCCCCGCGAAGACATGGGCGCCGCCATCTTTGTTTGCATTTACGGAAGTGACGTCACTTCGTCCCACCAGCGTATCGCGGCTACTTGTCTTTGTATGATTTTCACACGCTCGGAATTAAAGTGGATATATTTTCATCGAGATTGCAGAGGAATTCTTACAGAAACCGGAATTATGATGAAGACGACATTATGAGAAAAGTTCAGAAGACTGGGAGGAGGAAGAAAAGCATTGGGAAGGCGAGAAATTATCAGACGAACAACAAGGTCTCGTAACTGCCATTTAATAACAGCAAAACAACATGGCTTAAAAGACTCGAGTGACTTCTGAATAAGTATCAGAACTACAATGTATGTGAGGTACAGTTAAGGCGTTTATCATCCTAAAAACACCTAATAAGTGAGAGAGTGAGAACGCTGGTGGGACGAAGTGACGTCACTTCCGTAAATGCAAACAAAGATGGCGGCGCCCATGTCTTCGTGGGGCCAACTTTGAGGTGCTCGTTCTTAATACTAAAAACCTTTGATCAAATTTTAATACATTTTCTGAACAAAGAACATGTTGAAGATTCTTTTGAGCCCCAATGTGTTTTTCACTCGGGTATCCCTTTAAGGTTACCTTCAAAACGAAAAAGATGTGGGAATTGTTTTTCGCACAAAAATGTAGTTTTAGTAGTAGTTTATCATACACCAAAAACTCCATTAAAAAAAAGTTAAGTTTTTTAACCGGAAGTAAAATATTCTGTTTGATTGACAGCAGATCAATAAACAGATGACAAGTGCTCACTCGCCTGTAACGACGGCTAGCGCTATTAAATTCATGTTTACGTTTAGGCCAGATAAAAAAAATTGCTTGTTTAGCGTCCCCGCCCGACCTGAGAAATGTCCCCGACCTCTAATTTATTTTATTTTTTATTTTTCATAAAAAACTTTAGAAAGTGTAAATGCGCCCGCGAACACCAATTCTTGTACCCAGACCCCTACATGTACCACTTAAAATATGCGCCGGCGCATTAAATATTTTAACATCGACGCCATTTTGTTTCTACAACACGAGGTCATGAACACGAGGTGAGTGAATAATGTCTAGTCAAGACAAAATAAGCTTCACATAGAAAAAAAAAAAAAAAAAAAAAACCTCCCTCCCTACCTGGAAAAATTGAAACGGGTGGACGCTAAACAAGAATTTTTTTTTATCTGGCCTTATTGAGAAAAGTTTTTCCACACACGATTCCATAATTCCATCGATTGTTGGCCTTGTCTTCCAAAAAGCAAGCAGGTGCCCTTAGCTTGGAAAACAAAGAAAAAAGAAAAGCAAAACAAGGCCAAATAATGCATACGACTACGAGCCAAATAGCTATTAAAATAGAAGTCCTCGCAAAACCCGACAAGGGTTCGTATTTTCACTTTCAGACAGAGTGTCGAGTAGTCCACATCTGAACATAATAAAAGAAGAATTGATAGGAGCCAGCCGAGAGAATATTTGTTTCCAAGAAACCCGGGCCAAGAAAGCTTAGATGGAAACGTATAAAAGTCTGACGTGACTCTGAATCGCTTGAAACGATTGCCGTGCTGTTTCAGACGCCTGCAAATCGCTGTCTCATCTACTAACTATGCTGGCATTCAAGGCGTCTCTAAGTGTTCACCTTGGCTTTGTGCCTGCAGGTCTTTTTGTCTTTCCCATTTTTCAAGTCACACAAGAAAACTAGAACAACCAACTATATTAACATTTTCTCGATGCGGCGCGAAGCTTTGATCGGAAATCAACATTGGCGGGAAATCATGACAGATAGTTGAACTGTGATGAGAAATGATTGGCCAAGAGCTCGCTAATTGTTGGAGAGGCGGGGCATCAGATTCAACTAATTTTTTTAAGTGCTATTTTCTACGCTTTCGATTTTCAACCAAAAACCCCCCATTCAAGAGGAATTTATTCGATTTGTGTGAAATTTTTACAAAATGTCAATTGATAGCTGCAAAACCATGTCGGGGAATTGGGAAATTCTAAAAAGAGAGCTCTTGCCGGTGTTTTCACGAAGAGCATGATAACTTTTGAACTAAATCGAATTTTGAAATTCTCCGACACCGTTTTGTAATACGATTCCTCTGAAATGCGACAAAGCAAACAGATTTTAAAACTTTAAAATATTTTCGGAGTCGGAGCTTCTGAAAGCCATCTCACTAGCTCGGAGAAAAGGGATGGTGAAAAATTCGAGTTTTCAAAGAACTCAAAACTTTTTATGTATTCTTGTAGCCAATTTTATAAGCTTTAAAATGATACATGGATGACTTATCTACGATGTTTCCTGGAGGCGCTACGTAATTTAGACTGGAAACGCACCCTGAAGGTTTACGGTAACCTTAATATTTTTTTATTTGTATTTGAAACCAGAGCCGTCGTTCTTTCGGCCAGCGGAGTTTTGCCGACAGGTTTGCAAAATGTTCGCATGTCCAGTTAGCGGTAGAAATCGCGGGACCACTCCTAAATGGTTCTTCAGAAACTCGACACATCGCAAAAAAAATAACGGGGTTAGCTTAGTCATCAAGTCCATTAAATTTGGGACTGGTCCATGTAAGGGAGCGATCTCTTCCATTTAGCCGCCATCTTGAAATGCGACTATTAATGATGCCGCTCACGAGACTCGTAGTGCCGAGCGATCCCCGAGCGGGGAGTGGGGCTCGCTCGGCACTACGTGCCTCTTCGGGGCTCGCTCGGCATTACGAGTCTCGTGAGTGCCAACATTAATTATTGTCAGCGTAACGTCGCATTGTAATAAAGGAATTTCAAGATGGCGGCTAAACCAAGTCTGTCGTGCTCCCTTGGTCCATGACAATGCTTTAAAGTCCAAATTTCGAGTGAAAATACAACCAAAATGATGCGCGCGAGCGTGATTTCCCGGGTGAAATTCACGCAAGCGCTTTGCAGACCTGTCGCCGTGGTGTGCTCGACATCGCATTCTTTTCTTGCCCCAGTTCCCCTGCGTCCATTTCTCCATTTCTCCGTAAGCTTCCCATTTAAAAAAGACATCTGTTATTACATTGAATATTTAATTAACTCATGAATAATAAACTTGATGAATTATTAATTGTAGGCACAGTTCTTCCAGTCTTTCGTATAATGATGTGCCAAGGGGAGTAGGCCTGACAAGTTCTTATTTATCTCCAGAACCGACAGTCCTATACACGGCCTATCTTTCTTTGTGTTTAATAACTCATGATGTCATTATTCGATAATTATTATACGGTGGCCGTAACGATGTAGCGAGTTTAGGACCGGCTTATATTTTGGCATTGTGCTTTTAAAACCCGATAAAAACACCTGTTAAAAATACTACTTCTTTGGCATGTGATCTCCGCTAACACGAGATAATCATTGCATATCACCAACACTCTACTAGCTCTATTTGCTGCTCCGAAATCGAAGGAAGAACTCGAAGGTCTGACTGTTGGTACTATGGGCAATTAAGTCAATTAAGTCAATCGAACTCGAGCTGCAAAATTGTTAAACATTCAAGGAAATTCTCCGACTTGAGCACTATTAAAACGTTTACCGCGTAGGTCCCCAAAGAATTTCGTAACATGTCTCCGGCCGTGTACCTTAGTGATCGAAATATTTTGATTTAGACAGAGATCATTTTAACTGCAAATAAACGGCTTCTAAGCACGGCATCAGTTTATAATCTAACAGCTATTTCTGAAAAAATATACACTTATATAAACGTATTATGCATGAGAGGGAAAAGCCTGAAAATGCACTTAAAATGCAGCTTACCCCAAAGCCAAAACCATCTTGGTTGTTCCGTGGTTTTTGTCCATATTTCATGCACTTTCTTCATCTAGAGTCGGATGTACTGAAATGAATGAGTAGTCGTTAACCCGCTGTGCTCAAGAATTCTGCTTTCTACATTGTTTGATATTTTAGTATTCTAATTGCAGACTCGCTCTTTGGGTCTTGAGTTTGAATATATTTTTACTAATAAGCTAAGTGACAATCCCGAATATTGCCTACCGCTCGCTTGCTGTGGAATAAATTAGCAAACGGTTACTGGGATACAAAGGCTATTCCAAGTTATCTAAAGCTGCTCAGTTGACAGTTTCACTTATGTAAAATTTACCGGGATATGATTACGTAGAATTCTGGCTAACATTTGTCGAACATATGCTTTTTATTTAGTTAGAATCATTAAGACAGAACTAAATTAACAAAAACAGCGGAAATGATAAATAATACTAGCTTACTTTTCATATCCTCGCGAGCAAAATAACGTTTTAATTACTTCACAATGAAGCAGATCGCTGTTGGCGCCCGGCTGTGACTTGCCGATCTCAAAAGTAAGAAAATTCAACGTGCAGTGGACGACAAAAGGTAAGTTTCTGTCACTTCCAGGAGCCCTCCTGTCTCACTTCTTAATCTTAGACTAGGGGTATAAATGATAACATATTCTAACTAAAGAATGGCCATTTTCTAAGAGATAAATAGCGATTCATAGTTTTCACCCAGGGCATTGAGAAAAAAACAGTATGCAAAATAACAATTGTGAGGTTTCTTACTTCGAGATGAAATTGCTAATCGGTCATTTCTTTCTCATATAAAACATTACAGCTATAGTTGTCTGGCGGCTTTTGATTAAAACGGCCTTTATTTTCCGTTTAAGCATTAGAATTTCAAATGCAAATGTATTAATTTTAATATTTTAATTTATACGTTAAAATGTGAGAGCATAATTTCTTTTAATGGACTGGTGCCAGGTGGATAGAAAGAACGCCTATTTTAATACATGTTTTTGAAAAATAATCGGTTAATGTAAATGTTCTGGCTTAACTGCAGAGTACCCTGCCACTTCAATAAATCACCTTCAAAAGCCATGTAAACGGTGCAGAATTCGCCATGCATCTCAAGGGTTCAGGGATCAAATTTCGGGGGAAATGTGTTTTCCTTATTTCAGCACAGCGGAGTACGGTAAGCGCGGAGTACGATAATATATATCATTTTTGACGCCGTAAACAGACTGATTAATTAGTAACTGGCGCTTGCCCCAGCCTTCGCGCGGCTACCATAACACAGCAACTTTAGCTCTGGTATTCCTCTGGTTTAGAGAAGGTTGAAAAACAAGGCGCATGCGCGAGCTGATGCGGAAATCGGCGGGAATTTTACCGAAAACACTATCTAATGGCGGTAAATATTTCGTGTTTGAAGGCAATTTTATCCCAGTGGCCCAAACTTAAGCTACACTGTCCAAAACATGTTGTTTTCCAGTTTCTGGAGGACATGGTCTGAGTATTTGAATCTTATCTTTCCAGCAAAACTCTTATTATTCGCAGAAAGCATGAAGATACTGGCTAAATTTTAAAATTTCCGCCATTTTTGTGTACACTGAAGTCGTCCCTAGTCTATGCGCGTCACATTATTTAGTAAATGGGGTCTGGGTACGAGATTGTTATTCAGCGCTGTCGTCTAAACCAGGAATCGAACACACGACCTCTCGTTTCCAGGGGTCTTTACGCGCCTAATCAAAGATGGCGCGTAAAGACCCCTGGGGACGAGGTTGCGAGCCTCCGTCAGGCCGGGCTATTAGATCACTCGGTCACTACGGGCGCGCGGGATTTGGCGAGCGCGCAGTATTTGGGGAGCGCGCGGGATTTGGCGAGTGCGCGGGATTTGGCAGTGTGAAAACACTGCGGTCGGGCGCAGTGTGAAAACACTTTTGTCTTGCATGGTTACAACAACCACCAATATTTATTGGCACCTTGTACGACAAACGATCCATCGGTTAGACACTAATAATCGTAGATAATGTAACTGTAACCAAATACAGTAAGAGCTAGCCGGGGGAGAATAGATTGAGAATAGTTATGAATAGAAAGCGTCGCTACTATTCTGACAGTAATGTTCCAGTCCTTCTGTGGCCCGAGTTGAGTTTGTTGGTATTTCGCCCATGCTCCGATGGTTTTTCTCCGGGTTCTCCGGTTTTCCTCCCTCCACAAAAACCAACACGCTAAATTCCAATTCGATCTGTGATTTAGCCGGGTCCTGGCTTTGATCAGCCTCTGGCTTTTTTCACGTCCCGTTAGAAATCCCGGCAGTGTTTTTTGTGTGTGTTTGTTTGTTCGTGATAAACTTTCAATGTCATGCCTCATGTATGGGCGGCCGTTACCACCAAAAATACAGAACAGGAATCATTTAACAAAGAATTGTGGAATGATCAATACAAAACACGAACGGAATAGACAGAAATGAAACCATCTAACTATCGCTTGCCAAATGGAATAGACAAAACACAAATGATAAAGACAAAACACGAACGATCTAACTACCGACGTAGAAATGATTCAACCAAGTATCAAATGATCAATACAAAACACCGACGAACGGAATAGACAGAAATGAAATCATCTAACTATCTCTTGTCAAATGGAACAGACAAAACACAAATGGTAAAGACAAAACACGAACGATCTAACTACCGACGTAGAAATGATTCAACCAAGTATCAAATGATCAATACAAAACACCGACGAACGGAAAAGACAGAAATGAAATCATCTAACTATCTCTTGTCAAATGGAACAGACAAAACACAAATGGTAAAGACAAAACACGAACGATCTAACTACCGACGTAGAAATGATTCAACCAAGTATCAAATGATCAATACAAAACACGAACGAAATAGACAGAAATGAAATCATCAAGTTAAACCGAAAGTAGGTTTTGAAAAATATATTTCATCTATTACGAACTTCAAACACCGTCAGGCAGTAACTAAACTACGGGTGTCTGCACATAAGTTACCTGTTGAGTCTGGCCGATACGGAAATATTCCATATGAGTCACGGAAGTGTACTCTATGCGACTTGGGAGAGATTGGAGACGAATATCATTACCTTATGATTTGTTCGAATCCCAGTTTTATTAAAGTTAGAAACGAATTTATGACTGAGTTATTAAGTATTAATTCCTCTTTCTCGCGTTTTAATAAGAGAGAATTATGTTTATATATAATGTCTATGAAGGATGATACAATTGTAAAAGTTGTTGGTAAATATTGTTACAGTTTGCTTACAGTATTTAATAATAGTAATTTGAGATAGTTATGAATGTTATTTCATTGTATTTCGATTTATATTTAGTTTTATAAGAATTCCTATGTACCATTTCTGGTGTTTATATGGAATAAAGTTTATATCTAAGGGGCCGACCATTTGACTTTTGAGGGGGGGTGGGTGTTTTTGAAAAAAAATATCCTACAAGCCAACGGTGTTGAAAAAAAATATCCTGCAAGCGGAAAAGCTTTGTTCTGGCTCCGCTTTTTTCGAGAAAAAAAAATTCGTGCAACAACACTACTAAAGAAAAAAAAAACCGAGCACAGACAAGAACACCCACCCCCCCCCCCCCCCCCCCCTTCAAAAGTCAAATGGTCGGCCCCTAACTATCTCTTGTCAAATGGAACAGACAAAACACAAATGGTAAAGACAAAACACGAACGATCTAACTACCGACGTAGAAATGATTCAACCAAGTATCAAATGATCAATACAAAACACGAATGATCCAACTCGCTTATGTCAAATGTAAAGATAACAATGAAATGATCCAACCTAAATACAAACGATCCAACGCAAAGTAATTCAATTCAACGTAAACACGAATGGTTTGGCGTGATGTCAAATGATCAAGTCAACAGTCGAATGGTTCAGTCGACGGGGGGTCTCCATGACGTCACGCACTGCAAAATAGGCGGCAAAACAAAGCTGCCATGTTTGGACATGTTTGTCTCCTGAGTTGGTTCTACTAATCGATTCTGGTACTAAGTGGGCTTACTGTATTTTGCGAAACGAAACGGCTTTGCGAAATTGCGAAATTGCGAAATCATAAATAAAATATAAAAGAGATAAAGAGAGTCTATTCAGTTAGAGCCAGGAGAATCGAACAGCCGTAAACTCGAGGAGTGCGTACATTCTATTGACTCGTGTACTGGAAAATATTGTGTACACCTTGAAACATATGGATTGATAACCTGCTATGGTGTATTGTTCAACAGAAATTTTCAAACGGGAGATTTCATGCAGTTTGGACACCGTTGTGTAGCTTGGTTTGACGGTGTATAGTAGCGCGGTCATATGAGTTTGCTCTTCGCGCTCATATGAGTTTGCTCTACGCGCTCTACGTGCTCTTTTGCATTTGATAATTACTTCTAGAGCTTCATGTGAATGGCACTTGGTCACAAGACTATCCTCTTTCGGATCCCCCGGTTATTTTCGACATTAGTGATTTATTCTTGGAGCCGTTCGTACAGTTTAGCGAAGATGTGTCGAAAGTAGAAACGTTCACTACGTCTTGTCACCAAAGTGCGTCATAGTAAGTAAGTAAGTAAGTAAGTAATAACTTTATTTATACACGGTTAAAACATCAGGCCTTCGATTACATTATAAAATGTAGGAATAGTTAAAATATCTAATCAGTACGTATACAATGTTAATATCGAATAATTTGAATAACGCATACACCTAACTTATATCTAACTATACAATAACTGACTATAATTATCTCAAACTAATATTAACTATGAATAAAATAGGATGCCTGCTTTCCATGAATGCCGTGTGTTTAATGAAATTTATTAATTGTTAAAGAAATCGCTGCAGTGAGATTTAAAACGAGTGAGAGAGTTTGCTTGCCGCAGCTCGACAGGTAAGCTATTCCAAAGCACCGCACCACTATAACTGAAGCTGTTCTTTAGAAAATTGGTGCGGGGCAGAGGAATAGCTAGTTTGCCCTCAGTGTCCCTTAGGGAATAGCTCGAAACGCTACTACGGTCAGCGAACTTCGAACACAGATATTCAGGCGCTAGGCCATTTAGCGATTTATAGACCATAGTAGTTGTTAGAAATTTTCGGTGATTGTCTAGTTTTCTCCAGCCAAGTTTTTTGAAAAGATCATCAGCATTGGCGTCGTAATTGGAGAAAGTCAAAATTCGTACAGCACGATTTTGTAACTTTTGAAATTTAGTGGCAAGAGTTTTATTGCAATTTCCCCAAACGACGCTACAGTAGTCGAAATGGGGCTGCACTAAAGCATTATAGATACACAAAAGTGTTTCAATAGGTACAAAAGGTCTCGTGCGTTTCAGGGCGCCAATGCCAGAGGCAATTTTCTTTGACAGTTTGTCTATGTGCACATTCCAAGATAAGTGTTCGTCAATATGCACTCCAAGACATTTTGTGGATGTAACCCGATTAATAGAGGCACCATCAATAAAAAGAGAGGGAGCTCTGTCAAACGTACTTAACCTTTGCCTTGACCCTATTAACATGTATTCAGTCTTGGACTTATTAAGGGTGAGCTTATTTGCAACGAGCCATTCACTAACCCTCACAAGATCTTGGTTCAACTCATGGTCTATGTGATTGATATCATTGCTGGCAAAAGTTAAGTGCGTGTCATCGGCGTACATCCGAGGTTGAGAATGAGAGAGACAATTAGGCAAATCGTTTATGTAAAGTATAAAGAGGAGAGGACCTAGGATAGTTCCCTGGGGAATGCCACAGGTTAGGGGTTGGGTGTCTGAGAGAGAACCATTTACGAAGCATCTTTGTTTGCGACTATCCAAATATGATTTGAACCAGTTAAGTGAGGCGCTTCCAACACCATAAACATTTAATTTTGATAATAAAATGGCATGATCAACAGTGTCGAAAGCCTTCTTAAGATCAAGGAATACCACTGCATTAACATTGCCTTTGTCAATATTGAGAGCCCAGTTGTCAGTGGCTTCGAGTAAGGCCGTAACAGTGGAGTGAAGTGATCGAAACCCCGACTGATTGCTTGAGATTAAATTATTTTCAGTTAGATAGCTATAAAACTGATCGTAAACGATTCTCTCAAAAACTTTTGCCACGACGGGGATGATAGAAATAGGTCGATAATTATTTAAGTCGGAACGTTCTCCCTGTTTGAATAATGGAATTACTTTAGAACATTTCCATTCACTGGGAAAAACACCCGAGACAATGGATCTGTTAAAAATCAAACAAAGAGAACTAGCGATCAAATCTGCGCATTCCCGAAGGAGTCGAGCAGATATTTTGTCTAATCCAGTCGCTTTAGATTTGCATAGCTTAGATAATAACGAGAACACTTTGGCACTGTCAGTTGTTTTAAGTTCGAATCTATGGTCAGTGACCTTGAGATAATCTAAATGCGATGGATTGTTTTCGTTGTAAGGAATGTCGCTAGCAAGCTTCGGCCCAACACAAGAAAAATGGCTATTGAAGGTAGATGACAGCTCGTGTGGATCGCAAATAGAATTGTCATTAAGCTTTATCTCTTTCACAGAGGAGCTATGTGACTTTCTTGATGTAAGTTCATTAATGACCCGCCAAGTCTCACGTGAGTTACCTTCATTGTCATGGAGCGCATTCTTATAGTATTGTTCCTTAGCCTGTTTGATTTCACTGTTAACAGCATTGCGACATTTCTTGAATTTCGACCAGTCACTTTCGCACATAGATCGAGTGGCTTTCAATTTAAGAATGTCTCTGTCGTGCATTCGTTTTTTCAATTGTGGTGTAATCCACGGCGATTTAGATGCGCGAATTCGTTTAGTGCGCAATGGGGCATGCTTGTTGACACATTGAAAGAAAAGGTCTTTCCATGTTTCCCACATATCATTGGGGTTTTCATAGATGTTTACGCTTTCCCAATTCAGCAAAGAAATATCTCTGCGAAAATTAGCAGAGTCAAAGTTTTTAAACTTCCTATAGGTTATTGTTGAGTGCCCCTTAGAAGGTGGATCAATTGAGATTTTACGAAATGCAAAGACAAGACTGTGGTGGGTCTGTACAATGTGCGAGCCAGCGAGCCATGCGAGCCATGCGAGGCATGCGAGCCATGCGAGGCATGCGAGCCATGCGAGGCATGCGAGCCAGCGATGCGAGCCATGCGAGCCATGCAAAAAAAATATAATTAATCAAAAACAAAATTTAGCCAAGCAAATTAAAGTTCATTCGATTCTTTCCAGTACTGATGATGAAACACTCATACAAATCCTTATTCAGATGACCGGGGATAGGGAAAGTGCGAGTTGAAAAGTGCGTGTTGCGAGTTGAAATGTTACAGGAAAAAATGGCGGGAAAAAGACGATCTATCGCAGTGCAGACTGGAAATTTCGAAGATCGGCTGAGCCAAGTCCAAGAGAATTTGACTTTCTTTCCGATTAACGATATAAAGCAAGTTTTTTTTTTGACGACCTTTTGGAATCAGTATTCTCCAGATACAGAACCGAGATGAACAGACCGAAATAAACAGAATAGAAATTTAAAGAGCCGAGAAGTTTAGAACTATAAAGCGAACTGAGTCTGAACAGTGAACTGAACCCGGACTAGAGTGGACATGGACATGATTAGATATGAACCAAGAAAACTGAGCTGAGTGCATGAATAGAATAAATAGAACTGGAAACCGAACCCGATGTTGAAACTGTTTGACGCCCATACACAAAGAAATTGAGAAAATTGAACTGACCGAAACCGAACAGAACAATTGGCCGGATATGAATCGAATATACAGAACTGAATAAACTACTTTTCGGATTGCAAAAACAATTTATCGAACTGCAAATGACATGAACGAACTAGTAGGATAAAGAAGAATGATACTAAACAAAAAAAATTATAGAACAAGAAAAACGAGCGAAACTCTGAGAGGAAATTAATTATAAAATTGGCCGGACCCTTGTGGAAACATCAACAAAGGGTGACTTTTTTCGATTCTCGCTGGAAAATCGATGGAAACAACGGTTGTCACGGAAATGATGATTGTTATAGGTTTTAGTTTATTTAGAAGTCGCGTGTGTGTTACAGAACTGTTGATGTTAACGTTTCATGGGTTTAGCGCTATGGATTCGGGAACGCACTGAAATACGGCTACGATACAGCTACGTAGAGCGGCTATGGGCTTTCACTCGGGCCACTATATATATATATCTATTAATATAATGCAGTCAGACACTCTTTAAGGTGAGCACACACCAGGAGACATTTTGCATGTCCCCGTAGTGTATGTCCCACCTTTATGGAGGAAGGGGTACTCCCATAAAGAAATTGTTTTCAGTGTCCAAGGGAAGCGTCACATCGATTTTTCCACGAGAAACGTCCAGCGAAGTTTGGGGGTGGGGGGGGTTTTGACTTGTGACGTTTCTCCGTGGAAAAATCGATAGTTCAGTTTCAGAAACATCCCCTCATGATCACATATCTCTGCGACGATATGTAAAGACTCCTGAAGAGAAATGGCAGATTGCGGTTGTCCCAAATGCGTGTATCTTAGGGTCATTAATTTTTCTGGCTATTTGAAAAAAAAAATATTTGAAAGCAGTTGAAAGAAATCAAATTTCATTTTAGAAAAAAATGATTCTTGGGACAGTCTATTTTCATTTTTCAAAAGCTATAAAATATGAAAAACAAATATTGCGACAGTCAATTTTCATTTTTCAATAAATATTGCGAATGTCGATTTTCAAGTCTCACTGCGTGGGGACAATTTAGCTAAACATGTAGTCACATGAGGGTCTTTTCGCGGGAATCTCGATCGAAAATAGAGGAACATCGTGGGGACGCCGACTTCCTCATTCTGTCCAAAGGACGGGGAGACTCGAGGGTTAACAGGAAGTTGAAGAAAGGCCAGATAAATGCAGAACGGCCGTCGCTTATGTTTGATATAACGCAAGTTAATAAAACTTCTTAAAAATTATGAGAAAACTTTGAAGAGCAAAAAACATTATTGGAATACTTTTCAAATGTTGATCACTAGGTCGACAATCACCAAAGAGAACGATTTATTTCCGGGATGGTGCTACAGCTGATTTACGATCGTTTGGATAGATATAGCTTAACTTACTTAAGATTGAATTTTAACTTTCATACTCTTTAATATATAAGTCGGATATGGAGCGGTCTTCCAAAGATGGACGATTTAACCTTTCTTCCTTCCCAGAAGGTCGTTCCTCTTTGATAGTACGGGGAAACAGTATGATCATGATGGTGCGAGTGCTTTTGGTAGTAAACAGTTCTGACTTCCACAACGACCATTACAGTGGGCAGTAGTTATTTCTCTCCGTATTTCAGGTTAAATGAATAGGCTCTTCCCCATAGTTACGGCCTCGAAGAGTACAATCTTTTTTGCGCATCCTTCGTTAAATGAATGTCCCAAAATTCGTTTTTCATTTTTTTGTAAAATGAAATTTGATTTTTTCAACTGCTTTCATTTTTTTCAAAAAGCCAGAAGAATGAATGACCCTACGATACACACGTATTATCCCACAGCTATCGCATCTAATTTCCTTTGTTTTTGAGAACTCACCGACATACTGATAGCGGTGAATTCAAAGGTTTCAACGTTCCATTCCCACCAAATAGGACTCAGAGGTTGTGACAAGTTGTTTAAGTTGGAATAAAAAGGCGGACATGAATGGAAAGAGGTAGTGTATGACTTTTTTTTTAAAAATCGATAAATCTCTGACGTTTCTTAGGGGGGGTGGGGGGTTGAAAAAGAAACTTCGCTGATGGTTTCTCGTGCAAAAATCAATGTGTGACGCTTCCCCAAGGGAGGCACCATTAGAAGTGTGGAGGGGGGAGATAGGACTTCCTCAAGATGCACATTGCTTTCGCTGAAAGAATCAGAGATAGAAGAAAGAGAATAGTTAAACTAAGTAATAGATTGAACTGAATTGTGATTGCAATCGAAATATTGTAAATTAGAATTAGAAAGGACTTAGCTCTGAAGAACTGTGAGGGTAAAGTGAACAAAATAAACGTCCAGCGAGGTATACGCTGGTTCATTTTTCTAGGGATCCAGACTGACTCGGAGTTCCGTATACGGAAAATTTGTTTTTTTCCATCTCAAAAGCATTTACCATTGCAGGAACTCTAATCTCAGTTTTCTTACTTTTTCTTGCATGCAACTCGCATTTTTCAACTCGCATCACTCCCATTCTCCAGTACATAGACCGACAACCGGTAAGCAAAGCACACACTGGCGGAAGCTGAATTACTTACCTTCTCGCATTCATTTGCAACCAAAACCAAAACCCTACTGATGATGAGCCAACAGCTAACAGGTATAAATATCAATAGCGCGAGCAAAGCTTTTTGCAACATTTGGGAGTGGTGCCTGTACCAAGCATTTTGGCCGAGTGTCTACACCCTAAATTTGGTCCGCGGACCCAAAAGTTTTCGCCACAACACCTATTTTTGTCGTGTACATATTAACATTTATATACAATAATTATTACCTCAAATAAAGCTTTTCAAAAATAACAAAGGTATATCGGTTAATAAGAGTTTTATTATATGGCTATTTTGAAATCTAAAATAAAAGATAAAGGCAGGGAAATTCTTTTCAATTTGCATGCTACAGCGTGCGTGTAACACTCAAATGGCTTCTCCAGTACTTTTACTGAATACAAGAAACTACGCTTGGGATTTTCAAAGCGATCGAGAGTATCGTTGTTTTTAGGCATGAAATCTAACAAGAGGAAAGCCTAAGCAAAAAGAGTTTTCAAAAGTTAACAGTGTTCATTTAAAATGAGATAAATCAAACATCTTCCATCACTAAAGCGGCGCGGCAATATGTTAATTTAAACCTGTCGCTATTTGTGTCCAGACTGGGAATTCACCAGATCTTCATCAACTACTAGCTTTGATAGGAATTCGCAGCAATTGTATGTGAGTATTTTATTTATTTTTTGTATGCGAGTTTTTTTTCATGGCTCGCATGGCTCGCATGTTTTATTTGCATGGCTCGCATGGCTCGCATGGCTCGCATCGTTGGCTCGCATGGCTCGCATGGCTCGCATGGCTCGCTGGCTCGCATGTTGTCCACACTCGACTGTGGTCGCTTATGCTTATATGGGAGACACCAGAGCAAACCACCCTGTCAGGACAATTTGTAAAAATTAGGTCTATCAGCGTGGAAGATGTTTTAGTGACACGCGTTGGATTATTTATAAGTTGGTGGAGGCCATAAACATCAGCCAAACTAGTTAGTAAACCTGTATTGCTGTCGGGATGAGGCGAGGCTATGTTACAGTTAAAGTCACCCATTAAATAATATTCGACATTTTCAGCATCAAGTTTACCAACTAGGGTTTCGAAAAGAGAGAAAACTTCGACCGATGAATCAGGAGGCCTATACCAAGTAGCAATGAGAAAAGGCTTGGATCGAGGTTTGCGAATCTCTATGCATAGATTTTCCAGGTGATCAACGCTTAGATCGGGGCGTAATGAGAAATTTATATTCGAGCGGACATAAAAACAAACGCCGCCTCCGAACCTACCATTTTTCTCTCGATCACGCCTAATTATTTCATAACCTGGAATATAGACTTCATGGTCTTTAACTGATTGATCAAGCCTTGTCTCATTGATGGACAAAACGTCGATAGGACAATCGGCAAGCAAAACTCTCAGCTCATCAATGTGTTTAGGCAAACTGGTAATGTTTAGAGCAGCTAATTTAAAGCCGCGCTTCGAAGGTAGAAAGCCGAGAGTTCCGGAGATAAATTAGAATTATCATCAACTGCAGGGGTTGTAGATGGTTTATCGGCATTTATGGAAACAGGAGTTCAATGAGAAAGGCTATTTACAAAATTAGAGTATATTAGTTCATTACCTTTTCTATTTAGATGGAGGCCTCCTCTATTAAGTCCTGTGTAATCGATGTTCTCATGACGGATGAGTTTCCAATGTTGTAGTTCGATGTATGGACTCTTATGTAGTCGATAATAACTTCTATAGCTTCATATGTATGTCATTTGGTCACAAGGCTATCGTGTTGGAGTTCGTGAGATTATTTTGCCAGAAAATAAAGGTTTTATCTAACTTTTCGTACAGTCTTTGCACTCGGTTCACAGAATTTTAGCCTCGTTTCCATGCCGTAGATATGTATTTCTTAGTTATGCCCTTTGGACATGAAATAATTTTCCAAATGGCACCATGTTTTTATTTCTACATGTTTAATAACACAGTTCTCTGCTGTAAAAAAATATAACATTCTGTGAAATGTTTCCTGTCTTAAAGTTTGGGAACGTAACACAAGCACACACATCATTGACACATGCACACACATGCACACGCATGCACACTTTTCCGGTCTGAATCTGTATATAATTATCCTGTACCTCACAGATTTGAAAAGCCAATATCTTCCCTGTTGTTTTGATGGATGGTTTCGATGCACAGAAACGACGCGGAATACCTGAGTTCACTTTCTGTGCAATATCAAGACAAATGAGCAATTATTGAGTGTGCTTAAATTATAAACCAACTGGCATTATATGGATCATCACAGTTTTGGGGGCCATTTTTGCCTTAAAATCAATTTCCAAGAAGTCTTACTTTGCTTCTGGAACGACAATCTTCACGAAAATTTCATCAGAATGTATGTTGCATGTCTAGTTAATGCGTCCAGAATATCTAGGCCATAGCTGTAATATTTCCATTAAGATTACTTCAGATTCGGAGTGACATTGGTCAATTATGGAATCCAAAAATGTAAAATATAATCCTTTACCTCATGACTTTACTGTCACTTGATCTTTGGAAATAGATTGTTTTAGAACAAAGCAATACAATATTTACAATACAATATTTTATTAGCATTCCCATGTACATAAATGGTATTGCCACTAGATTACATATGTAATCAAACTATCAAAAATCGTTCACCCCCTTTTGACTGCACGATTACCGGCAGGTACAAAATGCAGACTGAAAAATGCAGACTGCAGACTGGAAAATGCAGACTGGAAAATGCAGACCGGAAAATGCAGACCAGACAAAATCAAAAAGAAACATCTATCGGTCTGTAACAGGGCAACTCTGACTTAGATCCTTATTTTTTTGGGTTATACACGTCTTATGCGGGGTCTTGCTTTTTTCTTGACTGCATGCCGGCGCCAGCCACGCCGTGTATGCGAGCCACGCCGAATACGAGCTTTTCATGACAATATTTCCTTAACAAACAGAAAGGAAAAGCTATGTTATCCGAGGTATTTTGAATTGTTTACTTACTTTTTAATTACGTTCGTATTTAGCCGGGTCCTGTCTTTGTTAAATTGATTCAGTCCCATCTTCTTCTGTCCACCATTTTAAATTTATTGCTATGCACAGGAAGCCCAAAGCAGCCTCTCCGATTACATATAAATTTGGGTTTCCTGTTTGGTAAAGCGGACACCCTTGGGTCCGTAGATCGTAACTGGAACTGTCCGCTTACGGGAATAGTTCTCGTAAGCGGACACTTGTGGAATATGGGATGTGTCCGCTTACGGGAGCTACAATAAAGACCCTGGGGGTACTCGGAAGATTTTTGGGTAGGGGTGTGCCGCGGAGACTTCAAAACCCTGACCCTATCCCAGACCTAAAAATGCCGTTTACCATACCCTATCCCAGACTTGAAGCAAAAAATCAATACCCTATCCCGGACGTGATCTTGTGATGTTTGCACAGCATGACATTAGATACATGTATGAAAGAGTCCAGATACCGAACAGTTTTTAATTACAATTACACTACGAAAGCCGTTGTTTTGTTTTAATATGGTATTTTAACGGCTGTAGTGTAGTCGATAGAGCGCTTAGCATGGCGTCAACGACAAGTATATTAAAATCCATACCCTTTCCCAGACCAAAACCGTAAAAAGGATACCATATCCCAGACCTCGGCAACTCAAAAATCATAATTGTCATAAGTGCCGGGTTTGTTTAACTGCCCTATCCCGCGGCACATGTACCCGTATAGCCCATATAAGTGAGTATACCCTATATGGCCCCGGGAATACAGCTGTAGGGAGGGATATGATGTCGTCATCATTGTGAGTTCATGTCGGTACATAAATCTGTACACACAAGAATTAGGAGATATATTTGCAAATGGAAGACTGCTTCATTGCGCTTAAAGACTTGAGTTGCATGTCCACCAAGATATCATTGACGCGTGCAACGGCTTGAGACAGTCGCTCTTTTCCTTGCCAGTCAGAGAAGTCTGCAAGTTCCATCGCACCTTGTACAGAATTAACTTCTGGAACTCTCAGTGGCTGGTCAAAGTCCTTGATCGTATCTTTATACAATACACAAGATTATTTCGATGACAGTTTACTTTACAACGCTGTTTACAATACTGTAATTGCTCTAGAACTGTATCAAATAAACCGATAAAGCGAATTGCGGAAAAGTTCTAAGCTAACACCGGTGTGAAGTTGATTGATTGCAACATAATACTCATAATCGTTCTAGTAATGGGATTATTCTGCCGGGGTGTCCACTTTATACGGATTGGGCGAGGTTTGTTGTCGGATCATGGGTGACTGGCCGCGCGGCAACAGATCTCACGGTGACCATTCATACTGTTAAATGCAATACCTATGGGCGATTTTTTTTTGAGGTCTTAGATCCGTCTTTGAAACGTGGATAAGAGAGTTAGCACTCGTTCTCAAAAGGAGGTTTATTAAAACGTCACATGAACTAACCCTAGGCCGGCCCTACGACTTTATACCCCGTCAACGTTAACCGTTAACTGAAAAACGTTTCAAGCTTGAGCGCCCAGGAAAACGACGTTTAGTGTTGAGGACTAGTTTGTGGCTTAAGTTCACAGGTAAAGGACGATCGTTTTAATAGACGAGAAAGTTCAAGAAAATCCTTAATTGACTTAATTTAATAGCCCCTCCAAGAACAATTTATGTATAATTGGAGGCTGCTTTGGGCTTCCTGTGCATAGCAATAAATTTAAAATGGTGGACAGAAGAAGATGGGACTGAATCAATTTAACAAAGACAGGACCCGGCTAAATACGAACGTAATTAAAAAGTAAGTAAACAATTCAAAATACCTCGGATAACATAGCTTTTCCTTTCTGTTTGTTAAGGAAATATTGTCATGAAAAGCTCGTATTCGGCGTGGCTCGCATACACGGCGTGGCTGGCGCCGGCATGCAGTCAAGAAAAAAGCAAGACCCCGCATAAGACGTGTATAACCCAAAAAAATAAGGATCTAAGTCAGAGTTGCCCTGTTACAGACCGATAGATGTTTCTTTTTGATTTTGTCTGGTCTGCATTTTCCGGTCTGCATTTTCCAGTCTGCATTTTCCAGTCTGCAGTCTGCATTTTTCAGTCTGCATTTTGTACCTGCCGGTTATTGTGCAGTCAAAAGGGGGTGAACGATTTTTGATAGTTTGATTACATATGTAATCTAGTGGCAATACCATTTATGTACATGGGAATGCTAATAAAATATTGTATTGTAAATATTGTATTGCTTTGTTCTAAAACAATCTATTTCCAAAGATCAAGTGACAGTAAAGTCATGAGGTAAAGGATTATATTTTACATTTTTGGATTCCATAATTGACCAATGTCACTCCGAATCTGAAGTAATCTTAATGGAAATATTACAGCTATGGCCTAGATATTCTGGACGCATTAACTAGACATGCAACATACATTCTGATGAAATTTTCGTGAAGATTGTCGTTCCAGAAGCAAAGTAAGACTTCTTGGAAATTGATTTTAAGGCAAAAATGGCCCCCAAAACTGTGATGATCCATATAATGCCAGTTGGTTTATAATTTAAGCACACTCAATAATTGCTCATTTGTCTTGATATTGCACAGAAAGTGAACTCAGGTATTCGCGTCGTTTCTGTGCATCGAAACCATCCATCAAAACAACAGGGAAGATATTGGCTTTTCAAATCTGTGAGGTACAGGATAGTTATATACAGATTCAGACCGGAAAAGTGTGCATGCGTGTGCATGTGTGTGCTTGTGTTACGTTCCCAAACTTTAAGACAGGAAACATTTCACAGATGTTATATTTTTTTACAGCAGAGAACTGTGTTATTAAACATGTAGAAATAAAAACATGGTGCCATTTGGAAAATTATTTCATGTCCAAAGGGCATAACTAAGAAATACATATCTACGGCATGGAAACGAGGCTAAAATTCTGTGAACCGAGTGCAAAGACTGTACGAAAAGTTAGATAAAACCTTTATTTTCTGGCAAAAATAATCTCACGAACTCCAACACGATAGCCTTGTGACCAAATGACACACATATGAAGCTATAGAAGTTATTATCGACTACATAAGAGTCCATACATCGAACTACTATGACGCACTTTGGTGACAAGACGTAGTGAACGTTTCTACTTTCGACACATCTTCGCTAACTGTACGAACGGCTCCAAGAATAAATCACTAATGTCGAAAATAACCGGGGGATCCGAAAGAGGATAGTCTTGTGACCAAGTGCCATTCACATGAAGCTCTAGAAGTAATTATCAAATGCAAAAGAGCACGTAGAGCGCGTAGAGCCAAACTCATATGAGCGCGAAGAGCAAACTCATATGACCGCGCTACTATACACCGTCAAACCAAGCTACACAACGGTGTCCAAACTGCATGAAATCTCCCGTTTGAAAATTTCTGTTGAACAATACACCATAGCAGGTTATCAATCCATATGTTTCAAGGTGTACACAATATTTTCCAGTACACGAGTCAATAGAATGTACGCACTCCTCGAGTTTACGGCTGTTCGATTCTCCTGGCTCTAACTGAATAGACTCTCTTTATCTCTTTTATATTTTATTTATGATTTCGCAATTTCGCAATTTCGCAAAGCCGTTTCGTATCACCAAAATAACTTATTTTGGCCGATAAAATCAAACTGAAAAAGTTTATATAGATCGATTTCACTTAGGTCACGTGAATCCTAAAAATCTTTATTGCTGATTCAAATAAAATCAAGGTGCGTTTTTCTGAAGAGAACTAAAAATTACGTATTTTTGACAAGTTTATCAATCTAGGATATTTCTCGCCCAAAATATAAGCGATCAAATGTGCGCCATGTTTACAGTAAAAATGTATGGCGCCGCCATCTTGGTGTACCTCCAAGGTACACCAAGATGGCGGCCAGATTACCAAGTTTCATTAAAGTTCACAATTACCAAGATTCTTACCTAAAATGTATCTATTTGCATAGATATTCACTTATTTGACATGTTGGTTTGTATTTAGAAGGTTTTTGGCTGAAAGTTGCACTAATTTGACTTCCTCAAAAAACGTGACTGGTGAGTTCGTGACTCAAATCGCTTCATCGATATCTCGGAACAAAGTGAAAGAAACCGATGAAATTTGGTGTGAAGCCGTGCTTAGGTAAGCTCTAAACTGTATCAAAAGCACAACTTGTAGAGTTCATAGTTTCGAAGTTAGCAATTTGATGACGTCACATGAAATCGATCTAAACTCAGGACGAAATCGGTATCAGATTTACAGATCACTTATCGCTCAGTGATTGCCATTGTTGTTGCTTCGTAAATAGAAATACAATCCAGTTGAACCAATAAACTCATCGATGCTGTCTGTATTTACTTATCCTACTACAGTCACAACACCTAACACATACCACAGGTAACCCAAGCTCTGTAAGTGGCCATATTTACCAACATTTATATGGGATTTTTTTTAGTCTTGGATTTTCAAAACTGATATTGAATAAAAAGCAACAATACTTACAGCATGTGTTTATTTTTCCATGGGCTGTGTCAGGATTTGGCCGTGCCATTTCCATTTTGCACTACTAGATCCTCTTCGGAGAGATCCACATTGCTATTGCGCTTGTTCACATCTCTAGCTCCCACACGTGTAGCGTGGTGGCTGGGGTTTAAAGCAGCTTCGAGCTCGCCGCTAGAGTAACCAGATTCTGAGGCCTATGATCTAAAGTGAGGCTGACGGGGGTCTTGGGGGCTATGCCATGCTGATGAGTCCTAACAAGGACGAAACAGCTGTACATGGTTGCCACTCTACCGGTAATAAGATGTGAGCATGCGTATTAGACGCTAGCTACGTCATAACGTGTGTTGTGTAGTGCCATGCAACTAGTTTGGTGTCAGGAGTAGTTGCAATTTCAGCGTTTTTCGGCGAGTATGCGTTAGCAGAACTGCTGGAGTAAGAAACTCGCAAAAAAACGCTGAATTGCAACTACACACACAAAAAAATAATGTTGCTAAATATGGCCACTTACAGAGCTTGGGCTACCTGTACGTATACACACTGCAAAATGTGCGTCATACAACTTATTGATATCTCACTGCGCGGGAAAAAGTCTGATAACAATGTTATCAGAGCGAGGCAGTTGTCCCAGAGATCGCAAAATTTGAGCCGTTCAGAAATGTCTTAGTTTCTGTCGTAACGCACGGTTGTGTTCTTTCGCGTCATAAGAAAATTAACGTTATTTTCTGCCATCGACTGAAGATATTTTTCTTCCTGTGACAACTGGCCTCGCTTTGATGCATCAGTATATTATATTGTTAATACTAGCCTATGGACCCTTTGCACGTTACGTCATAGCCGCCATGTTGGTGTACAGTTAACAATAGATTATTCTTTAGCTTCTTTGTTCTGTACACCAACATGGCCGCCATGCCCTTTGTCATTTGAATCTCTGGGGATTGAGTGCAAACCATCCATTCTCAGATAGTGGAGTAAGGGAGAAAGAAAAATCGAGGCGAAAACAAAGACGTGGTCTCTCCCCAGTCTCTCTCTTCTTTCTTTTCGCCTCGCTATTTCTTTCTCCAGTGTGTGGATCAGGCCAGCGTCATACATACACATCAGGTACAGCATCATCTTCACTGTTTCTTGAGCGCTCCCTCCACTGTTCCATGTGGCGATGTGGCGGAAGAAAGTTCCTGAAAGATTAACAACAAAAATTTCAGTACTTAATATTTACCAATCATAAACAATATTGGAATGCGTTTTTGAGTTTTACTCAAAATGTCAAGGAAATATTTTACTTATTCTATCCCCCACCCCCCCCCCCCCCCCCCCCCCCCCCCCCCCCCTCCAAAAAATAAAACAAGTAGGGAGCAACCTAAGGACGTGCGATTTGATTGGCTAAAAGACTCGACTTCAGCATACATTATACATGATTATAACTGCACGCTCAAGCAGATCAATTTTATAAAAAAAACGAATGTAAGATGTTTTTCCTATGTCACTTCAAAGACCAAGACTTCTTTTTTCTGATTTGCTTTTTTATCTCGTAATGTTTCTAAATATGAAAAACATTATTTTAAAAAGAGACACCACCATCTTGAGCACATTTGTTTGACTTGGGTTGAAAGGCTGTTAAGGGAAATTTTTGGTTATTTGCAAAAGCAGAAACCTCACGGCAAAACAAAAACTTCACGGCAAAAGTGAAAACCTCACGGCAAAAGCAAAAACCTCACGGCAAAAGCAAAAACCTCACGGCAAAAACAAAAAAACCCACGGCAAAAACAAAAACCTCACGGCAAAAACAAAAAACCTCACGGCAAAAACAAAAAACCCACGGCAAAAACAAAAACCTCACGGCCAAAGCAAAAAACCTCACGGCAAAAGCAAAAAACCTCACGGCAAAAGCAAAAACCTCACGGCAACAGCAAAAACTCACGAAAAGTAAAAAACCTCACGGCGTTTCACGGAAGACTGTTTGAGAGAGACCTATGACGAGGGCTATGTCGTATCATAGAGGCGGTCAGCGGTTAATGGACCCACACAGCGGTCAAACGTCTGCGCGTGCGTATTACGGTCAGTCTGGTGGCGGCCGCTCAATCTCGTACCAATCTCGTACCCAGATCCCATTTGTTTCTTACTGCGCATGCTCGACGAAAAAATAGGGGCTCTGGAATAATCCGATTTTTGTGTATTCTGATTGGCTGTTCTGAACAATGCAATTTCAACGGAAGTCAAACATAAAGCATTTCTGGAGGGTTGATTTATTTGGACAAAGGCATCGGAAATATGGGGCCGGTATCTAAACGCTAAAAACCGTTGGATTTTACCTAAATGGATGCTGCTAAAAATCTTCAGGATTCTTAGGTATTTGCTTGTATCCACTCGGAGTTCATATCACTTCATCGTCAACACACATCGCACACAGTGCATGAATTCTCAGACTGATTCGAAAATCGAACTCAACTGGATATAGCCGAGGGATTCAGTTACCATAACAGATAGTTAATACTATACTGATTCCATATTAACAACAATGTTCGTAAGTGCTCTACAGGCAGAAGTGGCGTTTTCCGATTTCGTAAACTTGTGAACAGGCGCTGATCGCTTAAATATAAGCGTTTGGATGGGAATGTAACGAACTCCAGCTTTCAAGGAGCTAAAATACGAGATAATCGTAAGTAAAAATGCCTTGACTCGCTTCTACGGTGTATTCAGTTGCTGTTTGTGTGGTCATCTGGCTCAGGTAAGGCGATTTCAGCGAGTTTTTGATTCCATGAATCCTCTTGTGTACTCAGGAATCTGAAATCCATCTCACGATAAAGAACAACGAGCCTAAGCATGAAAATAAAGCCTTAAAATCCAAACTACAAACGGCAGAAGATGAAAGAGACTCCCTAAGGCTTGCCCTGACACTAGCAAGCAAATGATCACTATCAAGATACCGGGTGAACGTCCACATCCAACCCAAAACCTAGGCTGAGGCCGCTGAGAGAATCGAGGGTGACGTAATGATAAGCATGCGCAGATTCAACGGAAGTCCGTGATTCGCGGACTTCCGGAATCGGATTATTCCAGAGCCCTATTTTTTCGTCGAGCATGCGCAGTAAGAAACAAATGGGGTCTGGGTACGAGATTGGCGGCCGCTCTAATTAATTTCCCGCGCCAAATTACCTTAAAACATATTACAGTGAACTTCTACCCCCAAAAGTAAGAAAAATACGTCAAAGTTAAGCTTTTTATTTTCACAGTCGACGGGAAATTGAACAAACTTCAAACTGTGAGTTTACCAAATTTTTTCCTAATTTACCAAAAAAGTTCTCAAGGTTTGAAACGGGTGCGTGAACAATATGTTGTTGTTGCAAGACTTTTGACGTATGCGCAGACGTTTGACCGCTGTGTGACCAAGATGGCACACAGCGGGCAAACGTCTGCGCATGCGTCAAAAGTCTTGCAACAACAACTTATTCCAAAAACAAATTCAAAACGAGCCGGCGCCGTCACTGTTCACGCACCCGTTTTCAAACGTTGAGACCTTTTTTGGTAAATTACGAACAAATTTGGTAAACTCACGGTTTGAAGTTTGTTCAATTAATTTCCCGTCGACTGTGAAAATAAAAAGCTTAACTTTCACGTATTTTTCTTAACTTTTGGGGTAGAAGTTCACTGCAATATGTTTTAAGGTAAATTTTGCGTGGCCGCCTACGAGACTGACCGTAATACGCACGCGTAGACGTTTGACCGCTGTGTGCAGGAACATTAACCGCTGACCGCTCTATGATACGACATAGCCCTCGTACCCCAGTCTCTCTCAAACAGTCTCCGTGAAACGCCGTCAGCCGTTTTGCTTTTCGTGAGGTTTTTTGCTGTTGCCGTGAGTTTTTTGCTGTTGCCGTAAGGTTTTTGGCTTTTGCCGTGAGGTTTTTTGCTTTTGCCGTGAGGTTTTTGCTTTTGCCGTGGCACTTGTGGGCCACCATACTTCAGTATAGTTGTCTGCGGAGGAGGCTAAGTAAGGGAGGGAACCTCGTAGTGTGTGGTAGCCACCACAGGAACCCCAACATTCTATATTTTCTTCTTCTATTCCTTCAGTACAGTTGCCCGTGGAGGAGGCTAAGTAAGCGAGGGAACCCCTCGTAGTGTGGCGTGCGATGATAATGTCGAATAAAATCTATTTTTAGTAACCGAAGCAGTTGAAGCAAAGTGAGCGCGCTCGCGCGCGCAACAACTAAACAAATGGCGCGAAAATATTGCCGGCAAAAATATTTTCGCGCTATTTTTGGGACGGTGCACGCGCGCGCCCACTTTACTTCAACTGACTAATAATATATTTTATTCGGCATTATCATCGCACAGGCGCGCGTATTAATTGGAGATTCCTCTCTTACTTATGCTCTTACTTGTTAATTTCTATGGCAAGAACAACCAAATTCGGTAGTTGGTCAGAGTTTGATGTCTGAAATAATGTTAGATGCTTGGTTGCCATGGTAAACCTAACTTAAGGGGGCGTTGTAAGAATGTTATTTTCTCCAGAAATGACCACATTTAGAACCTTTGAAAATATACATGGTTAACACATATGTCTGGTAATCAGACCCATCGACAAATTGTTATGCCTGGGATGCTTGTCCTTGAGTCACGTGACTGTGCCACGTTGGTGGACAACCATGCTAGGTAGAAAAATATGTCGTCTTAGACACACTGAAATATCGCAAAAAAAACTGCTATTTTCGAAAATTAACTGAGCACCCTTCATTTCCGTCTCCATGGTAACCAAATATCTCGATATTTTAAGGACCATGATCATGATACCAACATACATACTTTCCAAGCTTGGTTTGCGTGGCTGCTTATTTAACGAGAAATGGGCAAAATAGTGTTTTCCGGAATATTAGCCTCTGATCCAGGCCTTATTTAAAAATAAAACATGTTTACGTTGATAACTAACTCATTCCCTGCGCTCACCCATGAGTTATCAAGCTAAAACACTCTAAGATCAATTCCATATCTCCGCGCGCCCATGTAATATCCTCAATCTACTTGTTAAGATACCTACATCTTTACCTTTCACTCAGCTATCTTGATCTGTAAACTGAAGATACAAACACATGAGGTGCTACATATAAAAGCAACATGGTGACACAATAGCAAAAGTATACAAACACCGGCTCTACAACACGGGCACTATTGTTCTCTTCAGGGCGGCCCTATTGTTCTCTACGGGGCCCTATTGTTTCCATGGGGCCCTATTGTTCCTATGGAGCCCTATTGTTTCTTGCGCGGTACTCGAGATAAGTCACGATCTACTTTTGGATTCATTACATTATCCTTGTGTTTTTCCATCCTGAGCCCCTCAAATGCTATCCGAGGTGATGACAACATAGGTGATTATTGTTTGAGGGGGTTTTAACATGAAGTTCCTGTATAAAGAGCCATAGCCAGACCACTGATTCCTCGAAGCATAGTGCGCTGGATAGCCGATTTCCTAATGAATAGGAAACAGCGAGTTAACTTTCACAAGACTGCCTGTCTAAGTGGGGCGACGTCCCTTCCGGGGTCCCATAAGACACCAAGCTTGGTCCGTGGTTGTTTTTACTCATGATTAACTGATGTTCATACCTGGAAGTATGTGGATGACACGTCGATAGCAGAGGTTGTCCCCAGACGAGCAAATAGTCAGATCCAACATGCCGTCGAATCAGTTGAAAATTGGTCTCGACAAAACAAGCTACAACTCAACGCTAAGAAATGCAAAGAACTTGTAGTCGATTTTAAGAACCAGAAACACGAATTCGATCCAATAACTTTGAATGGTAAAGATCTTAGTGTTGTTTCCCATGAGAAGATATTAGGATTGCACATCTCTTCCGACTTGCAATGGAACACTCACATCAGTGAGATAATTAAGAAGGTGAACAAGCGTTTGTACTTTCTAGTATCATTGAAACGCTCTAGGGTACCAGCTAATGATAAATGTAATTTCTATTGCACTTGCATTAGATCTCTTTTAGAATATTGCGCGCCCGTTTTCAATCACTCGTTACCCAAATATCTTAATGACGACCTAGAAAGGGTACAAAAGAGGGCCTTGGCAATAATATCGCCTAAAATGTCATATGTAAGCAACTTGCAGCTATTTAAATTAGTAACCCTGCAAGAACGACGCCAGCATTTATGCCAGAAATAATTTTCATCCATTATAAGTTATGAGACACATAAATTACATGGCCTCCTTCCACCTAGACATGTGTCCAAACATAATCTTTGGAAAAAGCGGACCTTTGATGTTCCTAGGGCCCGGACAAATCGTTTTAAATGCACCTTCATCCCGTCCATGTGTAATTCCTAGAGCAATTTTTACCATTACGATACACTATATTTTTAACTTATGTAGATATTGATTGTGTTTATTTTATAGCTTGTAACACTAGTATAATTATTGTGAATTACGCAATTCAGCCGTGAGGCTGCAATGTGATTATTATTAAACTATCTATCTATCTATCTATCTATCTATCTATCTATCTATCTCATTCAACCTTTGTGGAGTGAACATCTCTGTGATGCTCCGCTTGAGTGCTCCCTACTGATTACTCATCGCGCGACATTCAAACAAGAATGTCAAACTTTACAGTAAGGGCTACAGAGTAGAGTAGTATGTAAACATTCATAAAGTACCACCTAAAATCTTTAATAAATCTCCCCTCTGTTCACTTTTTGATGGTTTGTTTGATTTTAAACACTCAAAATTTCGATTTTTAACAGGACAGTCCGATTGACTCGCTACACCTCTAATGAACAATTATTAAGAATACTAAGGGTGCAAAAACGTTGCGGTAGACTGATTCTAGATGCAAGCTTTAATGATAGGTCAGTAGAACTTTTTAACAAGGTGCACTGGATTCCAATTGACGATCTCGTGCGCGTGAAGAAGCTGTGTATGATGTTTAAGATTGTTAATGGAAAGTGCCCAGAGTACTTTAATAACTATGTAAATTATTTAAAAGACACTCACAATCACTGCACTAGAGCCTCGTGTAACCTTGGGTTAGTCGTACCTAAATGCCGAACGAATTCAGGGCTTCGCACATTTCATACGAGCGGCACTAGATTATGGAATTCATTAGTAGCGATGCGAAAAACATTAATTTAAAGAAACATTTATTCAACAACATTTTATCCAATAACTTCAAACAAACATTTTAACATTACAAGAACATTTTAATTCAGTATATTTAGTCTACTTTTAGGCAAATTACAATTTACAAATTATCTTTAACAATTAATAATACTTATCTAGTTCTTATCTAGTTTTAGTTTTTATAATGGGCCGCAATGTAAACTACTGGGTCACCAGTAATTGTTTCTTACCCAATAAAGTCTATTAAGTCTATCGATCACTGGTTTGTACTGATTTGAATTTCAAATTTCGAGTTCGCCATGCGTGAAAAGAGGATATTTGCCGCACGCACCCCCCCCCCCCCCCAAATATAATAGTCCATCCCTAATCCTAATCCTCTGGAGAACTGTCACGTGGTCTGAAATGAGGCAACAAACAGGCAAGCTGAAAGGGTCTATTGAGGATGTGCACGTTACGTCATAGCCGCCATGTTGGTGTACAGTTAACAATAGATTCTTCGTTAGCTTCTTTTGTTCTCTACACCAACATGGCCGCCATGCCCTTTGTCATTTGAATCTCTGGGGATTGAGTGCAAGCCATCCATTGGACTATCTTTGCTAATTATTCTAGTAATCATCTACAAACCACCAACTTCATCAAACGCCCCTTGAAATCCGCGGATCAATCACGGTTTCAGGGAAACCCCCACCCCTCCCCCACACTATACCCTAACCTCATTTTAATCATTAATATAACGATGCATATCTATGGGAGGGGTGGGTGGGTAGTTTCCCAGAAACCGGGATTGAGCCAAATCCGTCAGGAAACCTTCAAACTGAAATCGACCTCTTTTAATGCATTAATTGACAAACCCAATTAACTTTTTGTGCGAATACCTGGTTTACTTCTTGCCTGGACAAAGGCTGGCTTGTAATTCTACTCGTCATCATTTGCATGTATACATCAATCTACTGCCATAACATGCGACTCCAACAATTCCTCAACTCTCATCCTGAAACTCGATCTGTGAAAGAAAATCAACCTCGTCCCCAAATTGGACACGGCATTTCAAGGAAACACTCTTCAATACCGCAGAAAAGCACTTCCCTCGGCGTCCCTTGAAGCATCCGCGTTTTAGTCCATGGTTTAACAGAGACCTTCGCCGATTAGTGCGTTAAAAACCGCGATTGGTCAAACAAGCAAAAACCACAAATTTTATGCAGACGAGTGAAAAAATACGTCTGCAAAGCAGGCTACCGGAAGCTTGGAGTAACTTTAAAGCCCTGGCGAAAGATGATTTCATTTCCGAGAGCCTTCAGGTTGACCTAGTGTTCTCTTTGATTTCACAAAGGCTTTCGACTCTGTTCCATATCAACGTCTATTTGGTAAACTCAAGCATTACAGTATTGATGGTATACACTGCTACTGTCAACTGAATTCAAGACTTCTTCACCGGCCCCTCTCAAGCGACTGTAGTTAACGGATCTAAGTTCGACGTCTGTCCAGTAATATCAGGCGTCCCACACGCACTGTACTTGGCCCGTTATTTCTCCTCTTCATAAATGATCTACTTAATCCATTCTCACATCCGCTAATTTGCTGATAACTGCCTTCTTTACGTCGAACTGCAGTCCTCTTCGTCATCTCTACACCTACAATCTCACCTCAGTTAACAAAGTCGCATTTTTCTTCCCGGTCAACCAAATGGCAGTTACGTTTCAGTACTGCTAAGTGTTGTCATACACATCTCCCGAAAGTGTACTGTCAGTAAAGCTACGTACTATACTTGTACGTTTAACCACTCACTGTGACAAAGTCTCATCCCTATCTCGGTGTCCTGCTTGCAGATGACCTACGCTGTAACTCTCACTCTGAACTTCTTACGGAACCTGACACAACCATAGGGGCTGATCAAAGCCAGGACCCGACTAATCCACAGATCGAAAATTTAGCAGTGTTGCTTTTTGTGGAGGGAGGAAAACCGGCGGACCCGGAGAAAAACCCTCGGAGCAAGGACGGTGTGCGCGGCATTTCAGGCATATTGACAATTTTGCGACGCGGTTTGTTCTCTTTATCGATTTATTTTGAAGATCAATACATGTGCGGTGTCATACTTCCGTGCCAAAATCACACCTACTACAGACTAGAGACAAAATTGATAGCCCTATTTCACACTAAAACAGATCGAAAATCATACCTTTCCTTTTTTTTGGGGGGGGGGGGGGGGGGGGGGGGGGGGTTGCAAGCTGTACAACTTATATATGGGATTCAACACTGATGTAAACATTAATGTCTGCAAAGTGCCAATAAACCTCTTCTGTCTGTCTGTCTGTCTGTCTGTATGGGAGTATCCCCCTCGGGTTGAACCAATAAACTCATTGATGCTGTCTGTAATTTATTTATCCAACTACAATCACAACACCTACCATTACACATACTACTCTTCCCAGTAAACTGCGACACCCCAAGTTTTTTTACGGCTCACGTGATGTGAATATTCTGTACCACGGATGACCATTTGACATACCGCCGGGTAGATTTCTTGTTGGCGGCATTTGTAGACAAGTTTCGACTGCCTTGTTGATTTCAAAGTTTATAAATCGCTGGGAAAAATTTGCTTCTCGCTGTTCTTTGAGCTCTGGAGTTTATTACTAAACGTATTTGAAGAACCACATAACGTGGCTTAACTATTAAAGGGAAATGGAGGAAATATTTTGCCAATTCATCTGAGATATTTTAAGATTTAAGATGGTAGTTCATATTTTAAGATCTCAGTCAGTCGTTCTGCGGTTTTGAAATGTCAAACTTGTCTACAATGTGTCATTCTACTGTCTCCAATGAGGCATTCTTTGTCTACAATGTAGAACAACACGTCGCTTTTCTCACGCCGCCACACAAAAATCTCTACCGGCGGTAAGCAAAACAGTGATCACGTGGTACAGAATATTGACATCACGGGGGCCGTAAAAAAACTTGGGGTGTCGCAGTTTACTGGGAAGAGTAGTACCCACTGCAGCATATGCATCATATATAATTATATTGTACATATAGCCTGAGAAAACAGCCACCAGTCATTACAAGCTAACTTCCGTCCCCCTCCCCCCGGATTGTTTTCCCAGGCTAGTACAGATAGAAGTGTATCACATTGTAGAGTTGATTGGTCAGCTGTCAACAGCCATTTGCTGTTTGTGTTCATGCTCCTGTTCGGCTTGAGTGTCTTTATGCCTTGATTGTATGTCATCAGACATTGTCCTATCATTATCATCATCACTATTATTATCATCACATTCGTCATCTTCACTGCTATCTTGAGCACTACCACCCACTGCTCCCTCCACTGTTCCACCTTTCTCCATGTGGCGGAAGAAAGTTCCTGAAAGATTAACAACGAAATTTCAGTCCTTAATATTTACCAATGATAAGCAATATTTTGCATCAGTTTTTGAGTTTTACTCAAAATGCAGGGGTTCAGATTCTTGTCGGACAGTGTACTATGATTAATCATAATTTTGCAATAATATCTGATAGAGTTTCAACATGGCAGGAACCTGGTCCGACTGCTTTCTGTTTCCTTCTCTTCAAGGAATTTGCCAAAAACCAATGAATTACTGTCCTTACTATCCTAAGCAAGGACAAGTGACAATAATATTGACAAGAGAGCATCTGCTTATGTATCATTTACTGATTTATACTTGTTTAATTTCTTTTTCAGTGTCCTTGCCTCCCGCCTCAAATAGTTTTTTAACTAACTGTGGGTTTGGCAAGTTACTTGTTAAAAAAATTGACAACATGTATTAATAATGTATTGATTGATAATAAAGTATTGATTGATTGACAGATGGTATAAAATTCCACCAAAATCCCTGAAATGTCAAGTAAATTTCTTATTATTATAAAATTCATGAATAATTCATGAAGCAAAACCAAAGAAAATCACTGATCGATAAGTGATCTGTAAATCTGATACAGCTTTTGGCCTGATTTACAAAGTTTTGCTTCAATTTTCTTGGCCAAAATGTTTGTATCGCCAAAATAACTGAAAACATGACATCTAGACGTTTGATAAGTCAGATACAGAATTTTTGTCCATGCTTTATAGGACTTACCCCCACCCCCAACTCCACAGCACAACACACTCATATCAGACAACATTTAATATATGACAAGCTCTGTTTACAAATCAATCAGTGTGGTTTGTGTAACAAGTATGGGCCCTGCTGTACTTCAAACTCGAAATATGGGTAGCATTCTAAAATTTTCTTGAGCTCTTCACTGAGAATCTTAGCGTGTTTCCTCTGCTTTGTTCTTGCACGATACGATAAGTGCCCCTCTCTTAATAGAGCATTTACGGTAATGTACTTTTGAAGGCTTGAAAAGCTGCATTATGTGTTCATGCATCCACAGCTCTTCAATACCTTGAATATGTATTATTTGTATATAACACTTGATGGAGGTTCATCATCTATTTGTTAAATACCTACTTCTTTGCCTCTCACTCAGCATCGTTAGATCTTGCTGTAATGCACTATCCTGAGCAGCTTGCTCCTCAGCTGACACTTTAGATCTGTAAAAAGATGTAAACACATGAGGTGGTTCTACGTGTATAAAAAAAACATAGTGACACAGTTTTCCACAGGCTATCAGGATTAACTTAGCCACCTCATTAGCTATATGTACACATTGATCCATATCCCTACTCTAGAAAGTGCTGAAAAAATTGCACAATACCAGTAACCAGTGCTGATCTTGCCCTACAATTTTGTATGTAACATTACATTAGAGTTTGGAAAAAGCTATAGATCCTATTCCAAAATGACAAATTTTGTACGAAGAGTATAAAGAGCAATAAAAAACAGTTTAATCCAAAAATTGAATGCTATTAGCAATGCTCTGAATTTTAGGGGTGATAGCATAAAATGGTTTCAATATACATGTACATGTACATGTATGGGTTTAAGCCAGCATTGTTTTTTGTGATTTTCCCTCTACAAACTGCTCAGTATTACATATTATCAAACTCATTCATAATTCAGGAAGGAAAAGCAAAGGATATCACTTTGCTATAGATGGTTTGCACTCAATCCCCAGAGATTCAAATGACAAAGGGCATGGCGGCCATGTTGGTGTGCAGAACAAAAGAAGCTAATGAAGAATCTATTGTTAACTGTACACCAACATGGCGGCTATGACGTCATGTGCAAAGGGTCAATAGGTGATCTGTAAATCTGATACAGATTTTGTCCTGATTTGCATAAAAAATTCCTTTGATTTTTTTGTCTGAAATACATGTACATGTAGGTCATAACAGCAATTGAAAATAACTGAAAAACAAGACTATACATCCAGATAAGTCATCCATTTGATAAATCATATACACAATTCGTGTCAGTGCTTTATCGGATTTACAAACTCTTGCTTCCATCTAAAGTTTGTAAATCCAATAAAGCACAGCTACTCATTGTGTATCTATTATGTATCACTTTACTATGACATGTTTCAATACAGGCAGCATTCACTTTACCTACATTTAGTATCCCTTTTTTGGCATAGAGCAATGTGGAGAATTCTGTTTAGCCATGAGCATTTCTAATGCAGAAAAACATGAAAGCGAGGCTATAAAGGCCTCTGTTGTTTTTCTCATACAAATCTCTCTAAGTTCAAATGGCTGTAACTTCATTGCTTTTTAAGCTACAGCACTCAACTTTTGCAAGTTCGCTAATGTCAACATGCTCTTTCACGTGGCAATGTTCATGTTTACTATTATACATGTGGATAAACTACCAAAACAGGAAATCACATTTATGAAATTTGTGTATGGGTGTATGAAGCATGTGGAATGCTGCTGAATATGAAAATGTATGAACATAGTCAATAGAGTGGAATGGTTATGAAACCCAGTGACCTTCTTTGTTATATGTCTTTGTTCACTTTTCTAACTGTGACCATGCACAAAACACAATAGAAATTCCAATATGTTAATCATATCAATCAGCCGATAGAAACGTGTGGGTTCAGTCATTCAGGCGACGCTAATGAACTACATGTACATGTATGACCATGCACAATCTTTTGTCTTACCCCCTACCAACATAAATAGCTGTTATTATGGCTGAGCCAAATGGTCAGCGGTTTCACCCATCAGTCCTCATAAAAACGACGCTTTCGGGTCAACCATTTAAAAATGGTACAGAGATGGAGTCACGTTGAACGGAGATCACCAAGAAGATGATGCCCCAAACGATTATTTTCTAAAGAAAAGCAAGAATAAATGTCAAGCGGTGTCTGTCCTTGGCCACTGGAGTGATTTGACGATTTTTTTTTACAAGCCTTGTCTTCAAAAGCTTCTTGGGTCCGTAAAGTCATTAACAACTCACACGATAACTCCTCTTTGCATTCAGCCTTATGAAATCGGTTAGTCCATCCTTAGGCCACTCAGCATCTTACAATCGCTACTAGTGCATTGAATGAAGAGACAGGAATGATAAAGCAGACTAAAACAAGGATATTTCATGTAAAATTTCACTCAAACCAGCTCAAAGCTGAAACAGCCTCAAACAAGTCAATGACCCGATAAGATGGGTGAAACCGCTGACCGTTTCATGGTATTTAGCTCAGCCGTAATAACCGCTATTGCACCCCTTTGCTGGGTTTCCTAACCATTCCACTCTATTAACTATGGTATGAATGGATACCATACATATACACATGTACAGTTAAAGCAGGGCATTAAACCTCTATCTGTTAAATTAAATAACTAAAATCAGGGGCGTGGCCAGAGGGAGATTCCAGGGATTCCAGAACCCCCATTCGTGATTTCCAAAGGGTAAAAAGCTCAGACTGTAAGATGATGGATTGCTAGTAAGACTCTGACCCCCCACCCCCTCGGAACCACCCCTTGCGCAACTCCTGGCTATGCCCCTGAAAATACCACACAACCAACCAACCAATAGAGAGATTGTAGAGAATTCACAGAGCTACAGTCATTCACAAATGTAATTACTGAATGCTACAAAACCGTAACAGTTCAGTGATCCTTATCAAAAACTGAGTGTTTTGGTTTGGAACTAGTACTCTTGTTGGTAGGTTTGTGACTTGAAGATCAATAAATTACTAATATTATTAAATGATTAAAAATGTTTAATAGATTCACCTTGTTAACACCTCCTTATTGTTGCCGCATTTCTCACACACTCCAGCCTCCTGAGCACACTTGGTACACAGTGTGTGATACGCATGCCTGACAGTTTTCTGCTGACATTTGACACTGGAAGAGAACATCAGAGATTTGACAATGTTTTACATTTACCCCAACACATCTTAATTGCTAGTTTGTTGCAAGCTCTCAGATAGTGGGGAAGGGGGTGAAAGAAGTCTCCCTCTTTTTTTAGTGTTGCTTTTTCTTTTGCCTCCTTCTCCACTATCTGCGAGCCTGCAGCAGCCTTTTTAAAGGGTTCCTCTCAACCAGTGTGCATTGTGCTCCAAAATCCCAGTGGTCTCCATTTTGTAGGGCCCCAAAATTCAGATCTCGCTAAAATCTCATTTTTAAAAACACAGAAGGAATGAGAGTCATTAGGCTTTATTACATTTTAAATGCTTTGGAGTAACTTTAGGTCAGGCCAGTGGCAGCCAGACGTTTCGTCCGAGTGTGCTTCTGCAGATAGCGATAAACTGTATTCTTTGTATGCAAACAAGTTAAATGCATACAGAGTAACTTTAGGTCAGGCCAGTGGCATCCAGACGTTTCACCGGAGTGTGCTACTGCTAGTGATAAACTGTATTCTTTGTATGTAAACATTTTAAATGCATAGGGAGTACATGTATTCTTTGTATGTTTTACATTTTAAATGCATATGGAGTAACTTTTGGTAAGGCCACCTGCAGTGGCAGCCAGATGTTTCATCAGAGTGTGCTACTGTACATGCTAGTGGTAAACTGTAGATATCATGAACAATAAATAATGGCATAAAATAAAAATTGTCACATAAATGTTACAATAAAAACAGTTTTAAAATAATGACTTGATATTGATTTCTTTCCAGCTGAAGTACTTTGATATATAATCTAATGAAAAACAAAATATTTACCCCTTCAACTATTCTAATTCTGTCTGTAACACACTCAGTTATAGAAAACACTAATGACAAGCCGGGTAACTTATCCCAGTGAATACAACTGGATACGTGAAAAAAAAAACAGCTCAGTGCCGGACAGGATCTTTCGAAGCTGGGATCCCTTGCCGGTTTTCTATTTATTTCCTAATTTCATCTAGGGATCTGTCATGAGGGGTGGGAGTCATTTTCATATGTTGCTAAGTGCATAAGTGTTCTTTTACATGAGGCATCAGACCCAAAACTTTAAAAATCTAAAATTTAAACTATAAGTCCTACAAAGCTGTTCTTTGTATATATTCTAGACATCGATAATAAATTAAAGTCTACACAGAAAATTTCACGTCAATAGGGTGTATTGTTCTAATGAGTAAATAAACTTTGAATTTTATGACAGAACAACCCAGCATGTTTTCCGGAAGGCATAAAAATCCATGTACGTGTAATTGTGTCAATTTCTTTTTTTAAACTTGATAAATCTTTAAAAGTTGCAATCAAAGAGTATTAAAGTGAAACCCAATGATTTTGATGGGAAATTAAGCTTTATTTGTATTTTTGTTTTTATGACTGCCATGTTGGTGTCCCAGAGAGGGACACCGACACCAAGATGGCAGCCGCATACAAAGTACTGTAAAATTGTTGTACATTCATTGGCCCACAGCTCTGTTAGGAAATAATCTAATGTTCCAAAATTTGGGTTATAAGTGTATTTTTGGTAGTTCTACAAGGACCAAGATGTTTTATTTGATTTTGTCAATGCAAACCAATTTTGTGATTGCGTGTCATGGAGATGAAAACCAAGAATAGGCCCTTTGCAGGACATGGTCATGTGACCTTTTTGCTTGTCAATCAAAAAAATGGTTTTGATAGAACATGGATACCAGAAATGGAAAGAGTGAGGCAATATTTATAGTAAACAGCACAAGTTTCAGGTTAATGTCTTTAAAACTGAAGGAATGGCAAATTTTTGAAATCTCAAAATTTAACAGAGTTTATGAGGCTGCAGCTTTGGACATGAATAGTTGGAACACGTCCCCCGCACCCCCTCATTTCAATGTTGGATAAACTTTCGTACTGGTTTGGTAACTTTTTTTCCCCCAACATTGAATGGGGGGTGGAAGGGGGGAGAGAGGAACTTCATGGTTGCATGCTGCTTCTGGTTTCCATAACAATTAAAGGATTAGTGTTGCAAGAGTAGTGTTCAAAGGTGTCTGAGAGTAGATATTCATTAACGTCACACGATGTTTACAACATTTAATTAAATCAGCGAACTACTGTTGTGGGTCTTTATAGGTTGTAGCCATTATATTCTCGAAAAAAAAATCATTAGAAAATAGTGAGCGTCATTTCACAATCGATTAGAAATAGTATTATTTATGGAATCTGTTTTTAGAGTAGACCAAGTAACCATGTTGAATTAGATACTTTAAACTATTGCTAATTCGGGTTAATTGTGTTATCGACCGGCAACCCAAACTAATATTCGATTGAGAGTCACGTTATGTAGTTTAACTCAACTTGAAGTAAGAGATATATAATTTCTTGCCGGTTTTTATTTATTTTTAATGTCTCTGTTTTTTAGTAGTACTAAAGTCCAAGATTATAACGGCTATTATAACAATTAATGTATTAATCTAATCACAGGCGGGTCTTAAGCTTTGCAGATAAGACGTGCCGTGTACAGGTTTATGTTTTTATAAGCGAGTTTATAATCAGTACTACCGCCATTATAATTACTAAAAATGTACTCCCCTATGTCAACAACATTATTATATATAATTATTATGAATAATATACAATGTACGCTTGCAGTTACAAACATAGACTAAATAATACTTGATTAAGTAGAGTTCCGCAGGCATGTTGGTCACCTTGGTTTCAATAGAGATTGGAAAACAACAACAAAACATAGTTTCGCCTTTTTCAAGTCCTTAAAATAACTAAAAACACTTAATAAGGATGACTGTTATGTGATAACTTTACAGTTCTTTTAAAAACAAATCTGAATGAACGAATTTCAGATAATAATCAGCCATTTAAGTTTTGGTGATCTACATGACTATGGCCCTGTTCGACATGAAAACGAGGCAAAATTGCCGTTCGTTTTATGTTTTTCTTTCGTGGCTGAAACGTTGGTGAACTAGTCTTCAAAAATCATAAATAATCAATGCGATTTTGTCCAATCAAATGAAGGAAATCACTCACGTGTATACAAAAGAAAAAGGTCTCAACAATGAAGTTTTATATAGGGCCACACTCATACAGTGAAACGTCGTATAAATACCCTTCTAGTCAATCCTTATACATGTAAGGCTTCACCATGAATCTTTATAAAGACCCTAGTACAGTGAAAATCCTTAAAAAGAACTTTGTGGGTTGCGGAGAGAGTGGCTCAACTAACAGTGCATTCGAGAACAAATGCCCCTTGGCTCACAGCTCACAGGTACATGTATTCATACGCAATCGGCATAACATTATGGGACTCAATTTTCGCTCCCTATCCCAACTGCGCATATCAGTACCGCACAACGTAGCTATAAAACCTTGTGTTACAGCAATTGTACGTCGATTAACTTGCAAATAATATCATTTTGAACAACAGTACCTTAACTTTAACGGGTTTTGTAACGGTTTACCATGGTTTACCAATGAATTAAAAGTATGATCTTAACAGTCTTTGTCTATTACAAAGTTGTTGGTTAATCGTGGTTAACCGTGGTTAAGCGTGGTAACGCGTCTATTTAACGGGTAATCCGATGGTAAACCGATGGTAATCCGATGGTAACCCAGAGTAAAGTCGAATATAAAAAAAAACCAATACGTTTGTGACCTTTCTAAGTAATTATTTATTGAAATATAATGAAGCCGTGTAGCAAGTACATAACCAAAAAGCTACTTACAGTCAATTTAGTCCGCTGATATTGCAGTTTATTTTAGAATTGTTATTTCTCAGACATTATTAGGCATTCACGATGACAACAAATGATAAGTGCTTGTGTTTGTCATTTTGAGTAAATCCTGAATCTCAACCCTTATTTTTCTAAAGTTGCAATAATGTCAATATTAAGGCGTTCGCCTTTTCTTTGAATGACAAGTTTTACACGTCGATTCATGGACTCAATTAATTTGTTAATTGCATCAACTGGTATTTGGAAAAGTCTTGCGAACACGTTCACTAAATTCGGCAAATGTTTCACGGCTGATCCGATACCTTAGCGCATCTCCCCTCAGTCTTCGAGAAACAGTACTAAACATATTTTCAATAGGGTTCAAATCTGGACTACGAGGAGGAATCTTGAACAGTTCAGCATTCACTCGTGTCATCGCTGCCCGAGCTTTTGCACTATTTTGCGATGGATCTCCTTCTTGTAACCAAAGGCGACTGTCTCCTTTACCCGCCAATCTAAACATCCAGGGAAAGTTCTGGTCGATGAAGGACTCGAAAAAGTCGCCACACATTTTATTATACTGAGGACAAACTATAACGCCTCGGTTGTAGCTAATTGCAACAATCATCTTAACAACTTTACCACCAGTCCCTTCTTTTTTTTCCTTAGACGTACAACTGTGTGCGAGTCCTTCGCATTTTTTTCTCCATACACGCCCCCTTGGGGCACGTGCTTGATCCATTGTGTTGGTCTTATAAACAAAGGAGGTTCCATCAAGATAAAATGCAATTTTATCGGTCCAAATATCCGACTAGTTATTTCAGAGAAGGCTTTTTGCAAAATGTACCCGCGCTTTCCTATCTCTCGCACTCAGTAAACTTTTTCTACGAGCTTGAAGATGATAGTAGCCATTTTTGTTTAGAACACAGCATATTGTTCGATCACTAACACTCCCTTGACGAATCCCGGCATCTTTCATGATACGTTTCGATGAAAGATTTCCTTCTTGTTCCCGTAATGAGTTCAGGGAACGTAATATAGCTCTTCTCTGTCGGGCCGTTAATTTTGGTTGTCCTCCTGGCGATTTCTTGCCCTCCGTTTTCCCATTGACCTTTTTAGTTTCACAGGAACTCCTACATATTCTCAGAACTGTAGATGGAGACACTTCACACTCTTTTGCTACTTGACGCAGGGATAGTTTTTGAACTCCTCGTAAATATAAAATGTATTCATGAGCGCTTTCCCACAGGAATTTTGCCTCGAAATACCATTCTCATTAATCAAAATGTAATCCAAAGTATACTTTGTGTGTATATAGAGTAGCTGAACTCAATATAAATACTGTTTTAAAGCCCATCGAACGTGCGAGAGTTTAGAACTTTCATCATAACACTCCCAATAATCTTGTCACGAACACGTACGTCACATTAATTTTTGATATGAGAAAAGAAATGCGATATTCAGACAGCTTTGGACATGAATAGTTGGAACACGTCCCCCGCACCCCCTCATTTCAATGTTGGATAAACTTTCGTACAGGTTTGGTAACTTTTTTTTCTCCAACATTGAATGGGGGGTGGAAGGGGGGAGAGAGGAACTTCATGGTTGCGCGCTGCTTCTGGTTTCCATAACAATTAAAGGATTAGTGTTGCAAGAGTCGCAGGGCTTCAAGTGGCCAGGGTAAAAAATATAGGGATAAATATAGGACATTTTCAGGAAAATATAGGGCTAATATAGGGCAAAATGAAGAAATATATGGAAATATAGGGAGATAATATAGACGAAGTTGGCGATGTTTTCCATCCATTAGCTGGATTTTAAACAACAACAAACACATGAACATATAAAAAATAATGCAATGGCTCTTTATTTCTCAATGTCGATTTTCTTGCAGTGCCGTGAACGTTCTATTAAGCGCCCATGGCAAAATAGCCTGCATTTTTCATTTAAAAAATGTCACCAGCTAAACTTTAGAGAGGGGCACTAAGTACAAAATGACACTTAATAAGGAGGGAGGGCTTTTTGAGAGGGGTGCTTTATAGAATACTAAAGCTATGTTACAATTACAACAAGTTATACATTTTTCTATCATCAAGCGGCACCAGTTGAGCATGTTAACCAGCTATTCGTCTGGTTGAGGAACACAAAATTCATTGATCCTAGTATGGGAGAACCATAAGGCAATGATATAAATACAACATTTACAAGTTATGTCTTCAATTTCTTATTAACAAAAATTGACATTATATGACAAAAATTGACATTACATGACACAATCTAGGGTACAAATAAAGCCGTTGTTGAAAACAGTTAGAAGTACATGAAATATCCAATAATTGTATTCGTTTTTTAGTTAGTAGAAAAGAAATTATAGAAATATAGGAAATATAGGACATTTTAGAAAATATAGGGAAATATAGGGAAATCTAAAAAATATAGGAAATATAGGAAATATAGGGACACTTGAAGACCTGGAGTCGTGTCCAAAGGTGTGGCTGGCATGGCTTTGATTGACAAGCAAAAATAGTCAGGTGACCATGTCCTACAATGGGCCTATTCGAGGGGGTCCAGTAGGTTTATCGATTGGTCATCGATTGGCCGATATCAATCGATATCAATTAACTAATTGTCATCGATTGATATCGACCGATCGATTGGTTTTCCGATGATCGATTTCCATCGATTGGGTACGCCGGGAAACAACGTACAACAGTTATATAAAATTAAATGGAATGGTCCATATTACCCACTCGTTCCAGGCCAATAACTTTACATACTAGATTGTTATGTGAATATCGGGATGTACTGAATTAATTGTCTTACCATGTTGCGGGTGCTTTGAGAGGTTTATATTTCTTGTACTTCCTCTTCCACTCGATTGCTTCTTTGCATCTCGCGCACACTCCCGCAATCACCAAACCATTTATCAACTTCTGTTTTAAACCAGTGTCATGCATATTATTTCTAAACGCCGACGAGTTTTGATACTTCTGCCCTTTCTTTTTGCTGTTTCCTTTTCTCACCTCCAAACTCATGACTGAACATGTGCATGTGCAAGACAGCAGATTAACATCTAAATACATGCGTAATCTATAATACGCATACGTCTATAGGATTTCCGCTGGTTTTGTTTATCGCTGATTCGTATTCCAAGATGGCTGCCAACAGAGTGAGCGCG
This sequence comes from Actinernus sp. WN-2022, assembly GCA_030867875.1. Lineage (NCBI taxonomy): Eukaryota > Metazoa > Cnidaria > Anthozoa > Actiniaria > Actinernidae > Actinernus > Actinernus sp. WN-2022. Next base: position 33,832,889 of record JAOWCC010000019.1, read on the forward strand.
GGAAGCTCAAGAATTCTAATATTTATCCCACCTCCTCTGTGCTTAGATCCATCCAAAAAGAAACCTAGACTTGAAGATAAAGGTAAAAAATATCATGTTTTAATTATGTGATTTAAATTTTTATTCAATTAAATTTAATGCGTTCGTTTTGCAACACGCCAACAGATCATTTTGCGCAGTGGAAGAGGACAGAGTTTCGATTCGATGGAGCAACGTTTGTTCCAGATACATGTACTCCTTGTAGAGGCACATCCTGCACGAATACGGTTTCAGAGAGCACAGATGGAAGCTGTATTTTCCTCGAATACGATCCCAAAGTTGTACAAGAATCGGTCCAGTTTTACCTTGATAGTGAGTTTGTAGAAAGAAACTTTAGAAAGGAAACTTTATATGAATGTAAACAGGATTGTGGATTGCAGCGTGAATTTGAGCTTGTGAATGCTGCAAGTCAGAGACTTCTACAGGAAAGTGCACCTCGTTCGTTCAGCCCTCAAAGAGGAAGAAGGCAGAATGAAATCAGCCAAGATACACATCAACTTACAGAGGAAGATGTTTACACTTACAACTGGAAATGTTCAGCAGATTTGTCTGATAGCAGCCTCACAAGGTGCAGTAATGACAGTCCAATTACACCAAAGAAACGTACTGCTACAGTGGCATCAATACAGTCATTGTCATTATCATTGGGTAAATTACCCATGGCAGCAACATCACAACTAACAACCAAATCAGCACCAGTCATAGTTCAACCAATGGCAGATAAAGTTTCATCAATGACTTCATTATCATCATCGTCATCATCAAATCTGCAACAACATATAAGATCCTCGTCATCAGATGACACTAGCTCACGCAGCGGTGAAGCAGTAAGCGGTAGTTCTAGTAGCTCCAAAGTGATCATTACAAAGTCTGCCCTCCCAAAAATCTACGACAAGCTGTCACCCCTTTTAAAGTGTACCACAGCAGAGAGTTCAGTCAACATTGTAATTGTTGTCCTGCAAGTGAACCCAGTGAGAGAAATTCAAATTAAATCTGGAATGAATGCAGGCCAGTATGTTCTACTCTCATCCATTATTGTTGCAGATGATACAAAATCCTCATTTAAGATAACTTTATGGAGAGAGGCCTCTAAATGGACAGAGAGAATTCTAGCTGGAGATTTTATTGTTGCCACTTCAATACGGATTGAGAAGTGGAGGAATGAATACATTGGACAGACAACATACCGGTCAAGTTTCTACAATCTACACAAACCTGAAAAACTGCTGTCGAGTGAATGGCTTCGTCTTGTGTCCCAAGAGCAGCTTAACAAGTTGATGTCTTGGGCAATAAGTGTTCATGGATATCTCTTCAACAAGATCCAGTCTGGGAGATTACAGCCTAAGTACACCAGAGTCTCTGACATGCAAGATAACACTCTTGTGCATTTTAGAGGGAGGCTTGAAGCAGTTAATGTGCTAACAGATCCACAGTCAAAGAAGGGCTACACTTTTGGACACCAAAAGCTGCCCAAGATAGTTGCTGGTAAGTGACTGTGGTACATTTAGGATGCAAGACAAGATACCAGCTTAATAAGACTTCAAAATAATGTGAGGAGTTCTTAATGAGGGAGCTTTTCATAAATTTTTGACCTGCTTCTAAAACCTATGCCTTCCTGAAAAAGGATTGGTTGCTCAACATTTTAAATTCAACCAAGATGAAAACAAGACTGTTTTTAACAGTCATTGTGACATTTTGATAAGATGCATAAATGGAGAACAGCATCAGTGCCTTCTATCCGAGGAAAGAAAACAAAAATCCCTAACTCCTTGGAGGAGGCCCGCTTCTTGACAATACAACAATGTTTGCAAATAGTAGTACTTTATTTTTCAGTCAGGTTGTGCAGTTTTTCTGATGATATCCATCTTAAAGTGCATATTAAGCCCTGGCCAGTTACGCTTTTTTTGACAGCTTAGACCTTAAAAGGTAGGGGGGAAAATCCGAAATGTTTAAATAAAAATGTTTTCATTATTTTTTTAGCGACTAAACTTCCAAATGTAGAATAATTTCCACGCATGTTCGGGAACTGGGACGAGAATAAAATGTGATGTCATCAACAGAACTCGTCTCTGCATGGGTATAAAGCATTGGCTTATTTGCAAAATATTCTAATAGATAACCGAGAAAGATGATAATATTGCGCTAAACACTTCGGAGAGCTTTATTCGGCAAGCCTTTAATGCAATGGTGCATCGAGAGTGTTCTGTTGATGACGTCAAAACTAGACCCAGTGCCAATTTTGTAAAGTGCTCTCGTGCGCTTAATTTTCGTCTGGTCTGTGACAGATGGGCTTGCATTTTCCTACCAAAATTTTGGCCATTAGTTGAGACTCCATAATTTTAAACAGTTTCTTTTTCTTTCTTGTCATCATATTCTAGTTTCAATGACTTTTTTTTAAATATATTGTGGCTACAAAATGCCTTTCATTACTTTGCAGCATTGACTGGAGGTCCCAATGAGAATATCAACTTGTGTCTGTGGGGCAGACAAGCCGATTGGATGGATGACATGCGCAGTGGAGTAGGAGCTGTGTGGGAGATAGAATATTTAACAGTCAAGTATGACACCGAAGGCGGCATAGTGACGTTACACACCACCCCTAAATCAACAAGAACAAAGCTAAAACCTGACAACGAAACTGCCAGAGAATTACTGGCTAGTTTAGGAGAAAGCACTGGAAAGGCTACAACATTCAAGAACACCAAAGAGCTACTAGAAGCACAGTTTAATGGTGTTGCTGATATTCAAGGGCACTTATCTACTATACTCTTTAAACATGGCGATATCAAAGTGTTAAGAGTTGAGAACATGCAAGACATTGAGCATTTGGAGAGTGAATGTCATCATTTGATTTACGTTGGCTGTGGAACATGTTCTCGCTCTCTCACTCAGGACAATAATGGGATCTATGGACAGTGTGCTCACTGTTTGTACAATGAACTGAGATATAACTATACCATATCTCACTTCTTTAGGCCCATAACTATAGTAATTACTGATTCTAATGGTGCTATCAATGTTAATGTTCCCAGCAGATGTGCCATCAAATTATTTAATGGTATCCAGGCTAGACAACTGTCGAAGGTTAATAGGAAAGGGGAGAATTCTCCTGCAGTGAAGAAATTTGTTAACACAGTTAGAGAACTTGTCTCTTGTAGTAAGGAGCAGCAGTTTACACTTTCTTGTAGCACAGTTCTTGATGAAAATGGCTTTGTTCTCCAAAGGAATTTTACTTTATATAAAACATAATAAATATGCCTAATTATAGTGAAAATATTCTTGTGATCTTGTATTTGGTATACTTTATGTTTCTTATTCTTTTGTATTTCTGTAAATGCTGTTTGCATCATTTTAGGCACAGCTGACATGCAAATGCCACAAAAGATTGAAAGTATGGACAAACGCTGCAACATTACGTGTAATGTTGCCACCTTTGCAGCATTGTGTGCAACATATATAGGACAGCCATGTTGCAGAAGTAAGATCTGCAACATTGCATGCAACAAACTGCACCATGTGAACATCCCTGCAACATTACTGGCAACGGTGGATGCTTTGAGCCAATTAAATACCACTGCAAAAAATACTGTGACATGGTAGCTGTGCCTTCTATGTTGCAGGAAAAGTTGCAGCATCTGTCAATGTAGTACATGTATATCTCATTACAGTCACCTTTTAAAATTCTGACAAATGTTATTCTTTCTAACATAATCTTGTAACTTAAATAATTCCTGGAATCTAATTGGCTGAGAGCAGTCCAATTCCAGAGCAAAGTTGAAATTCAGTGCAGGAAGTCGAAATTCAGTGCAATTTCAGGGTTACTATAGCAACAAAACCTTTTTGGCACTTGCCCTAAAAATGTCTAGATATGAATTTTTTTAATTACTTTCCAGTAGTGAATACTACAAAGCTATGTAGAATCTCGAAAGCATTCAATAATGCTGAGTTTTTTCTAGTACCGTAATGTTATTATTGTGATGTCATTATTGCTACTAATATAAAAATATAAAAGTCCTTGTTTTAGTGCTATCAACGTCCTTCTTTCAACACTCGCCAACTTCGTATATCGACTTCTTATTTCAATTTCGAACCCCTAGAAACAGTTTACATTCAGTTTTTTGTATGGTAATTGTTTGCCACCTTTCTTTCAGAGAATGGACTGGGGACGAGTGCCTAAAAATACACAAGTAACAGGATCACTCAACGGCCAGGAATGCACAAAGGTGTTAATTTTTCTATTGTTGAAACTTGATATCTCATTGGTTATACACAAATAAACCTCCTAAAAATAGGAAAGAACTCCGATTTTACAATATTTTTCTAAAGAAAATTATTGAAGCGGACAATATGTAACTAAAAAGAGAAATCCTATTTGGGGAGCATCGAAATATTTTATAATGTCTCAGCTTTTGTTTTAGTGTCTTTCTATTGGCTGAATTCATTTTTGGAATCAAAAACATATACACAACGAGCGATTTAATGCATTTTAATTTGAGAACATTAATACCACTAGTCAAGAGATATCTTTAGTATATTTTCTATTTGGGATTATAAATGAAATCACATTCATGGCCGTAGAATAATAGATATTGCTCCGGTTATTACATGAATCATTACTTAATATAACATCTATTTCAAAGGAACCAATATAAGTAAGCTTGTGGCGAATGGTTTCCCTTCCTAACGTCCGTTGTAGAAACGGATTGAACCATAGAATATCAATTAGATTTTCCTGAAAATGCCAAAATCAGAAAATCGATCGCGAGCAGCAGACCGGGTTATTTTTATATTTCCATTCTCATTGTTCGCTTTCAGCGCGGTATGTTAACAAAAGATGCCTCGTCTCGTTTGGTTAACCAGTATGGCTGCAACATAATTTATCATTGAATTAAGAATACTAATTTTTTGGTGATTGGCTAGCGGAATCGAACTCGCGGAAAACACATTCTAAAAATAACCCGGTCTGTAAAAACGCTGCATCATAGACGGTAGTATGGGAGATAATGGCCCCTACTGCGAAACAATTAGTGAAAATCCCTATTAAAGACTGTAACCCAAGCTAGCGTATGACACACCGACGCAACAAATATGTACAGCTGTTTTTCCTTGGTTTCTAGGACTGTAGAAGGTTATTTTTGGTTATTTCTTGGCAGTAAAATAACAAACGTCGACTTATACTTGAAAAGAAGCCCGAGAAAAAAAACCTTCAGGCGACGCAACAGCCCCGTTATGCGTTATAACAGAGCATAGTTAATATAGTGGAATGGTTAGGAAGCCCAGCGACTTTCTTTGTTATGTCTTCGTTAGCTTTTTTCAACCACTACCGTGCACAAAATACAATAGAAATTCCAATGTGTTAATAAATCAGCCAATAGAAACGTGTGAGTTCAGTCGTTCAGGGAACGCTAATGAACTATGATCGTGCACAATCTTTTGTCTTGCCCCCTTCCAACATAAATCGCAGCGCCATTGTTAGCCCCTTTTAAGTTTGCCGGGTTTCCTAACCATTCCACTATGAACGAACAGGGTCATCACTGTTCTAATTCTTGTGATCCTATGTTAAGGGTGGGTTTGGGATCAGACGGGTCACGTGCCTATGCGTAACAGGGAGGGTTAGCACGTCTCACTGATTGCACAGAGATTGACCCATTCATCAGCTCCCTATTGAACCAGAAGGTCAATACCAACGATAGCACGCGTACCACATGCACTATATTGTCAACGTTTGCAATAGCACATGTGGGATGCGACATTATTGCGATGTAATCATAATTTGTGAATTATCGCCATCAAATTGCAGAGTCTAATTACCTGATAGGGTTTTGACAAGTTTCCTTTGACACAAATACGAACTAACCCTTCTTTTATCAGTTTTTATCACGACTCTACTGCGCATGCGCAGAATATTTTAAGCCTTGTTAATAATGCCAGGTTACTTTTTAACGCAATGGAATCCTTACAGGTAATTTGAACACTTCACAGATGCAAAAACCAAATTAGCAAGATTGACACATTTTAGGGGGCTGTCTTTTTTCCTCATACTTTTAAAATTGCACTCGAGATTTGGGAAACCTTGCATTCATCTTAAAACAAAAATTCGAAATTTATTAGCTCGTAACTTTGTCACTACCTAAAATATCTGTTCAGAACTTTGCACAGTTGATAATTTAAAAATGCTCTCGGCTAGTCACGTTATTAGTTTTTGTCTCCGATAAGATCTGCAACTCTGGCTGCAATAGCCGTAACTCAAGAGACCAACGTATTTTTTTTTTTTCATTAATTCCCCATATTCTCATGTCACATAACAGCTTATGACAAAAATGTTCTCGACCAAATTTTAACTGGTACTTTACGAACTTTTTCACGCTATTGATCGGTGTACCAGAGGTGAAGAGGCGACAGAGAATAGGAGATATTGTAGTTGAGTCTACGAATAGCAGTTTCAGCGGTATTGACCCAAACGCCTCACTTCAATGTAATGAAGCGCTATTCAAACTGTGTATCTAAATTAGTCGTGCTTGTTTAGGAGGGTGTTGGTGTCGTGTAAGAATGATGGTTTCAATGGCGCTTCATTACATTGAAGTGAGGCGTTCGGGTCAATACCGCTGAAACTGCTATTCGTAGACTCAACTACAATATCTCCTATTGAAGAGGAGAAGAGGCAAAAAAACACGTCAAACTGGTTTTACTAATATGTCATAATAATAACAATAATATGCCGTTATTACTAATGATAAAACACATATCAATAGTTACAATAATAATGATAAAAAGGCTGTATAAAAATGGCACTAAACTACATACAATACTAACACTGACAATTAATTACGTGATATTTAAAAAGCCACATTTTAATTAAAAATACAACTATTTGTAAAACAATTTTTAAAACATTCTGTATTTATCCTTGGCCATATACATTCTTATCTTCGTAGTCTTAAAGTTGAGTCCTTGATGCGTGGTAAAAGTTTACGAAGTGGATGAGAACTACAGTATTCTTTTAACTTTTTACATATAGAGCGATCAGTGGTTTCTAAAAGGGAGCTCGTACTTACAGGAGAGGAAATCAGTATCTACGTTTATGATAGCCTGCGTCGCATCCGAACTGAACCCCGGTTAAGTTAGCCTGCGTCGCATCCGAACTGAACCGGGGTTCAGTTCGGATGCGACGCAGGCTAACCACAACTGGACGCTAAACTGAGAATACGATGTCACGTCACTGGCTAAAAACTGTAACATGAGAATGTGACGTCACTTCCGCTAGACTTCTCGTGAAGACGAGGCAACTGTATGGTATATATTGCTTCACACATTTTAATCAACTTTGCTGTTGAATCGGTGAAGATGATGCAGCCAGAAATGAACGTTAAGTCTGACTTCGAAACGAAAGAACCGGTTTCTAAAGTTGATATCGTCAAAGAAGTTGCCAGCGCTCTAGAAGATGAAGATTTCCTGAAAGATGAGCCAAACTCTGTTAAACTGTCACCAAGCACGACTTCACGACAAAAACATCCCGTAAAAGCAATTCATGCATCACGATATCCTTCTACGCCTGCACAGAGTTTGTCTGGTTCAAGTCCAGTAGTTCTCACCAGTCCTGGTCAACAGAGAATACGATCAGAGCTAGTTCCGTTAGAGACACCACCAGCTTCTAGCACAACTAGTACTTCCAGTTCAACTTCTACTACAACGTGGCAGAATAATGCTCCTTCTCAACCAGAAGTGGCTGGTGGTGGTGTTTGGGGATGGATGTCAAGTGCAGTTAGTGTCGGGTTACAGACGACACAAAACATTGGACGGAATATTGTGGAGAAAACGAAGGTATGGTATTTGTGGATGAATGGGATTTATGTGCCTTTGTCTAAGGGTGTTAAGGGTGGACAGACGTCGATATTGTTTGTAATACGAAAAACTGTAATACGAAAAATAGGCATAGCATTTAGGGAGTGCATGTTAATAAAACCAGTTAAAAAAAATTAAACCAGTTTAAATAAAATTAAACCAAATACAAAATTGAACCACAACATACATGTCATACAGACTGTTAATGTTTAATGCAAATGAAGTGATGTTTTAATGCAATTTGTACAGTGAGATTCACAAGAAAGCACAAGCCAATATACAAGCATAGCTGGTGATCAATGTTAAAGTTTTATTTCAAGTCTTTTTGTGCATAGGAAAAAAATTGGAAAAGGAGTTTCATTCTTTAATTATAGAATTCTAAATAAGGCCATCCCAATAAAATGTTTTGTTTACCATCACCCTCTCTCGTGATGGTGGGACGGTTGGTCGGGGCAAAAAAAGCATCTGGAACTGAATTAAAAGCCTGATTACTAATTAAGCTTCATCTAGTTGTGGATTGACAATGCGTATGAGAAAAGCAAGAAACTAAAATGTACAGAGCTCGGTAAGAGATGTAGTCACAAAATTATTCTTCAAACTTTTTTTTGACTTTTCAGGCATTGGTACATTGTAAATGAAACATTTTATTGGGATTTCCTAAGCAACTTTTCTGTTATTTTACAAATTTACAGTAGTTTTATACTATGATTGTCCTCTTATTTACCACATTTTGTGTGAAATAAGGGTGAAAGTGTCTCCTGATCACATTCTAAATTTTCCTTCAATTTCTTTGTTTTCTAAGGGAGAATTTAGTACATGATCAGGAGTTATGTCCTTATTGCACACAGCCCTTCAATTACTTTTAGGTGATAATTATTGTTTATTTTTCCTCATGTACTTGCTTTCCTGCTTGTATCACAGTGTGTAATGTTAACTTGTAAATTGCAAATAAAAAAGTAAAAATATATATATATATATATTTTACCGCCTACCAGTTAGCTCAGTGGCTAAGCTCCGGTCTGTTGTGTGGGAGGTTGCGGGTTCAAACCCCGGCCCGACCAACACTCAGGGTCTTAAAATAACTGAGTAGAAGGTGCTGCCTTTGTGAAACAATTTCGTTCACGAGCTACAAATGGTTGGACCTTCACGTCTTCTCGGATAAGGACGTTAAATCGTAGGCCCATCAGTGGATGAAGAGCCACCTCGTGGAAATGCCACTGATTAATCTGTTATTATTATTATTATTTGCTCCTTTTACACCCAAGGGAGAATTTATAACATGATGAAGAGTCACTTTACACCCAATTAAAGCTAGGATTCTTTTAATTACATATAAATCCCTTCATAATCAGGCATCTGAGTACATAAAGGAACTTCTAACTGTATATAAGCCTAGTCGTTCTTTGAGATCGGCATTACAAAACTTACTTGTAGTACCACTGTCAAACACTAAGAGCTATGGTGAGAGATCTTTCCAAATCACTGGCCCAGGATTATGGAATTCCATGCCTGATTACATAAGATTTTCTGACTCATTAAGTAGTTTCAAGGCTTGAATCAGGGAACACTTTTCTTAGTTTGTGGTATACTGAATATTTTTACTATTATTATTGTAATAATTATAATTAGTTTAGAATTGGGTTTTAGCCAACCACATACAATGTAAGAGCATCAAGACCCTGTGGGATGCTCCCAATATCTTATTATTATTATTATTTTGCAGACCTTCAATTGATATGCATTCAGAAGGGACTAGCCTCGTGGATCCACAACAATTTTGACCAATAATAACAATTTTGACCAATAATAATGATAATAATAATAATGATAATGATAATAATAACGGTTTATTCAGTGGCATTTCCACAAGGTGGCTCTTCATCCACTGATGGGCCTACGATTTAACGTCCTTATCCGAGAAGATGTGAAAGTCTAACCATTTGCAGCTTGTGAACGAAATTGTTTCACAAAAGCAGCACCTTCTACTCAGTTATTTTAAGACCCTGAGTGTTGGTCCGGCTGGGGCCTGAACCCGCAACCTCCCGCACAACAGACTGGCGCTTAACCACTGAGCTTAAACTGGGAGGCGGTTATCCATGAGGTGATGCAAAACATGGCAAAAGTGATTCTAGCATGTGCAATATCACACATCAATCAATTGGGCTGTGTGCAGCAAGGGCATAAGTGACTCCTAATCACGTACTAAATTCTCCTTCAAATTCTTTGTTTTCTAAGGGAGAATTTAGAATGCGATCAGGAGTCCCTTATTGCACACAGCCCTTCTTATTTATTTTATCAATTACCCTAGGAGCTGTTTTCTAGATGTTCTTCAAGGTTTTTGGTATTTGGTCATATTCTGTCAATTACTTAGCTAGCACCATTGGTAAAATTTTATTGCACCACATTTGATGCACCAATTATATGTAAATGTTATGCACCAACATTTTTGGAATAACAGGAATCATGGTACACTCTAGATTAAACCTGAGTGCATAACATATAAGATCATCATATAATATACATGTAGCCTACACTAACTTTGTATTTATTTTTCCTTGTAGAGTTCTGTGGATACAGTAATTACGACCCTAGATCCAGCTATGGAAGACTACCTGTGTAAGTTTGATAGCCATTCTTGGGACCTATAAGGCTTTCCTTAATTTCAACCTTCCAGTGTTATCGTTGTGGGATCAGAATTGGTTACGTTGATTTTGAAAGTTTAAATCTTATCCTATCAGAAGAAACTGTTGTGTTGCAGTTTCTAACAAAAGTTAGAATACTCCACTGAAATAAAATCTAAGACCTAGAGTACCACAGTGGCGTAGTGGTTAGCGCTTTTGCCTTTCACATGTATCAAAGACCCAGTCAAGACAGTGATTCTTTTCAAGGTGCGAAAACCTTGCTCTCTACATTGGGAACTGTGGTTTGCTCGTGGCTCTGGTGAACACGTAAAATATGATGGTCATGTCTCCAGAAATGGGGGCATAAAGAACCACTGAGGATGGAGTGACCACCCTCTGTGCTGGCAAATTAGGTTGAATTGGCATGATATTCTAGGGCTGACTAGCAAATGAGACCTCAACTTCCTAACTATATCCACAGTACCAATCGCACAGCTAGTTAGTTGATAGAATGTGACCAAGTGCCGAAACAACTGGTAAACTGGTTTTTCAATGACCAAATTTTTTATTAGTGTCGGTAATTAAAAGTGACTCATGGTATTTTCTAAAACATATACCATGTGGATGGAAGTTCTGTTTTACATTCAGCTGTATGTACATAAATGTATCCTATTTCATTCCCAGATGGCAGAGAGCAGACTGTGAACTTTGTCCTCACTACCGAAGATCACGATACCATTGATGCCATAAGAGATGGTTTCCGTCAGATTTTTGAGTTGGCCTTTATTGAGGGTTGTTCATCTATATCCAGTATTGCTCCATTACCAATGGGATGCTCGGCAGGTCTTAAGGGGGCACAACACAGAGTATCTAATTTACGCAGGACTAAGAAAGTGAAGGAAGAAGAGGTTGTACTGGGGATAGAAGAATTGGTGGCTGAATTGATTCCTGGAAAGTATGTTCTACATAATGTTCTACATGTACACATAGCTACATACATGTACAAATGTAGTTCTAAACTAGTGGGCACTTTGCCTGTTAATTCTCCTTAGCTCCCTTTAATTTTCTCCAGTGCACTTTTGTTTTTCCAAAGCACCCTTTAATTTGTTCTAGCATCGTCCAGTTCTCCATGGGGCAAGCGTCAACCTTACTTCACTAGCCCATGGGTCTATCAAGCTAGCCCACATTTTAATGTTAATAAAATTTTAGTTAAAAGAAGCAACATTTTGGCTCCTTGCCCATTTGGCAAGTTATCAATGAAACCAATCTACATATACAGTACCAGCTGGCAGAAAAACCCAGTAGACATGGCTTTTATCATGCCCTGGAGAGGCTGTTATATCCAGGTTGAGAATCTTGCAAGATCTTGCCAAGATCTTGCATGATCATGCATGATTAGCCAAGATCTTGGCACAATCTTGGCAAGATCTTGGCAAGATTCTCAACTTGGGCTATTATAAACAGCATTTAAAACGTTCTGTAACTACACAATACATTTATGTTGTTATTGTTGTTGTTATTAGTAGTGGTATTAATAATATTGGTATTATAATGGTTATCACTAGAGCATTTTGATATTACTATATCATCCTAACAAACATCTATTGGCTTTGCATGGCAGGTGGTTCAGCATGATTTGTCTCTTTCTAAGCGATCCAAATATGAAATTTGAGTTACAGACATTCTCTCAAGCTAATGAGGTCCCCAAGCATTATATATCAAAGGCAGAGCAGAGCACCCCATCTAACTACAATCTGCGCTGGTCTGGCTTGTCATACACACTGGGTGAGGTGATCTTGGGAGTTGGCAAGTCACAGGGAGATTGGCAATCTATGTTAGGGGGTAAGTGTAGGGTTAAGCAAAGCAGCCTCATTTAACATCAGTAACTCGACAGTCTTGAAAGACTGTTGGTCTGGTAAGCTTGAGGCCAAAGAGGTACACGTACCTACAATTTAGCATTATTTTGTATCTGAGAAGATGTGAAGGTGTCATTTTCAGTTTGAGATGCCATATCCTAAACTCAGTTATTATAAGATCCTCAACATTGGTGTAGCAAAGTTTGAATGCTCTGCCTCCTGCCCATCAGACTTGGTTGTCTCAGTGGTTAAGCGCCAGGCTGTTGTGCGGGAGGTCGCGGGTTCAAACCCCGGCCGGACCAACACTCAGGGTCTTAAAATAACTGAGTAGAAGGTGCTGCCTTTGTTCATGAGCTGCAAAAAGACCTTCACGTCTTCTCGGATAAGGACGTTTAATCGTAGGCCCATCAGTGGATGAAGAGCCACCTCGTGGAAATGCCACTGATTAATCCGTTATTATTATTATTGGTTCTTACTACTATGTGATCTCACACAAGACCAGTAATTACAAATAATGTAGACTCAAAAACCCGACAGTAGTCTCAGAGTGTTATCTTTAGATTTTGAATGTTGACCCACATCAGGCTCGAAAAGTACTAAATTAGCAAATTGAGAGAGAAAAGGAACGTCGTCAATCAGTTTATCATTAAATTTCATTCTGTAAGATTTGATACGCTGTTGGAGTTTATAATAGTTGCATTCGTAGCTTCCCTCACACATTGTAGATTTCAAACCATCAATTGAATCTCCAAATTGATGTGAAGGCTTTGAAAGTCTGTTATAATTGAAGGGCTGTGCACAACAAGGGCATAAGTGACTCTATTCTCCCTTAGAAAACAAAGTATTTGAAGGAGAATTTAGAATGTGATCAGGAGTCACTTACGCCCTTGTTGCACACAGTCCTTTAATTGCCTGTAAAGTCTAATGCCGTTCTGTTTCTGTTTTCCAATAAGGCTGTTCCAGACGACAAATCCTCACCATGGCAGCCAGAACATTAGCAGGACAATATCGCAACAAACTTAATGAAGCAGCAGAGTCAGTTATGGATAAAGCTGTAGTGATGTAAATGTCAAGGTTTAATAACAAATATCAGAAATTTATTGTGATCTCATCATATGTACGCATTGGACTGCAGTGTAACCACATTTACACATACTCTTACGGGATAGCACACATATTCTGAATGTGATGATACACATGTAGTCCTTCCCACATCTTGCAGTACGCCTGTGAACTGCTTAGATATTCAGTCCATACTAAGACAAATACTTGAATATTCTAGTTGGATTGATTGTTATACCTTGTCATGGCTGAGTGAAGATTGAGCACAAATCAAATTTATTTTACGTAGGGGGTGGGGAAGGGGACAAAAGGACTTTATTTTCATCTGTTCCTCTCTCCTCACCCCTCCTCAAGGGTTTGTTTTAGACTCTGTCCTATTCCTTGCTCGGTCAAAATTATTGAACTCATATTAGTGATCAAAACATGGATAAGTTACCAAGAAAACTAAAGGAACTGTTAAAGTACTCACAGTCTAAGGAAATGTTTACATTTTAGATAATTTAAGAAGGGTTTATAAGTAATTTACAGAATTCTCATCTGTTGTATTGGGTGTACAGAGAAAACACAGCTGCTCATTCTGTAAGTATATAAGTGAAACTACCAGTCATGGAAGAACTAGCCTCCTAAAGCAGACCCCCACAGTGACTGCTGTTTCACCAGGGAAGTGAAACGGAAGTCGCTGTGGGTCTGCTTTAGGAGTCTAGGAAGAACAGCCTCATTAGAAAAGAAACTCTCAAATGTTTAGTTTTCTTCTATCTGAAGTACTGTTCAAATTTTTTTCTCATAACGAAAACATCTCAACACAGTACCTTTCAGAGTTCATTCCACAGTAGGACAGTGAATACTTAAACAATGTTGATTTCATTCTTGTTTAACAAAGGGAGAAAAAATGGGGGAGGGGTGGGTAGGTGGGTGGGTTATGTCGTGCATTATTATCTCTTGGATTTCCATCTAAGTCTCAGTGAAATACCATTTGAAAATGATTGATTCCATGGAAAGGATTGTAAAATTGTCTTTTTAATGCTTACTAGTGGTATTTATGGTTTGAAAGCAACTTGTAATTGAGTAGTTTCTTACTTATTTTTTTTCTTCAAAAAAATGTGTGAAATTCATTGATCATCCGATATCCGGTAAGAAAGGTAATTCAATTTACAGCAGTATTCCCAGTCTTGTCATAGTACCAAACTGAAGGGAAGCAAACACGAATTTTAGTTCTTCTCAATGACAGTTTGACAACTACATCTTTTGTATTAATTAACCTCTACTGAAAAAAAAACTGTGCTCTCAAATGTTCCTTCACATGGATGCCAAAATATATTGCTGTATTTGGCTACTATAAATTGTGCACTAGATATCATTTGGGGAGCCAGGGTGGCGCAGTGGTTAAGTGCTTTGCCTCTCACCTCTGTGGCCCAGGTTCGATTCCCGTTCGCGGCGCCATATGTGAGTTGAGTTTGTTGGTATCTCGCCCTTGCTCCGACGGTTTTTCTCCGGGTTCCCCGGTTTTCCTCCCTCCACAAAAACCAACACACTAAATTCCAATTCGATCTGTGGATTCAGTGGCGGATCCAGGATTTGAAAAAGGGGGGTGACTATTTTGACCGGTACAGTTTCTTACAAAATTTGAACGAATGTATTTTATTTTTACGAATTCTTATACAGAATTTGTTTTTGGCCCAAAAGGGTGGGGTGACATGTCACCCCCGTAACCACCCCTGGAGCCGCCACTGAGATTAGCCGGATCCTTTCCTGCTACCTGAGGTCTCTCTGTCTTGACCTCTGCTAGCAGGGAAGCCGGATCCTGGCTTCGATCAGCCTCTATGGTTGTTTCAGGTCCTGTTAGAAATTCATAAAAAAAAATTGGTATCGATGTTCCTGTCCATAAAACGCGTTTGAATTTCTTGCGCGCCGCTATCTTGAAATTTTACAGTGTCACATAGAGGTAATCGGCTAACGCTGTTGCCACCCAATTCAGATCATGTGATGTAAACACATTTCTCTGGAGAATCGACTCTTTGAAAATTAATTTTATTCAGATAGGCATGACTACATTATGATTAGAATGAAAAAGGAATAATTCCCCAGAGTAGCATCTGTTTACATCACATGATTGTTCACAACAAAAGAGCTATTGTTTACTGACCATGTGATGTAGGATACAATATGGTGGCACACGTGAATTTGAAATGAGTTTTTGGACAGGAAAATCGGTCCGTAACTGACATCCAGTGCACAAACACAGCTCCATAACAAATGTTTGAGAGCAATTATGGCAGTTGAGGTTCTCTTTAACACTAAGGGAATAGCGATGTTTCGTGTTGATAACCATTACAATTGTTATGCTAATGTCAACCATGATTTCAAAAGGCTGCTTTGTGTCAGGAACCAATGGAGTTCTGGTTAGCACATTAATGACAATGGATGACGTGCAGTGAACCTCGCTATAATAGGTGTGCCCAAAATATAGCAAAACAAAATTCAGGTATTTATTAGCATAGAGGCTTGGCTCCTTGCTGTTCGATATTTTTATTAGAATGCATGGGAAGGTAACATAACAACAATAAAAAGTTGAAATAAAATGTTACCAGAATTATGAGTCGTTTTGTAGTTAACAAGGAAGCACCTTAAATTCCATTCCTTGTACTTACTTGTTGCGAGGATGTTAATGTTGCTGAGAAGAATTATATATGTTCTCTAGAACAGTAAAAAAAGTAAAGTGACTTTATTTAATTGGTGTATAGCTGTGCGGGTGTCTCGAAACCTAAGACCCTCGAAAACTAAGACCTAAGACCTAAGACCCCCTCTTAGTTTTTCTAGATCTCGAAAGCTAAGACCCCCTCTTAGTTTTCGTAATTCGTAGTTCGAAAACTAAGACCCCGCCAAAGAAAGCGATGTGAAGCGAAGCGAAGAAATAAAAACAGCTCCTGACTGTGTGTGACTACCGGATGGTGTAATTTGCGGCTTGACGGCTCGACGGCTTGGCGGCTTGACGGCTTGACGGAACGGCGGAATAAAATTGTTTTTTTCAATGGCTTTGTAAGTCGCAGTGTGGAAATTTCGAATTTGACTTTCTTTCCGATTAACGATAAAAAGCAAGCATTTTTGACGATCAGTATTCTCCAGATACAGAACCGAGATGAACAGACCGAACAAACAGAACAGAGAGATGAACAGACTGATGGTTTTAATACGGACATGAATCGAATTAGTGCAGAACTGAATAAACTACTTTTCGGATTGCAAAAACAATTTATCGAACTGCAAATGACGTGAACAAACTAGTAGGATAAAGAAGAAAAGTATATATTTAACCGACAGAACAAGAAAAACGAGCGAAACTGAACTCTGAGAGGAAATTATAAAATTGGCCGGACCCCTGTGGAAACATCAACAAAGGGTGACTTTCTTTCGATTCTCGCTGGAAAATCGATGGAAACAACGGCTGTCACGGTTTTAGTTTAGAAGTCGCATGTGTGTTACAGAACTGTTGACGTTTCATGGGTTTAGCGCTATGGATTCGGGAACGCACTGACATACAGCTATGTCGATTGTATTGTAGAGCGGCCATATCGAATGTATATTGGAACAAGAGCCCACTGGGCTTTCACTCGGGCCACTATATATTCATCAGGAGACATTTTGCATCTCCCACCTTTATGGAGGAATGGGTACTCCCATAAAGAAATTGTTTTCAGTGTCCAAGGGAAGCACATTAGAAATGTGGAGGGGGGAGGTAGGACTTCCTCAAGATGCACATTTTGTTCGTAGCTGGAAGCGGATCAGAGAAACTAAGTAATAGATTGAACTGAATTGTGATTGTAATCGAAATATTGTAAATTAGAAAGGACTTAGCTGTGAATAACTGTGAGGGTAAAGCGAACAAAATAAAACTTACAGCGAGGTATACGCTGGTATAAAAATAAAAACGTTTCATTTTTCTAGGGATCCAGAAGCAGGGGTCCACGTTTCGTCGACTGACTCGGGTTCCTGTATACGGAAAATTTGTTTTTTTCCAACTCAAAAAGCATTTACCATTGCAGGAACTCTAATCTCAATTTTCTTACTTTTTCTTGCAACTCGCATTTTTAAACTAGCAACTCGCATTTTTCAACTCGCATCAAATCCATTCTCCAAGTTGACTGACAACCAGTATTAAGCAAAGCACACACTGGCGGAAGCTGAATACTTACCTTCTCACATTCATTTGCAACGAAAACCCCAAAACCCTAGCCCTGAAAACACATGGTAATTCGAGCCACCGACATAAATTCCGCGGCTGAACTGATGATGAGCCAACAGCTAACAGGTATATGACCAACTGATGTCCTTCCTTGAAAAATATAAAATACTATTTAATTATCAGTTTGGCTTTAGGAAAGGCTACTCTACAGAATATGCAATACTTGAAACTATAGAAAACCTGAAGACGGCTATAGATGAAAACAAAATAACTTGTGGTATATTCCTAGATTTTTCGAAGGCATTTGATACGATTAACCATGATATTTTATTGGCAAAAATGTATAAATATGGAATTCGTGGTTTACCACATAATTGGTTCTCAAGCTATTTAACAGATCGTAAACAATATGTTAAAATTGATAATACAGAATCTAGTCTGAGAAACATAACCTGTGGCATTCCACAAGGATCAACTTTAGGCCCTTTACTTTTTTTATTGTACATAAATGACCTTCCAAACTCCTCTCAAAAACTCCTTTTCAGAATATTTGCTGATGATACAAATATTTTCTATTCTTCAAATAACTCTGAAGAACTAGAAAGAGTTATTAATGATGAACTTGCTAATGTTTTAAAATATTGTGCAGCAAACAAATTATCGATTAATTTAAAAAAAACTTATTATATGTTGATAACCTCCCCTAAGAAGAACCCTAATATAAGAATAACTGCTTGCAATATTGAGCAAAAAACATATATTAAATATCTTGGGGTTTTTATTGACGAACACTTACGATGGGACACTCAAATTACACATGTTAATAATAAAATTGCCAAAAATATTGGAATTATTTGTAAGCTAAGATACCATATTTCTATTACTATTCTAAAGCAACTTTATTATACTCTTATCTATTCGTATTTGAGTTATGGCCTAATGACCTGGGGTACTGCTGTTAAGACTAGACTAAGTAAAATTAAAACAAAGCAAAATAAATGTGTTCGCTGCATTTTCTTTGCTAGCAAATTTGAAAATGCCACCCCATATTATAGAATTTTGCAAATTCTAAAACTTGACAATGCCTTTAATCTGAAAATCTCCACTCTCGTTCACAAAATTAAATATGTTAAAATAGGTGTACCACCTGTTTTTTTCGACTTAGTCCCCTCTGCAACTGATATTCATAATTATAATACTAGATATGCTACCAACCAAAACTTATACAGACCAGCTTCCAGAACTAATTATGGTCTATCGAGATTTAAATCTCTTGCATCACGATTATGGGAAAAAATACCGTTAGAAATAAAATCCCTCCCACACAATAGTTTTAAAAAACAATACAAATTATTTTTACTTGAAAACCAGGCCTAAGTTATTGTGTAAAATTGTAAATATAGAACAATAACTAAGATCGAATTAATATATTCATACCATCTTTATTCTTTGCATATATATAAATATATTGTCAACGTCTCCATATAATTATGTATCAATATTGTAAATAAATTCTTCTTCCTATTAGTATTAATTCTAGCCGCTTACCACTCAAGAAAATTTGTACAATAGATATTTATGTATTTTCTGTGCTCCAAATATCCTCATTTATTTTTCTTGTGATAGAGGTCAACTAGAAAGCCTATGGCTCCTTTGACCTCTATGCACATTCTTGAAATTCAAAACTATTTTATTATTACCGTACCTCTCTTTTTCTTTCTACAATTATTTTCTTGTGTAATTATCTTTAAAAGAAATAGTGCAAAATAAAACGAACTTGAACTTGAACTTGTATAAAATATCAATAGCAAAGCTTTTTGCAAAAGTTGGTTGCATTGTACAACGTGTCGTGTGAATGGGATTGGTGCCTGTACCAAGCATTTTGGCCAAGTGTCTACACCCCTAAATTTGGTCCGCGGACCCAAAAGTTTTCGGCACGACACCTATTTTTGTCGTGTACATATGAACATTTCTGGGTCGGCGAACCCATATTATCTCGGTCCGCCTGGTTGGAGAGTCGTCCTTGAGAATTATAGCATAAGTCTACAATAATTATTACCTTAAATAAAGCTTTCCAAACATAACGAAGGTATATCGGTTAATATGAGTTTTATTATATCGCCATTTTGAAATCTAAAATAAAAGGTAAAGGCAGGGAAATGTTTTTTTATTTGCATTGCTACAGCGCGCGTGTAACACTCAAATGGCTTCTCCAGTACTTTTACTGAATACAAGAAACTTCAAAACGATCGATAGTATCGTTGTTTTAGGAATGAAATCTAACAAGAGGAAAGCCTATAAAGCAAAAAGGTGTTCAAAACTGAACAGTGTTCATTTAAAATGAGATAAATCAAACATCTTTCATCACTAAAGCGGCGCGGCAATATGTTAATTCAAACCGGTATTTTCTCAATTAAACTCGGAATCCACCAGATCTTCATCAACTACTACATGAGGGTCTGAATGGGGGATGGGGGGGGTCTACATGTCAATTGTCAGTTAAAATTTTGCCCATTCAGATCAGTTGTCAGTTAACCCCATTCAGCCTCTCATTAAACGTTACTTTAAATATGCGCTATAGCCTTTTCGATGTGGCACGACATTAGGGTCTTAGTTTTCGAACTACGAATTACGAAAACTAAGAGGGGGTCTTAGCTTTCGAGATCTAGAAAAACTAAGAGGGGGTCTTAGGTCTTAGGTCTTAGTTTTCGAGGGTCTTAGGTTTCGAGACACCCATAGCTGTGCAGCTGATTGGGGAGACTAGTCCTACGATTTTACGCCCTTATCCGAGAAGACATGAAGGTCTAACCATTTGCAGTTGTTTCACAAAGGCAGCACCTTCTACTCAGTTATTTTAAGACCCTGAGTGTTGGTCCGGCCGGAGTTTGAACGCGCGATCTCCCGCTCGACAGACCGGCGCTTAATCACCGAGTTAACTTCCTTCTTTGAAGAAAATTATTTAGTCAAATTATCTAATTTAAGGGAGCGTTCGATTTACCGTATTCCGAAATAATACAGAATAAAAACAAATCGCTAATATCGGGATTTTTCAGTCACTGGAATACTAAATGTATCCTGAATATTTGTAGTTTACTGCAGTGCAAATTGTGCCCGAACCAGTGATTTCTCGCATTTATCTCTTCATCACTGAAACTAGTTTTTCTGTATTTGACTGAATACAAATAATGGTACTCCGCCCATGAACCATTGAGACTATGCCTGAATTACATTTCCCTTGACAGAGCGGATTTCGTACGAGTGGGACAAAATACGGCATGTTTAGCCTTCTCGTACGAAATCTGCTCGAAGAAATAAAGAAGAAGAGCCTCCCGTGTTATCCGTTGAGATCTCACTTCCATGATAATCTGCTCAGGCCAGACGCAACTTCATTGGCTTCAAAAGCTCCACGGTCGTCACGCAAAACACTTTCGATCGCGGCACATTACAGTATATTCGTACCTGAGCCCCTCTGGAACCAGGGTACTCATTGACCATCTATTTAAAGCAATTGTACTCCCTAAAGTTATCTATGATGACCAGTTTATGCTGCTTCTCCACCTGAAGCGACTACTGGCTACCCAGACTTTCTTAACGCGCTGTCATAAACGTAGCCTGCGTCGCATCCGAACTGAACCCCGGTTAAGTCACGGACTTAACCGGGGTTCAGTTCGGATGCGACGCAGGCTAGTTGTGGTTAAGGGCCCGGTTGTTCGAAGCAAGGTTAAGCGCTAACCCAGGGTTAGATCGCTAACCCGGGGTTAAACTGTACAGATTACAATTACAGATTTAGCGCTAACCGTACGGCAGCATTGTTTCCTTGACCCCAAAAACCACAGGGTACCCAATTCTACTTTTTCAAGAAAAAAGATTTGTAAATGAAAATATGATGATAGATGAGGCCCTCCCAGGGGTTTTAGGGATCAAGGGAGAACGGGTATTTATTTTTAGGGATATAGGGAGATTGTAGAATTATTTTCAAGGATCAAGGGAGCTGGCTATTGATTTTGGGGAACAAGGGAGACGAGGGAACTCAGATTTTTCAACTCAGTTTTCCTTCGTTTTACGGGACAAATAAATGTCATAAGTATTTTACCATTTTATGGACCTTTAAGGGTCATTTTAATGGAGGGGAATCGACCAGGTCCCTTTTCACCCCAGTGTCTCGATGTAGTTTGAGCCGTGCAATGCGTCCTGGGAAATTTTTCGCACATGGCATTCTCAAGATGGCTGCCGAGAATGACGAAGATGGAATTGTTGATCAGGAACTTGTCAGAGAATCAACTACAATAGTACCAGTTACAGCGGCTATATACCACAATGGACAGGAAAAGCCCACAGAAAGATGGAGTCTCGAGCTAGGGCTCACCTTGTCCAAAGACAAGCACCTTTCAACGGTATTAAAGCGTCTGGAGAAAGGTTACGGGATCAAAGATAAAACCACCGCTCTTGGCATTGGGAAGTTCAAAGGGCTAGACTGCAGAATACCCCGCCATTTCGAAAGATCACTTGAAAACTCCTTGCAAATTGTGCAAAATTATCCATTTAGCTCATGTGTAATTTAGACTCGTTCTATGAATGATTTGGGGTTGAAAATGGTTAGGTTTTTTTTTAATTTCAGGGTTAGGGTTTTAGAAGGTTTGTATGAGAATTTGAGAAAATGAATTATTAATGAACCAAGTGGCAGGGTATTCTGCAATCGCTCCCATTAACTTATTATTCAGCATTTTGACGCATATCTAGAAGTAAATTTAAACTTATGATCGCAATATATATGGGACGAATGGGGATTTGTGGCTATATTATAGACTACTGAGATATCTTGCAGCTCGAGTTTGATTATCGATTTAGTAGGGTTATCAAAGAGAGGTTGAAGAGGCAGTGCTATACACCATTCAACTACTTCACCTCTCCAAAGTCCTACTATCCGCACACCTTCACATCAACGGATTACAAGGACCTTCCCAAACTACGCCCACCAAAGTCACGAAAGCTCTCTGCGCAGCAGGTCAATCAGATGAGAAACTGGAGGGCGTTGTATGGTCAGAGTGTGCCACAGAAAACAGTACGAAACATGACCACCAAGGATAATCCTGGCACCCTGCCCATCTATGCAGTTGACTCTCCCACTATCGAGCCATTGGATTTCTCAGTCCCAAGTCAAGCGACAGCTGTGCCAACGCCACAAAGGGACAGACCAGAGACATTATACGAACTCGGTCAGATTGTCTGTGTACGAAGTCAAATTTATCAAGTACCTTGTTTGTTATAGCCTCACTTCAAGAGGATGTAAATGTTGGCGCGAAGAATGTGAGAGCTAAGGGATGGACATCAATCCCGTATCATTCACAGAAGATACAGAGAAATATGTTGAGGTGAACAATATTATGTGCGTTATATCTAACTACAAGTCAAGGAATGACATGCTAGAACTTGAGGTGGGCGATCTCATCCTCCTTCTTGACCAGCTTCAAAATACGAACGAACTTGTCACTGTTATGGAGGCAGCTGAGTTGTCCGCTGAAACTGAAGTCACTGATGAACTACAGCGTGAGTCCCACGAGCCTAGGAGGACAAGAGGGGGCAGAGGGAGAAAGAGGCGATTCGAAGAGGACTTTTTCTACTATGAATAGAGTCAATAGAGGTAATCTTTAAATATGGGGAGCAATGCAAAATATTTTTGGGGATCAAGGGAGCTGAACAATATTTTTCGGGATCATGGGAGCATGGGGTAAAAGCTTTTTGGGGAGATTTCAGATATATTTATAGGGATCAAGGGAGAAACTGTAAAAAAAACTAGGGATCAAGGGAGCATATACCCCCCCTGGGAGGGCCTCAGAGATAAACGAAAGTTCGTTTGAATGCTTAGGGACCGGCCATTTATTAGAGGGGGGGGGGGGGGTGGGCTGGTGCATTTTCATTTTCCTCAACATAATTTCAAGTGGCCCTGCTCATGTCACTGCATAAAGTAATGTGGCCCCCCCAAGAGAGTGCACATGAAATACATGGCCCCTCAGAAATGGTTGCAGAATTTTGTGCAGCCCCCCATTATTTGGTGCACAAAAAGGTATGACCCCCTCCCCATTTGCACCAGCCCACCCCCCCCTCTAATAAATGGCCGGTCCCTTACCACAACTAGAGGTAGATCAAGTGATGCAAAATTGTTGTCAAATCTCATGCCTGATGTCGCCACTACGCGTGTAATAGCTCTGTTCTTTAAACTGTAACGTATGTTTTCTGATAGTTACCGGGCAATTGTTGCAAATGTTTTTTCCCTCATTGTTTTATACCTTTCGTGGAATGGTGGAATTAAGCCAATTATCAGCTACAGACTTGGTTGTATTATCGTCAGAGTAGGAGTCCTAGTAGGTATAGCCATATACAGTTCCGACTGTTCTGTAGTTGCTGCAACATAATGCCATCCTTTCTTGTATAATATACAACACATCATTAGGGGCATTGAAATTAAAAATAATTAGTTATCAGTCGACTCAAAAATGACATCTGTTAGGTTATCAAAAAATATTATGTATGATCAAATGCGCATTACACTATCAGGTATCAAACTATATCTAAAATCTAAAGCAATCTAAAAGCTAAATACTAGAGCAGGTTTCAGTTGAGTGTCGAAAATGTTCGGGGATTGCTTTGGTTTTGCGTTTACTTTAGCTTTTCTATTGGCTGTGAAATGTTTTGTAATCAGTCAGCGAATCAAATTCCAGAGTAAACCAATCGTGGTTTTGGTTTTGGTCCATCACGCAATCAATCCACGATTGCGTTTACTTTTCCACCTGATTGGTTGCTTTCTCATGCCAGTGAAACCAATCGGTATTCACTTTAGTTCGTGATTGGTTCGTTGTAATTGCTTTAGTTTTAGTTTTACTACAGTCAATTGAAACCTGCTCTATTCTAAAGTGAAATCTAAAAAAAGTATAAAAGAGACGCCATGGCTAATGTAAATTAAAAGCTATTTAAAAAAGGTTGAGTCTTAAGCAAAGATTTAAAACTATCAAAATTGTCCTCATTACGAATGCGCAAAGGCAGTCCATTCCACACTTTCAGCGCTGCCGCAGCAAACGCACGGTCACCCAGTCTTCTTTTAGTTACAGGTTTAGGTCTATAAACAAAAGTCCACTATTAGATTTACTCTTTCCTTTGTTCGCCTTTAATTGTTTCTCACAACCAGATTTTCGAAAAATATGATGAGTATAGAGTTCCGTTCACGCCGAACGAAAAACGGATTGATTATCTTTCTTACGTTCGCGAACCCTGCGAGCAGAGGTTCTTTTCTCTTACCCTCTCTCCAGCTCTGGAGAGGGGGTAAGAGAAAAGAACCTCTGCTAGCAGGGTTACGTTCGCGTTCTCTTCGAGACGTAAAATGTGGGGTTTGACGTTGTGTTTTTGCAGACAACGGTTGAAATGTAGGCGACTGCGTGCATTTTCACATACAGTTATTGTATTTTGTACTTAATTTTAAGGCTATTGTTTTATGCCGTCGTCCTTACTGTCTTACTCACAACGGGCCCTCATTTCTAACATGCAGTGAAGTGATCCAAAACCTTTAGTAGTACGAGTAGTACACATAATGGAACGTTCTGCATCACTTCACTGTTTACGAATGAAGGGTTCGCAATAGCCTGCTATGTAGACCTATTTTTTCACTCTCATAAATTCGAAGAAAAAAGTAACGTGTTACTTTTTTCTTCGAATTTATGAGAGTGAGAGAATACGTCTGCATTGCAGGCTAAGTTCGAAATGCCCGTAGTGAGTAAAACAGTAGGGCAACGTCTAGGACGACAGCATAAAACAATAGCCTTAATTAAAAAATACAATAACTGCACGTGAAAATGCACGCAGTCGCCTACATTTTCACCGTTCTCTACAAAAACACAACTTGAATTGTACTTTTTAGTCTGGAATAGACGTCTATACCATTGAGGAGCCTCCCCAAATTATTTGCATACACTTTAAAAACTTTTAAATGAGATTATCAAAATTCCTTTATGTACTCTTGCACTTTATTTATTTGAAAGTATTATCCATAAAACAGATACATTCTTCTATATTTACCATTAAAGTGCAAGTATCATGTCAAAATATATTATTATTATTATTATTATAATTTCTATTGCGCCCTTTCGCATAAAATGATCAAAAGCGCATTACATTACAATTACTACAAAAGGAATAATAAAAATTAAGAAAGAAAAAAGAAAAAAGAAAAAAAAGAAAAATAAAATATATATTTTTTTTTTTTAAATAAAAACAATTACAAGTTAATTAAATACATTAAAATATCTCAATTAAAATTATTATAAAAAGACTATAAATTAAAAGCTAATTTAAAAAGATACGTTTTAAGTGAAGATTTAAAAAGACTAAGCGACTGAATATTGCGCAGATATTGTGGTAGAGCGTTCCATAGAGTCGGAGCCGCCACGCTAAAAGATCTATCACCGAATGAACGCAAAAGCCTCTAGTATATATATTGTACTATTGTTGTTTCTCACAAAAAGGTATCAATCTTGCAAATTTTGTAACATTTCTGACATTTAATCCCTAATTTTGGGTACTTTTCATGGATCCTGTGACGTCATAAGATGAATCAACTAGAGAAAACTACTACAATAAAATCCCGTAGGATTTCAGTGACATCACAATTGCAAGATGAATCAATCCCGCAATTCGGGTAGCGTTTATTCTAGTATAATTTCTGCTCCTGCCTCTCAAAGAAAACTAAGTTAGACAACTGAAGTATATCAGAAATAGAATTTGGGGCAAAAAGAGTTCATGTTGTTTTATGGCGCTACTTGCACTTTAAACAAAACTAGAACAGTAACTACTCTACCAGAAGTCTCGATAAGCAATGGAACGCGGCCCATCAGTTTACCATAAAGTCTATTTTTAGAACGGCGCTCAATCTACTTTCGTGTAGGAAAAACAATGGCAGCCATGGTTCTTTTATAAACACAAAATTAGTTCTCTCATTAGAACAAAGGCGTTCATGTATTGAACCAATGAGTTGCTGGTGCAATACGTTTGGCTATCGATTTGGAAAGACTCGTGTTTTTTTAATATATAGGCCATTTCGACGAAGTTGCGCACGCATCAGTATAACAATAGATGTGAGCTGCTAAGACCCCAATCTCGTACCCAGACCCCATTTGTTTCTTACTGCGCATGCTCGACGAAAAAAATTAGGGCTCTGGAATAATCCGATTCCGGAAGTCCGCGAATCACGGACTTCCGTTGAATCTGCGCATGCTTATCATTACGTCACCCTCGATTCTCTCTCAGCGCCTCAGCGCCTCAGGCCTCGGTTTTGCTTTGGATTTAGACGTTCACCCGGTATCTTGATAGTGATCTTTTGCTTGCTAGTGTCAGGGCAAGCCTTGGGGAGTCTCTTTCATCTTCTGCCGTTTGTAGTTTGGATTTTAAGTCTTTATTTTCATGCATCAGGATCGTGTTTCTTTATCGTGTGATGGACATCACAGATTCCTGAGTAAACAAGAGCCCATCTGGGCTTTCACTCGGGCCACATGAGATTGAAGATGTAATACACTTTCTTTTGAAATCCTCTTAGTAATAACCAAAGGGAAGAATTATTAGCTGAATTTAGCAGTCTTTAGTGGCCGGTAGCGCGGTGACTTTCATTCTCTGCTCCTCTAGTATACATTGTATATGTAATTTAATAGTTTTGTTTTTCTCGTATGATGAACATTACTTATTCGTTTAACACATTGCATTTGAGTAGGCATATGTTCATTGTTTTGAACCCGAGAATTAACCGTACTACCGTACTTTATGGTCCCTTTCTTTAGTAGTGAGTTGTCGGTCAGGTGATTGTAAACTCTCGTGGCTCTTGAACAAACTGATAAGCTTCAGTAGGTTGGGTAGAGTCTCGGAACATTGGAGACCTTGGTCCTTATTGCGGGCTAACAAATTTATCCTCGTGAATAATCTAAAGAATTCCGTCTCTTCCGGTTTGAATTTGACTCATGTGTATGTTGCTTTTGGAGTTTCAAGGATATGTTGATCCAAAACTACAGGCACTTGGGGTTTTTCATTGACTTGTGAACTTGCAGGCTCTGTAATTTGTTTTGTTTTCTTAGTATAATATAAAGTGTTGAACATGTTCATGTTCTCAAGCATGTCGCGCGTGACCTCTGTTTCTTCATTCATTAAGTTCTCTACTTTCATCTGTATTCTGGGAAACTCAATCTTTGCCCATGCCTTGGCACATAACTATTCTTGTTGTTAAGTAGACGTGGATGATTATAAGTAAAATCCTTCGACAGCTTGTACCGTTTCCGCTAGGTCAATATCCTCGCTGGAACGAAATAACTTGATCTCAATACTCTCTGATCCAACTTACGGTAAATTTAAATCTCTGACAGTTCGTAATATTGGTCTTGAAGTACCTTTACCCAAAATAATATGTTTTCCTCGGATGTTTTAAATGCAGCACAGCGAGCCGATGGCTTATATATTCCAATATCTATTTCTTCGAATTTTAGCTTTCCGGATCCTGGCCCCAGTTCACTGGCTTCAGGTCGTCGTACGTGTCGTATCACTGGCCATCTGGGTAAAAAACGCGGTCCTTCGGCTCCGTCAATAGCGCCAGTTGAAATATCCTAAGCCTGTTGGAAGGCTTTCGCACGAGTGAAGTTAAATAAAACATTAAACTGGCTTACATTTGAGAGATGGGACTCCAAACTAGAGAGAAAGTTCCTCGCGGGTCTTCCGCCATCTTGCTTTACTGTATTAAATTATGTAAATAAATTAACCTGGCGATTGTTGCGTGACCAGCACAGTGCAATCTGATTGGTGTGAATTTGACCTTTAACGCATGCGCAGAAATTTTGCGACACCCAACAAAAAAAAAAACGACTTGCATTTTAAGACTCGGTGCTGCCACAGGCAGCCCGAGTAACAAGAGGATTCATGGGGATCGAAAACTCGCTGAAATCGCCTTACCTGAGCCAGATGACCACACAAACAGCAACTGAATACACCGTAGAAGCAAGTCAAGGCATTTTTACTTACGATTCTCTCGTATTTTTATAGCTCCTTTGAAAGCTGGAGTTCGTTACATTCCCATACAAACGCTTATATTTAAGCGATCAGCGCCTGTTCACATCTTTACGAAATCGGAAAACGCCACTTCTGCCTATAGAGCACTTACGAACATTGTTGTTAATATGGGAATGTATAGTATTACCTATCTGTTACGGTAAATCCCTCGGCTATATCCAGTTGAGTTCGATTTTCGAATTCTGAGAATTCATGTACTGTGTGCGGTGTGTGTTTGCGATGAAGTGATATGAACTCCCGAGTGGATACAAGCAAATATCTAAGAATCCCTGAAGATTTTTAGCAGCATCCATTTAGGTAAAATCCAACGGTTTTTAGCGTTTAGATAACCCGGCCCCATATTTCCGATGCCTTTGTCCAAATAAATCAACCCTCCAGAAATGCTTTATGTTTGACTTCCGTTGAAATTGCATTGTTCAGAACAGCCAATCAGAATACACAAAAATCGGATTATTCCAGAGCCCTATTTTGTCGTCGAGCATGCGCAGTAAGAAACAAATGGGGTCTGGGTACGAGATTGCTAAGACCCGTTCTGGTTCACCAGCAACGGATAGCCATTGTTCTAGCTGCGCGCGTAACATCGTCAATATGGCCTATTACATCGTAAACTGATGGGCCAAGACCTGGTATATACTTCATGGTAGTGTTCCGTTCCATATAGTCTCCCTGCATAATCATTTTCTCTACGGTTTTACAGTATTATGCAGGGAGACTATATGGAACGGAACACTACCATGAAGTATATACCCAAGACCTTAGTAGTGACTTCTGGACTCTACAAATACAATAATATTTCTAAACAATTAATTTTGTATTAAACTTAGTTTACAGAACTGTATATTCTGTAATGCACGTGGGCGGCTTAGAGCAGGTTTCAATTGACTGTAGTAAAACCAAAACCAAAGCAATCACAACGAACCAATCACGAACTAAAGTGAATACCGATTGGTTTCACTGGCATGAGAAAGCAACCAATCAGGAGGAAAAGTAAACGCAATCGTGGATTGATGGCGCGACGGACCAAAACCAAGATTGGTTTTACTCTGGAATTTGATTCGCTGACTGATTACAAAACATTTTCACAGCCAATAGAAAAGCTAAGTAGAGCGGATTTCGATTGAGTGTCGAAAGCAATCCGTGATTGCTTTGGTTTTGCGTCTGCTCAGTTTTCCTATTGGCTGTGGAAAATGTTTTGTGATTATCAGCCAATCAAGTGCTAAACTAAAACCAAACGTGTTTTGGTCCATCATGACGCCATCCACGATTACGTTTACTTTTCCTCGTGATTGGTTCGAGTAAAACCAATCGTGAATTACTTCAGTTTGTGATTGGCTCATTGTGTTTTTACTTGCTCCTGTGATCGGTTCTGATTACTTTGGTTTTGGTTTTACGACACTCAATCGAAAACCGCTCTAAAAGCAAAACCAAAGCAATCACCGAAAACTTTCGACACTCAATTAAAACCTGCTCTATTCTCATAAGCATCAGCACCAAGTGTAAAGTGTGATGTTTAGGCTGTTGTATGGACAGCGTCCGCTGCATTTTTATAAGCTTTTATTCATGCATCATACAGCTTCAGCCAATCAAAATTCATGGACATTGTAAGGACTTTTTCGGTATATACTTCATGGTAGTGTTTCGTTCCATATAGTCCCCCTGCATAATACTGTAAAACAGTAGAGAAAATGATTATGCAGGGAGACTATATGGAACGAAACACCACCATGAAGTATATACAGACTTTTTAACCACCGTTACAGAAAAAGATGGCGCCTTGTATATTTACCCACAATCCTTTGTGTGTTAAAAACTTTAAGGTGCGTTCGATTGACCGTATTCCGGAATAAGAATAACCAGAATGATCACTATAACTCGCTTATGCTGAGACTTTTTAACCACTGAAATACTAATTGTATCCTGAATATCATATATCAGCAAGCATTTGTAGCTTACAGTGCAAAATGTGCCTGAACCAGTGATTTCCAGAAACTATTCCATCTATTCTTATTCCGGAATACGGTCAATCGAACGCACCCTAAAGCCATTATGACATCGCTATAGAGTGGGTTTGAATCTCAAAACTGAAGAGAATAGAGTTCTACGTGTTAGATTGACTGTGTTAGGTTCGCATGGGATTGGTGTCAATTGTACAGCTGCCTAATACTTTTATCCACGGGAGGCTGCTAGACGTAATTGCGTATGTCATTACTGCCGTGAAACCATAAATCGTATTCTTTTAACAAGTGTTTTTTTTTTTTTTTTATTACATATATATTTACAGACAGGATTAGCAAAATAGTTTTTGAAAAAAAAACTAATCGAGTGCTTCTCCTGTACGGTAATTTTACATGATTTTCGAACGGCACTAGCATAACAATATGAAGATAAAGCCGACAAAAGAATATACAAAACAAACAAACGAAGAGACGGAACAAGACAGAGAATACAAGCAAAACGAAAAAATACAATACAATAAAAAAACAAATTTTAACAAGTGTTTGTCCTTATTTTTAATTATTCAAGGACTTTTCAAGACCTTTTCCTACAATTCAATTACTTTTCGAGCATATTTTGGATTCAAGGTCTTTTCAAGACTGTTTGAATCATGTTATTATTACTTAATAGTTCTTTAACATCACCAATTACAGCGCGACGCGCAAATGTATGACCACATAATTTCGCCGTTCATGTGCCACAATCACAATCACATACAAAAGCGACTCATCAAATAAACAAACGCAACCACAAATGACGAGCCGCTTGTATGTGATTGGATAATCTCGCACGTTCACGAAAGTATGCGAATACCTTAAAAGTGCTTATACTTTGCATGTCGCGCTGTGCGTGTATAAAAAAAGAGACCATGTTTTGACAAAGAATTTGGTCCTGGTGGCGTCTGTTATATATTAGTAGAAACCAACTGGTGTTCTATCACGAATCCTGCAATCTGATTGGCTAAGCTACTCGCGATCACTATCTTTTATACAAATAGAGTGTGTCCGTCGAGGAACTATTATACAAATAGACTGTGTCCGTCGAGGAACTATCGGCTGATAGTTGCCCGCGGAAATTTGATGTTCTTAAAACAAATATAAGCCCGAGAACGAAGTTCGAGGGCTTATATGCTAGTTTTAAGAACATCAAATTTCCAAGGGAAACTATCAGCCGTTATAGTTCACCACAAAATTGTGGCGCGCGCTCATTGGCCAAGAGCGATCACGTGACGTGATAGTTCTCGTCCACGGAGGCAAACTATCAGGTGATAGTGCCCGCTGAGCACGAAAGGCAATTTTGTGTTGAACAATAACGCAAATAGACTGTGTCTGTCTCGGAACTATCGGCTGATAGTTTCCCTTGGAAATTTGATGTTCTTAAAACTAGCATATAAGCCCTCGAACTTCGTTCTCGGGCTTATATTTGTTTTAAGAACATCAAATTTCCGCGGCTGATAGTTCCTCGACGGACACAGTCTATTTGTATAATAGTTCCGAGACAAACACAGTCTATTTGTCGTTATTGTTCATCACAAAATCGTCTTCCGCTGTCAGCGGGCACTATCGCCTGATAGTTTTCATCCGCGGACGACAACTATCACGTCACGTGATCGCTTTTAGCCAATGAGCGCGCGCCAAAATTTTGTTGTGATCTATAAGACCTGATAGTTTGCATCCGCGGACGACAACTATCACGTCACGTGATCGCTTTTAGCCAATGAGCGCGCGCCAAAATTTTGTTGTGAACTATAAGACCTGATAGTTTGCATCCGCGGACGAAAACTATCACGTCACGTGATCGCTTTTAGCCAATGAGAGCGCGCCAAAATTTTGTGATAATCTGTGATAATCTGTGATAGATAGGAGTAGCGAAAAAGGCGGTTTTCAAAAGCAAAGCAATCGCTGCCATGTAGTAAAAAAATCTTCTTGCTTCAGTTAAGATTGAACTACTAGTAGAAACTTCGAGCTCGTAGTATAATTGTTAAATAGAACTTACGGCTCTTTTATATATTAAAGTATAGTATTTCATTATACTAGATGTATGTTTAATAAAATTACAATCAACCAGAAACTAAACTTTATAAACTCCATATGTATGTTTGAATGGAAGAGGCAGGAATAGCTGTAGCGATTTGTCCTTTATCGGGGTCCATGAGTTTAAGGGGAACAGCCTTATCTTGTTTGTTAAGAACTACGACAACCCTTGTGGAATCAGGAGTTGTGAATCCGATGAACTCTAGTGCTGTCTTTTCTGATGACTGCACAGAAATTCTTTTAGAGCCACGGGGGACAAACTTGCTGAAATGACCAAGGTGATAATACATTGGCTGAAACAGAAAAGGAAAAAGAAATAATGTATGATTATTTTGGTGATTCAAAATCAAGAACATTCACATGTAGAACAATTTTTTATATTTCACTTGAATGTTTTCTTCAAAATATATAATTAACAAAAACGTGG
Organism: Actinernus sp. WN-2022; assembly: GCA_030867875.1. Classification (NCBI taxonomy): domain Eukaryota; kingdom Metazoa; phylum Cnidaria; class Anthozoa; order Actiniaria; family Actinernidae; genus Actinernus; species Actinernus sp. WN-2022. The sequence continues at coordinate 33,866,035 of JAOWCC010000019.1, forward strand.
CAGCCATTGTTTTCAATATAACTAATAGTAACAGAACCAAACAAATATGCAGATGTTTCAATAGACCAGGTATTCTGTTATTTAAAAACTACTTTCACTGCCAAAACAGTTTATGATTAAAGATAAGATGATATAGAGCGGATTTCAATTGAGTGTCGGAAGTGTTTTGGTTTTGCGTTTACTAAGCTCTCCTATTGGCTGAGAAAGTAAACCAACCAATCAGAATCCAAAGTAAAACCAAACGCAAATTGGTTTTGGTTTTGCTTTGGTTTGTCATTGGCTCACAAGGAAGCCACTTACGAGTTACTTGTGATTATTCGCTCCTATGATTGGCTGGCTATGGGTAATTTGCGTTTGGTTTCACTACACTCAACTGAAAACCGCTCTATAGATCTCAAAGCAATGTGCCAAATTCATGTTAAACGCTTTATGTCATGGTGTTGCACATACATGCCTTGAGTACTGTTAGCTGCATAATTAGCTGCATAATTAGCTGCATAATTAGCTGCATAATTAGCTGCATAATTAGCTGACAAAACAAAAGTGAGGAAATCAGGCTACACTTTATGTGTCGAAAGAGGAATTTGGATTTTGTTTTGTCATCTAATTATACAGCTAACAGTGCTTCTGGGAAGTGGAGAGAGGCATCTGATTTCCTCTGGCTACTTAAAGTGCCACTATGGTCAATTTTTGACATATCAATGTTTTTTTGCATATTCATAAGTAGAGTTGCTATATTATTACCAGGCCAAAACGTTTTCCGATACGACGATGGGAAGTCTTATTTTTTTAACTTCGAGTATTGAATCTAAACGTCTGCCATTACTGGAGGACGTTCCCTTTATTTAGCAGAAGTGATATGTCATACGCACAACACGACAACCAGTGTGGCTACTTTTTTATGCACACTATTTTGTACGAGCTCTCAAGGATAAATAAAACTTTCTCCTTGTGTACGAGAAGATTTTAGTAGAAATATGCCTCAAAGGGATCGTGTTGTTGCACGTGTGACATCACTTCCGCTGAATAAAGGAACGCACATCCGTAATAGCGGACAGGATTTTACCGGAAAAGTCTCCTTAGCTTTTGTGGTTTAACTTGCTCATTTGGGATTTTTTTTTACTAATTTGAATATTTCTAACACTGGTTGACCTGTTGGCACTAAAAAAGTGGCAAATCGAAATAGGAAAGTTTCGTTGTAGTAGCACTTTAAAGTTGAAAGAGAGTGCACTTGTTTCTTACCTGTTTATAAAAGACATTGTTGTGGGAATCCACAATGACAGGAGCATCAACAACATTATCGACCCAATTTGGTCCCCCATCCATGTTCAATGCCAGATTCCAGTCAACCCATCCAACAACCCAGTGATTTAGGTCCTGGATAAAATAATATATATATTTATAACATACCGTAAAGACCCCTGTATAAGCCGCACCTTTTTACCCAAAATGTTTGCTTCAAGTACGAGCGTTTATGAACTCGGATAAAATATTTTTAAAATTATTTTTTGTATTTTTTAAAAAAAGTTTTTTTCTTAAACTTGGGGTGTGGCTTATCTACGGGTGCGGCTTATACACGGGTCTTTACGGTTGTTTTACTCAACAAAATATCTGGATTCCGATTGGTTAATAATGAGTGCATAAAAAGGTTATTGAGTGCACAGTCGCATGCTCTCAGCTAATGTTTACTCAGTATATTATAAACAAAACATCACATGAACTACTCCTGCTACCACAGGCAACCCAAGCTCAAGTTACGAAAATATAAGGGTTTGTATGGGAGCGTAGCGAACTCCGTTTACTAGCCAGAAATACTGTAAAAATATTTGAATAAAATGACTTACCTTGCCACTGTGATGTCGTCTGTCATGTTTCTCCCCTTGTTGGATGGTTTCTCAAAAAAAAAACCGGCTGAAATCAGCTTAAAACCACCCTTATCTTTTCGTAACTTGAGCTGCCTGTGGTGCTACATGTATACTTGATTTCTGAGTGATATTTTGAAAGTTCTCAAATTACCTAAAGGCTGTCGCAATTATCAGAGCTTTCAAAATATCATTGTGCCCATAAATCCTGTATAGCACTCGCGTTCATGCAATTTCCTCTAAATATATACTGGTAGTTATTATTATATGTTCTTGATCTTGTGACAATTTATCAATATTCTCAAACATTTATTAAAGCTATTAAAATTGTTAAACATTCTTTTTGTCATGAACATGCTTCAAGTTAAGAATGCAATGGCTATTGAAGAAATGAAAAAAAAGTTACATGTATGAAGGATTGACAAAAATAATAAACTTTGGAATTACATTTCCTATTTTTGTAGGCCCGCTGGCCAGGTGTTTGCCAATTTAATTATAGAAGAAAGTAAGTGGCGAGGAGAAGTTACATAAACAATAAACAATATTATCAAACTCATAAAAAATTAATGAAGAAAAAACGAAGGAAATTAATAAAACATCGGTGTCTTTAATTCTACTAGAGATTTCGTCCTGATTTACATAAACTTTTGCTTTGATTTTCTCTGCCAAAATAGGTTGTATTGCCAAAATAACTGAAAACTTGACTCTATACACCTAGACGTTTCATACATGTCAGTCAGATACAGAATTTGTGTCTGTGCTTTATGGGATAATTTCGCTTTCAGCTCGAGGTTGTAAATCCGATAAAGATTGGCCACTCATTCTTTATCTATTACTCAAACCTACTTTGTGGCATTGCAGAAGTATGAATTGATATTTTGTCCAGGGGTTACAATTATGCAAAAAACTTCGGTTTTTACGTAAATTTTGAGCTGTGGGACTGAAATTTTGACATATAGTTGTGTCCACAGGACTGAAATAAAAATGGCAATAGAGTGAAGTTAAGTTACAGCTCAACAACAGCTGATAATTTGTACTGTTGCATTTAAAAGCATGGGACAGAAGTGGAAACGTGAAGGACTTAATTTTTTAAGGTATTTATGTCTCTACAACTGAAATTTATGTGATACAATTGTAACCCCTGTTGTCCATGTATGTTATCTGTTCTGAGAAACAAACAGTTTCTGGAGTGAAACAGTGAATTTCAAGCAACAGATAATGCCCAAGGGCAAATATCAGTTCATAGACAGTCACAAAGTAGGTTACCTTCTAATAACAATTAGACCCGCAGCCCAAATGGGCTACGTGTCAATAGCCCATGAGGTGCAGCGGAATGGGCTATTTCACTCGTAGCCCATGAGGGCAAGAGGTCTAACTGTTTTAGTATAAACTAACTAGTCAGACAGTAGAAAATAATAGAAAGAAACAAATTGAAGTTGAAAACATGTTATTATTTTGTGAAAATGCGTGTGGTTTTTCTCTACCATAGGCTATCACAAATAGACCTATAGTAGGGTAGCCAATCAGAATGCAGGATTTGTAATAGTCCACTGGTTGGTTTATACTAATAATATGTTATATTACAGGAGCCCTTATACACACTACGCTGACACAGGAGGTGTACATGTATTTGCTGATATTTGTCATCTGGCAGACAGCAAACATTGCATCATGTGATACATTCCACCAATCATGCGAGAGAAATAATTTGATGGGTGGTAATAATAACTGCTGATAACTGTCATCTGGGGAATAGTTATCGGGTCACGTGATGCAATTCCACCAATTACAACTAGGGAGTGCATGAATATAGAACACGCTCTGTGAGCTCTGATAATTTTTATGTGCAACACTCCAGAATTTAAAAACAAAAAAGATCCTTTTCAGGTGTACAGATCAGGGCCCGGTTGTTCAAAGCCCGATTAGTGCTAATCCAGGGTTAATTTCCATGACAACCAATAGGTTCTGTGCAGAGTTAATCCAGGATTAACACTAATCGGGCTTTGAACAACCCGGCCCAGGTGTTAAATGCAGGTTGAGTATTAATACATGTAAATTTAATAACTTTGAAGTTGAAAACATTTGATGGATTATATTTAACTTTAAATTTATCTATTCCTTTTCCACCTATATAGGTGTTGTATGAAATTGTATTGTAAAGTATAAGTTATTGAGCATTAAAGGATTGATTGGTTGATGATTATAAGTCTGTATACCTCAATGATACTGTGACTGTAACGCTCGCCTCTCTGCCAATCCCCTAGTGCCACACCCTTAGAGGGTTTAGTCTCTCCTGTGCAAGCCTCTGTTGCAAGAATAAAATGTTTGGGAAACCTGAAATAAATGAAAAATTGGATCTGCAATTAAAAATTAACATCAAAAATTTTCCAAGAAAAAAAAAGACCTAAGAATAAGATACTTACAGTATTAGTTACCAAAAGAAAATTTAAAAAGTTGAAGTACTGTTTAAGAAATATTACTATATTATACATGTAAAAGCAACACTTTTTTTGACCTTTTAGATTTTGAAGCCAAAATTTTTTTTTCACAAAGTTGAGGATGCAGCTTATACAAGAGGCAAGTATCTTTTAAAAAGTATTCTTTGCAATGACCAAAAACAAAGCTGTACTATAAACAGAAGTACCGGTTATAGCTTTTAAAGTGCCTATAAGCCCAAATTGACTCATTAAAATTGATTCTACACCAAGTAAATAGGTGAATATTAAGATATTTATTGATTTGAGTGTTGTGTGTAGGAGGTACATGTATAAGAGTTTTCTTTTTACAATATGCTAATTATGTGATGTTACACTAGACCAACAAAAGGTCATTTCTTTCTCCTTGTTAATGAAACTATTTCTGATTGATACAAAATATTTGGTAAAATCACTGATATAAGGCCCAAATATAACATGGGTGTGTAGAAAAAATATTTATCTCTGCTAGCATGTTTTTGTATAATAAATGAGGCCTCCTGTGACATCACATAATTAGCATATTGGAAATAGCAACCTCTATACAATGTAACTCATAGATGCAACACTAAATTCAAGCATTACTATTCACCTATTTACTTGATGTAGAATAAATTTTAATGACAAAATTGGGCACCTTCACACCAGTGACAAGTTATTGAGATCTAGAGCATTTAATTATGTGTTTCTGTTTATCCCCATCCCCCACCCCTCCCCCTGTTTCACCCTAAATTTATTGGTTAATCATTAATTACACATTTTTACCCAAAGGAGGGGTGGGTGGATAGTTTCCCAGGAACCGTGATTGATCCGATTTAATTATAATACATGTGGAAATATGGTACAATATACACCACAAATAAAACCTCTTTTTTCATTTTTCTACTGATATAGCAGAAACAAGATTATGATTATTAAATGTCTAAAGTCTTACTTGTTGTGTACATTTGTCAGATCAACTGCTGGAGCTAACCAATCCCAGTACCAGTGCACAGCTATTCCAGATACATATTTAGCAGCTATTGGATCATTTAGGATGACACCTGCCCAGTTATTAATGAAGAGTCTCTGGTCATCTAGCATCATGATCTGGACCTCACTATGTCCCTCCTGTGATAGGGTTGGGCCAAGGTCATTTTTGATAAAGTCACGTTCTCCTTCTGCAGAAATACCCATACATTGGAAGGGGAATCTAAAATATATAAATGCTCCATGTTAAAAGAAAGTATTCATTTATACAGCGCAAATTCTAGATGGACATATTCAAATCCACTTCTTAAGATACAGACTGCTATACAATCATCAGTGATTGTTAGTACCTCGGAATACCAGGCTGTTGTGTCAGGAGACAATCCCAACTCTTTCTCAAAATAACACAACAGGTTCTTTCGCATCCCCCTCATACAGATTAGAAGAGGAAGGAGATAGACAAGGCCAATAACTTATACATCCCTGCCCAAGGAAGTGGCCGGAAATCGAATCTGTGACCTCCCACACTATAGACTGTGCTCTACCAACTGAGCTGACAAGTGAGGCAGTTAACCAGTTACAAGTGGGTATTCATGAGATTTAATTTTGGAACTCTAAATAAAAGTGTACAATTATTGTATATCTGTTGTAATTCAAATTTCATCTCAGCAGGATCCCATTACTAGGTGCATCCATCTATCATGATGCAGCATTTCCCCAGACCAGGTTATTTTTAGATCTCATTTCTCATTGTTCACTTTCATCGTGGCAAGTTGTTAACAAAAGATGCCTTGTTAGCTTCTCTTGTTTCGCCAACCAGCATGGCTGCAATGTCATTCATCATTTGAATGAAAATTACACAAATGCTTGTGATTGGCTATCAGAAACGAATTTGCAGGAAACACATTCTAAAAATAACGCATTCTGTAAAAACGCTGCATCATAGATGTAGTGTGGGAGCTGGACAATCCGGGTAATTGAAAACTTTGAAAAAAAAATTAACTTGGGAATTTTTTGGGGGAACTAGGGAATTAACCTTATTTTTTCCTTAAATTATTGTAGTTACTGTGCCCACACAACATGGGGGCTGGAGGTCCCTTGGGTTGGAACCAACTATCTGCCAGTGCTAGCAAAACATATTATTTTTCACTTGAATTTTATGTTCAATGGGGTACTTACCCTGTGAGCAGAGCTTTCTTCAACTCCACACAAAGTGAGAAGAAAAGAAGGCTCTGCAGCATTAATTATTTTTCGTGGAGTTGAAGAAGGTTCTGCTTGCAGGGTATGGGGTACTGGGTTTGTGTCATTAATTTCTGTACAGTTTTAGTGAAATTCCAAGCTGTTACAATTTGTGTAAGGTTTTACTGCACATGTGCAAATTTGAAATAGATTGTGGGGGATTGGGTACTAGTAGCACCATCAAATAATTTATATTAAATGAGTATGGTGCTTGACATCGGTCACTTCTGTGGCACAATGGTTAAGCTGGGCTCTGACCAACAGATCCGATAGTACCAGCAAGGACAGTGAATGTAAAATAGATATCATTTTGGTAGTTAGTATTAGTTGATTATATGGGTATAATGTAGCACTGTAAGAAGACAGGGAAGAAAGTGATAAGGGGAAGGTAGGAAAACAGAGGGAGAGGGTAGATTTATTTTAGTACACAAAAATTTAAAACAATTTTCTAGTTAAATTTTGTTTTCCTAGTATAAAAAAAATTCCCAACATGTATTTCAAGAAACATTTCCCCAGATGTAGTTATAAATAAAGATGAAATTTGAACATAACCAGCCCTAGCAATAAGCACTGACAACTGATGAAGGAAGTCTGCTACTTTATATCAAGCTACCATAATGATTGAATTCAAGTGCCAGGAGCGCTTATAATTTTTTTGGAGCTGGGGAGGGGGGGTTATTAGGGAGGGGTACTTATTAGGGAACAGAAGGAGCACTTGTATATTTATTCAACATTAATATCTTGAAAAAATATACCATTATATTATTTATGCAAGCACTTATTAACAAAAAACACATTCACACAAAATACAAGCAAACAACTACCAGAATCTCCACCAGTAGGCTTAAGCCAGGGCTACATGTAAACGTAAAACATTGTTATACAACAATTTGGCCCAACATTTTTGGTTTCAACAACGTTAGACTGTTTAGCACCCCATGTTAGACCAACAATGTTAAATAGTTTAGCACCCCATGTTGGACCAACAATGTTAGACTGTTTTTATATTGGCCCAACTTGTGCACTGCACAATGGTTGAACATTTAGTTGGATTGGGAGAACACAACTACATTGTAGCTGATGATAGGAAAGTGATGTTTAAGTTTTTTAGGTGTCTCAATTGCTGTATTAGTTTGTTTAAAATAATATGCTAAACACAACTAGGCCAAAGCTATATAATTTTTAAATAAATCCTACATAGCCTAGCTCTCACCCTGGCAGGAAGCCGTCAGAGGGTTCATTCTGCACTGTAATACCCCAGATATTGATTCCCTTCTCTTTGTAAGCTGCTATAAACTTGGCAAAATACATGGCCCATGTCTTGTGGTAGTTATCTCCAGCTTTACCTTTTAGCTGACCAGATCCTATTAAAAATAAGTGTGTAAATAATATTGTACAACTCATTAATAATTCATAAAAAGGTACTAGCCAATCCAGACCAAGCATTCTGGTCACATAGGTACACTCTAAACCCCATACAAAATTCTATTTAGCCTATTAGTATTCTGCATCAAACAATATATAATTCTAATAAGCCCTATTAGTATTCTGTATCAAATGATACAGAGTACTTAATATAAGCCAACTAGAATCCTGTATGGAATGATACACTGCAGGATACTAACATGCTAGCATTAGTATGAGGAGGTCTCACAACCGATCACTGACTTCCCCTATCCCGGGCTGGGTTAAATGACAAAGTGCATCTGCTCTTGTATTGCATACACACCATCTCTTCCATGTGTGACCTATTTTTCTGCATGCTATGCTCTGTTCTCCTATTGCATACACACTGTCTCTTCAATGTGGGACATGTTTTTGTGATAAACTAATTCATCCCACATTGA